>OY804522.1:34027290-35305599 GCA_963680855.1 Lepeophtheirus nordmannii | reverse complement strand
CCTTGAGGACATGTAAACGTATGGGCAACCATTCCAATGCCTGCTGCTTCCAAACACCAGTAGTATTTCTTGCAACTCTTTGTGTGAGGAAAGAATCCTTCATCCGTACACACGAAACCTAATCAGGGATATTTAAAAGTGATAAATATGTATTCAAATGGGAGCCATGAAAATAATTAGTACTTGGTTCGGAGCTTGGTGTAGTAGGGGGTGCTGGAGTTGTTACCTTACGGTTATTGCTCAAGCTTCTTGGTCTGTCTGAGAGACTTCTTTTTATATTCATGAAAAATATTAAAAAATATTCGTAAAAATGAGGAAACAAAATCGCATTTCTATTTAAAACAAAGGGTCATGCTATACATGCATAGGTTGCACCTTATCCATTGATCCAATAAGCTAATTGATCCTTTTAGGCATAGTAAAAGAGAATTAAAGATAGACAAATGAAAATGTATTGAAGAAGTACATACATAATGTTTTGATACATTTGTGAAACACCAAATCTGGGTCTGAATTTGAAAATTAAAGCTAAATAACGGATAAATATCTGATTTTATATAATGCACATAAAGGGAGACATGCAAGACATGCTTAAAGATACATGCAGTATCGCTTAAATACCTATTGATATCATCAGTCAATAAATGCTGACCGCTAAAACTGAAATGATTACTGTGTCGAGAAGTTGAAATTGATACTGAGGTTTTACTGAAAATAAATTCAAATTTGTGAATACCAAATCAAAATGAATTATATATGTATATGTAGTGCAGAATGTAGATTATTATAAAATGTGTACATTCTATGGATAAATCATAGAATATGTACATTTTCCGAATAAATCTTAAAATGTATAAAATTTATGAATGTATACATTCGAAATTTGATCTTAAAGAATATGGAAAAGTATTAAACAAGAATATAATTTTTAGGAATAAAAAATCTTTATGTAAGGGGATAAAAAAAACTAACAATCGTTGTTGACTACCCTTATATTTAAAGAGATTTGGCGTCGATTATTTAAAAACCCAGTTAAATATGTAGTTACTGTATACTTAAATAATGTTTATATAATAAACGTTACTTACTCTCCTATTTGGATCTATTGCAACTAATTGAATCTAGTATTGATACCCCACGTTCAATATAGTTTTTGGATATTTGAATTACATTGCATGCAAACAAAAATAAAAATAATTCATCTCTCTCGATTGAGATGTATAACGAACACATATAAAGACATGAAGAGCAAAGATTGTAAATAAGTCCAGAACTGTGGACTTAAATTCACAGTTTGAGCTCGAATTGATGTTAAACTATTCGTGTAAAATTAGAACTCATTTTCAGATTCTACGTGAAAAATTACATTAAGAAATCTAAATTTTGTTGGCTGTTCATATTAAAACTGATCCGTCTAACTCTGGAGTAACATCAAAAAAATTGATCTTTTGGATCATTTTCTTGTTTAATACTTTCCATATTCTAAGAGGATCAAATTTCGAATGTACACATTCTATGATTTAGTCCATAAAATGGGTACATTCTATGATTTATCCGTAGAATGTACACATTATATGATTTGTCCATGGAATGTTAAAATTTTATAATTATTTACATAGAATATAAATTTTTTATGATAATCTACATTCTATACGACCTATTTAAATAACTCATATCTAAGTTCAAAATTAACTTTGAGGTTGTCACCATCTACTTTGCTATGCAATACTTACGATTTTACTGAAGTAGTAGAGGAGTAAAGAGCCCTTTTGGCAGCCTCAATGAGAGGATATGGCTCATTATGACAAGTTCCTCTGAAATCGTCATTGTCAATCGTCCAAAACATGATACCTCCAAGCCCTTCCTCAGCAACATAGTATGCCTTTTCACGTACAATGTCAATATCATCGTAGCCAACCCAAAAATTATCATGATGAGCATAGGGACCAGTTTGTCCAGGATATGCTCTTACTACATCCCATTTTTGCTCCTTGATACCTTTACAGATCTGTTGGAAATAAGGAAAAAAATTAACTTGACTTTTCCCTATCGAAAACTAAATAAGTACATACTTCATAATAAGCAAGATATCCATCTTCTTTAGTTCCATTTCCTTGTACTCCTGGACCATCTGTTGGACTTCCAATTTCATGTGCATCAGGATTTACAAGTGTGTAAGAGCGACCGTAGGTGGGAATACCCAAGACAAGTTTTTCTGGTGATGCACCATGTCCAATATAAAACTTTATTGTGGATTCGATATTTAAATTAGCGCGGAAATCAAATTCCGAAATCTCTTTAATTCGGAAAAGAGGAGAATGATGATTTACTGCTGTTTCCAATGAGGAATGGTAGTCGTAGGCTAAAATATTGAAGAAATCCAAATTTTTGTCCAATGATCGTACGTCATATCCTTCGGCAGTAATTTCCAGAGAAGCTGGAACAGCCATGGATATAATGAGACGATCTTTTCCAGTTTGATCAGCTTCGCGCTCAAAAGCTTCTCTCATTTCCTAAGTTGGTTAAAGCATGCCCAATATAAAAAATAATAAAATATTACTAACATTTGACTCACTTTTATCAATTTAGCATAGTTTTCTTTATCTTGAGGCTTTCCTCCGTCACGTTGTGTAGGATATTCCCAATCTAAATCAACTCCATCAAAGTTATATCGTCTCAAAAATCGAATTGCACTCTTAATAAATGTGTATCGTCTCTGTGGATCAGCTACCATGGGACTAAATTTCTTGGATGCCTCATTCCATCCTCCAATGGCGAGCATGGTTTTTAATTCCTTGTTGTATGTCTTGAGTGCAGCAAAGTGTGAAAATCCACCTGTTTTGAGCAAAAAGGAGATGCTATATTTGGTCCCATTCCTCTAGCGAAAAAATTATAAATCTTACTTTTTTCAAGATCTTGATATTTGTCAAATGGAGCAATTGTATCATCTTTTTGTAATCCTCCAAATGCATAGATCAAATGCGTACAAAGATAGGGATTAATGTTTTGAGGTGAGAATTTGGCAAGGCCTTGTCTGTAGACTGCCCAATTTGCATAGTAGCAAACAACTTTCTTTTGATTATCAACTTGTCTTTTGACCAATTTTGTTCCTTAAAACAAATATTGTACATTTATACAATTTATGTCACATTTTAAATTCATTAATTACTCTTCATATTTAATTACATAATGGGTATAAAAATCCTAATCCAGAAAAGTATTTAAGTAAACTACATTATGGAAAAAAATGAATTAAAGTGATTTAATGAGCTGTCACATTTTAGAATTCAACAAAAAAATTTTATTTTATTTTTTTGAAGAGATCAAAAATACTGGTTTATTATTGGTTTGTTTTTGCAATAATTAAAAAAGACATTTGTCATTTAATTTTGTAACAACTTAAGTCATTATATGTTATATAAAATATGAAGGTAGTTCAATTTCCTTACCTGAAGATATAGACAGACATATCAAAGCCACTAAGAGAGATGATAGTATTTTATTTTTGACTAAATGCATCTGAAAGATACGAGAAATATTAAGTACGTGCTATAAATTAACAATTATTCAAATTTTTAAATGACTCTGGTACTCAAACAATATGAAATAGTTAAGACTCTTTCATATGCAACAAGGAAGCTCTGACCCTGAACAATAAAAGTATTACGGTGAAAACAAATAAATGGTTCTAAACATGTATACATAGACACAAACACACATTGCTAATGCGTTAACACTCTCAAGGTTATTGGATAAGTTCAAACAGGTTATTTCAAAAAGAGAATTCACGGAAGTGAAGAACCTCACTTTTGTTCAATCATAAGTTGTTGTTTTTAACAATATAATTTTGTTATTTATAGCAACTTGATTTCAATTATGAATCGAGCTGCTGTAGACACATAGATTCATATGTAGACAAATCTGTTATGATTTTTGCAAATGAAGCAAAATAATACCATGCACTATTTACTATTTCTCTAACTCTAAGAAGAATAAATACTACCTAGGTTAAATCATTCAATTGAATGATGTATTTATAGTTTACTCCTTCATTCTGAATGACGGTCAAGGATGTTCTTTTTGAAAATAATGCTACTCATTAATAGCACTCCATTATTAAAAAATTGACCACTGAGATTTATTTACAGATAATATTAATATTTCTTTATATATGTCAAAAAATTTTAACTATATTTAAATCAATAAGAAAAAAAATTCCAGATATAAACTTACTACATGCATACTAAGCTACATAATTATATAAAAATATGTAACAAAGAAACTCATTGAAGGACTTATAAATTGACCTTAAAAGCACACACACACAGCTTGCACGCTTAAATAACTCTTTTTACATGTAAATACTTAAAATATATACTTAGGTAGTACATAGTTAGTAGATATGGGTTTTTTGCTTGCAAAATATGATTTTTTATATAATATGTAAATGTATATAAATAGCATTGATTATCATTCAAGGCAAACAAGTATGTAAAGCTAATGATTCTATTTAATAGCGGGATCATTCATAATATACTTGTGGTTTAATACCAATAAACAGTTCAAGGCTCTTTTCTGCAAATAATTATCATACCAAATAGAATGCAATATTTAATATGTAATAGAGAATACAATGCATTCGGTAGGTTGTGTGTTTTAATTGAATCAATGAATCTTTAGATTCATTATTCCTATTTGATATTTTCTCTCTGCCTTATTAATAAACTACTACAAATAAATTTTAAATTTATGGAGTATTTTTAAGCAATGGGTGTTTATTAAAGTACATATGATTATGGATCCTTGAAAATGTAATTATACTTTATACCTATACATATATATGTAATGTTCACGTTGATGGGTGTTTCTTTATGAATGATTAAGGGTGAAAAAGAGGTGGATAAATATGGATTAATATTCATTTATGAAAAAAAAAATTGAATGGAATAATATCAATGAGGTAGGTGGTAGATTGATTCTACAAATGCACTAATTCTTATTTAAATATACATAGGTTAAGGTCGTCGATAGGAGATACAAATCAATTATATATACAACGCTGTGAGTAAAATTAGCATATCTTTAATTGAAGGCTACTGAATATTATGTATTTATTTTACTAAAACATTCAGTTGTCATTACATTGCAGTTTGAACCGAACTGATTTATCATTATTTGCCTAAATGGCCGGAAATATAATTTTTTTAACGAGGTCGATTTTTATGGTAGATCATTCAGCATTTTCCAAATCTGAGCTCAATAAATGTACATACAATTGCACCCATTACATTTTGTGGGATTAATAATACCCATTTAATTGATAAAGAAACTCAAAGGAGCAGTATTTATCATGCCACTTATGCTCTTTGACGCATCACCAAATCCAAATCCATAAATTACAAAATCAGGTTGACTCCCTATGGAAGAAAATACCAGTTTGTGTGACATTTAACTCCTTCCCCCTCTCTCTCTCTCTCTCTCTCACTCTATGTGGCTATACATATTTAACGATTGATGGTCTACGAAGTACATAGATACATATAAAAAAAACCAACCAACCAAGCAAGCAACGGTTGATGCATTATGTTATTCACTCCACATTTCAACTCTTTCAATGGACCAACGCCTAAAAACAACTTGTAATTCCAAGAAAGAAGGAATAAGTTATAAAAGGTCATTAGCTTGACCGAAAAAATAAGATATAAAAGGTATGAAAGGGGTGGAGTTGCTTCCGTCATAGTCATTTGGGATTTACAATGTCCTTCAATAATTATTATAGGACCCTGAGTACATAATATTATATTTGTACATAGGAACAAAGAATTGTTACCCACATACATGGTCCATATGTATGTATATCCAAAAATAAAAGCAGCCTTACCTCTTTTTTTTCGGATTCGGTTATCGATGATGAATGATTTTTTTTTAAATATATATATATATATATAAATTAATACTTTTGATTAGTTCATAACGTATTGATGATAGTACAATGTGTCTTCGTTTGTTTCTCTTTATTTTTTTCTAAGTATTTTTTTAGAGTGTACAACACAACTTCTTGAGGTTTCACAAATGTATACGCAACTAAAGCCAAAATTGAATCCAAGACTTCATTTGTGGGGGCTCTATATTTTTTTTACCGTCTGTTTTTTTTCAGAGGGTGGTGAGAAGGTTCCTTACATACAAACTTACATACCTACAACCAAACAACCATCTATCTGTTGAGATGCCTGTGTTTTTTTTTTGTGTGCGTACTACTAGCGTCGTTCCTTCTTCACATATGAAGCACCATTGCTTAACTTATCAAAATAAACCATTAAAACTTGTTGCTTCATTATGACGTCAGTCAAAGATATCCTTGAAGTAAAAAAAATAAAAAAATGTATTGAGAGAGGTAAGTTCTTTTTTGTATGTACGCACTTTGAGACTTAGGAGATTTATTTCAGCTCTGATTAAATAAATAAATATGTTAAATGAATTAAAGAATGTAAATATTCATGTGTACTTATATTATGTTGAAAAAATTTCAAGTATGAATATCAATGTAGTTATAATAAGTAACCCGTTTGCGGTTTAGTAACCAAGGTCCTTGGAACCCCTTTAAGAAACATTGTATCATTACTGACAACATTCAATCTTTGTTTTTTCAATTTTATATATTTATTCTGATATGTTTTATTTATTCTCACTGTGGCAAAAATCTATTTGAACAATGTTCAAATATGCATACAAAAAAAAGTAGAAATGAAATCTTGTGGGATTTAACATTCCAATATATTAAATCTATGTAGTACTGAACTCTTAATCTGAGAGCAAGACTTAGGAAAATTGAGATCAAGAGAAACAAAACAATTTTTTATACCGTATTGATTTTGTTCATAAAAATGAGACAATACTTTTGAGATTTTGACTTGATCAAAACGGAAAAGTGACATAAAAAAAACTTCAAATATAGATTTCGAGATCAATATTTTTTATTACTTATAGCTATATCACTAATAAATATCACATAAAATTAATATTTTTATATCGTTTACTCATCTTTAAAAAACAACCACTTCTACAAAACTTGTGTCAAAAATATTCTTCATTCAAGTTCACAAAACATACAATACAGCATGACGAGAGAAAAAATCATTTCAATTTAATCCAAACTACATTGATTTGAGAATTTATACCTATGAAAAGACTTCACAAAAGTAAATTAATACTAAATCAGTAATAATCATGGAATATAAAGCATTGAAATAATCAGATGGAGATGCCTAAGCATTGAACGAAAAGTTATTACAAATTATAAATTAAGGCCCTATAGCAAAAAAGTATCCTTGTCATTGTTATTTTATTATAAGTATTATAATTTTATTAAGAAATAGATTTTTAGTAGGATAGGCATTTATTTTCATGGACATATTATTTGCTTACATACCATTCTTCCATAATTGAATTGAAGAATCCTTTTCTAAACCTATATGTACATGATACAGAGGAGAAAAGATTCGTTTTTAAACCTCTCGTTCAAAGTGATCTGTGTGTTTGTTTTTTATTGTTTCATTATATTTCCTTATTATGCCAATTTTATATGTACCTATAAACGGATGAAACATTGAGTTTTTGCATTCTGCAAATGTCAAAGATTCAGAGTGGACCTTCAAAAGGACACGAATATGTATCTGTTATATAATATTATGGGTTAGATTGTAATAATTTTGATATTAGATCATCTTCTACTCCACGTTCTTCAAAATGTAATGGATCTTTGAAGGTAAACGTGTTAAGAAATGACTGGGTGGATGGATATTATAAATCAATCAATTTGAATCCCACAATTGTCAAGACAATCAATGATATATTTATGTATACACATTATATCTACATACATGTAATGTACAAATGAAACCATGTTCATACAAGAACCTTTATGGATAGAACTTTTCACAACAACATGTGTAATTGCCTTGGCTTGGCATGGTGTGGGTGTCCACTTAGTTTTTTTTTTAAAATAACTACAGCTTGTCTTTCAAATGTCTATTATTCATTGAAATGCATAGTTGTCTTAAAAGCCATTTTTAAATCATTAAAAAAATATTTTTTTTTGTAAAATGTTGAATGAGTCACGTTTGACTCAGTCTTACAAAGTTCTTACATATACATAGGTATCTGATTATAATATGTAGGTACATAGACATATGTAGCTGTACACAAGTCATTTTTAATTAGTTGTAACCCATGTTTCGAGTTGTTGAGCTCAAGATAAAGTCAAATATCAATGTCGTGACTCTTTTCACGAGTCCAAGTTGGGTATCAGTTTAATGAGACTTGAGTGTCTCAGAGGGGCACTCTTAATTATAGAGGGGGGACAATTATAAAAAATAAACGATTGCTTAGAACAAAAATCTAGAATGTGTTCAAAATTACTAGAATACCATTACCATTTTGTGTTTTAGCTGAATACATTTTTAATATACATAAATATATTTGTTTGAGTACTGATTAGTACATACTAGTCCACAGCTCTGATGTAGTCATCCTCAATATGATCAAAATTTAATCATGCAAGAAAACGATAAACGGTGCCCCTGAGTAATACATAGTATAGTAATACAACAGATATACTATTTAACGTCATTGCAGTAACTAAATAACTTGCTGCAGGTGGGAACTTAGTCTCATCGGTTGAGAAGAATGAGATCACAAAATGTTCTTCTTGTAGATGCAGTTTGTAAAGGGTTTTTCTAACTCTATTTATATAAGTTAGAGTCTCCCTTCTTTGACACTAATTCAATCACGACTTATCCTTGAATCATCATCATACTTTGTTGATCCTTACCCAGGTTCAATGTCCTTGCACTTAAAACTACATTTACCTATTTACACGAAACGATAAAGTTTATTGACCCCCTTGATGACGATGTCGAAGTATTTCCATGGCTGAAACGTACATAACATCTATTTGATCAACCACAATTCATTTTTTTTACTTTATGCTTCACATAGAAAATGAGAATGAATAATACTAAATCGTTTAACCTTTGTGTGAGAGACTGATATTTAATTGACGTAATAACAACATATCAAATCGATTCTATCCTGTTTATAAAAATACCTCATATACATAAGTAGATATCCGTTACTTGAATGCTACATGTATAAAGTTAAAAGTTTCTGAACTAGGAAATAATAAAATTACCAGTCACATATCATAATCCTATATGGATATATCAAAATAGGGGGGTATCAATGTTTTACATATTTTAGTATGGGATAAATACGAGAAAAACAAATGTGTTTTTATAATCTGCCAATTTCTCATTGGAAAAAGATTTTTGAAAAACTCTATAAATCGAATTCACTAGTGTTACCGATTACATAATAAGCTGAAATCGCCTCCATGTTGAAGACATAGTTCTTGATACAGTTATTATTAAGCAAAATGTAACCATTTCTAAAGAAACTTACAAGCTTCATCTTATAAACTGTTATATAAAAGCAAGGGTTCTTATTCTTATAAAATTTGGTTGTTATATTTTCTTTAAAATATTTGACTTCCAGAATGATTACGATAAAAAGGCTCTATAATAGGCTCTTATGTTTAAATATATGTACATAATGTGTGTATATAAGGTTCAATTTGAATCGAAGGAAATGTGCAAAATAAAGGTTTTGCAAAAGACTTGTCATACGTTTTTTGATTTCTTAAAGTATTTGTTACAAAAGAAACTGATGATAGCAGCTTTGGTATTTTACATGCAAACGTTTAAATGACTTAAATATATTTATGTACTACATATTATTTTTAATAATTATAGAATGCCGCTTTGTACAGGATATTGGTCGTTTTGGCTCAACGCTAAGCGGAAAATTTGATTTTGATTGATTTTCTACACTCGAATTCCCACAGTGAGGAACTTGACTTTTGATAGATATTTGTAATTTGTAATTGACTTCCATTCTTAAATAACTCTTCCTATATGTTCATTATGTTATAAGAATAACTTCTAATTTTTTTAAAGGAAGGACTTTTATTACTTTCAATAGACTTGGTATTTATTTTCAATATGTTTTGATATGTATAGTATGTATAATTTTAAAGCGTTGATATTTGCACGCAAAGAAAAAATCCAATATCTGTTAATTTTAACAAATGGATCAATGTATGAGAAACTCAGATTGCAACTCTCTTCAAATGTACGATATTTTTCTTGATAACATTTTGTAAAAATATAAATTACATTTAATTCTGAAATATATACAAAGTAAGTACATAAATAGCTATTTACGATCTTGGAACTTGGCTCAGACCCGTAAAAAAAGGATTCATGAACAGCTCTTGTCTCAACATAAGTAAATAATGTCTAAATAATTTATAATTTGTTAAGATAAATTGATTCATACTCAAGAGTCATATATGAACACCTGAAAGACAGATTTTCACTGATTTTAGCATGGGATAAATACGAGAAAAACAAATGTGTTTTTATAATCTGCCAATTTCTCTTTGGAAAAAGATTTTTGAAAAACTCTATAAATCGAATTCACTAGTGTCACAGATTACATAACAAGCTGAAATTGCCTCCATGTTGAAGACATATTTTTTGATACAGTTATTATTAAACAAAATATAACCATTTCTAAAGAAACTTATAAGCTTCATCTTATAAACTGTTATATAAAAGCAAGGGTTCTTATTCGTATAAAATTTGGTTCTTATATTTTCTTTAACTTTGCACGCTGAATTCAAATCTGTAACTTTTTTTTTGAAGAGTCCTAAGGTTTTTGAGAAATCGGACCCTACTTTTTTAGCTTTTTTGGCTCATTTTTCAACTTCAACTTCAATTTAAGCCAAGAAGAGTAATCATTTTGCTTTCAAACGAGATGTCAAAAGCCAGATAAGAATTTGTAACTAAGAAGAAATCGTCCATCTAGATGTGTAAATTTTCATCCAATTTCGAGCAGAATTCGCTAGAAATCTAAGACAATAGACTATAGTAGTAGCACGCAAAAGGATTACTCAATCAGCTATAATCCTGAGCGCACAGAAGGATTTCAGCTGGTTTCTTAATCCTTCTGCACGCTACTACTTAAGTAGCTCTACCGTGAGTCATTTATTTCTAGCGAATTTTTGCTCGAAATTGAATGAAAATGTACACACTTATATGGACGATTTCGTCTTAACTAAGGAATCTTATCGGGCGTTGGACCTTATTGTTTCAAAGCTGTGGGTCTCAGCTCTTGAATACATTCCTTATAAGTTTATTTCATATAATATTCAAATAGTTATTTAATTACAAATGATTTGGCCGACTTTTGAGCCTACTCCCGTCCCCAACGCCCCCAAGAGTCCTTATAGGTCAAAACAAAGACTGGAAATGGAATTTGCATTAAATACACTTGTGAATTATTATTTTTTAATGCGCAAAATGAGTATCCTTCGTGCCTTAAATTGAAGTTGAAGTTGGAAAATGGGACAAAATAGCTAAAAAAGTAGGGTCCGATTTCTCGAAAACCTTAGGACTCTCTAAAAAAATTTACAGATTTGAAATTAACGTGCAAAACTGAATAACTTTTATTATACTTATATCCCTTAGGATTTTTGACTGCTGACCAGTGTAATTAATTAATATTATCAAGATCTATTTATTTACATAGAAATAAATATAAAAAGATAAATGGCTCCAAAATAATACAAAATAATAATTTTATTAAGTGGATTTTTGTGAGTTTTATGTTGTTGAGCCTTCTTATTCAAGTTATGAATCTCTTAACATAAAAATCCGAGTTGACTAATGCCACAGATAAATAAAACTTGAGTTTGTGTCCTGAGTAGAATTCTCCTGCTCTATCAAAGTGTTTTGTGGATTTCTTTATAAGGTAATTTTCTAGCATTCACAGATGCAAACCCCTACTATAAAAATATACTTAATATGCTTTATATGGTATAATATAGGTAGAGAAATTAATTACAACCAGTCATTCTATAACTGCTTTCAGACATCGTCTCTCTTCTTCTCTTTTAATTTACTGCTCGTTTGTTCAAAATTATTTTTTGAAAAGATAGGTCTCGTAGTAAGACAAATATAGTTATGAACATATATATATACTTAAATATATATAATGCGTTAAATCCTTTTATGAACCAAGAGAAAAAACACTTCCGTGATTCATTTTGGCAGTAGATCTAGTGTTTTTATTCCTCTTCTTCTTTATTTAAGTCCATTTTATTACTTTTACCCTCAGGGAACTTAAATAATATCTTCATTGATTTGCCTCCGAGGAAACATTGATGCTACACTGTTTATTCACTTTTTATTTATCCACGCGTCACTTTCAAGATTATTTTTTTTTATTCGGATCCTTGTATTTAGGTATGTATGGATATATTTCAAGGTCCTCCCACATTCATTTCAAAATGGAAAGAAGCTTTACTGAATTAGCCGATGTATATACTTTTTAAGGACAACACATAGCAGTGCTGCAAAGGTCTTGTTGGAGCTTTGACTTCAAAATATTATTATTAGATACATATATTGTGTACTTACATAAGAACATATTCACTGACGTCAAAGATTGGGTAATAAACTGGAAGCAACGCTTTGTTGAAGGCATTGTGTTAATATATGTGGTACAAATTTTTCAAAACATTTTAAGGAAAATTCATTTAATGGCTTTAAAAATGGGGGAAACATACACTTGAACTGTTGTATAAAGCCCGACTTGACAGTTGATGTCAGATGTAAAAGAAATTTTAAGCATTTTATTAGTACTTATTCATTCAAATATAGTTATAGTTAATCAAAATCAATTCATAAATTCCAGATTTGTTATTTGGAACATTACAAATGATATAAATTTTGTAAATTGGAGAATTTACGTCGTTCTCGTTGTACTTGATCAAATAAGCAGACGATGATCCATGGAGTACTTCTTTGTATTACTAACAGAGCATCCCAATGACCCTCTCTAGACGGATTCTCATATGAACAATCTTTCTATGATATTTTTCTGATAAATATGCTGTCAACCATGTTTTATCCTAGATGATTTCAATTCTGTAGTATGGTAGTTGTCAAAAACCACCTGGCAAGTCAAATCATATACATAGTAATACTATCTCCCCTGGCAATTTTTTTTTAATACCGCATTGCTCAGTGATAAATTTGTTACTACAAAGTCTTGTGAAACACATCCTAAAATCTATTGTTGTGATGTTATAATCAACAAAAACTTTACAATGCAGTGATTCTTTTAGACAATAATTTCAAGCTTTTAGGCCTCTCACTGAAAACTTCAAAGCAGTCTTCAAATCAATTTAATTTTATATTTATTCAATAAACAAAGTAATTACATCTCCATTTTGAAATTTATTGAGCGTAAGGATGTCTAAATATTCCCGATTTAATCCTAATATTTCTCGGTTCTATGTATAATGATATTAAAATATATCAAAAAAATTCACTATTTTCTGTACTGAAAGGGGGCTGAGGGTTTATATTATTAACAGCTTTGTTATTGCATTCAAGATGGTGTACCTCTTGAATAATTAAAGAATACGTAAAAACGCCCTATTTTCACACAAAACCAACGGAAATTAAGTTTGTTCACATTTTTTTTAAACTTTTATTTTTAGAATCTCCTCCCTCCCCTCAACTTCTGCAAAAACTATTTTAATAGTTAGATTATACGTACATATGTTTGAGTGTACATTGTAACATCTCTTTCTATACAAATATGTATATACATATTTGAAGATGGTATGTACTGGAAATCTTTTGTATATATACCTATATGTATGTATAATATTTTGTGGAATAAATAGATAACCTGGTTTTAGTTTTTTTTTTCTCTATAAGTTATTATCTTTTTCATATTTGATAATCTCATATCTTGGAGTAATATATTTTCGAGTTTAATTAATTTTATTATCTTTACCGATTACCATCATCATAACGCTAAGGTTACTACCTACATAATATTTTAAGGATCTTCTCGGAAATGACGCTGTTTTTGTATGAACAATGTTTAAATATATATAAATAGTTTTACAAGTATTAAATTGTGATTATGTCTAGAAATTATGAGACAGTGCAAAATCTATATCGTGCCCATACAATTTGGTTTGACATAAGTGATACATATGTAGAGATGTGAAAAAGGGTGAAATCCTGGTAAGTGTAAATTTGAAAAAGAAAGAAAGAAAAGTCTGTCTGCAAAACACTGTACAACATTTTCGCGTTGAACTTTTTTTTATTATCCTTCATAAGGATCTCAATTGTTATTTCAAGACCTCTTTACCAAATTCATACTCCAACAGCTGAAACTACTTTAACAATTTTACCGTATATATATATATATATTTTAATGATTAAGATATGTTATTGACACTCACCGGAATTTCCCCCTTTTTTACATCTCTATACGTATGTATTAATATTATTTATAGGCTTTTATTTTTATCATACAATGATTCAGGGATAGTATATTATACATACTATAAAAAACTACTATAGAATATAAAAAATATAATGTAATTTAGAGTTATATTTATTTATTAAATACGCTTCATATAATTTCTTTAGAAGTGTGGTGGTTCTTCCTTGTAAAGGTACAAAAACATACATAATACAAGTTTTTTTATGTATCATAGAACAATATTTGTAATAACTCATTTAAAAAACCTATGATCAAATAGTAATCGTTTCAAAAAGAGATACTGCAGTGAAGCAAATTATTGTTCATATTGTTGAATCTTTCATTTGAATTCAAATCTTTATTGATTTAATGTTTTGATCATTATATTTAGATTAGTTTTTGTGTCTTCCATATATATAATAGAAAGTGTCTCCTGATAATTTGAATGATCTCATTATTAAAATGAGCAAATGTCAAAATTGTGAATGTTTCTTAATTCAATACATTTATTGTAGTCATTTAGTATACTTCCTTGCTCTAATTCAATTGTTGAACAGATTTGGATCTATTTAAGCTCATTTCCTATTGACCAATCATATATATATATACATATTATTGAGGAAGCTTTGCTTATAAATAATTTAAAATCCCTTCCGTCTGACAACCTAAGGCATGTTTGAATAGTTTTTCATCTACCATATATAAATAACTTGTATAAAAACATTTTTTTTTCTCCAATCCAATCCATTACGACCCTTAAACACTTGTTATTCAAGCCCTATATGACCAGGCACCTTAATTATAATTAGAGAATTTATCCCGACATATTAAACACATAATTTTGACGTCAAAAAAAGTATAAATTTGATATTCTCCAACAATCATTTCAAGAGAAATCTAAATTTTGACTCAACCTAACGATAATATGACCGACTCAATAGGAGGATAGGCTAGGGAAAAGTTGGAATATGGTCTTAAAAATAGTAACGACACCATGTTTTGAGAGTCTTGATTAAAACTTTCCTATTCTAGGTTTATATCCCTCCATTTCTTGATTTCGGCTTCACAAAGGTCTTGATCTCAGGTAGTCTGGAGTTAATTTCAGTACTAGGTTCGACCTGATTGGCAAATAAATTCGGGATTTCCCATTGAAATGATGCCATTCCAGCATATTTTATGAGTAAAGTTTTTTGTAAGTCGGATGAGGCATGGGATGTGAAACTGGTCACCACTTACTGAGATACATATGAATAGTTGATGAAGGCTAATAAATTATGATTAATAATATTAACGCACATGCATGTGGATTTTTTGCATATTTCAATTAATAAAATGTATGTATATATAAAAATATGCATATTTATTTGCATTGTTTTTCAAAACTACCTAATAAGTCTTTTTTTTAAATCATGACTCATTTGCAGATAATTTATTTACATCCATTTTAATCACAGTAGCAAGATTATATTCGTGAAAATACCAATATATTCCTTGAATATATGCAAGAAAATAATTGTACACATTACTCAGCAAATAAGTGCAAATATATTTAGTGAATTCCCACTTAATTTTGAAAAAAATACGCAATTGTATCCCAACAGCTCCTTTTTTTTCTTTTTTCTTTTTGTCTGCTGTCGATTTGTCTACTGTGGATATTTTTTTATTGTATTTTTTATATCTCAACTTTTCGAATGAGGAAATCAGCTTACCAAAGCCCAGTTTCAATTTTATTAAAGAAAGTTTTTACTATCGAGCGGTAGTCATGTGGAACAAAATTCCACTAGTTCTAATAAAAAGTCCAGACAAAAGTGCTCTCAAAAAGTTTTATATAGTGTAACTCTTTATTTAGCATTTCGGTATTTTTTTAACTGAAGATGAGATTAATCTATACTCGATTATTTCGAATTTTTTTCATTCAAGTACGAGTTTATTTGTGTTTTTAAAATAATATTTCGGGCGAGTTCGAGTAATCTTCAGAAAGTTATCGAGGCTGTCATATATTAACACAGTCGCTCTATGACATATGGCATAACCTTTATATTAATCCTAATATATAATACACCATACTACTTAATAAATAATTTTTATTAGTTCTACATACCATATAAACTATCATTAGATCATATTTTTTGTACATATATTTCCAAAATTGTTTGGTAATATCCATGCATTCCAAGAATGAAATATGACTTAATCAGGATCCATATTATTGGTACAATATTATGTACATAACAAATGTATATATAGGTATATCCAGAATTTTTGCAAATGTGGCTTTTAAGGTTACCAATTTAGAGCAAATTAAAATGATCGCTCTTGGTATCGAGACCCATTTTTGTCTTGTTTTATTATTGAATTTGCAAAATCTTGACATTGACTTCCCAAAGTCTTGTTTTCGTACATGGTGGTCTTAACCACAAAATTATTAAAACTATAATCTCCCCAGTCTCCCTACTTAATTTCTCTTTTTTTCCCTTTTTGTATAAAAAATCTAATTTCTATATAGGTTATATAAATCATATACACATAAATATGAATATTAGCCAGGGATATACGCCCCTTCACAGTGTCTATTAAAGTTCATTAAAGACTGATAAGAAAAGTTCATTAAAGAATAATTAGAGAACCACATAGAAAGAAACTACATTGTAAACTTTAATACACATATGTATAGTGGGATCTGCAAAACCAAATGTCTATTAATAAACTCCCCAGATCTTCAAAGTTTTATTTATACAAACGACATAATACATAGAATACAAAGTGACCCCAACATAATTCAAATAATTTTTGATGGAGTTGTCACGATCTTTTCATATCTAGAACGATTTATAAACTTTTCTAATTAAAGTTATTGTTCATAAGTGTGGTATAAGCTTCAGAAAACTTGTAAAACAAATTATTTATAGGATAAAAGTATCTATAAACATTTTAATGACGCTTAAGTACATATAGTATCAATGTAACTATAGGAGGTTAAAGCAATAAAAGGCTATAAAATGAACTAATTTCTTATAATATACTTTTATCGGATATAGAAACGAGGGTTGAATTGTTTATATTTATAATTTAGGCACAGTTTAAAATTTGGCTCATACGGCACATTTTGGCTGAAACCACTTTGGCTTTATCATCTTTCTTTCTTTATTATTCAGGAGGTTGCGCTAATTGAATTTCGATTTTTGGTTTTGAAATCAAAAAGAAGTCCACAAAAGGAGTATGTATGGGTAAAATTGTATACCATAATCTATTAATGTTTTCAAGACGTGAAAACATCACGTCTAAAACATTTCTCAAATATATTTGAAATAAATATATTTTGTTCTTTTTTACTTAAATAAACTAGCTTGCTTTAATGCAAGATAAGACGTCTTAGAAATTCGGACGGTCTACCAAATAAAATCTCTGATGAAATGTATTTATATCCTATTACAAAGTACATAAAATATTTCAGTTGAAACTGGTTTGAGTTATTCTTAAGAAGAAGAAGTCATTTTGCATTTAATTCACGCAACGTGAAAATATATTAAAAACTTATAGTAACTAATTGATAAACATATGCATCCTTTTATAATATTTTGGAAGTCAGGGAGAAATATTATGTATGAGACGACATCTATTATTTTATATTAACCCTCCTTGATTATGTGATATATAGATAAATTACATAATCATGTATGACTCATAACTCAATTACTTTTTAATATATTTTTAACCATTTAGTAGAATTATGAATAAATATCTCATTGAATACTCTAAATTTATTTTCTGTATGCATTAAGTATAGGCAAATTCACATTAACAGCCTCTTAAAGTATATACAAGGAACTGTTTCATATTTCTATCTTCTAATACCTACAAATTTGATTCGGCTTCTGCATGAGAAACATATCTTCCTCAAGTGATGCATACGTTCGGTTCATGCCTACTTTGTTAGATGTGTATTTCAGAAGAAGAATATTATTAATAATATTTTGGAAATAATGTGTTGTTGTCTTCTAAGAATCCACCTAAAACAAAAAAAAAATTTTTTTAATGAAACGACCAAACTATACGATTGCTAATGCATTTTCTTTTTACTCAGCTCTCCTTGCCGTTACAAGAGAACAACCTACATATATAAATAAGAAAATAATTACACAAGTCAACAAATTTGAAATGTCAAAAATACTATGGGGTATAAATATAATAAAAGTTATTCACTTTTGCACGCTGATTTCAAATCTATACTTATTTTTCAAGAGTCCAACGGTTTTTGGGAAATCAGACCCAACTTTTTGAGCTAATTTGGCCCATTTTCCAATTTCAATTTAAGCCTTTAATTCACTAGTGTATTTAATGCAAATTCCATTTCCAGTCTTTGTTTTGATCCAAAGGGACTCCAGAGGGCGTAGGGGACGGAAGTACGCTCAAAAGTCGGCCAAATCATTTTTACTTAAATAACTTCTTGAACATTACATAAAATGGATTTATAAGGAATACATTAAAGAGCTGGGACCCACAGCTTTCAAACGAGATGTCAAAAGCCCGATAAAAATTCTTAACTAAGAAGAAATCGTCGATCTAGATATGTAAATTTTCATTCAATTTCAATCAAAAATCCACTTGAAATCTAAGACAATAAACTAAAGGAGTAGTACGCAAAAAAATTACGAAATCAGCAAAAAGCCTTCTGTGCGCTACTACTTCAGTCTATTGTAATAGTTATTTAGTAGCTCTACTGTAAGTCATTGATTTTGAGCGAATTTTGTTCCCTTTGGATCAAAACAAAGACTGGAAATATAATCAAAAAACCAAAGAATCTAAGAAAGTAGGGTCCGATTTCTCGAACACTGTCGGATTCTAGAAAAAAAAGTTATAGATTTGAAATTAGTGTACAAAACTGAATAACTTTTATGATACTAATACCCCTTAGGATTTTTGACAGGTGACCAATGTTATTAATAAACCAGAAGGAACTTTTAAAATTGTTCGTTGTACAGCAAAGTTCTTCAGAACCGACCTTGTTAGAAAGAAAACCCACTGTATGTATACATAAATATTATTGAGTTTCAAATATCTGCTTTTTTGATGGTATTTTATACAAGGCACGTTGTGGAGTCTTGCTTGATAGTTGGTCAATGAAAAAGAGACAAAATGGTGATACAATATTTATGTATATATTTTTTGCCACCTTGAATTCATTTTGGAATAAAAGACTATTTTCCTTCGATTAGAATCTTCTGCAAAAAAAACAAGAAAATTAAATATTGAACGCTGGCTTATAAATAAATATAATTCCAGGGAGAAGGGGGGGGGGATGCTAAAATAGATTTGAAGTTGAATCAAATATTTCCAGGGCTGTAGTATACACACATTTGTTGTAGCCTTGGGTTAAGTTTAAAAAAAGATTAATATCCTAGACAATATGTACATCTAAAACTATTTATTTTAAATTTCAAAACCCATTAGGAATCTTGAAGAGGGTTTGAGCATTTAAAAGACAATAATCCAATAATTGATGTTTCTTTTTATAAAAAAACCGAAAACGAAGCAACAGTAGGAGTATTTAATTAAAGCATTTGCCTTAACCTTGGACTCATGGGGTGTCATAAGAGAAATGATAGTACCAATAGAATTTATGTATTATATGTTTATTTTCAATAATTGATTTTATTTGTTAGGAGATAGACTCACTTACCTATGTAGATACAGACAAATAACATTTAAGTAGATATATTTAAAAATTAACTCATAAACTTATTTTTTTAGGAGTTTCCACTTCACTCGAGACTAAAAGAGAGACTTTGAGAGATTGAAACCAAGATGATGTTGTTGTTGTTTTTTGAAATTTTTCTTCTAGGTAGTTACTCTGGTCATGACTACGATGTCCTGAACATTGAAGGATTGAGACCAAGACAAGATGAATACTTTGACAGATCAAGACCGAGACAAAGCCAAGATGTATACTTTGAGAGATCAAGACCGAGACAAAGCCAAGATCTTCAAAAATTGGTATCGAGATCAAGACAGATTTTGAAAACCATATTTACTTTTGAAATGCATTAAAACTTAAAGGGTTAAATACTTGCAAAAGAATTTATATAGGTACTTAACAGATTTAAATTAGCATAAATATAATTAATTAGTTAATAATTAATGCAACAATGTCTACACTTACTATTGCAATTAATAGTAAATCTGTTTGATATATACGACAAACAGTCAATATACATATTCTGGTTGCTAAATATTAAATCAATGGTGCCCAATTTTAATGAAAAAAAAAACAATTTATTTTCTATCTGAAATAGTATAACTCCTAATATGTCGATATAAGGAATTGGTTCTCTGAAATTTGTCATGTTTGAGTGCAGAATATTTCCTTACATTCAAATATCTTTATTAGTGATAAATCCTCACTATTTTATGCGTAAAGTAAAAATAGAAAATGGTGCATTTAGTTATGTTGTACTAAAGTGTACACGTTGTTCGACATGTGCCTTATTTTGGCATCTTGAACACCAGCTTTCGATTAAAAATCGAACTTATCACAATAAGATATTTTTATTATATGCCCTTCAGACATAAAGCTCAGTATACCTCTTCCCGAAAATCTGAATCTTGTTATGTAATTAATAAAGCAATCAAAAATCTTAAAAGATGGTGTTATGATGGAAATCCAACTGCTACTAAGTAATGAAAGTATTGTCATTTGATCAATATTCATCTTTGAACGCCAAATGGTAGTAAATATTATTTCTTTAGAATGCTTTAAGAATAATGAAATTATCACAGGGTATGAGTTTTCTTACGATCTCTGAATTTAAAATATTTTTTTTGACTCAATCATAAAAACTAATCCTCTCTGGAAATCCAGGGAATTAAATATTGATCTCAAATGAAAATTCTTAGTCAATATCGAATTCGGTCATGAGATAGTCTTGTCAACATAAATACACAAATTCTACTTTATTCTTCTTGAACAGATCTAACTGTTCCTTAAGACATTTATGTAATACTATATTTTAAAAGCAAATAATGATACAACAGTTAATTAGACTTTAAATTTTATTTATTTATAGATATCAGTCGATTGTTAATATGAAATGAACGTGTATTTGACTGAATATCTGACATTATTACTAAGTTATACATAAATAGAGTATCGTGGACAGGCGATCGTTGTTATAAAAATGAAATGAACGAGATCGAAGGAATACTTGTCTTATTTCTTGGAAATATAAGTTATAAATAACTTCTCATCTATTAAATCTGGTATTTACTTGAGTGAATAATAACATGATAAAGTCTACATAAAAAAATATTACTCTAACAATACCTCTTAATGCTATAAATATCCAACTGTTTTTCGACGTCCAAAAGAAAGAAATCATCAATTCCTTCTAATGTAAGTAAAAGTATTCAATTTGGTTTTTTTCCTCCAATGAATATCATAGTAAATACTTTTTGTCTGTCGTCAATGATTTTATCATAAACCGAAAGCATATTGGAAAATAAAAATAGTACGACGGAATCATTAAAACATCACTAACTCCCATATTGTCATCTGTAGATGTAGTAGACAACTACTAACAACGAAACTATTTTTTCTTTATTTTTTGATTTAAAAGTTTGAGGACAGATTTTATCTATTACGAATAACAAGAGTACTTATAAGACTCCCAGATGACCAATGATGACGTCACTAAAAAAAAGCTCTCTATAAGTATCAAATACTGCATAATATGTACATAAAAACATATTGACTAAAATTGATTGGAAGCAACAACACCCTTCTTTATCATACAATACTACATAATATATGTATTTAAAATCTTAAAAACTTCAATTTGTCAATGTTATTATTGAACTTAATACTTTAGTCCCTGATTGACATGGAATGATAAAATTAATTCTAAGCGCTTCAAAATAAAAAGGTTATCTACCCCGGATTAGTTTGATTCTGTTTTCCTAAGAGATTATAAAAAGTATATTCCCCTTCAATAGCTGATTTGTAGATATTTTCAGAAAAAATAATTTGATAAGATGGGAGGAAAATATAATTTATTTCAAACTTGAAGCAGGAGCAGGAATAACAATAAATGCACTGCTATAATAATATAACCAAAAGTGATAGCAAAGCCACACCCAAGTTTTTTGTTTTTGAACTACAGGTATGATTAAAAAAATCTTTTCCTATTGAATTAATCCTTTAATGATGAAATCATTAGTAATGGGTTTAACCACTATTGAACTTCTTTTGGTCACAATGTATTTGTGAAGAATTAAATATTTGCATTCTCGAATTATCATATTTTAGAAATCCGTGTTGGCAACACAACCGATGAGTGATGTAATTATTGATACCAAGTAATAGTATTCGTGGTCTTGCCTTGATTTCTAGTAAGAAAATCTTGTACACAACACTATATTTGAGTAGTCAATCGTCTTCTTCTGCTCAATCATGTCCTCTTTTTACATATTGTCCGTGTACTTTTTTATAAATTCATGGAATGTCTGATTTTATATGGAACAATTAGTGCATGCTCAAAATCAACACTAAATTTAAGAAAAGCAGAAATACAATTTTATAGATATAAACACAAAAATACAACAAAGAAAACAAGGTAATCATATCCAAAATATATCCATTTCAAAATCAATTTGTTGTGGCGGCCTGGATCGACTTTCATTAGGTACACATGTATGAATGTACGTTCCTAGATTGCCAGATAATCAAAATTTGCACCAACTTTTCTACTGTCATTTTTAATATTATTTTTAGTAAACAACTTTTTTGATTTTGTTGAACTCTTTTTTAAGAAATAGAGCTTTTTTATTCAATATATTCTCTGAAAATATTCATAACAGTGATTCACTACAATAAAGTAATCTGATTTTGCTCAAAGCTTTTGTGTCTTAAAACGAGGTTCAGGAAGAATGTAGAATGTATACACTTCTGATAAGAAAAATCGTATTTGATCTCTTGTAGGCTTAAAATAGTTCCTCTCTTGGATATTTCTGCAACCTCCCCCAGATAGGACGTCACTGCAATGATGTATTGAAAATTGTAATTTATGAAGTATTATAGAAATATTCAAATATGCTAATTTCTAAAATTTGCTATCTGCACATTGATAAATGCTCCCAGCGAAGCCGTCACTTTCAATTATATATCAAATGTTCTCATCCATGAAGCATCTGAATTTTAGAAATATTTAGACCCACAAGTTTCTAAAAGTTGATATCCACACTAAATAACTATAATATATAGTATTTGATGTATCACTCAATTACAAAAAGCCTAATGTGAAATGCAGAGACCAAACTAAAGCTACTGTATATAACTATAATATATTTTTCTTAATAGAATAAAGTGTTTTGGTAGATTTTTAGGCGTTGATAGAAAGAGAGAGAGAAAAATATAGAGAGACACACCTAAGATCCACAACTATTGTAACATGTTTTTTGTTTGATTTTACACATTCATGCGTATGTGTGAAAATAAAAATAATACAAAAACCAGATCCGTAAGTCTTCATTAAGGCTGTTCTTCTAGACAGGAAGGAAATGACTTAGAAATATATAATAAAATAAAAATAATGATTTCAATAGGCCAACATTAACTTTTTATACATAAATACATACTTATATGTTTGAATATGTATTATAGCACTAAGTCAACCCAACTCAATTTTTATTATTGTGGCAGAGACACAATTTCTTTTTTTGTAGTGTTAGAATTTGATCTTAACAAATTGACCTTGAAGACAACTCTTTTTAAATCGAATGGAGAGTTGATATCTTTGAACATTTTTATAATGTGTAATTGAGCAATATATGATAAAATGCATATTTTAGAGATCTTTAAAACAGTTTTTCTTAACTGATGCATTGTGAACCTCTTATAAATGTATCGCTGCTATTTGATACAAAATGAGAAAATAATAATCTTGGATTTTCATAACCTTCACAATAATAAAATACTTTCTCAATAACGGTTATAGATAAATAATTTTGAAAAAAATGAACGTATATACTTTTTTAAATCATACTGAATAAATGTTGTTATCGGATGAAACCCATATCAGGGATTATCGAAAGTCAGTGGATCTCTAGATGAAATATTATGTTTCGCTTTACATGAAGGGTAATAAAAATGTGCTTCAGTAAAATGGTTATTGGAAAATGTGGGTTGAGAACCCTTGCTTCAGACAACGCTTTTCCTTGTTCAAACCATCTAAGAATTTATTCCTTTGAATTTTTTGCTACTACATTTTATTATAGTGTAGGTGTCAGGCTTTGACTAAAAGTTAAATTAGAATTACTTTATAATCAATATTTATGAAAATATGACCCAATGACTACAAATTTCATGATGTTAAAGAGATGAATACATATACGTTATGTAATTTATACTGTCAAATCTGGGTAAAGTCATTTTTTTGTCATAAACAAATTCATTAAACAGGCAACATTCATAATATAATTTCTCCGGATAAGAGCAACTTTAAAAATTTACCACACATGGAAAAGCAACAATCCCTTAAAACCACATCCCATCTCTTCTCCAGCATTATTCATTCTAAAAATCCGTTAGTTATATGCATAATTCATATGTTAGGAAACAACCTATTTCCAAACAAGCATACCACAAGGGTTTGTTATCAATTGGGATCAAAAGTGATGTTTTGGATTTCAGATTGTAACTAGACGATATCTAGATAATAATTTCCGCTGAGTGATGAAAGAATATACATACATTTATTTTTAAGAAACAAATTGACAATAAGCTTAAGAATATTGTATGCATTTTTTCCACACTGATGTTTTTCCCAATCTTAGGTTAAGACTGTTTTGTAGGTATTTGGAGTAAAGATCAATTCCCTAAAGATCTATAAAATGTTTATTTTTTAATCCGTATAAACCATAGGCGTAAATCCCGGAGGAGACAGGGAGAACATATACATAAACATACCTTCTTTCAAAAAAGCACTCTCTCTATAAAAATTTGAGACATAATTAGTAAAAGACGGACAGCAACTTTTTCCCCATAGTTCCCTCCAAGGAATTATTTCCTATAATTATTCTGTTTATCGTCTTTCTCATCCCTCGAACTATGAAATGAGATTTTGATATGTAAAGTACATTAACTTCAATTAATTTCCTCATAAATGATTTATTTTTAAGAAGTAACAATTGAAAAATATGCCAACATTTGCTGATGACTTTTACACGGTGAGCTTTTTTCTTGCTCGAAAATCCCTTCTTTCAAAAAGAAAAGAACAAATTTGATTAAAAAAATTATTTGATTATCATCCAAGTACATTGAGATAAAGTGTTTAATATTTTATAACTTTTTTAAGTTCAATAAATAAATGTTAAAATGTGATTCAACTTAGTTTCTCTTAAATGTATTTTTAGTGGCACAAAGGGAAAAAGAAAAAAAAATATGTCTAAATTGTATTCTTTTTTCTTTCATTTAATATAATAAATTCAGCATTAATTGCAACAAAATGCCATTAACATGATTTCGATCCTTTATTTTAGACTTGTATTGTTACTTAATAATAAAAAAATTACCCAAAAAAATTTTGAACCTTGAATTTTTCAATTGATCAATTAATCTATACGACAAAATGAAAAAAAAAAATGATGGGATCTTCAAAAAAGAAAATATATATATATGTATTTGGATTCACTAGTTTTATCAAATTTTATTTTTTTGCGATATAAATAGTATTTTTAGGTTAGTAGGTATTAGAGCCTAGCAGTGTATCAAATACTCGTATTCGCATCTGTTCTTTTTAAATTTTGATATTAACATCTCCGTATCCGCATATTTAGATCTTTAATATATTATTATGATGTTTTAATCATTGAACATTATAAGTACTAAAATACATACATTCATGTGAAGGTTAACATTTGATTTCCTTCTATTTCAATCAAAACATTCATCCCACTTATGTTTCTAAATATAATATTATACACATAAGCATGTAAATCTTGTTCTGAATGTGAAATTACTATTTATTTGGAATCCTCAAAGAAGTAGATATATATTTACACACAAAAACACTTATCTTAACGCGTCTTATGAAAGTGCATTCCAATGGTAGAAATGCATTCCACAAAATGTACCAATGTACTAACATATGTATGTAATTGAAAAATAAATTGTAGGGATATTGCGGAGGAACAGTTAGTCATTAAAACTATTGGCAGAGTCTCTTGCCTTCTGAGTATTCCATATCCATATGTATGTAGTTCCATCATTCAATTATGCAATAACTACAGATGTAACTATTAGCAGATGTGGGATGAGTGCATTACTTTGTAGATTTGTTTACCTTTTCACTCTATTCCATGTATGAATTATCTTGATTTCACAAGATATTTTATCTTATCTTTTTAGTCAAAGCGACACTTATATATGCAAAAATATGTTAATTGCACTCCACATCAAATTTACTATATTTCATCAAGTAGTATAGAATAGAACATGAATATACTCAAAGCCATATAGAATCATAATCAGGACTTTTATCCTTCTTCAACCTAGAGAATAGGAGCTCTCAACTCATTTCAGACTAATATCTATATTTTCCAATGATCATTTTACCAAGAGTCATTTTTATTGCCCTTCAAACAAATGAAATGTTAGGTACATATTTTATTTAAAGATCGACTGATTTTCAATCACAAATCCTGACATCTGGTATAGGTATATCTATTAGTATTACTCTATCACAGAATGTAATATGCGTGATTTTCGTGTTGTGACGTGTTGCATGGACGACAGAAATCTAAGGAATAAATATAAAACAATTAAATCAATTAGGTTAATTGATTTAGTGAGCTCACGTCTAGTAGATCTTTCAGGCAACCTTAAAGTAACAATATTAACAGACATGTACAACTTATATTTTTATCATCCACATGAAATAATTGGCATGCCCTTATCTAAGAAATAATATGTCATTGATAAATGATAATATTTAGAATAATAATAATATATTTAAAAAAAATTATTGCATCAAGGGAGGAAGGGGGGGTATGTCTATGTTTGTATGTGGTATGTACTGACTGCATTCATGCCATACAAAAAAAAATGTATGTCAATGCTACTTGTCCTTAATATCATTTACAATTATTTATTTATTATATATACATTTGTATAATAAAAAATTGTTATTTGACATGATAATAGACAATAATGTCGTGGATACCTACCTATTTCAAAAATAGGTACATAAAAGCTATTCATTGTCTTCAAACCATTTGACATGACTAAAATCATGGACGTCTTCTTAACAATCACAGATATTCCTATGTATTTAATACATGGATATATTTATTGTATGTACTTATTAGCTATTTCATTTGTGATTTTTTGAGGTCTACCTATTAGGGAGCAATGGTAATTAAGCATCAATTTAGGAGGAGCAAACTGTTTTTTTAGATTATTCATCATTGGAATGGCTGTGTTAAGGGATATCTATATATATCAAACTTGAGTTTCATTTACCCTCAGACATATTATTCATCGACTTATTACATACCTACTAATATTATGGTTTAATAAAAAAATACCTTCAACTTCAGAAGAGTGATCATGTTTCATGATCCAGAGCTGGAGACTCGTACTCACGAATCAGAAGAGAGTTGCTCTTTGGTCTTATTAACCTGGGACTTAAGATTCCACTCAGAGTAACATTTAAAAAATTTCGACTACAGCTCAAAAACTCAAGACTTGACTCAAACTCGTAAAAAATGACTCGTAAACAGCTAAAAACTGAAGTATTCGAACTAGTGTCATACTTAAGTCTAATTAATCTGCGATTTCAGGTGCAAAGTTAAAAAGACTTGCGACTCACCTACAACTCGAGACTTTATATAGACTTCTTAAAAATGACTGGTGAACAGATAATTTTAGTAAGTTAAAATTTGGCACTCATCCTTTTCTTATGTGTAAAGACTTCTGTACCAAGAATCATCTCAAATTGTGCGAGAGTCGAGTAACATTTCGTTTTTTTATTATACCTATAAATTTTGGAACTTTAATTAAAAATATAGCAGACTAAGCTTCGATCTGTCAGTTTTAAAATTGGTATGGAGTCTTGAATATGTATTGGATTTAATCATCCTTATAGTAAATATGAAGGCTCCGAATAGAAGGGTGCAGGATCAGTTGTTACTCGAAGAAGAGTTTTTGAGTCAAATCAATACTGATATATTTAGGTTTGTGAATGAAGTATTACAAGATAGGTAGAAATATAAGCACATATGGTTGTTTGCTACACTACACTACATACAAAACATGAACATAATATATAAAACTGACAGTGTGTTCTGTTGGGGTGGGGATGATGATCGAAAAAAATGGGCTTCTTGTACAACGATGTTGAAATATGAATCCAAGATTCGTTAGGCATGCAAGGAATAATTTCTGAAGAATGAAACCATTAACAAAAAATTCACTGTCCGCTAAGGTATACATATGTTATACATAAATTCAAACGTAGATATGCATGTCCTCATATATTTGTATAGCAATAAGAAGTTGAATAGGATATGAATGGATCAAGACGTAATATTGTATAAATAACGACATTTGAATATATGTAGAATAGCTCAATAATTAAATTTCTATGGTTTATGATAAAAAAGAATGATAAATGACTTTCTAAAGATGTTTTTTCATCTTGAGATCAAGGTCACCTTATTCATACTTATACATCTTATATTTGTATTTATATGCAAATTTATGTGTTCTTGGCTACTTAATAATCTAGAATTTCTGATTTAGTAGAATGATTAATAGTATATCTACTTCAAGAGATATGCAATCAAAATTTCATTTACAAAATAGTTAAGAGAAGAATCATCTTTAAATTTACAATTTAATGCTTTTATAAACTCACTCCAGAAATATCATCAATAATTTACGAACGGAATGTGAGTAAATATTTATTTGAACGTTGCTCTGTGATCCTCCAATGTCACTTGTTATTATTGGTGTGGTTCTCAAGGCCTGCTTTGGTCTCATTACCAATTTTTGATTGTCTCGTTTCGGTTTTAACCCTCCAAGGTCTTGACCCTTGAATACTTTGGTCTCGTTGTCATGACTACTGTTTACTCTTTCTATCGATACCTCAAAGTATTGGGCATATCTCAGGTAAGGTACTAGTAGTACTTTTCACTAGTTCTTACTACCACCACAAAGCAATGTACACAAAAAGTTGAATAGTTTACCCACTAATTTTTGACCCAAGGGAACGAAATGGATCTTGCATAACAATAATGACTGATTATTGCTCAAAACAGTAATTAATTATTTTTATTATGAGAGGAACAAAAGTCTAAGACATTTTGAGAATAACATTCAAACTGGACTCTGAATATTAAGTAACTAGGTAAAAGGATGAATCCATAACCATTTTAAATGAGAACCCCTGATGACAGTCAAAGTTTTTATTTTTACTAGGAAACAATATCAACTGATTACATAACTATGTATATAAATTATTAATTAATTATTAATCAGTCTTTGTCAATTAACCTCCTTGTGGAGCTGATTACATAGCATCTATGGTTTATTGTAAATATACCCTGCCTTCAAGACATAGATAATTAATTTTTTGGCAGCACCCTCGGAAGAGTGGAAGTGTCTGCGATTAACTACAATAATAAATCATCTTGAAATCACAAAGTAAATAAGCATTAAAATAAAATAAAAATAATATTTTCACAATTAGAACAGCTTTGGTCCCATCTACTATATATAAACTCTTTCCAAATTATGGTTACTTCATTCTTCCTTAAGGGTCATACAAGAAAAATCTAGAATGTGCTATGTGTCAAAAGATATAACTCAAGCTGTATTAATAATATTATATTATATTATGTTGAAGAAAAATCAAAATTACATATTTGTTTGGTACATGCATTCGTATTAGAATTATGCCGTATTAAAAAAACACTTATTAGATATTATACATACATATTTTGTGATATCGTTACAAAAACAACAACAACAACCTTTGATGGGCAAAATATTTTGATAGTTAAAAATAACCAAAATTCATATACTTTAATTTTTAAGATTGAATTTTTTAATCAATGATTCCAAATGGAGTTAAATTCTAAATATTTGTGCTTCATTTTGGGATCAATGTTTAAAATTTAAGAATAACAAACAAACTTTTACTTTATTTTGTAATTCAAATTTTAATATTTCGAAGGGTGTACAAAATAAACAAAATCACCAAATCCTTGTTTGCTTAGAGCCCTATTTTAAAAAAGTAGAGTTGCAATTTACAAAAATGAGTTCACTTTTTAAAGGTTTTATATTCTAAGAATACAAAATATGTTGTTCAAACACTTGTTTTATATTATACATTTATAGGAAAGTTTTTGTTGTAAAATTCAATTTTGTACTTACAGCAGTGCTCTAATATTAACTGTTATTATGGTTTTTTATAGATATAATTGTATGTTTACATAATATGTATGTTGAAGTTCTTTTATTCTTCGTTAATAATAAAACATTGCAACTCGATCATGTTACTACATATATACATATCAATATATGTTCACAAAGTAAGTCTAATTATATCTTCAAATGTGCGCACAAACCATCTATGTAGCATACCCTTCTTGTTTAATAATAATTAAGATGATCCCTTTTTTTCTTTTGTCATATGGGTATTATGAACAATATTTATGAGAAATAGGTATGTAGTTAAGTAGATCAGACAATGAAGATCTCATAGAATGGAATGTGCCATAAATAGTCATCTTTTAAGAACAAAACACAACCACAAGTTGTGAAATGATAGTGCATACAAAGAGCTAAAATAATAAATGAACAATAGATTATGTATTGGGCTATCCAAAATATATTGGTGTATGGCTCATAAAAGGGCGTAGAAGTACTCTATTAATACACCAAATCAAAGATTTTATCAGGTTAAAAGAAGAATTCACCGAAGAGTTATTAAATCATTGGATTTTGATTCATAGAGCACTAATAAGCATGAATGAGTTCCATTTATGTTGCTTCGATATTGAAGGATCAAATGTTTATATAATTGCAACGAACAGAAAGTATAGAGTTGATTCCTTTCATGTTGAATATCCTTTCCACAAATATAAAAAATGTATTTATTTTTTTGACTCCTTTGATTTATTATGTTTAAGGTTCCATTGTCAATCCTTACTCTCATTCCATTTAGCAATGCTTATACTATGTATTTTATGATAACGTGATTGATATAAAAACCATTTTATGATTTAGCTTCCTTCAGGTATGAAGTCAATAGGATTAAAGGGTATATTGATGTTTAATTGTAGAATGATGAAAGCGAATCATCGTATTTTATATTATACTTGTGTTTGACTTAAAGTATTGTTCCATGAATCATTATCAAATTTATTTATCATTTTTATACTTTGAATATTTTATGATTTAGTAAAAAAAAAAAGTTATATTTCATTCTTGTAAAGGTAATTTCTTAGTAGCTGTGGAAATTTTCTCCTAACCTCATAGGTACAAAGTTTTTCACAATATTTAAGTCACAGATACAACTTGATAAGGGTTGTTATAATCAATAGCCCATTTGTATATTTGACAAGTTATATATATTTACTTCTTAAATTGAGATTTTATCCTCCTTTTGCATCGATGGTTTTTATTTTTATTTGATTTATACCCAATTACATCTTTTCTTTCATAAAAATGTCCAGCACTTTTTTTTTGATTTATGTGTAGTGAATGAATAGTGACCTCCTTTATAAAAAAAGGAAACAATTTGCATTAGAACGATAAACTATTTACATCAATTTCTGTGTTGTGTACATTTATGAAATTACTTGGACTAAACATTGAGCCTTCTGATCGACAGCAAAAATTTATCCACTTGTGAACTAAAGTGATAACAAAATAAATATAATTTTTTTCGATCCATAGGTTTTGCTTTATTTATTTTCAAATATGCCATTGTTATTTGCCAATAACGTAATTTGTGGCTTGTGATTAGAACGGGATTTATAAAAATCGTTAATAATAGTACAGTGGAACCTCGTAACTTGATTGCCTCAGTACTCGACATATTCGGAGTTCAATGCAAAATGTCAACAATGACTCTAAAATATAAAAAAACCTAGTTTTTGGTTTATTAGGGGATAGTTTGATAGATTTAAGAAAATAAGAAGCATTCCCAGTGTTTTATTAAATGAGGAGATAGGAAATACGGATCAAAAAGCTACAAAAGAGTATGTAAAGGAATTTAAAGAATTCGTTGATGAAAATTATAATATTTAACTCTAAAATTTTTGTATATAAAAGGTTGAAGTAAAAACTTGATGCTTGAGAATTGATAAATTTAGTTATATTTTAGATAGAAAATAGATTTCAAACTCAACTGCATCACCTCTCGACACTCCTTTCAGAACGAATTAGCGTCGAGTTCCGGGGTTCTACAATATAAATTTTTCTTTCCATCCTTAAAATAAAAAATAAAATAGATCTTGAACAACTTGGAAAAAATTCATTAATTTGATTTGTTAATTCAATCACAAATTTAGTTAATACATTAATGTGATTGGTTAGTTCCATTAAGCAGACGTGATAGGTTATAATAATAAATAGTAAACAAAAACAATTGATAAATTTTTTTTGGTACTTACATTCATGTTACTTTATTTGACTTTTTGACAAAGTTTTTGCTTTATTGAGAAGAAAATTTAATAAATAAAAGAATAATTGATTCATTTTAATCCCATAGTTAACTTAAAATATAACCATTATGAGAATAATATATTATTATTTTAAACTCACAACTCTAATGAAGGAATCCGGTTGTAAGTGGTAATCAAGAGTTAAAAATTATCATTGATTGATTTTGCACAGAGCCCTCATTTAAAAAATAATGAAATATTCACATTCCTATTATATCCCTACATACATAATTGGAAAGGTCTTCAGGCAGTCAATTTTAGATAATATACCTATAATTATATGTTCAATAATGCCTTAATCATGTATTCAATGCATTTGTTCTTTTTAAAACAGGAACATAGAGGTACTTTGATTTATGTATATTTAGAATTGTTCTGTATTTATTTACTCATTGACCAATAAGAATTATTAGAACTATTTTCAAAATTTGCCAATTGGAAATAGCTAAACTTACCAATCAGATGGGTTTTCAATCTATGTACATTATATTCAAATAAACTAATTGATATAGTGTAGGTACAACAAATGAATATTGATTTTTTTAGAGTGAATTCTGGCCAGTACATTTAGGTATTACGTTTAGCAAAGAGACTTTGATACCTTCACATAGTTATATAGCACAGCAGTATCCCCTCAAATCGAGTCGCAAATTTTAATTGCTGTTTAATGAGTGTGAATTAAATTCGAGTCTCCAGCTCTGATTTAGTCCTTTTATTCAATATTAAAATCCAACCCTTTAAAAGGATAAATGACGTCATAATTTTATTAATATTTTGAAATTTAGTATGATATTTGTGTGAGTATTAAGTCTCGAGTCATCTCATTCAAATTTACATTTCAAGTTCGACCAAATCATGAGTAATTTCACGCTTACACACTTACAGTCCAACTCGAGTTTTAAAATCGCAGTTCAATAAGGTTTAAGAGGCTCCAGCTCTTCATATTTATCTTTGACAATGTACTGAACTCAAAGTACATCGTATGATGTTAGGCTCTGAACAAATACCTAAATCAATACAAATAAAGATTGATAATCAATCAGTCGAGGAGAAGAATGTAACGTATCTAATTGGCTAGTTTCCATATCTTTTTTTTTTCTTTTCGCAAGAAAAGTTGAGAGATGCTGTGGTAATTGTTACTTGTACATAGTTTCTTGACAGTTTGTGATGAATTAATCATAGTTATGAGACTCTATGTAATCATCCTTTATTATATGTATGTTGTATACAACATACTTCATACTACTATCAATAAATATAATCTTCCTTATGACTTATTTTCTACATAGGTACAACAATGAAAACAAAGTATTATGAAACATACTTAGTTGCTTGGATGTGTTTTTTAATATGTTTGATGGCTTCCTTGGTCAAATGGATAGATGTACTCACATATTTCAGGTACATAGATCTCCGCTCTGACCTCTATTAAGAAATAGCTTTTTTTTGATAGTCATGCATTTCATCTTACTCCTCTATTTAACATTTAATTGCTTTATTCCCCCTTCAAAAATACATTTATTTTTATATTTATGTATATATGTATTATATGTTCAGTTAGGCACATACCTGATATTTGTAGGTTATGTTTTAAAAAATAGAATCGCATTAACTTATCGTAAATGTACATACATACTTAATTCTATGTATAGATGTAAGTATTTTTATGCGTATAACATACACAAGAAGGGCTCAATATGACCTTGAAGTAGTACCTATATACGTGGTAAATTAATTAACAAGTGATGGAAGTTAATGACTAACAAAATTTTAGAAGAATGAGAAGTGAGTGGTGATACATATTAATGAGATGATCCGAATATCTTTATTTGATTAATTCAAAGGGATTTGTAAATTATTTGCATTTGACGGAAGTTACAGCACGATTTCATTTACATTATTTATATATATAGGTAGCTAAATAATATATATCCTACATCCATCATCAGTTACGACTCTTTGAAGCTTCTCTGGATGATTCAAACAAGCATGTAAATATGTTTCTGCGGATTTCACTCTTTTATTCTTATGAGCTTGAGTAGTCTTAATCTGTAAACTCATCTTGCACATTGTTTAACAATGTATGTAGACTAAATCTTGTTCACCGTCCATTTGAATAGTTCTACATACATTCATACATATTTTTTTAGTGGCTGCACGACAGTTAACCTTCAAGTGGGAATCGATAACTTCCGGAGTTATGTTCTTTTCTTGGACTCCGTCAAGATAGTTTTTTTGGATCTTCTCCAGCTCGAACCCTCCTAATAATACTATATATTTATCTATCAGATACTGCCTAAGGGTTAAAGCAATTATTAACTAGCTTTTGTTTCTCCTTGAAAGATTTTCTGCTCTCTTGTTAGAATGGAAACGATATCATGAACTTCCATCATATCAAAAATAACATAAGGAGTATTCAGACAACTGAGTTTTAAGCAAATTTCAATTATAGATACTTGTTTGTACTGATCTGGTTTCCAGTTCCGTTTTGGTCCCGATATCATTCGTAAGACCTACTTTTGAAGGTCTCGGCCAAAAACAAGATCAAATCAAAATGATTAAAACTTTCATTTTCTAAACAAAACAAAAAACATGAACTCTTTTTTTCTATTAGTCTTGACCCAGCCTCCATCTATTACAGTCTTGGCCTCGATCTGGTCTCAATCCCTTAAAATATAGATATTGTATTGGTCTGATCCCTAAAAGTCTTGGTGTCGAGTGATATAGTCAAGATCACACCACTAATTGTTTGATTTAGTTATACAAAAAAAGAAAAAGAATTATACTATTGATCAGGGGTGGAGTTGAGTGAGGGGACATGTTATGTAACCTCATATCCCTCATAACATCCACTATAACAAAATAATCCTATCAGTGCCCCTACTATATATTCGTATACATATCTGAATAATAATAAGAAAAATCGATCTCGGACCAGGTCACAACACTAATAAATACAGAAAACTAGATATTATAAGTAGGTATGTCGGATTATTTGCTTTGACGCATTATTTGTTTAAGGGTATAAGTAGGAACTACTGGTATTGAAAAAATGTTGACATATATGTCATTTTTTTGAGTGGAAGAGGAATAAAAGGATCAGCATATCCTTTTATCATTTCTCTATCTCCTAAGATCTCTGACATGTATAGTAATAATAATGGATTAAAATATCATCTTCTCAGATTTCCTTTTTTCCTATAGGATAAACACCAAATGGAAGCATAAATGAACAAATAAACATGGTATAAAAATAATACAGGGGGAACCAGAAAAGGAGATGTATGAATGTTCATTGCATGATATATGACTTATTAAATATGCCATTACTTTCAAAAAATCACTCTTTGGATCAATGTAGCAATCTGTTACAATAAACACATTGTGCAGATAGGTATAACCACATATTGGATATTTTTCTGATTTAAGGAAATTATTAGATGATAAATGACTCATTCTCCTCTCTTTCTTAATACCTATTTATCCCTTAAATTAGTGGATATCAATATGTAGGAATATAATTTATATATTTTACTAATTAAAAAGCAGGTGAAACAGAGGCTACTGTGAAATAAGCTGAGATTCCTTCCTTCCGCCAGACTCATTTTAAATATGGAAAGATTGTCTAAAGATAAATGTATGAGATCTTGCATCCGTGTTAATGACAATCTTTAGAAATCCACCACAAGTTATTCACTCAATGTCCTAACTTGCTAAACTCAATTTCCGTAAAATGACGTACAGTCTGAGCAACTTTTTCTAACACATCAAGTTCCATTGCACTCTCAGTTTCAATAAATTTACATTTGTCGTGTAAATTTCAATTTTGTGATGACACACTAACCTATCTTTCTACTTTGCAGTTATAAATATATGGGACGAGATCAACTTCAGCTATACTGCTATGTACAAAAAATATCGGAAATCAAAAAATCTTTATTATTTGATCATCAAAATTCATTTAATCCCCAACAAAATAACCCCCCACCCCCGATGCAAATTTCCTGGTATTTTTTACTAATATTAGTATTAACTAACAGAGTTTTTTTAATCTTATGTACCTCGTGCTTACTGTTTTTACCTTCAATGTCTTACCCTGGAAAGAATGATAAATTCTTATAATTCCTTTTTAGTTGGTTTAGGCATAATCTAGCACCTTCAAGAGATTATAATGTATCATGTTCACACACTTGCTTAAGGATATTTTATCGAACTTGTGGAGATCAGAGAGTTATTATCAATTAGTGGGAAGCTCCCGAAACTTCATAGAAACTTGGGATGGATGCTGGTATACATATTTAAATAATTATAAACTGTTTATACAATGGATTATCTTATGATAGGCTCTTAAGCTATGTACACCACGTTGCAACTTTATTTGCATCTCTCAACCTTTTCTGTAAAAAGAAAAAGCAAAAAGGACCGAAAGTAATCGGTAGTTCTTCTCATGAGCAATTCTTCATTTAATTAGTTGTAAATTTTTCATAATTTAATAAGACCTAACTGGAGCTAAACCAATCAACGTTTATAACATTATAAGGTAAAGAAAAGTATGAAATTCATAGCTGATATAAAAATACATAGGAGTTACTAGTGCTTTAAATATACAACGGTGATATGTAAAATATATATACATTGATGTATTTCACAATAAAACTGCATTTCTACAAGTTATAAGGATGTAACAAATCAAATATTACATCATTGAACACCACTGGAATATCAACAACTCATTGTGTGTATGATTTAATATTACCTATGTAGTTGCATTAAACATATTGGTATTGCTGTTTGCAAAAAATTCAAATTACAGTTTGTAAAAAATCCGATTCGGTCCCGTGTATAACATATTAATAAATGCATACAAAAAACAAAAACAAAAAACAATTCTTAAAATTGAATGAGAATAGCAGTTATATTTTTCGATTTGAGTGGCACAAACAGTTTCTAAAATAATTGACTTAACGAGCACATAATTTATTGTCGAGGACAAAAAATTACTTATTTATATATACATATATGTACATACCACAAGTCTGAGTACATTTTTATATCAATGTAGCTTATCACTAGGAATGTAAATCATATGCAAATCGGGCATGTAATAAAAAAGTGGAGTTGGCTCTTCAAACAGGTCTTTTTGTTTTCCGAAGCTGTTATCATTTTTTTCCCTTAAGAAGGTAACATCAACTTTACCTCAACATAATGTTTTACAAGAAAAGAACAGTCTGCAAAGATTATATCATGGAGAGGAACAAAGGAAAAATTAAAAAAATGGATATCATTCATTGAGGAGAATGGAGTTAATGATATTTGTGAATATAATAATGAATCTGGAGTAACATATTGTAATGTTTGTGGTTTGATGTTTTCATTTGTATACATATATGAAGGAAAATAGCAGCTTGTAGCTCAGTAAAACGTCATGACAGCTCAAGCTGCTTCCCCCCTCGACATTCATTAAATTGTCAGGGTTGCAAGGTTGATTTTCTCTTTCTTTTTTTATTACAAGCCCGAATTGCATATGATTTACATTCCTATTTATCACTTTTCTAATAATATAATCGATAAGTTCCTCAATCCTTTACTGTCCAAAAAAAAATAGTCAAACTAAATTCATGTAAAGGGATTGATTACTAAGACTTAATGTATCGATAATAAATAAAATAATAATTGATTAAACACCCAATAACCTCACAGAAGCCAGATGACGTAGACATTGTTATAATAATTGGTTATAGATAAATTATAATTTATATATTATATTTTACAAGCAAAGAATTAAACTTTCAGTCATGAAATTTGATGTTCCAATTGTGCATTATGTTGTGTACATGCTCTTACTAGTATTTACTAAAAGTAGATTGTAAGAGGCACAGTAATATAAAAGTTGAAACATGGTAAATGAAGTATTTTAAAGTCTTGTAACGCAATAATTGATACTCCATTGTATGTTCGATATATTAAGGGAGTGATATAGGAATAATTTCAAAAGTTCAAATTATTGGTTATTCGGATATACTGAGCTGTTCGGAACTTAGAGTACAAGGAACTAACATTTTATTCTTTTTGTACTTAAATGGTGAATTTTATTTCTTGGAGGGCATTAAAATAAAAAACTGATCCCAAAGTGTAATTCTAAGACTAATTAATAAGTATTCTAGAGGTTCGGAGTTCCATTATTTCAAATGCATAATGAATGTGGAATGTAATGAATAAAAATAAAATGGTAGCATTTTTTATGTAGTTAATTATTTAAACTAGGATGTAGTTAAAGCTATAGTTAAATAAAAATTTTGAGACGTTCACATTTCAACTTGTACACAGCAAAGTCAAATATTCAACATTCATTTTTAATTATTTCAATAAATATTCATGCAAGCACGTAGAGACATACCAAGCAACTAACAAAAACAACAACAAGATGAGTACTATTCTCAAAATTCATCATAAAGTATAGAAAAATATTGTTGAGCAATATATTTAACAACATATCAAATAAATTAAAATATATATTGAAGGAAATACCAATACAATAAATAAATAGCATGGAAAATCCAAAAACAAAATAAGATAAAAACACTTCGTTAATTTATCATTTCGTGCAATTTACTTGACTCAAATAAAAATTATTTGAATAATATATGTACGTACATACTTTTAGGTTCTATTTATGATGGAATTAGAAATACCCACACTGTGTGGTTGTATACCTATAATTGCTATTAATACTTTTTTATACATCTGCAAATCATACTTGAAAAATTATAAATAATAATTATACATGTACCTATGTATGTACTTAAGTATAAATTAATGCACAAATGCCTTAAAAGTATTAGTGAATAAAGTATTACAAGAAATATGTTAGTGAATTTCAAGGGCTTTTATGTGTGTATATATACCTATACCATATATTGAATAAAAAGCAGTTTGTACTGTTGTACACAAATGGTTTTCAGTCTAATGGCAATTATCTCGTGTTTGTTGCAGAACCAGGTTGAGTTACATAATATACGCTATGTAAAAAACCCACAATGAATCAAATAAAATTGTTTCATGACATTTTTAAGTATCTAGAAACATTTGTCTTGTATTTATAACTATGAGACAAAGTCAAATATTAAGCATTTTATACGTACATGACATATTTGGGGCAGTTCGTGAATATAAATGAAATTTCCTATTTATAAAATGAAAATCCCTAGTTTTTGAAGGTTTTTTAAAAGTATCAACTATCAAAAGTAAAATAAAAAAGCAACCAATGAACACCTCTTTTAAATCCTTTTTATATCTTTATCAAATGTCAAATTTTGACCTTAAAGATTATTCTTTAATACGAGAAAAAATACTAAATCTATCTATATAGGATATGATACAATAGTTTGTTTGTCTTTTAAAATAAGTTCCTTTTTCTGATTTATTGCTAGGTGTTGCAAAGTATATCACTGACATCATAGATTGCAAAATAAACCAAAAAATTATTTAACAAAATTAACAAATTTCACATGAAAAAATAAAGAAACCAGGGTTTTTATTATGTATAAAATTTAGTTATGTATGTTTCTACCAAGTTGGTTGACTTTTACAATGATGACTTCACGAATGAACGTTCAAAATAGCAAATGTTTTTAAGAGATACAACTGTTGTTAAAAAAAATGATAATAAAACCTAACACCTTTCAAAATAGTCCTCCCAAAAATTCTAGGATGAAAAAATATACCCATGTTTTAAAATGTTTACCAAAAAGATACCTTGTGTAAATATGTACCTAGTCATATGGCTCCCTTCAAGAAATCCTTTGAAAAACTGAAATTAAATGCTGAACATGATTTCTTATTCATAGAGTGTGACACATCCTTGGGTCTCCTTTTATATTTTATTTGTAATGCACATATGTACATTTGAAGATTTATTTCTTTGATCATTTTTTACTACCTGTTTCTTCTCTGCATCAAAGTTTGGCTTAAAAAAAGTCATGATTATGTATGTAGTATAAATTGTAATTTATTAAAGCTTGTTGTTGGGCCATCACGAAAAAATAAAGGCATTCTGCAAAATATAAAAAAAGGTAAGTGGTAAACAATTATTATTATTTCTTGAAACGATGTCTTATATGTCTTAGTCGTAGTGGTCACTAAAAATTTTCCTCAGAGAGTTGGATGATTGAAAAAGTAAAAAACAAAGATAATGATTGGGTTAAATTTTAAGTATGTTTACGTATACATATATGTATACCAATGTTATGTGTGTTGTGTACAAGTTGCAACTTAAAAGTTAATGGAGTATTTTTTGGCGTTTTGTATGACAATTATAATTAATTAATGAACATTTCATGACACGAGGGCTCACAGTTTTATTCCTTTTAATTTACAACTTGTACACAAGCTACATTTATTTTTTTCATCTTTAATACTAATGTTCAATATGAAGTTTTCCTTTAATATCCTATCGTATTGTGTGACCCCAATTTCATGTACATTGGAATCAAGGCTATCAGGCAATGAAGATTTATTGGATACATTTTTTTTTTGCAATAATTATTTATTGAGGCAAGAAATATTCATTAGTTTTAAAAGGGCTCTTTACTAGAGGAACACTAACTAAATAGTTATAATGGATATAAGCAAAAAAAATAAAAGTATGTAAATGCAATCTTGAACCCACTGGTTGAGTACGAATCCCACTTCGTTACAATAAACAACAGCTGAACTATATCACAGCCTTTACTTCGTTAGAAGTGAATATAACTATATCCCATTCAATCTGGCTTGAATCAACTTATCATTTGAAAACTCATTGAGTAAGTCCCACCAGATAAATACAAAAATAATAAAATGACATTGACAGTCTCCTAAAAATATCTATTTCTCCGAACCAATGACCAAGCTATTGTATCAACTTTAAAATTAATCCAAATTTAAATTCTACTTCCTCGTAAGTCTTTCTTCGAGAATAAATTAAATGACTGTTTCATCAACTTTTTGTATTTGGCTATTTTTGACTTACTTACATCGACCGTAATTTATGTTTGGACGTCAACTTTTCCTACTGCCCACGTAGTAGGCACTATCAAATATGTTGACCTAAAAAAATGAGATAAAATCGTCTCCTAATTTGTCGAATGAAGAGGTAAACTTTATAGGCGGATAATCCATATAAAATAAGTTGAAAGTATGTTATCTGTCAAATTGTTGACAGAGTTGTTACCCAACCATGCACCTACATATGTTGAAATAAACTATTAGATGGTTTGAAAAAACTAAAGATTTGGACTACACTCATCTAACCAGTATTTTATGTATTTATTAAAAGAAGTTAACCTTCAAAATAAAAACTTGATCCTATAAATACATGTATATATGTGCATATTTATATACATTTTAATCGTTCTGAGTAGTTGATGATAAAGACACTCAAATATGTGAATCTTACATAATAAAAAATTCCTAAAAGAAGATTTGAACGGATTTCTATGTAAGTAGACGAACCAGAATCCTATTTATATAAATGCATTATTTGAAGCATTCTTTAATGAAATAGAAAAAAAAGAATATATTTTGTCAAATATTTTGATGAAGTAAAATGGAATTGTAGATATATGTACATAGATAATTTTCACATGACGTCACCGTTCTGGAAGATGTCAGCCATCTTGTAGGAGTCAACAACTTTTACGACTATCATTTTTTAAAAGACATTTGCTAAAGTTTCTTAGATATTTTGTTTAATAATAAATTAAATATTAACAATTTTACCTTCAACATTACATTAACAAAATGCTTTATTACCAAACTATTCATATCATATGGATACATTTATTTTTAATCAATATATTATTTGGGAAAATATAAATTAAGATTATATTTGCTCTATTTTAAAATAAATTTATAGAAACACATTGTACCAATTCTTAAAAATTATCAAGTTTATTTGCAAACCAAGTACAAATATGGTTTTGTTTTATGTTCTTTTTTTTGTTACATAATCCAAATATTTTTACTAATATCCAATTTCAGAAATTATACGTAAATATTATATATAGAAAGTTTTTTAAAGAATTGCAAAAGTATAAATTGAATGTGTATAAATGATGCTTCAACACAAAAGCAATCTTGAACAGAAATAAGTAAAATGAGACATCCCTATAAATATATATAAACGTATACTAACCCATAACTCTAAACACCCCATTGTTGTATAGACATATTTCGGTCAATAATGGGCTTTATAATCAAACTTATGCAATAAATAAAATTACCCAAAAAAGTTTAAGCTAAGGTTTAGAGCAGGGGTGTAAAACTCATTTCACATCGCGGGCCAGAGATAAACGTCGTGGATCATTAAAATTACAGCATACTTAGCTTTAAATAACTAAAATATCATGTCTTCGCTTTGTTTTGATTTAAAGAAGAACAAGGACATTGTTAAATTTAACTAAAAATTTATTGAACAAGACTTTTACAAAACATTTCACAAAATTGCACAAACTTTAAGTAACTGCTATCGAAAGTTATAATAATGAACTCTATATGAGATTGCATGAGACTTAGAAAGAAAGACTAACATGCTTAATTCATTAATTACATTGAATTAAAAAAATTAATTCACGTCTTTTATGTATTTTTTCCATTTTCAAATTATCCTGCGAGCCTGATTGAACCTCCTTGCGGGCTGTATGTTTAACACCCCAGGTTTAGAGACTTCATTTTATTTGATTCTGTCATGGCTTTTCAAATATAAAGTATCCTGTAAATTTTTCTAGGTTTAGCTGCATTCCGGAACTTTAAAGAATATTTATTAATAGAAATGGAAGATTATAACTAAATTGAAGAATACGAATATATGTATATTTAATTGAAACTCATTAAGGATGGAAAAAGTTAAACTAGCTTAATTTTGTGTTAAGGGGCATAAAATCAGATATTAATTATTGCTTAAAGTGTACGTGACTCCTTTTTTTTTTTTGATAAATCCCTTTATCAAATTGTCGATAATAATAGCTTAATTTGTCATTTCTAAACAACGAAGAGTCATCATTATTCCATATGTGGATATTGATTCATTACAAAAATGAATACTTATACATTAGGGCTTAGAAGATAGAAAAAGTTTAAAATACAGTACGAACCGTAATTTGTTAGTAACGGTTCACAGTTTTTTTTTATATACATACCTATAAAATAATCATTTATTTAAATGTAATGCTTGTATATACATTTATAAAAAATGTAATCTAATTACGCCTACTAATCAAGTTATTTAGTTCGTGAATATGTTTTAAGTATATCATGGGTAATACAGGAGACATTTATGACCTAAATATGTTCTAAAAAATATATCCACCGTCGATATTTCTGAATAAATATTTGGTAATTTGATTAATTTTGTATGTATATATTTTGCAATTAATGAATGTTAAAATTAAAATTTACTCATATCCGAAGATTTGTTAATGGAGAGCATCAATTTGTTTCTGAAGCAAACTTGCTTTGCACAAAATTTTGATTTTATTACATGATAAAATTAGAATCTTCATTGTACCCTATTCTGATTGTACATATATTCGATATTTGCATATTTTCATCTACTGAAAAGCACATAACCAATGAGCATATGTTATTGTTGTTCTTTTGATTTGATTTTTGTTGTTGTTGCAAAAATTCCTTTTGTATACATTATAATAAATTGAACATTCTTAGATAGATTCATAAATATGTAAAATAAATAAAGACATAATGGTTGCCTCTTCTTTATTCTTTTAGTTAACATAATGGCCTTGAATATTATGCTAGAATAATTAGCAAAAAAATATGCAAGCATTTTTATTAATACATCTATTATTATCTATTGTGCGGTTGTTCTTAATAGATTATGATTCATTTATGTGTAGACAAAGCTATTCATGAGTCATTTTGAACGAATTCAAGTCCAGTTACGAGTCTTTAAGCTCAAATTTAAGTCAAATTGATAGTCTTTTCATTTCAATTCCGCAGCTTAATGAGACATGATTACGATTCAATTCCTGGGTGGTGAGAGTACATACAATTTGGTCAGTATCATCCATATTCAAATTCAATCATATATTAATAAATAGCTCTTAAAAATATATAATTATCAAAATACTTTGAAATAAATGATGATATTTGTGAAACATAATCCTTGAATCTTCAACTTCAAGTAAGTAGCGAGTCCTTTCATTAAAATGGAGTCTCAACTTGCATTTTGATAAGAGTTAAGCAGGACTCGAGTTCAAATCCCTTCTCTATGGACTTACAGTATTTATCTTCAAAAACTTCATTCTACAAATTCCAATGTATAACTATTTATTTACTGGAAAACGTTTTATATAAAAGATATGCCTTCTTCATGATCTGGGGTCATAAACATCTCCCTTATGGGTAAATATTTCCGTATTTTGATACATACATGTACTCCATTAGAATACATATTTAAGAGGATTGATGTTTGAAATCTATTTCGGTTTTTTCCAATGGATAATATAGATTTCAAAATTCATGAAAATAACCCTAAAACTTTATAGCAAATCATGAGTATAAAGAATCTTCTTCAATCCGAATGTAAAGGGTGTTTTTGTTTTGTTTTTTAAATTATGTAAAGAGATGTATGTCCTTCATATCAACATATCTACATAGATATTTATATAAGAATATTTATTTATAACGAGAATGGGTAAAGCAATGAATGTATCTGAAACTAAGGGTACACCCAAAAAGATGTCTAATCTTTATTTTCATGTAAATTGTATCTGATAGTGATTTGTTTCTAATGAGCAGTCTTGTTCTCGATACAAATTTTTAGAGGCTTTGTTTCGTTCCAGTTTTCATTCTCTTCAAGTTTTAATTTCAAAAAGAAGGCCAAAGTAAACAACTATATTATCCACAACACTAACATCTGAACTACTGATGTATTTAATATTTAAAAATATAGTAATGCAGATACAGGTATAGCTATAAACGTTTAAAAAATTGTGGATTACAGATAATCCGCAGATATACGAAATATGACTGACCATGTGGTTTCTAGACCAGAAAAGCTTTGGTGGAAAGGGGAATAGTGTAATTTGCTCTCCTACCTCCACATCCCCCTCTCTATCCCTCTCGTCTTCCTATGATGTCTTAGTTGTTCAATGTGGAATCAGATATTAATATGGTGGAAAAAATATCTACAATTTTGAAACTTCAGATGCGAAAAAATAAGTAAATCTTTCTGTACCCACCAAATATTGCATACATCTATTATCAACACATATATTATTAAAAGGCAGGTAGACTGTGCTTGGAAATGTAAAAATTTGATAAATTACTAGTCTGACTTTATATTCAAGATGAAAAAAGCCCAATTTGAAGAGGTTAAACTTATGCCAGATTGATTTTGAGAAATGTTTTGATTACATAATTAAAATAATTGATTCCACATAAATTAAAAGGATGTCAATAAATTCAACACATTTTTTTAGACGTCTAGTCCAAAGATCAACAACCTAAAATGTTTTGTAAAGTATGTACATGGTTGAAAATGTTGCCCAAAAAGATAAAATACTAAATGTATAAGAAGTAATTATAAGTAAAGAATGTCTATATGGGAAGTTTTTGTTAAAAAAATTGATGTGAAGTCGTTATTTTTTTAACCGGGAATGTATCTTATCCATCTCTAAATAAACCTTGAAGAAGGTATAAACAATCAAGTGGAAAATAAATAAATTACACCACGTATTAGTATAACTTAATCGTTTGAATGGAAAAAAATAGGCAAAAGTTTTTTCATATATGCACGTTAAGACCTTTTATACGACAAAAACTATATACTTTAAGATTAAAAAAAAACAATTCTCTTTTAAAAATATGTACACAAAAAATATTTGAACATGTGAAATAAAATGATTAATTTCACGTTATATATTTTAACACAGTATGATAACTGATTTTTATAGCTAAAACAAATAATATTCACGACAAACAAAGGTATTAACAGCGGAATAACAAATTTTTGTAGCATCACAAATGTTTTGAAAACTGATTTAAGTCAGTAAGTATTTTATAATAACGTTTTTCGGTATAATTTAATGTAAAAAAACTGTTTGTATAGATAAGCTATTGCGAATTATAAAGCAACTTTCAATACATTCTTATACAAATTAGGATTTTTTTTTTTGAATTGATGGATTAGTAGAACTTCTTTATATACATATTAAAGTATTTTGCCTTTCCTTTATTCCTTCAACTTTTTTTTTTTACTTGAATTTCTTCAATAGACCTTCGTATTCGTCAGAATAATTATAAACTTTTGTTGATTGAGTAATATGTTGATCTAAGTTGAGAAACTTTTTTTTTTAATTTAATTTTTATCAGATTTTTTACATTTGATATTCTTGCAATATTTTTTTACAAAAAGTTAAATGCAGTAACATAAATGAAAAACTTCTATCAAACTTCTTCTTTTTTTAAATAGATCATTTTTCATATATATCTTTTCTATTCATAATGATTAGTTTGTAGGTTGGAGTAAAAGTTTTTTATTGCTCGATGACTCATGAATGGTACAAACGGATCCTTATCTATATATACCTAAACAAACGAAAATGTTCTTTTTATATACGTTACTTTGTACAAACCGTGTCAATGAAGGTGAGAGATAAAGCTGCATAGACTCGATTATTACTATCTAACTAAAAATATGGTTATACCTTTTCAAGTTTAATATGTCAATAAGTAAGTTCAATATGAGAATAAGCAAGTTCAATATGGGAATGAATAATAAATAACAATATTCATGAAATTGAATATAATAAAAAATTTATTAAAATCTCATGTCAACAAAATCAATCACATCTACAAAACGATTCTGGATGCTAGCAATAAAACTATTATAAGTCATTGAGGTAATTTCATTTAGTCCTTCTGCAATCAATTGTTCCAGAGCTCTTGATCTTTGCTCCGACATGCTTAAATTATTTCTTTCAGCATTTAAAATATTCTTAATTTTTCTAGCTAATTTTCTTCTCAAAGGCTTTCAATATTGACCAAATATAATCAATTGGATTGAGCATAGATCCAAGTCTTAAAATTTTGTGAATTGAAATCTCTTCTTCATTCAAAACATCTTCAATCCTGGAGTGTGCCGGAGCATTATCAATTACAAGTACTACTGGCCCTCCATATACATCCTTTGCTTTTTTTAAGCATTCACGCACCCACTTTATTGCTGTATCCTCTTTGAAACTTCCTCGTCTCACCTTATTTTTTTATTTTCATTAATTATGAAATTTATTATTATGTTAAATTTCCTGAATATGGTTTTTTACTATTTATTCCCATATTGAACTTACTTATTCCCATATTGAAATTGAAAAGGCAAAGTTTTATAAAGAGACAGCATCCTAGACGTTAGTTTCACTAAATGTCATTAATCATACTTCAAACAACTATTGGGTTAAAAAGAAGAAAAAACCCACAAGATATTAATATGCTTATATGAAATTATTTTTGCTGCAAATAAATAGTTCATGTTTATATAACTAAAAATATATATATTATTTTTTCTGTAAAGGTCAAGAACATATTTTTTATTTTTGGTGGATTATTTAATATTTTTAGAAGTTGATGTTTTATCTTCTGTTGGTTGAACTTTGGTATTTAAAGTTTTATCTACGAAGCTAATAGCCACATAGTCATTTGTACAGAACGTTATTTTAAAAAGAAAATTAATTAGTCACTTCCTAATGTAAATATTTTTATGTATAGAAACAGCTATTATCATGGATTTTTTGATCTCATTAATCAAACTTGTAAATACGAATAATAGAAGTTGTATAACTCAAATTCTCAGATATCCCGAACCTGGACAGAAGCTTACCATATAGTAGAAGTAATATCTGTAGATTTACCGATCTCAGTTTTTTCCACATAACTTGAATAAATTGTTAACAGTCGACTTTATATTTTGATTTTCATCAAAGAAAACGCTTAAACTGTTCAAGGGGACGGGGAAATGGAGTTAACATTTTAAAATTAATAAATTTAATAATAAAATATTAAACTTTTTGTTGGACGAGTCATTTTTCTTAATGTTGTGCCCGGTTGAATTTTTATTAATTCATGAAATAAATAATTTTTTGTAATAAAAATGAAGATTCAAAGTATTATTTAAAAAATAAATATTTAAATTATTTTTTAAGATCTAAAAAATCTTTTTTAAATCTTGTTTATTAAAAAAAAAATCAAAATATTTTTAATAAATAAAAAAGAAAAGACAAGAATTTAAATACAATACTTATTTACCTTATTCCTGCTAATAAATAACGTCATGAGTTATTAGTGAAATATAACATGAAATATAAAACGTATAACGTCACTCACAATAAAGTAGCAAAACTTTATCTTAAAAAGATCTTTGTATAATCTTGTATATTGTCTGCACCTATCTTAAGCTGAATTTTATAATGCAGACATAAGATTTTAGATCTACAATTGTCCAATTATACTAAACTGCCTATAGAAATCCCTTTGACATGTTATCCTTTTTCTAAGGATTCCTGAGAACAAAAGTAAAGATTATGTATTGCCTTAAGTCATTGTACAAATATAGAAAAATTACTGAAATTAAAAGAAACAGTGCTACGAAGCAAGTCAGCATTGAATATAAATTGTTGCATCAATTTCTCAATATGCATAGGTCAAAAGTGCATAGGTTGAAAGTTCATACAAGAAAACATAATAAAAAAACCAATATCAAATTTAAACGTTAACTGATATTTTGAAGGGACACGTTCTCTCAAGTTCAAGTCCTCCAATTTCTTGCATGGGCACATTGTATTTTATGTGCCTATCACCTCAGTTTTCTTATGGTGCTAGTAAATAAAGCAAGCAGCATATATAGTATTATACAAGAAAATTATCATTCAAATACTAATTTTATAACATTTATCAGACATCTTTAGATATATTTTTTATTAAATGATTTACTTTGTAATATTCTTGAAATATAGATCAGAGTCTTCCTCGCCTTGACATTTTACCGTACAGAATTTCATTTTTGTTAAGTCAACTACCAAACCATAAGCATATAAAACGGTTCTCAATCAACTTAATAAAAAAAATATGAAGTATAAGGAATATAAAATATGTATAATAATGGTACAGCAAGGCTTTAGGGAGTTTTAATTAGATTTTTGTGTGTGTATTTTTTTATACGTAGGATTTTCCTTTATAGGTACTTATAGTGATTCTATGTATACAAGAGAACGTCTATTAAGAGATTAGAAAGGCAATGAAGATAGGAAACTTTTATCTAATTGATGAAAATAAATAAGTAGTAGGTATTAAAATAATTTTAGTTTGTTTTTAATGAAATGTGGATAAAACTATTTTAAAGTGGTATGTCTTCTTAAATACTGACTTTATGCACATGAGAAGCAAACATAAATAATAAAAAAACCATGTGCAACATTAAATAATACACAGTAATTTTTACTCTATCTTTCAACTTTTATTCCAAAAATATAGAAGGTATTGATGTTTTAAAGATAAAAGTCATTATGATAAGCAAAAAATTAGAAATTGAGAAAAAGTGACTTTTATATATTTTTTTCTTCTTTTTCTTTAACTTCATTAAAAAATAAAAGGAATATAATACAAGTACAAAATTCAACTATATTAGATCGAATGTAAATCCAAAACACAAAAACACAAGGCATATAGGTCATAAAAGTATATTCTTTATTATGAATCCCTTATTTACAAATTTGATGGAGTGCTTAATTTGTCTTTAAATGATATGATGAGTCCTTATTCTTATTTGTGGGTATGATATAATAATCCAAACTGTAAATTAAATGTATGAATATTAAAATATCTTTAATATAAATTAATGAATACTTCATGGTTTAAAAGTAAAGATCTGTACAGCATTCAATGTTGTGGCAAAAAATTATGACTAGTATCACAGTTTTTTCTTACACATTTATTAAAGAGAAAGATAGCTTTTGACTTGCATTGATATGATTTCATATAATAAAAGCCAATGAATTGATTAATCTATTACAAACAATAAATATATTTTATTGGAATAAACAAATTTTCAAATTTATTTAGTTTATCAAATCTTAAATAACGAATCCATGTCCATCTCTATATGATTACTTTGGCATTGAAAAACATTGAGTAAATGTATAAATAGTCTAGAGTTGTTTTTTTTTTTTTGATAACTAAATATTTTTGTTCTTATAGAAAATTGAATACTTAGTAGTTGAGTATTTTAATATTTTTTTGAGGAAATTTTATTGGATTTTTTTATAAACTTTCTCAAGTAATACTTTATTTTTTATGACATTTTTAAGTCTAAAATGAATCACAATCAATAGGAATTAACCACTGATCAAATACTATGTGGTTTGAAAACTTCCATGTCAACACAACTGTTAAATGATATTCACCTCCACACATGCATAGCAATTATAATTGTCAATCAGTTTTGTGGCTCTGTAACTTGGATATTTATTTTTTTAAATATGAATTTGTTTATCTCAAATCCAATGTTCTGTTAAGGTTGTGGTAAATTGAAATTAAGGAAATGAAATCATTTGGAATGATGTTGTTGTAGTAAAAAAGAAACCTTATACCTAGACTGTCCACCATAAAAAATATAAGGTTAATGAAATAATTTAACAAAGGATTATTATACTTGTCAAAGAAAAGCCTTTTTTTAGCATTTATTATTCATAGATAAAATCATCATTTGAACTTTCGTAATTATTGATTATTTGTTTCTTCAAAAAACGCAATTAACTTAAGATATGTACTTTACAAAATTTAATTATTCATTAACAACTATTATAACATTAAATAGAACAATTACAAATTAAAATAAAACAAAAGCAAAAAAACAATTAGAACATATTTAAGTTATTTCAAGATATTCTTATAAAACTAAATGCTTAATCATGTTAGATAATGAATTTGTAAAATATCATTTACCATTCCCAGAAATTTTATGTTTATTTTTTTAAATGCATTAAATCCACATTTGACAATTTCAGTAGGTAATTTATTAAATACAATGACCCAAAATACATTTTGGCTACAAAAATAAAATACATCGATTGCTATTTGTATGTCTACATATAATATGAACATACATACATTCATATTAGGGATGTGTTGGTCCCAAAATTTTGGCGTCCTATCAAAATCTGTCTGACATTTTAAGGACACCTCCGAACAACATGTAAAATCTGTGAGATGGAACAAAATTTGCCCAATTTTATCAAAAATATATCTTGACTACCCTGGAGATATAAGTTTACATTCAATGTTTGAAGGAATAATAAATACTTTAATTAGACCCAATTTAAAAATAATGACAAACTATTCTCGTGAATTTTTTGCTTTCCAAATAGCTATAAAAATGATTGACACTTATCATTTTACTTAACCAATTCAACTGATAAACTGAAGTACCTTACTATAATCAAAATGAAAATGAAACCCTAAAGAAAGCACTTAGAGGCTTGGAACGTTTTTCAAGGACCAATAACATGGACAAAACATGACAAAACGTGGGACTGGACTGGTTTTAAGTAACATATTAAAAATATATTCAACTGTATCCAATATGTGAATTAGGGCTAAAACATCACCTATCAGTGTCAAAGTCATGAATGATGCAGACAAAATGGAATGTAGTGTGTATTCAATATTGAATGGTTATGTCGAGGGTACTTTGACCTCTGTATTATGGCTGATATTTGATGATGTTACATAAAATTGATAAACCGGTCCAGAAAAAGAAGAAGACTATGGGCCTCTATTGACCTTTTTAGCAAAAATCTTGTTGCTTGCGAAGGAATAAATATCAAAGGAAATAACATCTAGATTACTTGTAGCATCGTTGGAAGAAAACCTTTTTTTAAAAAACAATTATCAATTGTTCTTTAGATGTAATACCGTCTTAAAAATTGGTTTTTCCATTGAATGAACTATAGTATGGTAATATCATAGTTATTTAAAACTTTTAATTGACTTTAAATATTTAAAAGCAATATACGTGTATTTATTTACATGTAATATTTGTATATAAAACTTTATCATTTCTTCAAAAAGACGTTTGATTAGCTTCAAGCTCTTTCAGAGTCATTTATGATTCCAAGTGAAATCTTCAGCCGTTGAACTACCAGAGATCAAGTTGAGTGGAAATTAAATATAAATTTGCAAACTCGAATTTAAGTCGTAAGGACGAGTCCCCAGTTCTGATTTAGTCATTATCATCATTAGTATTAAAAGCCAATCATTTATAAAGATAAATAACATTTAATAAGTAATACGAATAATTACTTTGAAGAAAAGAAATAATTGATATTGAGTATCAAGTCTTGAAATTTAAATCTTTTTTAACTTCGAAAAAAGAGTCGACTTTGACCCTTTTTACTTTCCATTTGATTCAAATCTGAAGTTGCACAGGCCCTACTGCATTTTTATTTCCTTTATCTCTCTTTTTGAGTCACAGATCATTCATTAAATACCTAGGTATGAAAATGAAGGGAAAATAATTACTCCACTATTTAACTCCTTTATCGATAAATCCCTCAGCGACACATCTGTAAGCTGATAAAATAATACAACTTTCATTGAAAGTTTCTTTATCACTTTTCCTTCAATGTATGCTACTTCCTCCTTTGAGTCTAATCTTCAAGGAAGATCTTGCTAATTAAATTTCATACTTTTATGTAGGTATAAATGAAAAAAAAATATATATTTTTTGCAGAGGGTTTCACTTAAATCTTAATTGATGAAAAGTCCCTGTAATAAAAAATATATTCAAAGTAATCCTGCGTATGAATTTATTTTGTAGGTTTCATTTTTTGGTTTGCATATGAAATAACAAAATTCAATGAGAAAAAAGTGTTTTTTTCCTGCAAAAAAAAAAAAAAACCTCAATTATATGGAATTACAATGCATTTGATCAAATGTCAAAATAAAGAAGGGATTCCACCAATTCCTTGTTCACTCTTGTTCGATGTGGCGGTGCATTGTTATCAAGAAAAATTACTTGGTGACAACGATCGGAATATTCTGGGCGTTTAACACTGTTCAAATCGGCTGATTGCCATACAACGATGATCCCTGAAAACACACAGCATTGTCTTGCGCCCGAAGCGATCTGGTTTGGCCGTTGTTTTTGGGTTGTGGCCAGGTAGATTACATTGAATTTTGCTTAGAGCATGTTCAAGAGTAAGCTTCTACAAGCATTTGATGTGCTTCAGAAGCGTTTTTCTTCAAATGATATCAGAAAATCAACGAAGTCCGCAAATCATAGTTTGAAGGCACGAAATTTGACATTTTTAAGAAACGAACAAAAATGCGTTGTTATATGAAACTTCACAAACAATGAACTGAATATTGTTGCCAGATAACAAAAAAACAAAAATAAGACATTTGAGATGGTTTAAAAATACTCTTATCGACATTTGAGTAGCTTAATAGCTGAAAGTCTCATTTCATACGTGTAAATATAATATGTTTGAAAAATACAATTGCGTATATTGTTTTATATAATTTTTTGTCAGCTGTTGATCTCCCTGTTTCCTTTGACTTTGAATAATTCCATGAAAGTTGAGTTTTGGAACTCAAATTTTACATATTATCGTGATAAAGTGTGTATATCCCTAATGTTAACAACTACCAACGGATTTATTCCCATTTTTAAAAGATATGTGAAGAGGTGATATTTTATTTTCTAAAGTTGTTTGGTTAAAATCATTTTAAAATACTGCCGAATAATTTCCGTTATAAACATAATTTTGTAAGTACTTTGTGTTTATTTTAGCTTATTATGAAATAGGTAGTTTATTTAAATTTTTATTATACTTATGATCATATATTCCACGTTTTGACCAGAGCACGAAAAGAATAGCCCATAAAATTAATTAATCTTCTTACAATGTTCTTTAATATTGAATCATATCATACTTTTAGTAGATAAAAAAGCATAAGGAAATTAACTTCATGGAATTAATCTATTTTTTTAAGAGAAAAACAAAACTATTTTATATATATATATATATATATATATAAGATAATCATCGACACATTCAATGGCCATGAAAAAAGTAAACGTAAAAAAGCGAAGAAGCAGCCACAATTAATAATAATAATAAACTTAAGAATTTCCATCACGATCTATAGGTAGAACATAGGAAAATATATATGTTTGTATCTATATATACATTGGGCTATGAATACTCACGAAAACACAAACAACATCTGGAAATGGTTATGTGTGTACATTACTATTCTGAAGATCTTTTTTTACTCATTTCTTTAACCCTTTTGAGCAACCTCAAATACAAATTGTTTATTTATTATTTATCCTGAGTGGCTATAAGTAATTTTTTAGGAAGTCATAAATTCAAGGAGTTTTCAATAATGTGTTTTTTGTTATTTTTTCAATTAATACTTTGTAACTATCTCCCTTCTATGTATATACTACCTCTTCAATCTGAGGAGCTTACGATCATTCTTCCATTTATGTATTTTTACTTCTTCCTTTAACATTATTGTTGAGTATATATTACAAAGTTATAGGATACTTAAGATGTATACATATCTGTGATTCAACACCTAGCGATAAGTACTTTAAACCTTTTCCAGCTTGAGGTCTCAGAGCTGTTCACGACTCATTTCTTAAAAGTCCGTGTCAAGTCTCGAGACTTTTGAGTCAAATCACAGATTAACGATATTTAAATGTGACTCGAGTCTGAGTCGTGAGTATAGGTACAAGTCTGACTCATTTAAATTTAAAAAAAAACCTTTACATTTGCAAGGTTTTTGACTTAAAGCCGGAGTCGAGTCGCAGTTAATGTATTAACTATGACAAGAATTGGCAAACCCTCCCGTTGACTTCTGCCATATGACGCAACCACATACCATAGGAGCCTCATCCTTCATTGAGTGAGTGACTTTTAAATGCACATTCCATCTCTTTATTTCCTAAATCGATAATAAATTCATGAACTCTTTGATGAAATGTTGACGGGTTACTATTTAACTTTATAAAGTTCTCTTTCGAAAGATCAGACGTATGATATACCATTTTGGAAATAGTTACTTTTTTGTAATATATTCATTCCTACAGATAGGTAAAAATATGAAATTGTATATAATTTATTTTGATGTTTATAACAGCTTTGATTATAATCACTATTAATGTAATTTTTTTTAAACACCTACAATTCAAATGAAATTAATTCATGAATAAAGTTATTTTTTTTTAGATTTACTTCATTCTGATATAATTTAATCATTTATTCTTCGCACTTGCTAATAAAATCAGTGTGGGATTTATAATATCTGTTCATTGACTAAAGTAATTTATAAAAATTGAAAGTGACCAAATTTAAAGCCTATGTGATATTCAACAAATGTACAAATTTTTGAGAGAACGGAATTTTTTTTTTGTTGCTTGTCATTAGTTAGGTTGGAATTCCTTCTGTCTGGAATATCATAGTTTCTCAGAATCAATATGTAACTATTAATATAAAGAAAGATTAAAGATATTAGCAATGGAAGAGTGTTTGAAAGTGCTGAGAGATGGGTATATGAAACTATCTTTATATAAAAGTTCTTTGAATATTTAAATACATATGACTGGAAAGAATTTCTATCTAATTCAAAATAGTATCACTAAATTTAAATAATTTCTGACAATAACTAGCTATTTATGCTTCTTCTAAGAGTACCGACTTTTAGAATGGTAACAAGGTAAAAATCCTCTATTTATTCAATGTCGACAGTTTAAATAATTGTCAAAATTAAGTATTGATTGCAGATATAGTAATTTATAAAGTATTTACTACTGAAGACATTGGTATTTTCCTATTTACATAGAAATCACAAATTTGCATGTAAAAAGCGTGATCCCTTGACTTTAAATACACAAATTATAACAATATTAACTTCCGGTAGAGTTAGAATATGGTATCCCCTTGAGAATGCTATACATCTCTTCTTCCCATATTTCCCATGTTTTAATATCCATGCCTTAAATATTCAAATGTGCTTTGTATAGATACATCTATCTGCCTATTTACATATATATATATATATATATGTATAAAGTAATACATGTATCCTTTGACCTTCAGTTCCGGGACATGGAATTTTTATGCACATCGTAAATGATTTTAAATTATTCTTCAAATGTACCTAGAGGTTTCAGAATAAATAAACGATAGAGATCAGAGTTTGTTCCACTCATAGTATATATAGCATGTATGTATAGGGTATGTAAGAAATGGAAATAGTTAAAAGAAGGCGGAAGAGGGCATGGTGGGGCCCGATAACATCTTAATATTCAGATAATGTATGCATAAACGAATCAACCACCGATATACTAAATACGTCCATGAATTGATGTTTTAGAGGTTAATCCTTCATATCGTTCCGTTATTCATGGTAGGAAAGAGTAATTAACGGGGAAGGATGAGGATCGTCCCTTTCCTTAAATACATACATATGTTTAGAGCGACCCTGAAAGTTTGATGGATGTTGCTCTCAATCATAGGGTCCTTGATGAGATTTATTTGAGGTCAGGGTGCAATTTCCACAACAGAGTTACATACTTATATATATATACCTCTTTAACTATAATCAAGATGAGTATTTCTTCTTCAAAGACCGAAATGACCTTAAAAGTCGCTGGCAGATAATAATAACTTATCTATGAGCTTAATTCCCCGTTGAATATGATGATAAAGTCAAAAATCCCCTTCTTCATGACCTTTGAAACTCTACTTATTTTAATACTTATATATATATATATATATATATATATATTTACGTTCAGAAAAGCCTTTTAACTTTATTATAGGGAGTTTGAAAGGGGTAATTTTCTTTTTAAAAAACCCTAAGGAATGATTTAACACTATATACATTAAAAATTAGTATATGTGTAATTTGGAAAAATCTATGCCCTGCTCTCCCACTAATGTGATTCATAGAAGAAACATTTCATTCATCTTTAATAACTAATGGAACGTTTCGTTATCGATAGTGCTGGAAACAATACAGTCTATATAATATATTGGAGGAGGGAGACTCTTTCATTGAAGTTGTTTTTTATCTTGGCCTAAACAAGATGAATAATACTTTTAGGGATCGATACCTAGACTTTAAGGAGTCAATACCAATACAAGATTAAAAACAATATCAGGAACCACTACTCTTTATGTTCCACCAGAGTTTCTCATGGATGGAAAACATTTATAAATTATGCAATCTCATACGGTTTTCCAATCTTCAAAATAAAAACCATAAAAACATTTCCATTAACCCTCCCCCCCCCCCAGCCATTTTCCTATTTGTTTCAAATGACATATATTTTCCCTTAGAATACCTACCTATGCTTTATAGAAAAAATTAGTTTTTAAAGCATGATAATGAACTTGTCTATAAAATGTCCAAAATGTTTTTTATGACATTTAGTATCGAAATTACATATGTTTACTATACAAGACTTTGTGGTTCTTTCAAAAAATTAAATAATTGAGTTCAAGGACTATCTAATCATGTATATATCATGGTTTGCATGTTACTGCAATTGTGCGAAGTACATGTGGTTAATAATTACTTTTATGATCAGCTCAACAACAATGCAAAGCTTAGTTTTAATGCATAATAAGTGAGTAAAATGTTTAACAAGTCAGATTAAGAGACTCGGTCTCGAGTTACTTTAGCTTCATTAAGCTACTGCAAATTTGGACTCGACTCGGGATTGAATTGAAAAGCCACCTTAATCAGCTGACTCGACTATACATATGTCCAAATTGGACTCATGTTACTCTTAAGTCTCATTTAACAGTGAGCTCAGATTCAAAGGTGAGCACTTGTTTCACATAACTAAGTCTCATTCAACAGTGAATTCAGATTTGACTCCAATTTAAGGATTTAATTGAACTTTGAGTACAGCTCAAAAAGGCTCTAGAATTGACATGGACTTTTAAATAATGACTCGTGAAAAGCTCTCTGACAATACATATTATAGCATGTAAATTGTACAAGTACACACATAGAAGAAGAAATATCCTCGAAATGTTAATAAAAAAGCTATGCAATCATATGTTCAAGGCTAAAACACCGTTCAACAAAGTAAATCATTTTTCACAAAAGTCAATGAATATAAAATTGACTACATTATATTGTTACTTAGCATTATGCAATTGGCATTGAGAGAAACTCTAAATGCATTTATGGTACACATATACAAACTTTAATAATGATTATAATTATATGTTTCTTACCAATATGGAGTTGAATATACTCCAATCAATGTGTATGCATAGGTACTTTTTATGTTACATACATACACATACTATAACATTTGAAAAAACAAAATCGGTTCCCTTTTTGTTATTAATGGAGGTACTTGATTCATGATATGACTAAAGCAAAATGATTATGTCATAAATCAAAGTAAAGTCATGAGCAGGAGGTAGAATCCATCAATATTTAGTTGTGATATGATTAAAATGGAAACGAGGTAATTACTGATTATAATTATGTATTGATCTAATTAGATCTGATGATTGATGGTAGCAAATGAAATCAAAAATATAATAATTAAATTATTATTAAACTTCTTTGTCCAACCTCGAATATTGAACTACATCATCAAAACAATTTGTAAAGAAAAGCAAATCAACATATATAAAACGGTTGTTTTTTTTTTGCCAAATTATACTATTGTTTAATTGCCCTGGGTCTACAATTAGGTGGTCGGTGGTCCGAATGTGTACTGCACCTCACTCATTGATGTGAAATGTCTGAAGGCTAAGCCACTGACTATACCCTGACAAAGGGATGTTTAATAAATGGTGTCACATTTCTTTATTAATATTTTATGGAGATGACATAAGATTTTAGATGTATTCTTGCCTAATTATACCCAATAGCCTTAAACTACTCGATTTTTTAATTTAAAAATCAATGATAAAGAAAATGAAGCAATGTCAAAAATTAGATGGTAGTTTGCCAACTGTAAGACTGTACTTAAATTAATAGAAGAGAATGGGTTACAACTTCATAAGAGATTATTCAAATTCAACAAATCAACGCTCAGAATACTACTAATAAGGGGAAGAGAAGCAGTAGATAAATTGACAGATGGCAATAAAATACAGAGTCAATTTTTTAGGTATATTTTTGTTACCTCGTCAGGCTTCAAATATCCAGGAAATGAAGAGTTGTTCAAAAGTAATGTGACTTCATTGGCTTACGAATATCTAATTTAGGCCCTTTTTTCTTTACTTTTTATAGGAAAGTTTGAGAGATTCAATAAAGATGGCAAAGTATGTACATATAGGAGGTATCCTAATAAAAGAAGAAAAAACAAAACAAAAAAATACTAATTATTCTACATCATTCCATTTACTCACTATATGTACATATTATATTGGTATTCAATGAAGTTCCTATTTGTTCTGCTTGAATAAATATTCAATAATACTTAAATTACATATATTGAAAACTGTCCTATCGCATAATTATTTGAATCATTGGGAATATTCTTTATATATATATATATATATATATATATATTTAGCAAATAGTTTGCTAAAATTATGTAAATGCGGAAATGTTTTAAATATATGTAATTATAGAGAGTGTCATTAATATTGCATTCTCTTGTCCTTATGGAGAGTCAAACGACCTTAAATTTGACTACAAATAAAAAAACATGTTTCAAAAGAAGTAATAGGTATATTGTCTACATATATTTGTAGATATTAATGTACTTTTTTGCACTTAAAAGTCCAAGGTTAACTGCAACAGTTGTCTAATATTTACCTTATGAGATTATAATATGATTCTACACATAATTCCTAAGTCAAGCATACATATTTTGTAGATAATGCACAGAAATAAATGTCATAAAATAACATGTTTTGTCGTGGAACAACAATGAAATGAACTACTTATTTCGTTACCTTCCTAGATAGTTAAACTTATTTTCCTTCAGTTGAAGGAACTTAGTTTAAAAGTATGGGACAAAGTAAAAATATGTGTATGCATATTATTAGTGATGCTCATGGGACTAAAAGGATCAGTGACTCCAGAACTTATCCTCTTCAAGCTTATATTAATAAATAAATATTCATAAATTCTCATTCAAGAATCAATTTATTCAAATATTAAATTGTTAAATGATTTATGGGTGTATTTGCTTTACTTTCAACATCATATTTTGGAGTAAATATTACTTCATTTATCATTTTATGTACCTATATATTCTGCGCTTTAAAAAGTTAGAAATCTCCTTGGAATGATGCGTATAATACAATAATCTGTGTAAACAGTGCGTAGATTTTTCTTTACATTTTTAAAGAAGATGAGCACACTGATTTACAACAAGGTTATGATCTAATGAGATACTAATGCCATATTACATGCCTTTGTTTTTATGACTGGTTGTATGTATGAACATACATAAAAGTACTACATGGATACTGAGGTGTGTAGTCTCTTACATACATACTCTCAAATATTATGTATTCTTTCACAAGGACACTGCTCATCTCTTCATTGTCTTTAAAATATTGTTTCTCTCTATTCATTCTATTAAACAAAGTATCATTCGTTCGTAGTGTGGGCTCAGAGTAATAGTGTAACACATTATTTCGTGTCAAAAAAAGAGCCGATGTGAATTTTATCTTACATTAACTTACTATTATAAATAGGTCATCATATTTGAAAAATACTACAAAAGAAAATATACATACCCACTACTGCGATACAAAAGTATAACATACCTAGTTATGACTATCTACATTTTGAAAACGTTTTTGAGTCTATCACATCATAAGAATATTACACATGCTACACTATTGCTTCAGATCTTTTATGGTATCATTGCCTAACATATTATCGATATTTTTCCCCTGAAAAATAAAATCAACGAATTTTACCCCAACAAAACAAAATAAAAGATCAATTAATGGTCTTAAACTTCTTGGTGTTGCCAAAACGACTATTTTGTGAAATAATATTTTTTTCTATACCAGACATGACTAAAGTATTTATCCATATTTGATAAGGATCAATGCAGTAATAATCTAAAAATTATCATTTCTATTGATTTATTGTTGAAGAATTAACAACTATTTGCATAAAATACCATATGATCAGTTCTGCCATAAATAAAAATAAAAACTCTACATAATAACAATGAATCATCCATAGTTTAAAAACTATCAAAATATTATTGTTATGGGGATGATAAAAATTATTCATTTACAAGTAGCCGTTGGATTTTTGTGTGATAACTTGGATTGCCTTTTCAAGGGTTAATTTAAAGAAGAGGAAAATTAACTACTGTTGTTCCCTTCCCAAAATAATTGACCTCAAATGTATAGAGTATTTTTTATTCTTATCTCTATGTCTGTGAAAGGATGTCATTTTAATTAACGAGAATGATGCGTGTGAAAAGGATGGATTTAGAAGATATTATTTCAGTGTTAGTTTGATTATAATTGAATGAGTTGGGGCATTTTAAATCCACAATGAATTTTTTTTAAAGTGGTCATTGACTTCTTCTGTATAAATAATGCTCATTACAAAAATCCAAAGTTATATGTGTATTGTTCTCTCCTCAGACGTGTCATTGAAAAAGAGGATTTGTTCAATTCTACCTACATACATAGGTAGCTGGCTCTCCTTCTACCATTGAATAAGAGCAGAGTTATGACCGCTCATAACATTGTTTTCTCTTTATATTCCTATAACTACATAATATGTTTTCATAAGGTAGACCTTGAGTCAATTTTGACTTATGATAGGGTGTACCTTTACATAGATATGTAAAGGTATTTGTATTCAAAATGTGTTGGACAATATCTTTTAAGTCGATTATTAAAATCAGTTATTTATAAAAAGATGTACACGTATTAACTGTAAGTAGCTTTTGATCAAATGTACCCCTAGCTGAAGTGTTTACAAATCCGAATGGAATCTTGAAAGGCAAAATTGAGTCCATAGGTGCTTGATAAATGAGCAGAAATAAAGGCTGATCGTGTTATTGCTCTCCAGGGCTTCGTACAGGTGAGTCAGAAAAGTCTAATTTAGGATCAACACCATCCTAGTATCAAGTGCCTCAAGAGTTAAAGCTTTTTTTTAGGTCAAACTGATTCTTCACCCATGCAAAAGTGAATTTTAGATGAATATACTTCAAGGTACAGCTCCTGCTAAATGCTAAAAATATACAAACTATCTCCTAAAGGGACTTTTTTTAAAATTTTTTTATGAGAAAAGGAAGGAATAAACGAAAAAGTTACAAACAGATCCAAATCTACTAAAGTCTCCTCATATAGGAAAGGGGAAGGAGAGTTGATACACCCCCTCTCTAGCACTTATTAATGAATATTTTCATGATTAAATCCACCTAATGATAAATGATTATGTACTCCTCCAACTTTCATTATATTAAGAAGGATAAGATAAAATGAACTAGAAATTTTCTTGTAAAAACTGATTTTGGACTCTAAAAGTGGAAAATCAAAACGAGGTAAGAATTTTAATTTTGGTTTTAACTTCATAGAAACTTTTTATTCAATGTAAAAACACATTGAAAGAGCTAAAATTTTATAGAAATAATATAAGTCAAAAAAAATGACGCATATACTTGTAAACTAAGCAAATAAACAAAAGCCAATGAAGGGAAATCAAAAAAGGAGAATAAGGTGTGTTTTTACCCTCTTATGCAATAAAAATAGTTATTGAAGATAATTAAAATATATAAATTTTTGTGTTTGTGTGTGTGTGCTTACAGTACAAAAACGCAATGAACTTGCAGCAGAACGAAGCATAGACAGAAGCAAAAACGAAAAAGACACTTTTTATGTAGAAAAGTAGAATAATTAATATTACTATATATAAACGTATTATCATTATGTATATTATAAAAATGTATAACTATATAAACACATCACATTGATTTTGAAATGTATCAACTCTCCCTCCTGGTAGGGAGAGTTCATACATTTGACAAATTTTTTATCGCTCTCTATCTCCCACACTTTAATATACATATATATATATGCATATTTTTGAACTTATGCAAGAAAAAGCAAAAAACGAATCAATTTTCCTTCCCTTCCCCTTATATCTGATACGAGTCCAAAATTCAAGTAGTGAGTTTTTGAATTGAAGTCAAAAGCGCAGTTAAATGATATTTGAGTGAAACTCGAGTTTGAGTCTCAAGTATGTTATTCATTGATCCAAGTCAGAGAAAAACAACTCTCTATTAAAGAATGTCCACAAACAAATTTCTTTTTTTAAAAACACGGAAATATCTTGCAAAAAAATTGTAAACATATTTTTATATATTGTTGAAATTTTCTCTTATTTCCTCATAAACACAAAAAAGGCAAATATGACGATTCTTAATAATGATATATAGTGAATATTGATAAGATGCAAGGCCATATGTAGATACAAACGAATATGTCCTGTACGTGTTCATATACCTTAAAATTATCACAACATTTTCTACATATACTTCATTAAATCATGAAAAAATGCCACAAATAAGGTATATAGCAAGTAAACAAGTATTGTTGGTATTACCATGATTGTTATGTGTATGAAGTATATAGAAGGACCTTGATGTCGGAAAATATACAATGTACATTTTTTTCCTCCATACAAAAATGCACTGATTTAATTATAATTTGTAACATTATTATGGCAAACAGTGGCCATAATTTGTAAAATCAATGCTGCATAGAACGAATAAAAAGTAGTAATCCTCTCAAGGCATCCGTTTTTCAATTGCAGTTACATTTTAAAAAAAGAAGTAAACATTAACTCAATAACATATTATGGCTCCAATGATTAATTGTTAAATATCTAACTAAGTATGTACTATGTATGACTCGTTGAGTAAGCAATGTACTATGTATTAAATAAACTTTAATTTGATTAGCAATGAATTTGCAAATGGAGCTAGAATATAAAGACATGCATCAATGCAGTCTTTCAGTTGGTTCAATTGCAGTTCCTTCTTCTATGTTTGTATGTATTTAAAATCATATATAAGAATTGAATTATATATCCGCGTGGCAAAATATCATTGCAGTCTGTTGGTACAATAGACACTCCATGGATCGTCCTCAGGTGTTTTTATATAGAGTAAGGATCTGTATGTAGAAGGGGCTTGATAAGATATCTTCTCGGCTACAAAGTCCTGATTTTGATTATATCGTTTGGTACAGATCTTATGTTAAGGAATGCTCTCAATATTAGGGTTTTCAAGGTTATTCCAATCCGTTTGAATCCAAACTGCGTGTATATGTGCAGAATCTAACATTTTATTATTGTTTAAATATAAATGATAGATTTTATTGCTACATAAAGGAGCCTTGTAATAAAAAAAATTACTTTAACGAAACCTTGATTGATCGACTTTGGACTAAACGGTGTATTAGTTTAAATACAAAATCATACTTATAACATGATTTGCGAGGGGAATTAATCAAACGTTTCGTAAATATAATACATGCGCCATAATCGTTTGTTAGTACAATTGTCACTCAATTGATAATTATGAGGATATGTAGTTGTTCCTTGTTCCATTGGAAGGGGCTTGATTAGGTATTTTTGTATCTTAAAAAAAAACCCTGATTCTTTTGGCCCAAACCCTTTGTATACATACATAAATATAGAGATGTTATTTATAGCATGATCGAGGACAATTACATATGTCATACTTTAATTGAACTCCTTCCTTACTTTATAGGTATATATACATGATTGTATGTACCCTCTAATTTTGAATCTCCAATCATGTGATTCGTTGTACACTCAACATATATTCCTTCCTACATAACGTTGTCCCAAAAACAAATTTATCGCTGAGAAGTGACCATGATTCTCCTCTGAGAAAGTCCTTGAAACCTCTTCGTTTTTTTAGTTATTGAGGATTTCATATTATATACATACATTCACAAAAATTACATAGGTACATATGTTATATGTGTATCCTACCTAGTAGACAATAATTCGACCATAGAAAGGGACCCACATAACATGTACACATAAATAAATAAAATACCGGAAGAAGATGCGAACAAAAAAATTCGTCCAGAGGTGTCTCTTGAGGCATTTATTATAATACCTACCTATGTGTGTATTCATTCATTTTGCAATGGTAAAGTATTAAATATGGCTAGAAGTCTTTCATGGTTTTATTATTAATAATAATTTATAACTCATATTTGGGGTTATGAAGAGTATAGGACACCTGCTATGTTAATTAATTTGATTATTCAAGCATCATAGACTATTATAGATCAAAGGCTGGGGACTCGTGACTCAGTATTATCTAAAATTTTACTCAAATTGGACTTGAAGTAATTCAACAATCAATGGTGTCAATTTGGTCAAAGCTAAGGTATGCCCAATTACAGGAACATAGCTGAAATACATACACAAAGATATTTTCTATCAATTTGATTTATTAAAATGTTTTCTGGAGGCCAAAGTATGGCAGCTGTCATACTTTATCATATCCAATTGACGCCAATGAATCCAAAATGGACTCAAAGTAAAAATATTCGATAATCAACTAGGATTCGAAGCTAAAAACTTCAGACTCAACTTGGATTCCAAGTTTAAAAGGTTGAAACCTGAATAATACTCACCAAAACATACCTCAGTACGGTGTTATTTCACTTAAATAGAAATGCATACTGTATTTTGATGTCAACTGTTCATTTCTTTACTTCTCTTCCTCTTTTGAACCTTGATTGGTTGAATGTGAATGGGCATGTTTTTAGCTGAGTTAAGTTTAAAAATTTATTTCTTATATGAAGAATGATCCACAGTTGAAAATAATTGGAACTGAGTTAGGTTGCAAGATACAATACAGATTAATGTTCTGTTAGATATTTCAAAAAATTATTACTTATCTTATTATATGACTGCATTTTGATATGGATTATAACTGAATCAGAGCTGGAGACTCGTACACATGGCTCAAACTTTGAGTTTCATTTAAGTCTGGGACTTCAGACTATCCTTGGACTCGAGACCACTTAGGGTGCATTGTACTATTAGATACACGTATTACAATTGTTAATAATTATGTACATACATATGTAGTGAATAGGATATCAAAGAAACTACCATCAATATTTCACTTCATACATAAGAAGGGCCATTGTTTATAAATCTAAGAGTAACTAGGCCAAAAGAAGTATACGTGAATCAATTATGAATTTATGCAAGTAGTTTTGAAATAACTTTGTAATGTGATCTTATATCCCGATTTCTTTGTCTTAAGACATCCATTACATTCATATAATCATTAGAAATGATTTTATAATATGTATGCACGTGAAATTTTTTACGCTTTAAGCACATTATTGGGCAATGTGCAAAAATTCAATTGAAGAAAGGTTTTATTCCATACATGTTGGAATGACGAATCGTTTTACAGATTAAAGTATGTACATTTGAAATATACACAAAAAATGACTCGTATCTTTCAACAATTCGAAAATTTCAATTAATCAATTCCTACGAGAACAAACACACGTACGTGTTTATATTCCTTCATTCAATTCGCAAAATGAGCTACTTATTTGTCTTGTTATCAATAATTAATTATTTTTGTTACTCACAGGTAGCTGTAATATAATAGTTTACAATCATCTGAAATGGTTTTTGGAAGAAAATAAAATAATCTGTATTCCATGTAGGAATATAGATCCATCATGATGCATCTGATATTGATGTAAACTTCCCTGCAGTTATAATGGTAGATACGGATTAATAATCAATATTTAGCTATTGTTTTAATGAAGTAGGCTAGTAATGAGGTTCTCTCCCTTGATTTGTAATACACTAAAGCTTAAGTCTATTTAATTAGGTAGTTGTAACATTGTAGGGATATGCCGGTCTCAAAATTTTGACATGAAACAAACATTGGAGATCTAACTAAATGTACCCCAACTATCTTGGAGATATTCAATTTTTATAAGAAGAATAAATACTTCTTATAAGGCCTAAATTAAGAATAATGGCAAACTATTCTCGTCTATTTTGGCTTGTATGTCCCTTTTACTGAATCAGTTCAATTTGTTAACTAAAATACTTTACTGTGATCTTGCTGAAAAGGATGTAGAGTAGGGTAGCCTAAAAAGTTTACAAAACGCTTTGTAGTAATCCATCATTGTTATGCATATAAATAAGCATACATAGTAAATTTAAGAGGGACGGGTTCAGTTTTAAGCTTGTTACATTTAAAGGATGATACAACACAACTACATTCCTTCGAAGGACATTATTGATCGTTCATTTTTCACCCAAGGATTGGTAATCAGGTATAAGTTGTTTATTAATGTTATACTCTTATTTGTTAATTACTTTTTTAAATGCCTTTGTGAAAATAGCAATATATTATGTATAAATATAGCTCTAAGCTTCCTCAATGTCAAAATTTTGGTGATTTTTCTCGTCTTTATTATTATTTAAAAAAATAAGTGCTTTTTTTAATAACAAAATAAAAATAGAAATTTTCGGTCGATTTTACAATGAGGTTGTTGCTCTTGCTTGCAGGAGTATATGCCAAATAGGATATAATTAGAACAAATTTGCCCTTAACTTGCTTTTGAGTGAAGGTTGAAGATGTTTAAAGTACTTATTTATGTGAATTTGACTTTGAAAAAGATATGATGAGTAAAAGCCTTGACTAAAAATGAATAGAATGTCATTTTCAAGTTGTGTGAGGATTTATAAGGGGCTTGATTTGAATTAAGTGAGAATCATAAGTTAAGGTAGTGACGTTGAGAAGTAAAGATCAAGTCCAGTGCAGTATTCTATGGCGGTTCCAAAAATTTTATGCATTTTTCTCCAAAAAGAGGGGAAAAGATCATAAATTAAAAATATTTAGTAGCAGTACTCTATGGAATTTGATGAAAAAATCGGTTTTAGTGATATTATACATTGTTCTCATCTTATTCATAAGCTAGTATAAACCGAAAATTAAATACTTAATCCAAATTTATTCTACTTAGATTATAAATATTTATGTGTAAAATATTTCCAACCATCAATGAAGCCAATTTTTTTGTAGAACTACATATATCGGGACCGACTTATGAGTCTTCAACGAAGCTAAGAAAGTAAGTATTTACATAGCTTTTTAAAAATCAGTATTGTGGTACTTTGGTAACGTAGTATATAGGCTAGTGGGCAGTGGCATCTGTAGCAATTAAATTCACAGAAATAATCCATCGCATAACATTTGCTCTAAATTCATCACTAAACCCTTTGAGCCATTATAAAGTACATATTGCACATTTGTATTCTCTTATCCTTTATAAGGACCTGTCCATTGATTTATGGATCTTGAATAAAATTTTGCTAATTTAAATATGTGAATATGCCAAATGTAGGAGACAGGGACGTATATAATTGACTACCAACCAGTTAATTTATTTCGACTTTTTTTTGTTATAAGAGGAAAGTTTGAGAGATGCAATGAGTAATTACTATTTTGAATCGGAGCACTTAGTGGTCTATTTTTGTAAGCAGAACTGGTGCTGTGGGATGAATCAAACGTCGGGTTAAAGCGCCTGACTTAACACTCATCACGTAATAATTATGTTCATCTCCAAAATTTGTAGCCTTTTCAACATCATAGTGAAAACGGAAGGGTTTGAAGAATCTTACAAATAAAATAACTTCTATAATGAAAAATGCAGAAATACAATACAAAGTAATTAGGAATTCAAAGGGCACCCTAATTGTTTGAAAAGTGCCTACCCACATAAATATGTACATCCACAGATGTGTGACTATATTTCTTTTTTTTCTTTTTAAGGAGAGGATGATCTTTGTGTTGGTGATTGTGACTAATATGGTTTTGAAAATTATATTTTGTAATCATTATTATGTTAAATTCCATGTAGCTTTGTGCAAACAACGTAGAATTCTTATGAGCAAAATATTTTGTAAATACTTCCTTCAAAGTTAGTTGCTAGTGCATACATACATAATATACAAATAACATAAGTGGACTCTAAAAGGTACTTAAAGTATATTAAATCCTTATTGTTGCTTTGATATTTAAATATATATATATATATATTCCTCATAGTATTTTTTTTTGGTATTTTGCAAAATACAACTCAATCCGATTTTCTTCTTTTTTTTTTTTTTTTTTTTGAGTATTGAATCTATCATTTAGATATTATGTAGAAACCAAAATTATATATTGTCGACTAGAGAATATGTGGTTTTTGAGGAATTGGTCTTGGTCTTAAGGCCCATTTTTGTAGTTCTTGATATCGTTTTGGTCTTGATCTCTCAAAATCATGATCCTGGGTAAAGTGGTCTTCAGTACAAACCTGCTTTCTACCCTAGTATGAGCTATTTATTGAAATACATTCTAAATTACAGGAGTAAAAATCTTTTTAAATCTCTAAGTGAACTTTATAAGTGAACTCATTAGGATAACGCTGTGTTATACGTTGAAGGTTGTTATGTTTTAAAATAAACGCTAAGATATAATAATTTCGCTTCTTACCAACATTTATTTAAAAAAAGTAAATTATGTTACACAGATTACAACAACAGTTTTTCTTCTTTATCTCTATTGACACAATTTGTTTGTTTCGAGCTTCAAGTTTATAACTTCAGTTAGACTTTATCTGATTTCTCTGTTTTTAAGCAACCTTCCAAATTTGTATTCCAAAAAATATATGTAAGAGCTACTTCAAGGTTATTAAAGACTTCTAAATAGAAATTTATTTTTTTTAAGGAATAATTTATTCCTGTACCATTCATTAATATGATGAGAAAACCATACAACCATATTCTTTGTACACAATTAAAATAATGAAAGGTGTTTCATTTTGTACCTTGGTTGCTCATGAATTGGTACATAGACCGAGTGGAAGAGGGATGCTTATAACAGAGTACTGTTATATATTGATATAACTAGAAGTCATTTTACAAATATTAGTTGTTATGACAAGCTGTTCGAGTTGCACAACTCACATTGACATCCATGAAAATCTCAGGTAATACTGCTACTATGAAATGTTTTACAATTTGTTAAATAAGTTATGTATGGTACAAAATTATCAAAACGCCACAATAAATTCGTTTAAATTTGGTCCTAAATTGAAAAAAAGAATTATATTTTGATCATAACATCTCTTTATTTATCAAATAGTCTTTAAGACTCCATTCGGAACCTTCGTGATAAGGAATAACTATCAACAAAGGATAAATTATAATTATATTATTATTGTTGATTAAAATACAAAATTTGTAATAGGTAATGTCAAAGATAGCTTTGTTTAACTTTGTAAGAGTTAAAGTCCGTCTTGTGTTCAATATTAACACTTTCCGACAATTTGAGGAATGGAGACGTATACACTAACTAGGCCTTCAAAAATCGGTCTCGATGCCAAAACCAATCTTATGAACTACATCACTAGCCTATATATGAATATCAAATTGATACAATTTTAATGTATCATTTATTTATGGGCAATATATATATTGTACACATTTTTGAACCTGTTATAATTTCTATTTTTGATATACACAGAAAAGAAGTAGTTTAATGATTGCGAATGAGCAAACAAATTTAACTTACGACGGGTTTCGTAACTATTTCTGTAAATTGAGACAAAGGATTTAGAGAGATATTCCCTATTAGGGAAAGAATTAATTTTTATTGTATTAAAAGATTAAAATGCAATATTTTTCATAAATAATAATAATAATATTAAAAAATGTTAATAAGCTTTAATCCAAATGGAAAAATATTATGCAATTATACTGCTCTATCTAGTCATTTTTTTCTATTTATTTCTTCTACAACATGATAGAAATTATCATGATTGATAATTTAGTAAGAATAACTTAAGGATCTCTCAACCTTTCCTCCAAAAATAAGAAAAAAACCCAAAATCAGTTTGAAGGTAGTCAATTTTTCACAGCTTAGCAAGACTCAAATTTAATGCTCTGAACATTTATAAGTAGCAAAAAAAGAAAAATTGACTGATGACAAAGGGTATAGAGTACATTTCCATGTTCATAAGATAACACTGAGTAGAAGATCTTCAAAACTGTTTCAAAACCTCATTGGATTATTTTTTCATAATCTTATTGGCAAAAGAAAAAATATCTACGGAGTTATTATAAAAGAAAGAAGAAAAATGTAATGTATGTATCTCAGATTTTAGAATAAAATGTACACCATTTTTTTACATGCTTAAAATATAATTCGGCGTACAACATATACGACCTCAAATTTGAAAAAGGTGTTGTATAGATGATTTTAAGACAGAACTTAGCTTTCCTTTTCTTCACATTTCCTTTACAAATATAGATATACATAGATGTATAACACATTGGTTTCGGGTTTCCTGAAAATATTTACTCAAAAATCAAAACATTCCAGATAATGTACAGATATTGGTTGAAGCAAATTTCATATTTAAGAATGCACATATAAACTAATTTGATTAAAATTCAATAAATTTGATGGTATCAAATCCTCAAAATCACCTTGAAGGAATAATTTAAACAAACCTTTTTAACCATTCAATTCTAACAAACAATTGAAAATATTTCTACTTCTTTTTTAATATGAAGATAATTTATCACTATTTCAATGTGATTAAATGTATTTATTTATTTTGTAAACCTGCATTAAAAATAGCATTTTACAATTACATGGGCTAGGCATAATGAATGTCTTAAGAATTTCGATGCAATTCTACTTCCGTAGTTAAGACTCTTTACAAAGAAATGTATGTATTTTTTGTACAAAATAATTTAATGCTAAGTTAATATCATTTATAAAAAAACACATCGTATGGACATTGTCCTTGCCAGTAACAAAGCATTTGCCTATAATTTTTCTGGATAGCTTTGTACATTTAATGTAATATAGAAATGATATTCATTAATGTAGACAAATAATATTTTTATTATCGTCTATTATGAATACATAAACCGAAAGTGATGCCATATTGGAGGTATAGTTGTTGATTTATGTAGTTATTAAATAAAATCTACAAACTTCAAATTTTAAAAAAAATAATAAAAATAAAAAAAATAAAGGAAACTTCATATTAGTCAAAACAAAAACAATGGACTTTTGTATACGAATAAGAATTTTTATTTTTATAAAATTTGGTTGTGTTATATACTTTTCCAATTGCTAACAATGTTTTGTCAAATAAGCGAATTAAAGTCGCATATAGGTACACAAAATGTCTATTTATAGTATTTCATCACAGAACATCATGTTTCAGTATTGCAAATTCGAATTAATTAATCAATTTTAATGGATTCATTAATGATATTCATGTTCTAATTTAGGTAAAAAGTGATTAATTCAAATATCATTTCAAAAATAGATAAAATTAAAAAGCTCAAAAAATAATAATGTAATCTTCAACCAATCCTCATTGGGCGCATCCCTCTAAAGAAAGATAAACAAAAAACTACTACATCTGACGTCATTTGCCAATGACGTATTAATGCAATCTATAAAAACCATGGATGAAATTTATAAACTTTATTGTATTTAGAGTATTATGTAACTTTAGTTTATCTTACTAGAAAAGTATCGTTAGTGATCGGACAACTCTGAATATAACTGCATGATGATTACCTTCTAGAATAATGATATCAATTATAAACACTCTAAAAAGTCCCATAATATCCTTGTCAGCACATAAATATTGGGTTTCCCAAAACATCAAACGGTGTATGTTACATTAGATAAGCTCATATTAATACTTACCTACTGTCCATTTCTTGATTTTACATAATAAAAACGATTCCTTAGGTATTAGATTGACTTTTATGGGAGTATGTATATGAATATCATAAATCTAATCGTTATTTTAAGTCTACTGCTATTACATTAGAAATAACTGGTTATACATAAACTGTTGTTGTTTTTTGACAAATCCGGGAATGATCTCGTCTTTCAAAAGTTGTTGACGGAGAGAACTGTTTCTTTACATTGGTAGATAAATACATATGTATGTAATGAATTTAGAGTTAAAATTCAACGCTTTGTTTGACAAAGTTAAATATTTTAAAACTTTAATATATTTTTGTATATTTCTACGTTAAGACTCTTTTAATAAATATATTATTTTTCTATGTCAAATCCATTATTAAACAAATAATAAATAATAGAGCTGTATGCATACATTGACTTTAATAGTTTCTGCCATTGTGATTAAATGTATGTATTTGAAATATATTATTAATAAAACATTTTCACCTATCAAGTGAGTATCTAGAAAAGAAATGGAACTAAAATAAAATTTTCTTATTTTATATTATGTCTAACATACGTCGTTAATTCAGATCTTGGTATACTTTGTTATATATGTACGTATAATATAATTGATTTCATTATTCAACTCAAAAAATAATATGTGAAAAAAAATGTAAGCTTCATTCACTCAGGACTTGTTGAAGGATGGAATTAATTCACTCTCAACATAATTTTTGTCATAAGATAAGAGGTTTAAAAACAAGAATTTTGCTTTAGTTCATGTATACAAATTATGTAAGTGTCATTAAAACAAGATTTAAAGTCAAATCTGTACCTTGTATTTACTTTTGAACTAGTCACTGTGATAACATGCATTATAACGCTCCATATTTTGGTGTCAATTCAAACGCTCTTCTCAAAATCAGTTTTAGTTATCATGAAGTAAGTTCTATTATTCAAATGATAAGCTCATAGGACGAATAAGCATGTTCTTCTTATGAAGTTTGAGAGTAAATGAATTTAAAATGGAATCGAATTCCTGGATTCTATACATGTACCTAATAAATGTTTTATAACTTATGTCCATGTTTTTAAAATAAGGGTTCCGGCTTTTAACTCTGCAAAATATACAAGATTAAAATGACTTATACATTAGGAATTAATGGCTGTTTATATTGGTGTGTTTATATTTTGATTCATTGGAAGTACTATGGCAAGAGCCAATCAGAGTATATCATTCTTATAACGTCATGTATTAGTAGGAATTGAAGTCTTATTAACTAGTAAAGGGTATCCTTACAGCATTCAGCTAAACAGGATGTGATTTTTGTTGACTCTCTCAACCTTTTTTCCTCCAATAAAAGAAAGAAAAAAAAGCCCAAAAGCAATTGGTAGTAGTGAGTTAATTTTTTTCAAATATTTGGCTATTTTTCAAAAAATAATAGGGAGTTGTTCACCAAATAATAAGAATTAATTCACATTATAAATGTATAAAAGTCGACAGCTGATATAATACTACATTTCATGTAACAGGAAAATGTCTTGATTTATTTATTTGCGAGGAGTTGTTTTCTCTACTTTGGTCTCTTAACACTGACTGGTTGAAACTCGTATTATAGATATTTTGTGAAGTAGTGAACTTTGAAATAAAAAACATAATAAAATTGGGGAAGAAGAAAGACATACTTGACCAACAACCCATTAGAAATAGAACCTATTTTCAATAATAAAAATTACTGTTTATATTTTGATTCATTAATCATCCCATAACAATACTCATTGACTTTCTCAATCTTTCCTGCAAAAAGGAGACAGAAAAGATACCCCTGAAACTAATCGATAGTTGTCAAGTATGCCTCTCTTATCTATTTAATACTAGGATTCAACCTTATCAACGTTCATAACACTAATAAGGATATAGGTATGCTAAGTAGAAAATCCATAATGGTAATCATAGCATATCCTATCAAAAGATCCAATCACAGTATGTTATTATTGTGACGTTATTTTTTAGCTGTAATGACAACTTGAGTATATTGTTTGGTGTTATACTGTATATCAGCTAAACATTGAAAAGGATAATCGTTTATGTTTAATAAAAAATGAAGTCGAAGGGATTATTAATGTATCCTTAATGCAGTTAGACCTTCCTTCAATTAGAATCTCTTAGTTTATTTGTGTGGTTTTTGGTTGCCATTTGGTTGAATAAAATGATAAATATGTACATGATAATTTGGAGAAAGCAGAGCCTATCTAAACCAAATTTAGTTATAAGTACCAACATGGGAAACGTTAAATAAAGAGAGGAGATAACAAATAAAAAATAAAACAGTCTACGGAAATACATTCATGGATCAAACTATATTATTAATTTTTTCCGAAGAAAAATGATAATCACTGAAATACGGAAGGAACTAATATTTTAAACATCCTACGGAAACGCTGCTTAGATTTCAAATGTGATACATCATTTTATTTTTCTAATGATTAAAAGTGAAAACATCAGAATATATGTTATATCATATACACGTAAATGTGTTTTTTAATATTCCTTTCGAAGAATCATTATATTATTTGATATCATAAATAAATCCATTAAATATATGAACATAATTCCAGGAATTTGAGTCCAAACAAATACGCATCAATGATAAAACAATATATTTATTTACAAAGGGGTACTACAATATTTTACAATTTTCAAAATACATATAAAATGTGAGGAAAATACTTACATGCCTAAAGGTACATATATCTGTATATATAGATAATTTTTATTTCCTTTAAATGGAGTGTCCCATAGAATTTTATTTTTCATCTAATATTTTTGTTTTTTCACTTTTATTAGTGACATTTTTCAATAAACAGCTTATTATGAGCTCTGATGAGAACTACGGTTCTTAATCATGAAAATATCCCAATAAATAGAAATTAAGGAATTGTTTTACATTAAAAGCCTAATTACATGTGAGGCAGAGCGTCAAATTAGAAAGTAAGGGGTGTAAAATATAGTTTAAGCTCTATTTTATTATATTTTATGTGATTTTTGATAGAGCTTTTATAAATATAACAGAGCTGAATTATAAATTTTTTATGAAGTGAGAAAAGACAAAAATATTATTTAAATCCTTTTTTCTTTAATTATATTTTCAACCATTTTAAGTATAGACAATTGATATACAATGTATATATATAATTTACTATATATTGATGGCATTATTTCGTTTTGACCTCAGTATTACTGATTTACTTGGTGTATAGGTATATATTTACATTCTCGTTTCTCTTCATGGTTATGTCACTGATTAATTGATAAGTATTTTTTGTATTTCTCAATTCACAATAAAAAATCAAATATTTAATAATAAAAAAAGACTCAAAATTAAACACTAACTATTTCTAAGTGTTTTTTTTGTCAGTTATTGGTTGATCTCTCTGCAGCTCTGCAGGTTAAGTGTCTGTAAAATGTAGAAAATGAGCTGGTTTAAAATACAAAATATTTTCTTTTGTTTCTTTTTTTTTTTAAATCATAAATTGTGACTTCTTGAAAAAAAAATGAATTACAAGTGTATTTGTATTTCAACCCCCATAAAGTTAAAAATACTCTTTTTTTTATGCGAACAATATTTTATTTATTACAAGTGAATCAAAAACAACACTATTTTTCAAAAATAAACTTTATACTTGTAATATTATAAATCCCAAAAATACAATTGATTTATCGGTTTTAGAAAGTGAAGCCTATATTTTTTGTTTTATTGATTTCTTTTTTTGTTTTGTTTTTCAATTCTAGTTTTCTGTTGATTTCCTGCTTGATTTACTAAATTATGTAAGAAAGATTTAAAATTTAATACTGAGATACTGTTTCCCTCTAATTATTCAAATAGAAATACAAATATAATTGAAAGTTTATCAAACTGAAACAGCAGAATCCTAGTAATATTCGAACTATTACTTTGTTTAATTCATATTTTCTTGTTCTTAATAATTGTATATTATTTTTTAATTTGTACCCCTCTCTCTTTCTCTCTCTCCCCACACACACATTCCTCTATAATTTAGGTCCGGTTAGAAGACTAAATGAGTCTACTTGAGCTAGAAACTTATGACTTTGATTCAAATCACACTTAAATTTCATTAAATTTGAAGTGAAAAATTCAGAATCGAGGTGAAATGACTCGCAGTTCAACTTAGACTCGTAAAAAACGACTTGTGGAAATCTCTTGATCCTACACAGAACAAAACTTCCCTTCCTTTTAAATACAAATATCACGAATAAATTTTTACGTGTCATTGTTTATTTTTACAAATCTTTGGGTTTTGTAATTAAAAATATCGTTAATTTTATTGAAATACAAAGAATTCGAATGGAAGGATAAAAAAGAATAGCCTTGTTCGTGGATAACTACATCGATAAGTTATTCACTGTATGATACTTAAATTCATATATCAAGCATCTTCTGGAAACATTCTAAACAAGCGGGTCTAATGATATCTGCATATGACGTGGCATTCCTGATAAAAGAAATTCATAGAATATTAAATGTACATAGGTATATATAAGTATGAATTTGTTTCATTATATTATTAATCATATAATTAATATATCATAAATGTTATGTATTTTTAAAGAAGTAGGTGAATTAAATCTCGAATAACAAAGTTTTAGTGTGCAAAATTCAATCATTTAGTGAGGAAAACTTACCTTTACTTATTATAAAAGTCTCTTATTTTGTGTCATTACATAAGTAATCTTCACCAAAATTATTTATAGACATATTTTTTGTCAATTAGGGACTTGAGCATTAACCTGATAATCCATCGATTGTGTTCTCAATCAAAAAGTTGTATCATATACGTTTTATATATATACAGTTGAGTACTTTTGTTCTAGAATAAGTTAAGAGGACAATATTTAAAGCAATATAATTGTTATAATTGTTTGTCTCAAAAGACAAAAGAGGATATCCCACGTTTTATAATTTTATAAACTAAAACATTTAGTTCTTAAACAAACCTTACATATGGGTATACAATACAAAAATGAGATAGACCTCATAGCCGGATTATCGATTAGAATAATAATCAAATTAAATAATCGTCTCACGTTTTTTTATTTATCCATGAATTTTGCATTGTTTTAAATTTAATAGGTAGCTATAAACTATAACGCGTAGTTAAAGCAGTGTCTTAAGAATGTTTGTGACACGTGTTTTTTTGTATGCAATGATTTTTATCTGCATGGATATCTATGTAGACATGAACTCTTTATAAGAGATTCCTCGAATATTTAAGTCAAAACCACATACGTGAGGACATTTGCTTCAAGGCAAAGTTAAACCTGATATGTTTCTTTTGCAAAGTAAAAAAGAAACCAACGTTCTAATAATACATTTTGGTATAATACATATGTATGTAGGTATATATGCTTTTATTATTAGGTAGTGTCAAGGATAATTCCACTTACATAGGTATAAGGTTGAAGGATACTTTTTTTTATCTATACCTGTTGTTGGGTTGAGTTGTCCATTTTTGAATGGATTTTATAACTTGTATGTTTATCTTGAGTTGACCTTGTATCACTATTTATATACATATAGTTATTACATTCATTAGTAAATAAATTTAATATGTCTTCCTATATTTTGTGATTTCATTCAATGAGCTATTTACATTCAAGTCTACATATTCCGAGTTCGAGTCCATATAGGTAGTTTTGAGTCTGTATCAAGTCAATGCTTATAAAACAAAACTGACAAAAATATTATAGTACATTAAATTTCAGAAAGGAGTTGCTTAGATACCCTTCAAAAAAAGTATGAAAATCGTTTGCGTGGGTGATAAAATTTATCAAATGGAATTTTATTTTTTCCTTACATTCAAGTTTGAAAATATGAAGGAGAACACAATTTTGGCATTATATTGAACACTCCCTTATCATTATCAAATATGTCTACGAGCCTGGAACAAGGAAAATCCGGGTTGTTCATTGCTAAAATTATATAAAATATAATGTCAGAGTCCAGTTCGAAGTCTTAAAAAATGACTTGAATAGTTTAGCCGTTTTATAAATATACATATACCTAATACCTACACACGACATTCTTTAATCATGCACGAGTAAAAATAATTTTGTGTTTCTACCATTTTATATCTATATTTTTGGCAATAAGCCCTTAAGAATTTTACTATGATTCAAGGATTATTATTATTATTATTTTGTGTTTGTTGTTAAATGGGTTTCAATGCCAACAATATACCATTTATTTGGTGCTTATATTGAGTTAAAATATGAGTGTGTACATACTTTTAAAAATCGGCTCACAAGGTGGAGGGGGATGTCTCAAAATATTTCAGCCTAAGGGTTCAAATGAATGGGAACATTTATGTATATACATATATAAAATAAAATATTACAATGAAGCACCTCATTCAATTTTAAGTTAGTAAACCTATATATGTTATGTAGATCTCAATCACAGAAGAAGAAAAAAACATGGAGGTGTTAAAGGAGTTTCCATGAGAATTTCAGCATAGTTGACAATAGTAAGTAAATCATTCATAAATGTCTGCACCATAAATTCAGAAAGGGATAATAGATATAATTGTGAAGGTACGTCAATTACCCGTAGAACAGTCCAGATATTTAGTACTGTGGTTGCTTAAACTGTACTGTTTTTACCTTTTTTTGAAATTTAAATTGTGGATTGTAGGTATTTCTAAAAGGGTTTTGAAATGAAAAATTGTATTATTGTGAAGAATAGATTTATCCAATCTGGACAAAACAGGGTATATGTTAAAATTAAAATATCCGAATAGTATTCGATGACAAATGTGACATCATTCCTAACGCATCCCTACTAATACCTCTCCCCAGACTTTCCCCATTCCATATTTTTCTTATTATTTGATTGTAATAGTGATTGTAACCATGTTAATAAAATGAATTTAAAATTCCACATTTGTAGGTTTTACATGTCTAGTTCAAAAGGAGCCCAAATGCTAATGAAAATGGAAGAAAAACATTCTAAACCTATATTTATATAAACATATATACGGTCACAAAGAGTGTTCGAACTCCCCCATTCCATCCTTGACCCTTTTCTTTGTGTAAAATTGAATTAGATTAGGTGATGTATGTATATATGTAGTTCGTTTACAAACGGGTAAATTTGTTCCTAGTGGTGACCTTTATACTCATCTAAGTACTTTACCTACATTATTAAATATGTACCTATGTTGGGCAACTTGGCTTTTGTATAAACTACTTACATACATACAAATGATACATAATAAGCGCTATTGTATCAAATTTATTTGAGTCCATATAAAAAATGATAATAACTTTTTTATTATAAGAGTCTATAGTTAATAAATATGTAAATTTCTTCCGTCAACAGCAGGGACGAAAGTCTCATATCATGGTTGGGGAGGAGGGAGAGTAAAATATGATTTCTTTTATGTATTATTTCTATGTCTTTTATTAATTGTCTATCAAATTATTATAGAAGGAAGGGAGGGGGGGGGGGGGATGCAGGGGAGTTACTTGTCCACTTCAAGATGATTTCCACATAGAGTAAATAGTAAATATGGCCATTTAATTTAGAAAAAGTATCGAATACTCCATTTATATCTACAAAATTCAAATTTTGATACTCACATCCATGATTGATAAACTTTTTTTAGTTAAATAAATTATGAATTGACAAATACTTAATGAAATGATTTTTTTTAGATCAGTTTTGGCCTCTATAACAATTTTTGAACATCAAGATATCGTTTTGACCCCTCAGAGTTTTTGTCTCGGGTTAAACAGTCTTGAGTAACAAATTTACAAGACTATAAAATAAGTAATCCAAAACCTTTAACTTTTTATAAAATGGTTATGTTTGAAATCCTAATTTAAGAGTATATTTGGCTGTGAAATAAAGCATAGAGTAATTAGTACAATTAATCAGTCTCAATATATTTAGTTGAAAAATCAATGTACGTGTGTCCCTTACAAAGTAAACTCTAAGTATTTTAGTGAATATATGCTTATTCAATTTATAGTCTAGAAAAATGAAGCAAATACTTACATTCAAAAGTTCGTGTAAAGCGTGTAATACTATACATATAACTAGGCACCTATGTGCCCCTTAGGTCAATGTGCCTCATTTGCATTTTTTTCTTTCATGAAGGTATGTATTATATAAGACTAGAAATGTGGAATTATCCTTGAAGAAGAATGCATAGTAAGAAGTCAGGATCTTAAGTATATTTTTGCGTATGAAAAAGTGGAAAACATTTGCTAAATATATATAAATACATTCCATATGAATTTTGAGGATGAGAAGAAGTAGAATAGCAGAAACAGTGACAATCCTTAAAAAATATTATTTTTTTAGTTGACCTCCAGGATACTTGATATGTGTACTAAAGGTATACAGTCATATGCATATCAAAAAAACCATTTGAATTCATTCATTTGACTTATAGTTTGATACTAAGGTCTATCTTGAAGCTATAAGTTAAATATTTTATTTTTATTTAACTATAAATTTGACCGTAAATCTAACTATTGATGATGATGAGAACAGACAAGACCTTGGGTTCAAGGGATGCAAATTAATGGGTCTTAGTTATTAATAATATTATTAGTCATTAAATTTGTAGATGAAAAGTGGCATATTTGCTCAATTGGTATCATCTGGTGAGTAAGTATCCACACTTTATTCATCTACAGACTTTGAGTCATTAACGTCTATCATTCCATTTCACTTTGATGTACCAATTATGTTTAACTATAACTACCAAAGTCCCTCTAGACCTCCATGAATGAAGTCACTAGATCAGTTGTGTATCTAATATTAGCATTTTAGAAATATTATCATTACCAATTTCTAAGAGTTGATAATATTAACCTATTCAGTATTTGATTAATTTATATGTAAAGCCATAAAAAAATAGTTTTTAAATATCTGACCAAGTATCTATGATAGAGGGCTAAACACTTTTTAACAGTAAGATCCTTTGAAAGAACAATCCCAGATTTAAAACGTTTTACGTGATGACAACTATCGAGGCTTAATTGTAATGGAATAGCCAAATAGAACAAAACATGGTAATTACTGTAAAACAAGATCACTATATTTTTTTTAATGAGGGGTGTTGTGTGATGATGTGTTGATAGTTATGGGCCGATATGTAAGTAGATCTTTTGTTCGATATAGGTGTATATACATATTGATGCATAAACAATACAAACAATAAACATAACTTATAGTTCAAAATAAAATAATTGATCATGTATGACTTGAATTATATGAGCCGAATTTAAAGTTGTTATTTTTTTTTGTTATTATTGTTTTGAGTGTCCTTTTCTTATCTCTTGAGGTTTTAGGCTCCGATTTATCAAAACCGTCGGACTTTTGAACAAAAAATTACAGATTTGAAATCAGCGTGCATAACTGAATAAGTTTTATGATACTTATACCCCTTAGGATTTTATAAACAAAATTCGATTATATGAAAAAGTTACATATTTATAATGCTCTTTGTAAATATATTTTTTACATGTGTTAAAATTTGCATTTGTCCTTCTCTCTCTAGTAGTTGGACAAACTTTGTATCTTTTTCTTTTGGAATTGAACAGACCTCCAAGTATTGCTGGTTTCAGCATCACATGATTTTAATACCATACTTTCCAAACTTATGTGGCATGCTTAGCCTGAATGGACATTTTCCACGAAATCGAACCAGGTGTTCGACAAATGTAACTTCCACTGTGGGGTTTAATATCATTGAAATAGATTCATCTTTCATCGTATATATTAATTCTTATACAAAAAAAATTTGGGTCACAAATGAGTCTTATAAATTTCAGAGTAATAATTTAAACCTTTAAAATCCGATATATTTAGTATTATATCAAAATAATCAAGATACAAAACAAAGTCACAAGTAATGGATACGATACAATTATTTTATATATATATATACATATTTATGATTTTATTGGACTATAAAGGTAGCAAACTATATTGATTATAATGTATATAGATTATAGATATATGTTTTTATAAATCCGTTTGTCTTCATCCAATCATATGATATAATCATCATGTCCATTAGAAGAATATAAACAGTGGAAAGTTAGTAAAACAAGATGAATTTGAACGCATCATCAATTAAACAAGTTAACAATTATTAATTTTACATTATTCTTAACATTTTGCTAGTTTCATATAAGAAAATACCCTCGATAACACGAGTAAATATGAGAATTGTTTCCCCTGATAGTGTTACTACAAAAATAGATTCACGTAAGTATACAATAAAAAATAACTTTTTTTTTCCTTCTTCCTCCCCACTCGTGTTCTTAAGACTTACTCGTTAATTAGAGATGGCGTGGATCAACAATTACAATTGTTTACCGTCGTTAGTGAAGCCATTTAGTATCCCTATTTGTCTCTCGGCAAGGCGTATGACTCCACTTGGAACCGTCCCGCCACAGATGGTCGAAGCGTAAATCCTCCTTTGGACTTTAGTTATGACGCACTCGATCTTGAATGCACTCACATAGTCAGGATCGGTTGCGACAAGCCAATCCGTCGGGTTAAGTACCTCCCCGAAGTTTTCCTGAATCCTTTCCTCCACAGCTCGTATGAGTGGTGAGATCCGAGTACAGTCATAGAAGAGGTGAAACGAAGTTTCCTCCGCCCCCTTGCAGAGCCGGCGTTGCCTATCCTCTGGGTTGTTCTGAGACCTGCCTGTGAAGATAGACGACGTCGCTAGCATATAACGAAACCATTTATCGTTAAGGTCGGTAAAGGGTTTTTTTTAATATCACGAGAGGGTTTTTTCTTTTTTTGGTCGGCTCCACCCCCTGTCTCTTCAGCCTTTTCTCTACAAGAAGGGCAGGGCCACCGATTTCTTTATTACTGATCTTGGTCGTGCTTCTGATTTTTTTGTTTTCCAGGCCACTCAGGCAGGCAAAGAAAGGAACGTGAGGCCCAACGAGACCGACGTGTCCTGGATCTTTAGTCGCCGTACGCCTTGCCTTGTGCATCAGGATGAAGTTTTTGAGACCTGCCTCCTTATAAAGTTGAAGTTGGCCTATTGAGGTGAGTCCAGCTTCCTTGATGAATTCGTCCGAACTCCCGAGCCTGGGGTTATAATTCAAGGGCTCGTGAATACCCATCAAGGGGAGCAGCCCGTGGTTTATTTCGGCCCATGATGTGCACATGTGCCTCCAGTAACGCCCGCGTAATTTGACGATGTCGAATATCTCTGAGGGACCCATACACTGTCTCTGAGCGAAAAAACAGCCCGTTTTTTTGAAAAAATCATTTTTTATTTTCCTTGACCAGAAATCTTCATTATATAGGAGCCTTTTCAACCAGGAGATATTGAGCGTATGCCACACAGCTTTGATGTTTGAAGCACCAAGTCCCCAGTACTGGATGGCCGTTTCCGTACGGATCCGGCTTATGTATAATCGAGAGTTCTTCCATACAAGCCATATTCTATATAGCCCACACTTAGCCTCCAGGGCGTTAATAATTCTTTCCTCATTAACTCTTGCAGCCTGCGAAGCATCTCGTGAGACCTCTATTCCCAGGAGAGTGGCCGAGTCAACAAACTCAAGCTGAGGGAAGAGTCGCCTAAGGCCATCTTCGCAGTCGGAGATGACTTCCGTTTTCATGATGTTGATTGCTAGGCCGGACTCCTCAAATTTTTTCAACACAGCTAACGCTGCTTTAATAGAATGAGGTAGAGACTCCTCAGAGCCTTCCACGATAAGGGTAAGATCGTCCGCATATAGCATTCCCTTGAGGTATTTCTTGTCCATCTCTATACCTTTTATGTTTTTTTCGCACTAATATCCTTATATAATTGATTTATACAGAGTACGAAGAGAGACGGCGAGAGTAAATCCCCTTGCCTAGTCCCCCTCTGGATCCAGAACTTCGAATCCCGCCCTGATACTTCAATTGTCGAGACCGTGCTGCGCATAACAGCAGAGATCATCTCTATAAAGGGGTTTGGGAATCCTTGTCTCAGCAGTTGCTGGACAATGAATTTGTGTGAGAGGCTATCAAAAGCCTTCTCGAAATCCACCATTAGAGCTGCAAAGTGAGTATTTCGACTCGCGTAATCTTCCATAGCGTCCTGAAGGCTACAAGGGATGTCCTCCAAACGCCGCGAAGCCATGAAGCCCTTTTTCTCTTGGGAGACAATGTATGGAAGCACCTTTGCCAGTCTCTTTTTAAGAATTCCTGTCAGAATCTTGTAAGACGTGTTCAAAAGTGATATTGGCCTGTAGTTTTTAATATTTTCTCCATTTTTGTTCTTTTTTAGAATAAGAGCTAGGGAGCTGGTGTTCATGAACTCTGGGACAAATCCCCGCTTAAAGATGTCTTGAAAAACTCTTGCAAGAATTGGGGCCAATTGTGGAGCGAAGGCTTTGTAGAACTCGAAAGGGCCCGGGGATTTCAGCGCCTTTCGATATGCACGAATAAAATCCAGGATTTCCCTCTCAGTGATCGGTGAGTCGATATCTTTCATATACTCACTTTTCTTTGGAGAAAACCTGTCTCCTTCTGTACCAGTTACTTTGCACTCATAGGACAGAAGAGGCTTCCATTTGAGGCAAAATTTGCATATGTTTTCAGTCTGCACATTCGTAGAGGTTTTTATAAAATCTGCAGGCCTCCTTCGAAACTTTTTCCGGGTCCTCGGAGATCTCTACAATTACTTATTGAAGAATAATAAGTATTTAAAGTTAAAAATGGGTCTTAATAGACCCTAACATCAAAGGAAGGTTAATAAATAGCATTTTGTGCACTCTTGGCAGTTATATCTATTGAGCAATTCACTCATAAAAGTATGTGCCTACAATAAATACAATATTAAATTAATCGTTTGCACACCATTAGAGCAAATGAGAAAAATTAGCAAATTTGTTTTAATTATTATGAAATAATTTTCATAGTTTATAATACTCATTAAAATAATTAAATGAGCATTTTTATCTGTATATAATTATTTATAAATACTTAAGCTCCGTACTATAATGCATTTGTCGATTCAATTCTTTGTTTGTTCTTGGCAATGAGCCTTCAAAAAGATTTTTTTTGTTTCAATTTATGTATTTATCTATAAATAACATCCTAAAGGATAAAAAGTTACGTTTATTTAACGTAAGCAAAATGTTCATATATGCTCATTATAACTAGGAAATTAATTTTTTTTACTAAAAGATGTTGAAGAAGCATTTTCTTTTCAAGGACGTTCAAGGACAAGCCCTTACTCTGAAATGTTTATAATTTGTAATAGGTTTATACAACATTTGAAATTCATGACTGTTTTTTATTAATATTTAGCTATATGCAAATATTTATCCGAGAGTGAATTCGATGTAGGTAAATTAAGGTTTTCAGATAAATAATGAAACTTAGTAAAGCCTAAAATAGATGTCCAAGCTGTTCTACTAACGTAAAAAGTTGCACGGTATTTTTTGTGTCATCCCTTGATCTTTGACTATTCTCCCTTCTAATTAGTTTTCTAATTGTTTATTGGTTGAATTCGAATTAACTCTGTTTATGCTGTGAACGATTTCTTACTATTATTAAAGAATAATTCCTCAGTTGGGAAGAAGAATTGACTATCACCTGATCTTGAGACTTTTATTATTCTTTCTCATTTTTTGAGTAGGAAAGGTTGAGAGATGCTATAAATATACAAAAGTATATATTGGTAAGTTCCCAATCTACAGTGTTTATTTACTAAAGATGAATAGAACCAATCACATCTCCCTGTGACTTCATAGAATTCATGGATTAACTAACAACTTTAATCAATTAGCCAAATCAAATTCATTCTAACTTGCATCATATGTAAATAATAGAATTCTTATTTTAGTCTAGTGATTCTAGGATCTCTATATGCATTTTAAGTACAGTTAAGAAGGAATAGTGATTTTAATAACTTTAATTGTCATCAAATAAATAATATGAACCTAAAGGCATTATTGTCATTGGGTGCATGATTGGTAAAAAAAAATATCACAATTATAAATTTTTAGATAGTGACAACTCCTCTTTACACCTGATGTTACTGACAATGTTTACTTCTCCATCGTAAAACCATAAATATAATGTTACGAACACAGAAGAAATGAATTTTGGAAATTTTACTATGCAAGTCTTTGAACAAGATACTGTTTTTCATTTTACCAAACATTACATAGATTAAAAGTCGTAAATTACCATAATGTAATTACCTTACCAAATTTATTCTTTATATATAAGTTATTTTTAACTCTTGTTTTTAAAATAGATCATGCATAGTTTGTATATATTGAGTCATATTAAAGTAAGTACATTAATGAAGATTGTTTATTTAAATAAACCAAGAAAAACTATAGTACTATTATAATTAATATGTATTAGCCAAAATGACAAAGAGTAATTACTAAACATCCTCAAGGTAAGTATTCAGAACAAAATGAATTCATTTTGGCATTGAAACTTCAACGTATGTATCTACATATGCGTCTATATAATTAAATTGTCTTTGGAAAATAAAGATATTAAAGACCCTTTGTTTTCCTTTTCAACCACATGATTAAACGAGGAGTTTGATAAATTGATTCCATTTAGTTAGTTTTTGTTCTAAATTTCTATTAATTAACCTTTAATGATGAATTTAACTGATAATGCTCTATTCTATAGAGTCATACTGGATTCAGAATGAGCTCCAGGTAGTCAAAGAGGAATGATAACGTGAGATATTTGAACCCTAGACTCTACAATTTCAACTTTCTTCATTGGTCTTGATGTCAGCATCAGGGATGTACAAGTCGAGTCAAGTTTTTAGTCTTTGAAGATCAAATCCAAGTCCAGTCTCAAGCCTATACTGACGGTATCAAATTAAGTTTAATATTTTATGTACATATTGACAATTTCGACTTAAACTTCAAATTAAAGAGATATTAGTCAGCATTTTGATGAAACTTTATTCTATGAAAATTTGTTGTTGTTTTTTGATATAAACTACTTCTAAAGTAATTCTCAAACATGGAAATAAAATAAAAACGAATGCAAAAATAAAAAAAAATAGAGAGATGCTTGAATTACCATTCTTGTAAGTCTTCTTAGGTCAAAGGGCTCAAGACCAACTAATATATCTAGCAGAGCTCTGCAATAGTCATTTTTACGTATTCATGTCTAGTCTTGAGTTTTAAATTCCATGTCGAGTTACGAGTTCTTTCCCTTTAAGACTGAAGTTACAGTATAATAAAGTCTTATATGCGACTCGAGCCGGGTTCCCAGCTCTACAAAACCTGGAATTCCAGGATCTTCAATATCACAATAAACATTTGGCCAAATTAATGCTGAATGTTTTCCACAACAAAGTAATTTACTGTGGCTTTAAAAATGTGGTTAACTCCTTATTAGGGCAACTTACATACGATTATTGTATGTATTTAAAATTTCAAAGCCAGCATAATCATATCAATTAGACCCTATGGTTATATATGGAGGGAGTAAATATTTGTATGTTACATCTATTATACATGTCAGTAATTTACAAAAACTCATTTGAGTATACATACAAATGTTTGCCCCTGAGGTGATTTAAATTAGTCTTCATAATTATTCTGGGACATAGATGGATGATAAAACGTGTTTGTACGTTAATTATAACAGGGATTGCATATGTTGGTTATAATACAGAAGCACAAAGAACAGTCATATTTAATCTAAAGAATTCATTGTTTGGAGTAGGGATTTATATGATAGATAGCACCTTTTTATTGTATACAAATATATACATATATTTATATAGTTGAATAAAAATTATATATTAGTGTAGTGTAGCTCGTACATTTGGAATGACCTGTACATACATACTTTCAACGTAGATATACCAGTGTGATAAATTAATAGAGCAATAAATAGGTTTTGTTTAAAGCGTTCTCAAAATAAATATTCCAAAGTATAATTACGTTATATATTTTATAGGCATATTATTTTATGAACAAATTACAACCAAAAAATGAAATGAATTATTTTAAATGAAGAATTTACTACTTGTTATACGGATCATTCTGTAATTTAATTTACATTAAAGGGTGTAATACTTAGCATATTAATGGTCTAATGTAGTGGTTCTTAAAGTAGTCTGTAAAACAAGTCCCCATGATCTTCTATTTTTTTTCATTCTCAACAATGCAAATTTTTCAAAAAAAAAGTGAATATATAATTATTCGAATATTATAACAAAAAGAAAAATTGAATAAAAATACTTCATGATATAGCTTTAATATAATAAAACCGATCAAATATCACATTAACAAATTTGTAAAAAATAATTGTATGAGTATATTAAAAAAATGAATACAAAAAAATAAGATTTTTTTATACCAGAGCAAGCTGTGTGATGTAACTAATGCCTCTCATTACTAACTTAATACTCATTAATACTCCAATTAAGTCTAAAAAGCAACAATAATTTGTATTTATGGTGTAATATTTGACTTTTTTATGGCAATCCCAAATTCCCAATACTTTCTCTATTGCAAATTAAATTGATCAATGGTCCAGTGTTCTTTAGGTCGTAAAAAATTAATAAATGAATTATATGTATTATTATATCAAAATGAAGTAATAGTTTCAATTAGTAATAGTTTTTAATTAAAATGGCTGCTGTTATAATTAAATAAGTAGGCATTTGCTCTAATCACTGAAAGGACATGTCTCATTTATTTTATATATATATATGTTCATGTATTCATTTTCAAGTTGTTTTAATCATTCATCCAATTATTTGCAAGTAACTATTATGACAATGATGACAAAAAACTTCGATTTAAAAAAAAATAGTGACAATGAGTTTATCTGGGGCCTTTTTTTAACAATCCTTTTAAAAAGTGTTTAAAATGTATAAACAACATTCAACTAATTTCCACTTTTTTTTCTGTAGATATATTTTGTATAATCATCAAAATGGTGCTCAATTATTATTACTATATATATTTTCTTCTTTTTTGGGAAGTTTCAGAGTTCTTGTCATAAATAAGGAGTTTTTTGGGGAGTTAAAATGTAAACACAAAGGTTGAAATAAAAAGTTAAAACATTTCGTTAAATTAAACTAATTTTTTTATCAAAAAAGTTTCGAATCATTAAATTAAGGAAGACGCAGTAGATATAATTCTTAAACTTTTCTTATTTTTGTAAAAAAATTGCTGTTTGAATCAAGCAAAACAGCGAATTGAGCACATTTAAAGAATAGGTTTCATAACGTTGAAGATGTTCAAATACCTTGATAAAAGTACTGTAGTGATTGATATTTTAAAGACAATTCTCCGTACTAGAAATTCGATCGCAATCATTATTTAATAACTTCACTAATGAATACATGAATGACTTAAATATTTGAGCATGTGTGCAATAGAGAGAGAAAAACAAAGAAATACGGTATGTTCAAGACTGAGCCATTGACTTCACAAGATAAAAGAGGTATAATCAAGGGATGCTTAATGGATGACGTCATAATTATTTGTGAATAGTATTTAGCTTTTTCAATTTGAATAAATAAAAATACTCTTTTCAGTGCTAAAGTACAGTGATTCTTGAACAATAAAATTTACAATCATTTGCATAGAAAATTAATAAAAAAATTTAATTTGTAGCATTGAAAGTCTATGTACTAGTATGGGCAAAAAATATCGGGAAATTTGAATTCAACTTTTTTGTTTTTGTTTTTTAAGTTGTTACTGCCGTCACAGACATTTGTACTTGATGACACATCAAAATACTATATTTTTGAGGTACACGTCTTTTTGTGAACAGCTAAAATCGAATTTTTCGTTTTTTATAATGTCTGAAAGATGATGACTAAAATGTAATTTATGGAGTTGTTGTCGAGACCAAAAGAGTTTAAATGAATATTCTAGACTTTATTATTTTAAAACTTGAGAATCATTGGTTTATTTCTCGAGATACATAACCTATCACTATCAAAACCAACCATCCGATTGCATATTGTCCAATTATGCCAAAATTCTAATATTTGTTCCAAATTTCAATTCCCTTTGACTTCTCTATGGTTTTTCTTTCTCTATACGTATTGTATACGGAGTATACGTACTGATGGAAAATATGATATCAATTGAACGTGTATTCATTAAACAAAAATATTAAAAAAATGTTACCAAAAAGAAATTCATTAAAATGTATTTGCATTAAAGATTAAAAATGCGTTCAAAACAAATGCTGTAATAAATATTTATAAAAACATTATGCTGTATATGTACATCAAATATTGAGGCTGGCAAACAGTTGGAGGCAATATACTCGGAGAGTTCATAAACAATTTTGATACATACCTAGATAGAAACGTCCTTCTCACAACATCGCCCTTTGTTTTGACTTGATATTATAATGATAATTACATAATGAGACTGTTTTACCTATAAATGATATTTGAGGAGATTGAAAGCATGAGTATCATGGTGATTCTGATAATAATGGTATGAAACAGTAGAAATATACATGTGGCACTGGGCCAAAATACACCTATTATAAAGCATATGTGTACTTATACATATATGTAATGTATATTTACCTATGTAAGTAATCAGAAAAACATTTAGGTTTTTTTAAATAAAATAATTGAAACCTAATGGTTTTTTGAAGCATAGATATTTTTTTATTGAGTTCAATGATATTCTTAGAGCCAAGGGATCGTGGATGATTTAAGTTTTAGGAAGGTAAATATATGTTGTGTACGTTTGGGATGTTATTTTTTGAGTAACCTCTGTTATAAGCTGTTGAAGAATCAATTTTAAGTTTAGAGTTTTTTAGTACAAGTCAAATTTTAGCCGTGTGTATTTTCATTTCGAATCCGAGTAAAGGTGGAGTTTAATGAGACTTGAGGGCGCACATGAAAATTCCCAGCTCTGACTAAGTCATAATCTATATCTACTGATCAAGTCAAGGTTTTCAAATGGGTATTATGTCGCAACTCATTTTTACCATCCTAAAGAATAAGGAACTTTTATTTTGTAGGATTTTAAATTGGAATCTTTCTTCGACCAACCTGATGATAAACACTGATTCAAATTATTCAAGTAAATGGCACTTAAACATCAAAAATAAATATAAAATGGAATAAGGGATGTTAATGAGTCTAAAGATACGATTCTTTTTCAAATCTAATTTTTGTAACTGTGAGTCCGAGTCCGATTTTTGAACTTCAATTGTGAAGCACGCAGTTTAATTTTATGTGTAAGCTCTGATTTAGGCATTAACTTATTCAAAATTAGATCACTTAAATATAAAGATTATAATTGGGTCTCATATAATAATTTAGAATGAAAGTATATTTGGGAGTCTCAAGTCTTATTCAAGTCTGATTTTTGTTACTTTAAGTCCTAGTCGATTCACAAGTATTTTCATTGACAATTTGGAACCTTTTGTTGAATGAGACTTTTAAGCACAACTCTAGTCTTGAGTATACTTAACTGTATATTTAACAGAATTTTAGGTGATTCGCTTTTGAAACAAACTCATTAATTTGTCAGAATAGGAAATGCAAACCCATTTTTTTATTTTAATTCAACTTAAAAAGCAAAACTACATACGTTTTGTTTGATCAAAATATAATAAAACAAAATTCGAGACGTTTATATTTTTAGAAAATCTGTATATCTTAGGTATGATTACTTCCTCGTATCCTCAATAGTATTCCATCAAGGACTTGTGACATGGAGCAACCAAAATCGTTTATTCAATTAACTCTTCATCATACTCATAATTTAACTAGCATAAATTATTATTGATATACGATGAATTTTAATGAATGGAACGATGACGGTGAATTCATCCATAACAACATTGTGCATAGGCCTTCTGTTAATTAATATATACTCGTACATATTTATTAAATTGGTAGACAACGTAAAAAATAATTTATTTTGTGAAAAGAAAAATGTCACATTCATTTACGAATTATGCATTTAATTGTTATATCAATGTTAATTAATTTATGAAATATGTGATAAGTCAACACAAAAGCAATTTTGAACCAAAATAAATAGAAAATGAGAAATTCCCCTTTTTTTATGAAAATATTTTGGGTCAATTACGAGCTTTATATTCCTCAGACTGTGAAGGGTTGAGTTATCCAAGACTGTTAAAAGCAGGAGTTCATAGAAATTGGTAATTTGAAGATGTGCATTTGTATTATGTGCAGATGATACAAAAAGCCAAAAAAGTTTTTGACGAGAGTTTAAATATTTGGTGGGATCATAGAGTTCCCAAACCTGATGTGGTCTGAGAGGAAATATTTTTTTTAATTTTTGGGTTTTCCGTTATTCCTGATTGAATTTTTGATTTTCACCATCCACGTACCTTTTTGGGGAGTACTGTATCCATAATTTCTGAAACCAAGATACCAATGTCGTGAAGTGTTTTCAATTGTCGTCATCAATATAAAAGTTACAGTCATCTTGGGAGCATAAGCATTCAAATATTGTTAGAACAAAGACCTTGTTTGCATAAAATTATGGAAAACAATGAAATACTGCCGTGCATTTGGATGTCATAATGGGACTCGCAAATAAAAGGACTTATACCTTTAACTTATATCAAATATACATATGTATTTATACCTTTATTATATTTCAGACTCTCATAATATAGATAGTTTGAAAATATGTTAATACAACACGATGCATTCATATACATAGTGTATTCAATAAATCGATCATTACTTTTGATGGGGAAAAAAGTATTGTATTGTCTAGCAATTTTATCGAAATTTTCATAAAGGAGAGACCAGAAATAGTAACAACAGACATTTATATTGAACACTAGCAGGGGTATCCGACGTTGTCAAGGATTTATTCGAAAGAGGAAAAGACAAAGATAAAAAAACTACAATACATTTACTCTCGATGAGGATATCTGATTAACTTTCAAATATAAATTTTTAACCCCCTTATTCTAATTATCTATTCATGCTCTTTGGATGATATCCATGGGTATTCAGGTCAGGAGGAGCATCACAAGTCCCATAGGTAACCATATTAGCCCAACAGTTAAGAGTTGTGGAAAGCATTATAGCCAAAGAACTGTTATGAGATGTAAAACATCAAGCATGCAAAATTTCAGCTATATCGGATAACGGTTTGGGAGCCCAAACAGATATACTTCTTCTTCAATATATATATATATATAGCTTTTTTTTATGTATATATATATATATATACATAAAAAAGCTATTGTCACGAAATTAATACTACAACTATATAATAATATGAGAATTATTGACAAAGAAAATTCTATATTATTTCGCTACTTTTCTTTGAGATATTAAATAAAATAGTTTACTAAAGAACTATTTTCTGTTCTTTCATAATAAATATATTTCACCCGCAATAATGAACTCCAAATACAATAAACAAAATTTGCTCAGGATAAAACTAGTTTCAAATTTAAAAGTTTTTAAAAAGCTGTTCTTCATATAATTTGAAGTAAGGAAGCTAAATTATTTTTTTATCTAAATTATGAAAGTTCGTGATTTCAATTGCTTTGTAAAAGAACCTTAAATATTTTTCTATGAGACTTAAGCTTCAAAAAACATGTTTTTATACCTATGAGTAACTTTCATTAATTAGTTAACCCCAAAATTAAGAAAAAAATCACAAAAAATTGAGCTATTCTACTGTACATATATCACACAGGAAATAAAATGACCTGGAAATAAGATTTATGTGTTGTTATTTCTTTATAATACTGGGATACATTCGTTTTTGTACTTTGATCTGATATTTATAGATATATTTATTTATTCGTTATTATCATTTTTCTTTCTGAACATGATTTTTGAATGTTTATTCAGGAGCATGACGCAGTAAAATCTGTAAGCCCACCTATATAAATATAGAATGATATGTAAGTATAGTATGCATTTATCAAAATTGAGAGCCTGATACACACTTAACTCAAAGGAAGAGAGATATAGAAGGAAAAATAACCGTGAAACAATTTAAAAAGTCTTTACATTTTAACTTTAAAAAAATAGGAAAAACAAATTTATATTTTAAAAAGGATTTTTTTTGTGAGGAAATTACTTTTAAAGCAATATCGACTATATGTACATACACATACTTAAAGGTATATTTATGGGAAGGGGTATTCAAGGTAGAAGAAGAGGAAGAAAATGACATAATTGAACAACAATTATTCAATTGCTGGTCTACTCTTGAGTTATTGAAATGTTCTTTAATAGAATAATTAAGAGCTATCAGCCTTTGTCATAGCTAACTATTAGGTCCGGTAGGGTACACAGCATTCACGGTACGGTTCGAACTGACTTTTTGGTTTCGTGTATGTGGATATCTTTTTGCATTTATAAATGACAGTTAGATAAGAATGTCAAATTTTGGAGGGGACATGGGATTCCAAACTAAAACATAATATCTAGATTTTATACTTATCTTGGTTTTGATTCCTCGAAGTCTTGGTCTCGACTTAAGTAGTCTTAATTACAAAACTAGGTATTACGTCCCAAGAGGCCAAATCCATAGGTTTCTGTGCAGTATGTAATTATGTATTTAACAGCGATATACCGTTATTTATGTATTTTGTTTTCATATGTCGATGTTTCAACTCTTGACACTTTTATTAATGTTCTGAACGTTGATTTGTTCATTCAGGATTCTTATGTCCTCCCTTTTTGGTGTAAAGCATAGAAATGCAATTCTCAATTATGAAAATATTATCTCTGTTTTCTTCAAGCCATGAAAATGTTTGTGGCAATAAGACCTGTGGCTTGTAAAAGCCAAGTTACTATCTTGAACAATCTAAACCCTTCGTTACTGTTCCTTCAAAATATTATGTCTATGGTTTATGCCCCTGGGTAATTTTTACTCAGTTATGTATGTGTATTTTGTATCTGATTGTCACTGCTTTTTGTTTAAAAACTTATTCTAATAGTTTAGGTATCTAATTGTGAACATATTGGATAATCTTAAACTTATCTATCTTATATATATAACTTGAAAAATTTATATTTTCATCAAGTCTGTTACCTTACATGATTCATGTATAATCTACAAATTAAAATTTTTAGCACTTAAAAAAATAATGGATATTTTATTGAAGATACTATAATTTCATTTCAATTTTATAAAGCTTCTTCAAATTTTGAACTTTTGAGGATAAATTTTACTACAACAAAAAATTCCATTATAAGTGAAGTAGGTTTTGTTGACTCCGTGTTCTCATGTCAGTGATATACTTTTGATGTAAAGTATTTTACAAATAATTAAAATGAGAGAAGAAGAACACGTGACAGCATACAATAACCTGTGGTAATAATGCTATTTGAGATTGAATATCTTTTTGTCATCTAACCTCGAAAGAAAAAACATAAATTAAGGAAAATGATTAAATAATTTAATGAATAATGGCACTAACTTGAATTTTTGCTACAGGCAGCAAGGTGATAAGTTAGTGAGTGAAAGAAGAGACTAAAGTATTAAAAAAAATTGATTAGAAACTATTTTATGAGTTGGTGCGTAAAATTTACCCGGGGGGAGTAACGAAGGGTTAAGTAGAGGCAATAGCAAAAGTGAACTTCAAGTTAGATAGAAGTACCTAAGAAAGGTATGCTTAGTTTCAATAAATATTTGTACTTTTTGTTATGATTTGTCAGCAATAAGGTTCAAGGCATCCCCATACTAGACTAAGTAGAGGGCCTTTCATATCCTATACTTGTGAATAAACTTTTAGGTAATAACTAGAATGACTTCATATTGCCTTATAGTTATCGTTGTTTCAATAAGTTTTATATTTCCCATGCACATGTATTTTAAATATATACTTGAAGATCCTTGTAAAGTCATATACACAACAATATATTCAAATACTTTTATCTATGCTTGAAGGTATTTTCAGTATTTTGCATGACTTTAAGGCATGATTGTGGGCTAGAAAAACCTATCCTTATAACATAGGTGGGTATACAAAATAGGCAAATGATCACGTAGCCTAATTGAATTTGCCCAAAAGTGGCTTTGAAGTTATGGTCTTTACATGGACATTAAAGGAATGACAATAATAAATACCTTAAAAAATGTCATATGAACTTTTGATCATTCATTACAAAAAAAAACTTTCAAATTAGGAGCACGTTAGTATATATGAATATCTAATCTCATCAAACATGCATTGCTAACCTTTTACATGTATTTTTATGTATCTCTGTACTACTCATGCAGTTCCTATATATATATATTATTACTATTTATTTATTTTGTCATCTGTCGATTTTCTACCTCTCCATTCCTTCATAATTGCATTTTTAAAGCATCAACTCATAAATATTTTTTTTAAACTGTCGTTTGTCTATTTTTCTACCCCCTTTTAACTAAAATCAGCTGTTGTCGAGACTTTTTTTTTTAAGAGAAAAGGTTGAGAGACACAAAGAAAGTTGTTATGTATTATTAGGAACTTGAGCATTGAGTGATTGCTCTCTAATTAGCCCTCATTAAGCCATTCAATGAAGAATTGTAATCCAATTTTTTATTTACTAAATTTTACCAACTGATTTTGGTCTATTTTTTTTGATTTACGCTTTTTATAGCCATTTCAATCAGTATTATATCCAGGTAATAATTTATGGGTAGGCTTATAGAGCCTCTAATCATAATATTTTATATATGTATTTTTTATTTCTATTTTGAATCTTTTGAAAAATAGCTTAACGTCACACTGTAAATTAGCTCTTTTCCAGCTCTTTTCATTATACTTATTTTGATGAATGGCATTACTTAGAGAAGAAGAGGAAGGGGCCATTATTTGTTATGGTTATGATATGCGGCTCAGGAGTGATGTACGTGTTAACTTTTCCCATTTTTTTAAAATGAAGGAATAAAAATCTTTGTAGGAGGAGGATCAAGTACCAGTTATGGTAAAGGGGCTCACTCATTGTTTCGACCTTGAAGGCAGTGATCCTTTCCTCCGCTTTATAAAATAACAATTAGTTATTTCTATACATATAAGGGTTTTTTTATTAAAAGAGTCAAAAAAGTTATATGAAATTAAAATATACGGAAATAATTTTTTAATATATATTTTTTCTGCTTCTAACTTTTCTTCATCCCTTCCGCCGGAACTTTGTTTGTCTGTTCCTTTCATGTGGTGTATATTTTTTTTCCATGATTTTTTGCTTTGCCTTTTTATCCACTTATATGTGTACACATGACTCTGTCCATGCTGAGGAGCATGTGATTAGAATATACGTACGTTATAACTTTAATCATCCTCTTTTTACAATAAGTTTATTCAGAATGTTATTCCCAATACATCAACACCAACTATGTATTTTTTTTTGTTAGTTATTGATTTGTCTACTTTTGCATCCAATTACTTTTCTGAACGTTGATTGTTCACTTAAGTTTTTTCTTGTTAACAACTGAACATTAGAATTGTATCTCAAGGGTATCATCAATATGATGTCATCTTTTCTTTTAATGAATTACATAAAGAAAACTGACATTATGAAATAATTAAATGTGTGATTTCTGAGCAAAAGAAATATTTCCTGGGAATTTCTCGCAGGAACTAAGCCCTACAAATCCCTACTAAACATATATCTACTATTACATAAGAAAATAACAGTTAGAGAGAATGACGACTACCAATTAATTTTGGGTTATTGTCCTTTCTCTTTTTGAAATAAAGTTTGAAAATCCCAATTAAAATTCCCAAATGTGCAGTTTAAAACAGAATTACTCTATGTAGCAGAACTGGAGACTTGTACTTATAACTCGAACTAGAGTCGTAATTTTTTTAAATCAATTTGCAACTTTAGGCTCAACTCGGACTCGAAATGAACTTACTATGGAATGGACCAATATAGACAATTTATAAACAAGAAAACTGTATATTATGATCAATAAACTTCAACAATTTTCATGTTGAAAATGAAGAGATCCTGAACTTCTTGCTTATAAGGGAGAAAAGCTGCAAAATGTATATTTCCAGCGATAATTCTTTAAAAAATATATTTGGGTTATTTTTTGTGGTATTTTCCATACTATGAATAAGAAATGTTTTTTTTTTTCATAATAGTGATGTAGTTCCCGATCCCTCAAAGTCTTGGTCTTGTCTTAGTTTCAACCCCTTTAAGGCCTTAGTATTGGTGTCGACATCAACAGCAAAGCAACTGCAATAGAATTTTTTTTTATAAAAACAAAAACAAAACGAGAACCAGAGTCGATTCTATAAAGTCTTGGAATCTTCTTGCCCTCGACCCTAAAGTCTTGACCTTTTCTTGATCTCAGATGAGGTGGTATTGATCTCAATTAGCAAATTTCATATAAATATATATTTTCCTGTAGTCCATTCCATTGTTTATTCGTTCTGTCGTGTGACGTCCGTCTGATGGTAGACGGTTTAAGTTTCATTAAACTGTGACATTTAGACTCGCCACTACAAGTTCCAATTAAACAAAACCTGTTTTTAACTCGTAAAAATGACTCATGAACAGCTATGCTATGATTACCTATTTGGGATTGGAAGCAGGTGTTACTTTAGCATTTCTCAAACTTTTATGTACATATGTATACTGTTAATTCATGCATATTGCATACATTCGTAGCCTTGATAATTGTGTACATATATTAAAATATTAAGTATGACGATGAAAAAGAACATTACCTGTGATTACGTCTTAAGATTTTTTGCAAGGGAAGTAAAAGGTCAAAACTAGGTAAAATATTCGTAAAAGATGATTAGCAACACGAAAGAGGAAGAGATGAAAAGCCAATCCTTTTATTTTTTTATTGTTATTAATAACTATACCTATGTCTCTACATAGATTTGTAGAGTGTATATTTATAGATATACGTAGGGGAGACCAGGATAGTTTGACAAACGGATTGACTGTCAGACACGATATATTGTGGAAATGGGCTTATTACTTATAAGTAGAACTTATATCATACAATACATAGAATATATACCCATAAATATCTACTCCTTGTATGATCTTGTACACAACAAATATCTAATGACATTGTTAGTTAGTATAGTTCCTGATCTTCTATTCACTTTATAGATTTTTTTTTCAAAGTTATCAAGTCAATATTATATGCAAATGTATTTTTTCTTTCTTCATGTAGTAGTTATAAGTAGGAAATAAATTAAGCTTCTCAATATTTTTCATTAGAAAAATGATCTCTAATTACATAATTTGCACACATTTATTTATTTATGACTGTCCAAATAGTTCAAAGCATATATATATATTAGATCTACTTAATATTAAAAGGAATGATTTTATCAGATATTACATATAGTTATGTATGTACAAAAGTAAATGACATATAATAATTTCCTAATTAAGGAATTATATTAAGATACAGGAGTTATATAATTATGATACGGCAACTTTCGCAACTGTTCGTGACAACCAACCCTAGGGCCAGGACAAGGTTGTCACATAAGTTACATCAAAATCGTACCCCCAAAACATAAATAACTCTTGCGTACTTTTTTGTTATGGGTCTACACTTGCCCCTAATTAGTATTTTGAACGTTGATTAGTTGGACTCGAATTATTTTTTGTTCAGTTGTTGATATCCTTACTGAGTATTAAAGGAGTTGGCGTCAATGTGACGTAATTGGCTAACTAACATACCTACAGGGTTATTCATAGGTTTTAAATGTATTAATTTACGCAATAATTAATAAAACAAAGTTAAATTTAGAAAATAGCTAAAATAATCGTTCTAGACTATATTCCTAAATTTATTTCTTATTTATAACTTATTCAATATAACTTCTGTCGTTAGCCATTATGTTCAATAAACGATTTTAAAATGAGCTGCATGTTGTACAAATGTGCTTACTCAGAAGTTATTCCCATGCTTCTTTGATGGCATGATAGAGAAATTCCAAATTCTGGTAGGAATTAACCTTAACCTTCGACTTTAGATAACCCTACATAAAATAATAAAGGGGTTTTACCATTCCTGAGAGTTTCTATCAGAATGAATTGGGACTACATATTTTTAAACGCGGTATTTTTTTTTTTTTGTTCATCACTGTTAATATTTTTTGACAACATTGAACTTGGATTGAATTTGAGCCATTTAGACAACAGATTGTGTAATTTCATTGCCTTTTTACTTTTTTAAAAGAAAGTTTGATATACAAATATGTAATCTTATCTTAATTGAAACTTTTTAAAATCAGTTGATAGTAGTTAGTAAATTCATTTTCCCAACTTTGGAATGATTCTTCACTTAATAGACGGGAATTTCTTAGGGCGTCTTAACAAGGGATAATTTGAATACCACGAATTAGCTTTTGTGGCATAAATAATAAGTATGAGGAGTAGTCAAAAAATCGACATCAATCAAAAAAATTATTAAAAAAATATATTTTTATGTAGGCGTGATAACCTCTTGTCCAGCAAGATTAATATCTGTTATTTAGACAAACAAATGACGATAATGATCTGGAACTTTCTCAATTTACATACTTATTACGTAATCATAATATTATAAACCCTTTTACAAGAATACAAAAATATTTTTTTATAAAGCTTTATTACTATTTTCCTCTTGCTTATCTTCTATATATATGTATGTATAATACGTCTTATAGGAACCCACAAAAAAAATTTATTTTCTTAGATCACTAATATTTTTTAACGACTAATAAATTATGAATATCTTCAATTACACCGTAGATCTGTCTCTTTTGATGTAAACTTATTGTTAAAAATAAACATCATCAAATTAAGCTTCTACAATAATAACGTTTATGAGTTGATTTGATAAGAATTATAGTTTAGTATGTATCTTTAGTGAATGAGGAGTTGAGCAGATTATCTTGACTCAAAGTTGACAAAACAAGTATTATGTTGTTGTACTTATGCAGAAATAAAACATTATTTAATTATGCAGTTGCATGCAAAAAGCGAGCATTGCATTTGAATTAGAGTATTAAAGAAAATAAAACCCCTGTCAAAATTGTCACATTTACTTTGAAAGGACACCAATATTGTTTGGTATGTTTTTGCATGTATTAGGAAGCTGAAAATTCATTCTTAAAATTTAGCATATTTATATGCACTTATGTAACCTGTTTTGTCCATCTACGATTGACAAATAAAAGGGATAGTTTCATTATAATGAATAATTGACCTCTAGATATAAAATAGTGATAAGAACATGTCTTGATAAGTTGAAGAATATCACGTCAGGATGGGAGGTTAACTAGGAATACACTATATATATATAAATACCTGACAAACAACATAATGTATATCAACATGCATAATATGCACTTAACTAAATATAGATTTACCTCATTATGTACATGTTTCGTGAGGGACAAAGAGTAAAATTGCCTTTATATATGAGCCTCATTATTAATTTTTATTATGTATATATAAGCATATTCAAGGGCCACATGCTCCCTGAGGGTAGCACGTTGAAGACCTCTGTTCTACATGATATGAAGTGCAATGATAAAAGATCCTCTACATTTTTACCCTCAAAATTGAGTGTCAAATGGATGATTACTCTTCTCAAACTAATGCTATTTGATTTTTATTGTATAAAAACATTTTCTCGATTAACATATTCTGAGCTCCAATGATTAATTATTAAGGCTATTAATCATGAGAATATCCCAATTTCGTGCAAATAAGAATACTTCGTTATCCCATTTAAAGCTCAATTGGTCACTACAAAGGCAGTGAATCAAACTAGTAAGTATTTGGCATTTAAAATAAACTCTTAATTTATTCTACTTATCTTATTGGTTTTTTTTAATGTAAAAAAAATCAATCAGAGATGAATTTTGCAATTTAATATTTATGTAACTGGGTTTTCCTTAAAGAAGTAAACAGAAACATTGAGTATTATTTCATTTGTGATTCTTCCTTGTAGACTATACATATACTAGGTATGTAAGTTCAAGTTATTATTTGTCCTTGTAAAATAATAGGCTTGGTTTTACCAGAAAAATATCATTGAGTAATCCATTTATTATTATTTTTTTTCTTTTGAGGAGATCTCTATGTTTCCAATTAGTCTCTATGTATAATTGTTTTGTAGAATGATGATATATGTATGTATATAAGCTCGAAACTGATTGTACAACCATTATTTTTTGTATGGCCAAAAAAGAGAGGGTAAAAGAGAAAGATTTGTGTTTTTTTTTTTTTTCAAATGTCCTATTAGTTGTTTGGAAGGGTTAATAGGAAGTAGTTTTTTCTAAAAAAAAAAAGTTATATCAATATTTTTAATCTTTGCCAAAAATCTTCCGAAAAAGTTTTTACATCTTGTTTGTATTTTTATTACGTTGAAGCTAAGTTGCCTTTTCGAATTTGCAAGAGCATCTTCGTCTTTTTATGAGATAGACAAAGCAATAGTATCCCCATAATGTTTAGTTTTCTTATAAATAATTTTTACCTGCTGTTGATCCCTCTCTTTATGCCTCCTCATATGTATAATCAAAAAGAAAATTCTTCTATTAGTATGTAAATCTATATTGATTTTTTTTTTTTTTTTTTTTTGGGGGGGGGGGGGAGCAGCTCTCGAATTATTCTTTCCTTATAAGTGTTCTTAACATTCCTTATTCGAATTATAATTAGCTTTTGTTAAGCTGTGAACAATTTCCTACCCTACTATTAAATGACGAATATTCAAGACATGGGTGCAATGTGACGTAATTGGCTAACTATCAGTTAATTTTGAATCTATTTTCTTTTCCTTTTGTTAGTCCAATACAGCAATATCCCAAACAGTTCGGATATTTGTAATTGATTCTGTTGATCTATGGATATATGCGCGACTGTGAGAGCTACAAACTAACTTTGTATTCTTTTATCATACATTTAAATTGTGGAATTTTTTGAGGAAAGGGTTTCAAAATGAAAAACTGTACTACTGGTGGGGAAAACTGGACAGATTAAATCCGGATAAAATTAGATGTTACCATGTATACATACTTTAAAGTGTCTAATATACTCAAAATTAATCCAATTTATGATTTGCTTGCGCTCAAAATTGGATCAAGGGTGTGCCGGGAAGACATTTTGTTAGTAAACACAATTTAACGACAACAATATACGATATAATGGATGCAAATACATACATAGTATGCAATTGTTTTGAAAAAATAAAGATTATTTATTCTAGGGGTGAAAGAGTTCAAAAAATAATTTCAACTTGAACGCATTACTTTAAATTTTGAATCAGGCATTCCAAACGCATTCTTTTTAGCGTCTAGTATAGCTACAGTATCTATTAAGTAGTTTTAATTGATTTTATTCATACATATATAATAAAATGGCACAGATGTATGTACATGAATTGATTCACATTCCCTAGATTTTTTAGAAAGAGAGAATGAACCAGATACTCCATCAAGAAATGTATAAGAAAGCAAACCTTAGTGGCACTTTATCCATCAGAAAGAGATATTTTTTTATAATGTATGTAAATAAGGCCATGAATCTTAAATGATATCAGATAATGAGCATTCTAAGTATGTGGATATAAAAAATTGGATTTACAGAGACTTCTTTAGTGCCTTGGTCTCTGCTGATTGGTGAAGTTACATAATAGTTCTAGATAAATAAACATGAATAATACATTACCAATCATGTGGAGACATGAATTTGATGTATCGAATATATATTTAGCGGTTATGCTGATGCAAATATTGTTCAAATGGTGATACATGTGAAAATGCGAGTATTTGATGCATCCTTAATGTAGTTTCATAGTCATGGTGGTTCAGCACAGGCCTCACTTTAGTGAAAATGATACTTGTTTATACTGCATATTGCTGTTTATATAATTTTTTAGCTAAGGATGAAGGACTTTTTAATTGTTATTTGTCTAAGAGCTAGCGTCGGTTTCAGTATGTACGAGGTCAAATCAGAGAAAAGCTTTTTATTCGTGCTATTTGTATTTTTAATTTATTTATTTAATCTTAAGGGCACATGGTTTTTATTTTTGAGTCCAACTCCTGGACCCTTTTCAGTTGTGCCATTTTCCTAAAAGCAGCAATACTAGAAAGTGTCTTTTCAAACTATCTTAAAGTTGATAATATAGGTTTTTAAAACCTGTAAGAAAAATGGATACTCCTGTTCTTTTGAAAATTGAATTTTCAATTTTCAATTCCATAAAAAAAAAGTATAAACATTCATAAATTGGAAATGACAAGTATATCTTGTAGGAAAAAGTAGGAAACTTTCAGTAAATTACGAAAGTGTTTTTTATTCTCTAATAAAATTGATGTAATAATGTAGGCTATAAAAGGTTAATACCATAGAAACACATACATATATGTGTATGCATGTACATTAAATACATATGTACAAAAACGGAACAGAGTTAAACGACACATTGTTAATTATATCAAAGAGTTAAAAAAAAAAAAAAAAAGAGCTAATGCCATAAAAATATGGGGTATTCCTTAATAACTATGAGTTTTTATTAATAAAATGGTACGATAATACCATTTTAGTAATAACAACAGAAATAACAAAAAGTTAATTTGTAATGTTAAAAAAATAAAACAAATTAATTTTCTATCAATGTAACTATGTATGTATAGAGAGGAATAATACTATTAATTAATTCTTGGATCCTATTTTTTTGAGGGTTTGGTAGTATGTAATAACATAATATTAATTATTTGATCTGACGACCAAATGCTTGTACGTACATATATACAACCCAATCAAGAAATAACAATGTATAGAAATAGAAATGAAGTATCTACAATATATATGTATTCAAATACACAGAAATAAACGGACCAATAGATTCTGATTACTTGAATATGTACATAGTTATCTACATTTTAAATATATGATCTAAATTATAAATTAAATTTGCTAATACGTAAAAATCTAATCGAAAACAATTCCAAATTTCCTACAATGAGATTCGAATCTCAATTTTTACTTCCTATTAGTAACTGATTTATATATATATATATATATATGATTATTTGCTCATTTGACCATTTAAAATATACTAAAGTAGTTATAAAAGGGTTTTATATAAAGAAAAGATAAATATTTTTGTATAATGTTTTCTAGGAATAAAAAAAACCATATAAATATATATTAGGGCTAGTACGGTACGCAAAATCCACGGAACGGTACGATCTGCAGTGAAACTGACGGTTCAGTTTGGAATACGTAAATAAGAGGGATTTGATGACTTTTTTATAAAGATAAAAGCCCTTGGTGGATAAAATCACCCAAATGTACTAGCATAGAGTAAAGATGCAAGAAAGTACTCAAATTAGTTTTTAAGTCTGAATTATTTAATCAAAAGTTTTTAATGGAGTTAAATCCCTAAGATATTTGTTCCCTTTTGATACCAACTCTTAAAGTTTATGTTTGAAATTCATTATAAATATTTTATGAATAGTAACTTGTGTTTATATGGATACACTAAGTTATGAAGTAACACAGGACGACCATAAAAGTCCTGAGCTATTTGGTACATAAAGAAAAATTTCAGTAATAATATATGCAGAATTATGCAACTAAATTCATCGAAGACATACTAGAGAAAATAATATTGAATAAATATGTAGATGTACATTAGGAAACAGTGGAATTTTGCTCAAGGTTACAGTCTTCAGGGATCATTTTTTGTAAATATTCAAGACTCCGTGACAAATTTGAAATTGTTAGAACGGAGTTTAGTCTATTGTATTTTGAATTTATGTTCTAAAGTTATAACTACGTTATAATTTAAAAAATTTGACTATGACATAATTTGATAATTTTTGGATCAGAAAAAGCTCTTACTCATGCAAAAAGAGCGTGTTCAAATTTGAATTGGCTAAATTCAATTGTTCAAACAATATGGGTATTTAATTGAGGATCTACCTTTTTAATTAAATGTGATAGTTCACAAAATATGCAGTAAGGCATATGGTCCTAAACTGTCTGAAAACTGTCCCAGATATTGATTACAACCACACAAATAATGCTTAGCTTCCTATTTAAAAAATTATACGTTTTCACTGCTCTCTAATGTACATACATAGCTTATATTCCATCTATGTTCTTATCTAGTACTACTCCTTTCAATCAATATTTTAGTACCTTAACTTTTCTTATAGGATAGTCTTCAACTCTTTGTTTGTTTTTTTAAATCCTAAAACCATGCAGACGGATATGTTGGCCCGGGTCACAGTACATTTACAAATGGTATACCTATCTGTTTGAAACATGATAAATTACAACACATTTGTAAGAGTCATGAAAATTTGAATTGCAAATGAAACATTTTCAAGTCATGAAGTAAAACAAATAGTCAGTGTTTTTATAGGAACTGACCTTTGCTGCTTGATAATATAAGTATGTATTTAAGTACATAAATATCTACTCCCTATGTAAGTATAAATATTTTTAATCTTTATATATTCAATATAGAGTCATATTAACTACCTATGTACATATGTACAATAGGGATACCAAAAGAGTAAAATAATTGTGGTTGCCTCAATCAAGGAAGGAGATCTCTGTATTATCTGGAGTAATGCTAGGAATTATTTTTATCACTATAATAATCAAAATTATAGTACGTAATAATAATATGTATATGGTTTGTTGGTTGGACTCTTGGTCGAAAGAGTGAACGCCCAATGGTCTCAATACCATATAAAAAGCAACACGGAAATTTTTTTAGTGGAAAAAAATCAATTAATATACAATTATGGTATGAATCATATTCTGTGTACATACATTATACATGCATATACATATAACTATATCCAGGCTTGGGAAAGAGGAAACAGCGAGGGAGAGAGAACCAAAATGCTTGCTTTTGATTGGAATACACAATCAATAATTACCTATTAGTGTTTAACCTCTTGGAGTGGATTCGTCTATGATTTATGGTTAAGACATTCAATCTGCAATTTCATTTTTTTTTCAATGAACTTGAAATGCAAATACTCGGCAGTTTTTTTAATATTGAGAATGCTCCTTAAAATGTCGTAATACCGGCTCGAAGGCACGTAATTGGAATATCTAGAACATTTGTTCAAACAGTAATAATATTTTATAGTCATTAACCCTTTCAAACCCAGAGGACACCTGTGTCCCATAAATTCAAAATGCGCTAATGCACTTTGCTCCAGGCTCAAGACAGCTATTCTTGGAATTATAGTAATTAAATAAATTAAATTGATGTTTTAGAAAGATATTATTCAAACCAATGTTGTAGATATTACTTTAAATAAACAGGAAATTTTCCAAATTTCAAAATCGGTACTTTAATTTTGGTTTTATTGCTATTTTTGTTTAAATTTCATTATTTGTATTAATTTTTTAGAAAAATAAGTATAAATGCTAATCTCTGCTCTGAATATCTTCATATTCTTAGTTTGACAATAATGATTATTCATTCAACTACAAAATAAAGCTTTAAGTTTTTAGATGTTTGCATATTTTAAAAACAATGATTGAAGATTTAATAATGATATTTATAATTATTCTACCTTTTCTATAACTCAAGAAAATGGCTGAAAACATATTAAAAATGTCAGCAATTGAAACATTATGATACATATAATAAGAGTTGTTATGTGAAAAGGAAAAGGAAAACAACTTGACGATTAATGAATGATGAAATAATATAGTGTTTATGTAGGGTTTCAACTAACATAAATTTTGAGAACTACTCGCACGCTTTAAAATGCACCGTTTTTTACATCTCTAGTTATTACTCATTCCTATCTAGTACGTCATAAGTACTAAGTGTTGGTTCTAGATGTATATTTATCATGACTTTTTAAGGATCATTATTTGCTCGAAATAAGACAAATTGAAAAATAATAATAATAGAAATTGTAGAACAATTAATAAAGAATAGTCATCTCCAAGGAACTGCATTTTGCTAAAAAAATCCTAGTACTGTTTCTATAAAGCATCTCACAAAAATTAAAAAAAGTACACAGTAATATCCGTTTCTCCTTTTTTTTAAGTCATAAAACTGTAGTCCATCTCTACATAAGTCCCATCCCTATTCATATCATTAAATACCACACAGCAACATTCTTTGTATCTCTCAACATTTCCTCCAAAAAAAAAAAAAATCCCTAAATTAAATGGTAGTTGATCAAATATTCCTAACTATGGACTATTTTTTATTTGGTAATACGGAAATAGTTCACAGCTTGTTAACAACAGCAGATTTCGGTCAAACTAATCAATGCTCGGAACACTTGAAGGACAAAAGAGTAGAAAATCCACAGTTGAAAATAATTAAATACAAAGGAGTTTTTAATGTTTTAAGGATGCCATTTGGATATAGATGAGCATTGTTCACTATAACCTAATAAATTTACGCCATCTTATATATACAACAGTTGGAGATTACAGGGCTTAATTTGCTATCTACTAATTAATTTCGGGCCTTTTTGAAGCTTATTTTGTAGGAAAGGTCGAGAGATAGAATAACTCAACGAAACAGAAGAATGTATCTACGAGCAAAAACGATGGCAAAATGTTTATTAATTAAATAAAATTATTTGTTACCAAATTGAATTCATATAATAAAAATATATAAATATTATTTAGTTATCCTTTTCTGCTATTGAAATAAAAAACTGGTTTAAAGGGTTAATTTCTACACTTTTATTATTTCATTATTTAGTTTATAACCTTGTATCAAGCCTAAAAAAAAACAAAAACAACAAACACCAACAACCTTTAAATCATGCTAGCTGTACTCAATGTTAAAGTTTGTAGACTCATTAATCCTCAAGATACATTCTGCACGTGTATCTCAAGTATAAACATTTTTTATTTTACCAAAAAGAAAAAAAAAAATTCAAAGTTTTATTTGAGTAGGCCGTGAGCATTGTTTACTATAACCTAATAAATTTACGCCATCTTGCATCTATGAACGTTTTGTTCTATTAGTATGTGTCACATTAACATTAAACTTTACACTAAATGTATCTAGTTGACATTTTTTTAATATTAATTTTGTCCTTTATTAGTGTTTTGTACATTGATGAGTTGAACACAAATTGTTTATTGTTACGCTGTGAACCGTATGCAAACAATACCGCCGAAAAATACAAAATATATAAATATATAATTTTGTGTCAAATCTTTAACTAACACAACCCTGAATAAACCAAATAGTTCATATGTATGTACTTCTTAAGCAATTTGTTCAATGACATTAAACACAAGTTATAACTATTGCTGAATGGAAAGAATGGAATGATTGACTGAGGAGCCATGAACAGAATAAACCAAGAATGTACGTATATTCTTCATAATATAAAAAATATGCTTATTATGAGTACTCAATAATTTAAATACGTAAAAAATAACTAAACAATCGGAGTAGCTTGAGATCAAATATATTTTATATTTTTCGACGGAAAGTCCTTTTGGCGAAATTTCTTTTCAAAATTTGTTAAAATCATTGTAAAATATGAAATAATGACTACCTACCAACTCATTTAGTGGCTTTTTTCCTTCATCTTTTAGTAAATGCATCATCCTGGTTAATTTAATAAATATTGATAAAGATAGTATATTTATATTTTATACATGTAGATTAAATAATGATATTTTATATCGATGGGAGTATGCAATTCAAGGGTACAGGATCAAATCAACATTTAACCTTGGGCAACTTGAAATATTGATGTTTTTGCTACGTATATTCATAGTTCTGTGTTTATTTTGGTGCTTTTATCTCCTAGTCTATCAACAGTGCCTTTAAATCTTAATAAGTTGTTAACCCCTTGACATGAGGTATATAACTGATTTTTTGTATTCTCATGGATTTAAAAAGAACAAAAACAAATAAGATTCCTCGTGAGATGATCGATTTCCTCACAAAATGATTTGTGTATCTGTATTTCCATGGCTCCAAGTTGCAATCACGACTCTTGCACACAGTTTGATATTTATACATGTATTATATAAAATAACATCGCATGCAAGCAAAAGCGAGAAGAAATGTCAATATGTGGTATTTAGGTATCTCTGATCAACAAATAAAGTAGCCAAGAGTTATTTTCTGTTATTCAATAACAAAAAAATGCCCTTATTTAAGTATAAGTAGGTAGCTATGGTCAGTTAATTTATATTTGGTGGTTGTCAATTTGTGTAATGAATGAACAAAGCACAGCAAAAAGTTTTGATTCTGTTTTGACCCTTAAGTTAATTTTTTATATTTAAAGCCCACCAATGATAAGTAATTATAGACAAAAGAATATTCCAATTCTATTAACTGAAGTGTATCCTTTTTGCAAATATTTCTTTGTTCGATATTCTGGGTACAAGTCCATGGAATCGAATATTATTATGCCCTACTAACTACCAGTTCATTTTGGTCCTATTTTTTGTCTCTTCTTGAAAGATACATTGAATATCTCAATCAAGTAGAATTTAATCCAGTGTTGCCCAATTTTTTTAACGAAATAACCAAATCCATGAGGATTACGATTGAGTAAATGTTTGTCCTTTTCCTAGTATGTATCCCTTTAATTTAGTAGCATTTACATTCTACAATCGTGAACTTTTGTACAGGAATGCTACGAATTGTATAAGAAAAAGTTATGTAAAAATAAAATGATGAGACGTACTGATATATTTAGCTACGTTTCTTTAATATCTTTCCTCGTGTCGAATATAATTTCTTCTTCTTTCTACTATTAATGACATAAATGCATGAAAGTTGTGAAGTAATCCATGTGACCCCCAGTGGCAAAAAGTCATTTTGTACCCAGGCTTTTGAATATACAACTCTCCCAATTCAAAATATGTACATATACTGATAACGTGGTTGCCGTTTCATCATTTTATTCCATAGCTTAGGGTGGAATTTAAAAAAATAAATTAGAAAGTGAGCTGGTGTCATTATGAAAAAAAAGAGTGACATAGTTTTAAGTAGAGTAAATTAATGTATCATTAGGGTATTTATCCATTAATCAATGAAGTAGTCTAGTCATTATTTGTAAATATGTATATATTTGGTGAAGATAAATTATTTGGATCAGCAGGAGATACAATATACACTGAATACCGTTGCTGTAATAAACAAGTGATTATTGTTTTATGCATATAGTTCATTAATATTATATAATATATAATAGTTTAAATCTCAAATACCTTTATCAGTATGCTGTTCATAGCCATGACATAACCATAAATTCAGCAATAAATTGAACAATATCATAATTTATAAATATTTTTGTATTATTGTTATTGGCGTTAATACATAAATCACTGTACATATTTTATAGGATGTACAAAATGGTTGAAATATTCATTATTCATTCAATGTGAATAAAATACCCTGAAGCATTAAATGGTAGATGGGGATGGTTAAGCTTTTACATATCCTTAAAATGTCTGATTTTTTCTTGAAATAAATGGTAAATTAAAGCATCAAAGACGTGGAAAAGATAATAAAGAAGTACATAATAAAGACTCCTGTTTTCTTAAAAGCACGTATTTAGTGAGGTTTTTTTTAACCTTGATACAATATGCATACAACTGTGATACTATTCAAATTAAAACAAAACTATGTAAGTTTACGTTTGTTGAAATATTTTACAAATTTGTGAATAAGGAAATGAAATAATTGTACTAGTCTGTGTATGTAACTTATCTATAAGATAATTCTGTGTAACTTTTTAAATAATAATATTTATTATTATGCATCAGACAATTAACTTGGATTTAAGGATTTAAAATTTACTGATGTACTTATGAACCAAAGCTGTATACAAATGTACTTACATGATTCGAATCCGCATGTTTTGAGTCGAAGAGAAGTCTTAGTCTACATATTATGTGTATATTTCTATCAAATTTTTTAATTTTCTCTTTGAACGTCGAGGTTGCGAGTAGACAAAAAAGCTAGTTGTGCATTCGCATAAAAATATACTATGTATTCTGTTGCCAACTCCCCATGGCCTACTTCTCTTGCTTCTTAAGAATACTCTGAACGTAGATTGGAATAACCAAAGTTTCCATATTTAGAAATAATTGGCTACCTGCCAAATAATTTCGAGGAAAGGTTGAGAGATATAAAGAAAGTTGATGTGTGATAAATAAGTAGATATGTTAATATAATTTTGAATTTGATATTATGCTTCCCCTATCATAGTGTGAACTCACTGAGAACAAATATATTATACATATGACATATTCAAGATTAGTGTAATAAAATAAAATAAAACCTCACTTGAAATTTCATAAGTTATGGGTTAGATTACATTCAAGAAAAAAAATAAAGAATCGCATATATATAAGAGATGAAACTTATCAAATTGAATTTCATCCTTTAGCATGCAGGGCTGTCGACAATTAGGGCCGGGGGCCATAGTTGCTCCAGTTTCTTAGACTGGTTTAAGTTTAAGCTTATTTTACTTACAATAAAAAATGAGTCCAAGCCTATATAGTTTTATGTCTGAGTCAGTACTCGAATGCTATAGCTCTCGGATTGTTAACACGGCAAGATTAAGGGGTTCTTCATTAATAAAAATAATGGATATGGGTTTCTAAGAGTTAATTTATTAAAACTTCTTAAATATCATGAACCTAAGGCTCTCTCAAGTGTTCTTTATATATACATATAAATGCTTCCTGTGAATTTATGTGCATTTAAAGAACATAGATACCTATAAGTTTGTATACCTACATATATTTTGTCATAACAGATTACTCAAAGAACAATAATAACAAAGAAGCCCCTTGTCCTTGCTTTAATAAAGCGTCCTTTTAATAGACTTGAGACTCATGTGCCTACACTGTAGGTAAATATATAATTATTATTGTTTGTTTAATTAAGTATGGTCTGACGACAAAAATCTAATTTATATAATTATAAAATAAGGAAATGAATTTGTTCATTGTATTAATTGTACGTACATATGTTTCAATTTATAAGTGAATATATACTACTTGTTTGAGAGAAGTTCTATTTTAAAATATGCAGGACCAGTGGAACCCTGTGTTACGAGTGTTCTCATAAACAAATATTTTGAGACGACAAACAGAAATTGTCAATATTTTACGTCTTGGGTAACGAGAAGTAGTAGCTAGTAGGACCAATTTAGCTATTGTCTTGCAAATATAATGCGATACGATATAAGCTTAGTTTACGAGCAAATATTCATAGCAAAAATCATTGGAGAACTAGGAAGTATTTTCACATATGTCAGATAGGATACTGAATAATATGCTTCCATCTGTACACTCTCAGTCTGAGGATCTGGAAAAGAGGTCGAACAGAGAGACAAGGAGGTTTGTAAAATGTGGGAAATTATTCCAAAATTGTATTGATAAGTATACTCTTAATGAGGCAGTATTAGGGGGAACGATAAATTTGTTTAACAAGAACATATTAAGTAATTAAACAGGATAAGTTCCATGTAAAAGCAATGCCAAAGGAAATTTAGATTAAAAAGAGTAACACAGTAACATAGATTCTTACAGTAGTTTTATATAGAAAAGCAATTTTATTTATGTTTGGAATTTTTTTTGAAATACAGAAAAGAAAATGTATGGGTAGATCGGGAACGGTTACAACAAGTTCTTTATTTCAAACATCAAGAAAGTTATATTCACGATTGTGAATGTTAATAAAATACCAAGTAATTGTGGGAAAAAATCATCATTTTTCTCAACTTCTCTTTTGGATATTGGATAAAAACTGATTTTTATGTGTGAAAGTAATTTTGTAGTGGAAGATAATTTTTTTGTAATAATGATATTAGTTTTTGTTTTGTTTTTGCTATAACTCAAATATCATTTGAATTATCGCTTGAAGGGAATTCCTCACATCTACATATTTATAATAATAATGATCACTGATCAGTAAGTCTTACTATATATGAACATATAGTTACAGGTCTCAAAAAATAGTTGATAGTATAATTACTTAATTTCTAACTCAAAAATGTTCTTTTAAAGTGTTTAACTATACTTGGAAAATGTTACATGTATTTAATGGGTAATATTCAAACCCATTCTTTTAGAAAGACTGTTATAATCTTTAAATAGCTTCTAATAATATCAAACTAAATGTAAGTTATACTATAAGATTTGGATTGCGAACAGTGATCGGTTAAAACTCATTTATTTTATTGATTACATTGAAAGGAGGCATCAAAAATATATTTTCTGTAATAATTTTTGAACGAAGACAGATACTCCTCATAGAGAGTCTGTTTTTTATTTTCTTTTATGCAATATTCCTTCTAATATCAAAGATTTCACAAAGATTATCAAGGCATCCACTAAGATGAAAAATCCTCTCACGCAGAGGTTATTAATGAACTTTTGTCCAAAAATATATATACTTTTGTGATTAGATAACGAAAAATCCTTGCCTTTTTTAACATTGTGTTCAATCTTTGTTAGGCCGTTGAAGGAGAGGCATCAATCGGTGAAGGAAGAATTAAAAAATTCTTCTTAACATTAGTTGTAGATTTTATTAAAAAATATATGGTGTATAAATGTAATTATTATGCAATAATATTTATCAGATTTGTTTAGTATGTTGTGTTGAAGTCACAGAAATTTTTTTTATAAAATTTGTAATACTATTGTATTAGAGTTTATGATTTCGTATCAATACTTCTTCGAGACTGTCTAATAAACATGTTCCAACATTTGATCCCGATCATCATATTTGATATTACATATAATTAATCCACTTTTGAGCCTTTTTTTCTTGTTTTTTTAGGGAAGAAAGGTTTCGAGATACAATAAAGATAACGACGTGACGTAAAAAGGAAGAAAAGTAAAGACTATAGCAATACAAATATCGAATTCCATGGAATTCTTATAACTCCTCTAATTTGTAAAAAGTCTCTTAAAGTACCTTTAAAAAAATCAATTTCCTCCTAATTTATAATATTATCTAATCTAAAAAACGTAATAATAAACCAGGAACGTATTTTTCTATGGAGGCATTCGATTTCAAGGACATATTTGTATACGTATATTTGTATGTTCATAAAGTTTATATGTATGTATGAAATTGCATTCATTTACCCATGAATTAATATGCAAGTTCATACAATAAATTATGTATTATCTTTTAATTCTTATCAAAAGGAGCATTTGAGAAGTAAGAATCATGGAAGGAAGTATTTCCTTTTATATTGACTATTCAAGCATACGTCTTTAATTTACGTCATGTCTGGGGGAGTCTATTTTTGCATATGATCATTTAAAAAGTTATATTAATCTAGATTTAAAATTTCAATGATGCTTAGAGTACAAATTTCAATTGGTCACCTACGTTCTATAATGTCTTATTTAATTATAATAACAGGCATATTATTTAATAATTAATTATTAATTGATGCTCTCATTTCATTTGTTTCATGAATATTACTCATTTATATCTTGTTAACTTATGAAAGAACCATGGATTAATGAATTATCTAATGTACTATAGATTACCAAATATCAAATAATTGTATTCTAATGAAACGCCAACGATAAATGCATTTATATATCAACCATATTAAGAAAAATTCAATTAATCATCATTCATTGTCATCATCATCATAAGTCTACAATAAATTCATCATTTTACATGCTTTATATTTTTTGCTTGCCATTAATTAATTATTGGTACAATTCATTCCTTTAAAATTAAAATCAAATTGCGTCTAAACTTAGCAATCTTCACTGAATCTCTCAATCTTTAGTTCAAAAATAAAAGCCCAAAATTAACAATCAACTAGCCAAATGCATTCCATTGATAAACTATTCTATAAATAATGGTATCACAACGAGCTTTTTGGGATAAACAAAAACACACTGCATTCTCCCTTCAGCTGATTTTCATCATTTGACTCTTTTGATTTAAAGTAGCTGACTCTATGTGTTATGAGCTCGTAAAGGGTATTATTTCAGATTTTGATATATAAAAATATATTTAATAAAGGAATGTGCGCCCATTTTTTGAATTTTCGAATATTATACAAGTATTAACGATTGGTTTGTGATTGGTAGAATTTATCAATGTATATTATATCTAAATAACAAATTCTTTATAATATAAAAAGTTGGCAATAAGGAAAATACAAAAGGGTAGCTACCAGTTGTTTTTCCAAATTTTTCCTTTCCCTTTTGTGAGTCAAGGTTGTTAGTGGACAGAAAAACTTGTCGTGTATGGTACTTAGCAGTCTACACTGTATCCTTACACCTTTCTTTATGAAAAGAGAAAGAAAGAAGGTCCGAAATTATAATTAGTAGTTACCCAATTCATCCCAACTGTGAGACTAATCTTCACTGAATACTGGGGAATTAACTATTGCAGACCCACAGTTAATGTGTAACTCATTAACGTTCAAAGCACTAATAAGGAGCAAAAGAGGTTGAAAACCAAAAATGCATTGATATTTTTGGCACTAAAGAGTATACTGTGTATATAAGATTTAATGGAGACAAAACAGCAGCTCAGGAAAAAAGTTGTCCTCCTTTTGGGAAACCCAAATATGAAACCCTATGCATGTACATACACTTTTACTTACCCTTGATGATGAAAGTTTTTGTTTTGTGAAGAGACCATTTCAATAGCTATGAGGATAGCGATAGATATATGAAATGGGTTGGAGTGGTTTAGCATCAATACTCAAAACAATGGCGGCTCTCATTCATTTAAGAAGGGATCATCAAAAGTCTCGAGGTCAGTTCATTATGTAAACAAAATGATGATTATAATAAAAAACGAGTTAGGTGATGCATATAAATGTGTTATCTACGCAAACAAAGGAACACTATCAGGAATGAAGAAAAAAACAATCATGGTCACGAAAGGAAGCTGAATGGGATGAAGAATTAACTCATTATTCAATGAATTAAAACTGGAATATATTTGTAGGTCTATTCATAGGTAAATGAGTATAGAATAATATTTACTCTGTTTATTTATATTTTGTAGGCATAAACAGAAAAATGTGTCTTCATATTTTATTAGTATGCAAATGCAGGAATCCTCATACATTCATTAATACATAAGGCTCTTCAGGGTTTTTTTTAAATCCCTGTCTTAATATCAAAACCATAATGTACCTACCTAAATGGAAAATATAGGCATGTTAAAACGGTTGTACAATCATACATACATATGTAATTTGCTGTGTTGTGTCGGTCTACAAATGTTTAGATCAGTTCAGTTCAAGAGGAGACTGTTTCAGGGAGCATTGAATGCATACATAAGTGGGTCGTTTTATATAAATTGATTCTAAATGGGGACCAACACAACTTCATCTTCAAAATCACCCTACCTGCGATGAAAACTAAGGCATTAAGGAGCCGACATCAAGAGAGTAAAAAAATGAATTCAGTTAATTTGATTTCGATCATGACAAGAAGATGAAAACATTTAAGAGTTCATATTAAGGCAAGATTAAGTCTGATCCACATCAATAATACAGGTCCGACACTAATACAGATTTACTCCCACAAAGACTGTTTGTTTTATTATTAATCCAATCAAAAGTCACAGTAGTAGTAAAAGGGGTATTAATATAACTACATCTCAAGATCCATAACTATTTGTAAATTGAAAAGTATTAAAGATATTCGAAAGACGCTTCTCCTTATTTTCCATTCTGACCTTAGAAGTTCATAAATTCCTTGAATGTACTTGCCTTTTTGTTTTCTCACCTATCTTTCAAACAAACAAAATAAAAAATTAAAGGTAGACCTCCTCGAGGGTGAACTTTTCTACTTTGATTTATCTAAGCCATTATGTGATAATGGGAAGAATAAGGATGAAATCCTATGTACATGGACTGCATAGATATGTATTTTTCAAAAGAAACATAGACAGACACAAAGGGTCAGATAAATATGTATTGGGCACGGTAAGTTTACAACCTTCAAGATTTATGATATATGTATGTATATAGTTTGACTCATATCCAAATTTTCAGTAACGGAGCGTGAGTACAATTCATCCCTTGAAATAAAGAATAAAATTGTGTGATAGGATATCGCGTTATCCTACAAATATAAAAATGTACAATGTATTTAACTTTCCTATTATCCTTGGGGTCAATTTAACCCCAATCAATGTTTATCATTCAAAAAACAATAGTTGGCTTCTTCTTTTTTTGCTCCGTATTTCATGACTTTTCCTAATTTGATGGGGACAACTGATTAAGCGTAAAATTATCATGATAATATTTTTTCAATGTGCTGAACGCATATTCCACGCATCGGTGTTCCTCTAGGGTCAATTTGACCCCAAGCTGTTTTAGCTGTATAAAACTTGTCTGTCTCTGTGTGTGACCTAACATCCCCACACCTGCAGGTGCAGAGTTGATACATAATGGGGGAAACAATTATCTGTAAATCATTTTCTGGAGGCAAATATACCTGGGGTCAAATTGACCCCAAGGGTAAAATGTGTTAGTAATATTTTCAAGATAAATTAATTCTAATTTAAAAGTTTTGCCTGACACAAAAACTTTGTCAACAATTTTCTGTAAATCATTTTCTGGAGGCAAATATACCTGGGGTCAAATTGACCCCAAGGGTAAAATGTGTTAGTAATATTTGAGGATAATACGAGGGTTAATTGTCAACTGTCGATTTTCTACTAGGTTCTTTTAACCCCATAATAGTCTTTGTTAACGTTGATTGGTTGAACTCGAATTAGCTCTTGTTATGATACTGCATTATAGGGTTAATGAAGAATAGTTTCACCGTTGCAAATAATTAACTAACTATACCGCCAAGTTTGCATAATAAAATGAAAGATTTTCAATTGATCCTGGTTAGATTTATAACTATCTCGATCTCAAAAGTTTATTTAAGCTTATCACCGTTTCCTCGAAAAAATACTTCATTTCCATCAATTTCGTGAGATTGGTTGAGATCCATTCTAAAGAGCATGACGACAGGAGAGTTGTTGTTCTAAGGTGAAAAAATCCTTGAAGAGCAACATAAAATGCAAAAGATTGAAATGATGCATTCCTAAATAAGCATTATAGTTCTTTTTTTTTTTCTCAGGAATAGTGCATAATATCTAAGATTGTACATAGATTCTTGTTTTCTTCGAACCTCTTCTTTGTTCTTCCTTAATGAATTAGATAATAGGGATTTAATCGCAGTCAATCAACTTCTATATAACAAAGTACCCATGTAGTAGTATTTAATATATGTGCATGTATTATCTATGTAAGTACATACATAGGTAGAATAGTGTAAAAATATATTACAGCACCATTGGTACATACATATGAGATGACAGCCTCTCAGAAAATTAAAATATTATAACAGAGCACGTCTTTTTTTAATGAGTATATGATATTCTTTTCTATGATGTTACATTTTTTGAAACTTTAATTAAAGTCCAAAGAAGAGGGTGCTTGGAAGGATTGACGAACCTTCTCAATGTACCTATATATACTATGTATATAACTGGATTGATTATTTTTTTCGAGGTGTCTTTCTTCTCCCATGAATTAAATGTTTAGATGGTAATGAAATAAATTTATCTTGAACTTTATACATTATTAACTATATGCAATTTTCTTTTTAAAGTATGAATGCTTTGTGACCAAAATGTTGTTTGTTTATAGAAGAAAATTACCACGTCTACATCTAGCGATAAATAGGAATGTAAATAATATGCAAATCGGGCTTGTAAGAATCAAAGAAAGAGAAAATCAACCTGGTAACTCTGACAATTTGATGAATGTTGAGAGGGAAGCAGCTTGAGCTGTCATGATGTTTTACTGAGCTACAAGCTGCTATTCTCCTTTATATATGCAAATGAAGACATCAATGATAAATAATAACATTATGTACAACCATAGATGAGAGGCAGAAAATCAACTCAAATTAATGTCAGGAAATTATATATTTTTAACTAATAATTATACGAGGACTTGAGCCCTTTTTTGTTTACATTTTATTTGCTTTATTAACCTTAATGCATGCATTCCTTCATGCGAGATCTTTACTATCAGGTAGATGTTCTCCCCTCAGTAATAAAGGAAAAATAATAACAGCTTTGGAAAACAAAAATTACTCTTCGAAGAGGCAACTTCACAAAGTCTCGCACGCGGAATTTTGCATATTATTTACATTCCTAGTGATAAACGTATCGTACCTTCAAAAAATTTATCACATTGCAGTTTTATTCCAAAATGGAGAAAAGGTCCAAAATTAACTGGATTTTTTAGGCAATAATTAGTTAATAGTCAATTACGTCATTCTTTCCAACTTTTGGACTATTTCTCACTTGATATTCATAGATTGACAAGATTAAATTCGAGTTCAGAAAATTAGTGATTCTAACACAAATAAGGGGAATTAATAAACAAATCAACAACCATGACAAAAAATAAATAGGAGTTGTTGATATTTCACAGATCGTTATACTTATTATGTCCCGCAACCGCATCTTTAAGAAGTCGGTCAATTCATTCCAATTTTAGAATGATTCATTTAATAGTAGGAGCTTATTCACAGCATCCCAATAACAACAAATTGGAGTTCTATCGGTCCAAATTAAGATAATTGATGAAGAAAATAGAAGTAGAAAAATTGACAGTTGACAACAGGAAACAAAGTAAATTTTTAAACAACTAGCTTATTGTCTACTCGTAACCTCGACTTTCAAAAAGAGAAGGAAAATTTTGACAAAGACATAGATTAGTTATGTATAGTTTTGTCATTCTTAAGATACTTTTAACGAGAAAATAACTAATTGAGTAAAACAAAGGAAGAGAAAATATAATTGTATGCTTGTTTATCCCAAAAAAGGAGTCGTAATAATGTAACACCGTGTTTAGGGAAAAACTATTATGATGACGAGTCATAACTTTAAAAAGCTTGAAAGGATTATAAAAATATAAAACTTTTAAAACAATTTCAGTAAATCAAAATTACAAAGTTGATCTTATTTATTTGACATCTAAAGAGACTGGAAGGAAAGAAATTCTTTTATAAAAACTTTCAATGTTTAATTTATGAACTAAATATGGAGAGAGATTTGACAAACACTAACAACAATAAACCTTACTCCTCAAATTGATAAAAAAATAATAATGAAATCTTTCCTCCATAAACATTAAACTTAGCTAGCTAAGTTACTAAATAAAATAAAAACCGACTCCACTAGTACCTGATTATAAAATGTAAAGATAATAGTTATCTCACAGTAAGAGGGAGATTATTACATATTTATCTATGTACACACTTAGATACATACTTATGTACTTAGGCAGATGAGAGGAGCATCTTTGCTGCAAATGGGAACTTTGTCCTTGAATTCTTCGCTCAATGTTTGTTCATTTATTCCACGTTCACAGAGTTGAATTAAATCATGTTCATATGCAGAGGTTAATATTCGATTACGCTTATATTTGAATTGTTGTATAGGAAAAGTTTCAAATACATTTTTTTTATCATAAACGAAACAAATATTTGGTAAATACACTTAAAGTATTATCAATGGGGATGTATTGAATACTCTTATTCAACTATTCTTATATCTAACTGTCAGCTATCTAAACTGCAGTAAAATTTGTTGGACTCGAATTAAATAAAGTTGCAAAAATGGCATCAATTATATGAAAAATAGTCCCATAGTTGGGAAAAAGAATTTTATGTATACCAACTGATTTTGGACATTTTTTTTCTCCATTTGGTGAACGAAGGATTGAGAGATATAATAAATATAAATATGTACAAATCTATGCATAGTGTTACCCCACAAACATAAAAAAGTTGCAAAATACCATAAAGACGTCAAGGTGTATAATATCATTATTTCAGAAGTCATGATCTCGTATTCACATTTCTTTGGGACTGTCTCAAAAACATCATTCCACTTTTGGTCCCTTATATCATATTCTATATACTTATATATAATCTGGTATAAGGGTACGAAGACACGGAAGTCAATCCTTTTAAATTTGAGAAATAGTGGTTTGAACTTTTGAGGAATTAAAAAAGAGTTTCAAGATAAGATTGTATATAGATAGATGAATGCTGCAAAAACGCTTCCTGTTAGAACTGAGATTTCAATTATTTCAGTAATAATTCTTATACTTAGTCTCCATACTTAAGCAACTAAATTATGATATCTTGAAGGGGCATCAAGGCGCTCTAAATTTTATTTATAGAGCCAAATTAATGACGACTTCTTAATTTGTTTTACGATACGAAATATTGTCAATGTTGTACAACGTTGCAGGACTCAATAGTATGATCAAATAATTGCTTTCATATTGGTTAGATTGCTGTTAATATTAAGTAACACACAAAGCTGTTCAAGAGTCATTTATTGCGAGTCTAAGTCAAGTTTTGAGTCTTTGAGCTCAAATACAGTACAAGTCCTGACTCTTTTCACATCTAGTCATAACTAAATATGAGGTTTTAATTAAATGAGACATAAGGGTGACTCGAGGTCAAGTTCCCAGCTCTGGTTTAGATATCATCAATTTTAAAGATAAATGGAGCTTATAATTGAATAAAATTTGATATAAAGGAAGTTTAAAGGTGAGTTTTAAGCCTGGAGTCTTAATCACAAGTCTGAGTCGAGTATAAAGTTGTAAATGAATGAGACTTTTGAGTGACTCGAATACGAGTCTTACGGCATCCAATACTTCAAAAACAAAAACAATGGAATAAATGTAAATACAACAGTAATCACTAGTGTACTTATGTACATACAGTTCTAAGACACATTAATATCAAATATGTACAATGAATAATAAGTAAATGACTTAAATTAATGAGGAGTGTCTAATACACCTTGGATGCCAAATGATTTTAATTAAATATATATTAAAGATAACTATTATTTTGATTCCTAAATAGAACTATGAAAATTTACCAGAATCAAAATGTATCCCTTCGTGGAAATTATTTCAGTTGTTTATTGAGTTATACATTGATATTGGTATACACTCAATAGGTAAATTAATAAAGTATATATATAGTAAAAGAATGGTAAGCGTCCTTGAAAGAGCCCATGCTGTGACCGGGTCAAGGTTTTTTTTTAAATAATTCTATTTATGTATTTTTTGAAGTAAAATAAAGTGTAACAATTGAGTACTATTATGGAGTGTTAATTTTAATTTCAATTAGGTCGTGTTATAAACTTTAATTTCTTTTAAACATAATTTTATATGTGACCAGTCCATCGTCCTTTTTTAAATATATATAAATAAATATTCAAAACAATCTATATAATTATGTAAATTAATTAACCTTTGTAATCACAGGTTACAAGAAATAACCCTTCTCATCTTAAATATGCATGTATCCTATTCTCCATAAATTCATACGTTCCTTCGTAGAATTATTGAATTAAATTTCCAAAAAGCGTTTGAGGTTGAGTGGCATATTTCCTAATGTTCCGTGAATAAAAAAAAATGTAGGACTATATTTTACTTTTAATTAAATCTCCAACAAAAAATTAATTTTTTTGTCCAAAATTTTGATGATACAAGACGATTCAATGAATTCAATGATCTAAATATAAAATATATATTGATTAAATTGTGATGTATGTAATGTCATTAAGATGCAAGAACATAAAAATTGATTAATATTAAATTCCCTTTTGAGTTTGCTTAATTAAAATAAACTTTAATCGAACATTGTATTACATAAAATTAGAAGATATACTTTTTAGCAATAAATATTGAGCTATCGATAGAAATAGTAAAATAACACACCTTTTTACATTATATTGTATGATTGGTTTGTATTTCATCTTTAAAATTTGTTACATCAAAGTTTACTTGAACTTGATATTATTACAAGACATCATCTACTTTATATGTTCTTTATCATAGACATATTTTTCGTTGTTTATACTAAATGGGCATTATAAATTTAATACCTGGGAAAGAAATGAAATGAAGCATTTATCTATGTAAAAAACGAACATCAAATCTTTTATCTTCCCGACGCATCATAACAAGAAATTATTTATAAATAATTTGACTTTTATTTGAAGATAAAAAATATTACCTCTAAAAAAATACATGTCAACTTTTTCTTCTTTTTTTCAAATAATAATTGGAATGTATTAGTAAATAATATACTTCCGTATTTTCATTTATGACCCTTTTACACCAGATACGAGAAGAGATTATACAATGCAAGTTTCTCACTATTCCTCAGATATTCATTTAAAAATTAACTATTGAGTCACAATTTATCGCAGAGAATGCATCATTTATAGAACTGTGTAACTTAATCTAATTAGGTAGGCAACAAAAAATCAAAGTGTATCAGGTTACAAGGCTATTAATTATTTGTGTAAACGACTACTTATTTATAAATTTTTAGTAAAACAATTATAATAATTTCGTAAACGATCCATTATTTAGTGTGTATAATAATTATTAATTATATAAATGTATTTGAGATTGGGGAGGGTATTATGTCCAAACTGGGCTCATGGGGGTAAACTATTATCTAAACATGATGTTAAGAATCCTTACGTTTCTATTAAAGGAGCTAAACATGCTGTTTTCCAGGCTTTTTAAATAAAATAAAAAGTGGTATGTTAAGTAAAGTATAAATTAAGAGTTAAAAAACATTTCTATTAATCAATTTTATTCAATTACTATGATAGTATATTAAACTTTCCTAACGCTAACCTCTAGCTGTGATGTCCCATAATCATTGTTGGGTCTTATTAATTAATAAAATAAATAAATATCATTTTTAACTACAGCAATATACCACTAATATGATGAAAATTTACTCGGTATCATTGTGTCAACTTTGAATTTATCTTCAATCTTTGGCCCTTGTTAGTAGAGCTTAGAACGTTGATTGCCTAAACTCAACTTCATTAAACAGTTCCACGCTACTATTAATTAAGGAAAAGTTCAACAGTTGGGAAGAATTTGCTAACGTCTCCCTAGTTTCTCTTTTTAAAGGGTATATTGTTTTAAAATATAAAGAGCAAGGGTATTGGTGGGCTAATATGGACATTATGAACATAAGAGAATGTGTTTAAAGTAACTTGTATGATTGTTTCATTAAACCTGGATGAGATTAAAAACCTGATTGTCCTTTTCTTACTTACTTCTTATGTATCATGAACCTGCATCATAAGTTGCAATGTAATAATCCATTGTAATATGTACTTATTAAAGACCCTAAGTAAAACTAAGCTTATCTTCAAACCATACGAAGAAATTTTTTTTAATGAGTATGTCTTGTATTCAAATTATCCACCCCTAATAGGTGCATAGTCAACTAACCAATTTTAGATATCCATATATCTGATTGTAGAAAATCATTTTGTCACTCCCTTGGGATATAAATCATGAAGTGTCCATTCGTAACATTCGGTGACTCAAAATAAATTAATATAATTATATATGTACTAATACATAGAACAGAGTGAAATATCAACATTAGCACGCTTGATCATGAATCATTTTAAAGGTTTGTTTAAACTACGTAAAAACAAAACAAAAAAATACTGAAAATCCTTCCATTAAATAAATGTCAAAAAAAAAAAAAATTGTACGAATAAATTGATGGATGGACTCTCATTATCATTTAATACTCAGACACGCAAATCAAATCAAGCATGATTTGATTATATTTTTATTCTATATACAATGCAAAACAAAAATTGTACCATGCTTTTAGTATGTTTATTTCCTTATATTTAACTTCAATTTCCATTGTCAGAGGAGGAAGAACCATAATTAGGTATGCAGATTAATGTAATTTTAAAGGAATATTTGCTGCAAAAAATACTACGGATATTTGTCATCATGAGTCATATAAGTAGGTAATATGCACATAAACCATGTCAAATTATAATCATTTGCATTTTATGGAGTATGTTTATGGGTATGGTATGTACCAGAGCATTGGTAACAATTTATTATTTATAGAGACAGATTGGGAACAAGTGCTTTTTAAAGTAAATGAAATCACTCAATTCAAAAACCACATTTTTTGCTACGTATTTATAAAAGGAATTTAACAAGAGTCCGACGGTTTTTGAGAAATCAGAACCTAATTTTTGAGCTAATTTGGGATTCATTTACAGGATTCCTGTCGTAGGAATCCCCAATACCGATATCTTTGAAATATAGGTGTATGGGGACTTGTGTCATATAGCTTGTAGGTAAAGCCCAACCTACAGTTTACAGATTGATCAATTTCCAGCTAAGATTAGCAGAGTTTTACCTTGTTTAGGCGATAAATTTATCATCTAACTAATTTTTTCTCTTCCTTAATTACACTATTTTTTGACCAATGATATCCGTTTTTGAATTATTTTGAATGATTATTTGAAAATTAATTATTATCAAAATATCAATCCCACAAATAATGTTGAGCCAAGTTGATTGAGAGTCAGAATTTATGTTGACAGTAACGTTAAGAAATCACGTTACTTCGATGATATTTTTCATATTATGTATATCGACTACAGTATTTCTAGTCAATGAAAACATAATAAAGGAATTTTATTAAGTGATCGATGAAGTATACCTAAGTACATAAAGACTTGTGACTTTATTCTAAAGTTGTTTCTCCTGACTTGAGAGTTGAGTAAAACTTTAAGGATTGGAACTTAGAATCAAGACCTGAGGTGTATGTACATGAAACTGGCAAATAATTACTCTGTTCAACAGCCAAAAATCCTAAGGGATATAATTATAATAAAAGTTATTCAGTTTTGCGCACTGATTTCAATCTGTAATAGTTTTGTTCGAGTGTTTGATGGTTTTTGAGAAATCAAACCCTACTTTTTGAGCTAATTTGGCCCATTTTCCAACTTCAACTTCAATTTAAGTCTAGAAGGATACTCATTTTGACAATTAATAAACAATTGTTTGTACCTAAATAACTCCTTGAATATTTCATAAAATGGATTAATGAGGAATGCATTAAAGAGCTGAGATCAAACACTATGTCTAACGCCCGATAAGAATCCTTAACTAAGAAGCAATCGTCCATTTAAATGTGTAAATTTTCATCCAATTTCGATCAAAAATCTACTAAAAATCAAAGACTCACGGTAGAACTACTAAAGTAGTAGCGCGCAGAAGAATTGTGAAATCAGATAAAGCCTGTTTACTCGCTACTACTTTAGTAGCTCTACCTTAAGTCTTTGATTTCTAGTAAGTTTTTCATGAAAATTGGATGAAAACTTACACATTTATATAGATATAAACTCCTCATTAATCCATTTCATGAATAACAGGGTCCCATATTAAGGATTGATAAAACCCATGTGTTTGCCGATTATATTAAATAGAATGTTGGCCATTAATATATAAATAAAAAAAATATGATTGCATAGTCATGAATAAATCGAAATTTTTTCAACAAAAGGTTACTTAAAATCCCTATCAGATGTTTTTATGATAAATATGTTATAGTCACATAAATAAGTCCCATCTTTAATTCTAAGACCTAGAATTGTAGGGACACAACCATATATGAAACTTAATCATGAAATCGAATTTAATTTATTACTTACGAATTGGCAAACAAATTGAATTAAAATTAATTAATTGTCTGCTTCTCTTTATATCTGAGCTTCATCAATTATATCTCTTTCCGTAGAGAGATAATACATATTACGATTAGATATTCATACCAATTAAAAAAATAATATAATCATAAATCAAATCTATGTATCAGTTTATTCCTTGATATTTCTTTGATAAGGATGTATTTATTCGTACACATAAAACAATGCATTTATCCTTTATTTTTCCTTATTAGCTAAGACATCTACTATATCTAAACATGACTTTATTCATAAGTACACTCATTTTGCATTTAATAATACAATTACATATATTTGTGTCTCTAATTGAGTGAAAAAATGACTCTCACGAAATAGGATAATCATGATTTATGACTTTGTACTATGTACATATGATATGTCACAAAACAATCTTCATTGTATTTTGCAACCGTTTTTCCTTCAAAAAGAGAGGGGAAGGCTTGAAATAACTTTTAGTTAATTTTTTACTCCCCAAATGCTGAAAAACTCTTTATTTGATAGTAAAAATATCTTTCCTACTTAATAGAAAATAATACGAGTTCAGTTGAGCAATGATTAGAACATCAATTAACTAATCAACACAACGTTGTGTTTATTGTATCTCGAAACTTTTTTTCTCTAAAGAAAGAAGAAAAGGCCGAAATCAGTTGGTAGTAAACCAATAGTGTATGAGTGAATTGTTTGGACTTGATTCTGACTCAGGATATATATGTTGACTAAGACTTGTGAGAGTCTTGGAACCTGCCGACTTGGATTCAAATCATGCAGACTTGAATAAAGTGTCGATGTGAACTTAATAATGCAAGAAGTATCTAAAATTGAATCATAACATTTATGTGTATATCCATTGAAAACAATTTAAGACATAAAGTGCTAGTAACCCTATAATGTAAATATGCTTGCAGTTCGAGGATAGAAACGATTTCAAATATTATTATGATGATAAAAATATTACATTAATCAAATAATATCTGACAGAACTAATGCGGTTTTCAAATAAAATGCATTAGCAGGAATGACTATCATTAAATCTTGACATATTTTCATATGCATATGATATAAATATAATATGACTACCTATTTGCCTTAGTATCTATACAACCAATTATCATACATAAGGAGTGACTCATATCAAATGTGGAACAGAGATAGTATAATTAATCAGAGCGAATGTTGTTCAATTATTCACACACATATATGTAGCAATAGGAATGGAATTATATATAGTCCTTCAGGACTTTTTGACAGGTCCCTTCCAATGATTTCCTAATAAATAATACTCTACATTTTACATATTATCTATTCCTGTTGCAACATAAATAAATAATTGTGATAATTTGTATATTTGGAGGGTTTGAATATGAGTGGGAAATGGAAAGTAGAGTATAAGTTATCTGCAAGAATGGCTCATATTTTTATAATCAAAGAATTTGCTTATGTGTGTGGACTTAGATCGACACAGCCTCGACTGTTGAACGAAAGTACTGGTTTTCCATATTATTTATATAAAAAATAATTAATATTGATAACAGAAATAAAATATTTAACTCCTTTCAAATTGATCGGTAGTTGTATGTAGTGATCATGAGTGATAGATATTTTGAATAACGTGAATTAAAAGTAATTTTCAAATCTGGGATCAAAACGGCAAACAACACAAACTACGAGGGAAAAAAGAATAAAAATTGCCGACAAGTACAATCCTTATAAGTTATAAAATTGAATTTGAAACCAATAACCATCAATTCAAAGGATACATCGACCTCATTACCAGTTGGAGACACAACTGCTTCATTTACCAATCCATGAATTGCTTAACAATGTTCAGTTATTTATGCCATATTATCAATTACTTTTATTTTATTACGTATAGCATCAACGTATTGTGGGGTAATGAAATTAAGTAACATAATGTAAGCCATATCGTGAACAGAACGTTGAGTTTACACAGTCCTAACCAAAAAAATACTTCCCAATGAGATGAGAAAAGAAACTTCAATAACACCATGAATTAACCCAATAACCCTTGAAATTGACAGGTTGAACAAATAGAATTTGATTAAATCGTAATAAGAAGATTTTGTCTTCATTGAAATTTCACAGATATTTAAGTACTTAATAGCTTTGATCTCAAGAAAGGGATTTCACGTGTGTCTATACGTATATATACATACATGCAAAAGTGACATGATTTATCACTTTATTGCAATCCAGAGCAGTGCATTTGGTATTGACAATTAGAATAAAACACTTTAAGTCCAATTCATCCATAGGGAAAGAATAAGATACCTAAATGAGAGATTGTGTGCAGATCTATTGACTTCACCTGACAAAAGGGGTATGTCCCAGTGATGTTCCGTTATGTCCGTATTTTTTCTCCCTGTGGACAGATCAGATAGTTTTTTTATCACTATTAATAAATTGTACATCATAAAGTAAATATGATCTGAATATAATGTAAATCCTACAAGAGCAGGGTTTCTGTATTACTCATTACATACAGTTTAGCCATAATAGCAATCGATTAAATGACTCTTTGATATTGGCATGTATTGATTACTACAATAAAACTCAAATATTCGTAATTGATTTTTTTATTATCATTATAGTTTCCATTAGTTCTATTATTATATTATATAGCTAACCAACTAACAATAATTGAAATAACTCACTTTTTCCTCCCACAAAATTGAAATAAAACAGTCAAACTAATAGAATAACAATTATACGTATCAAAAAAAGACAAAATACATAGGAACACATAAGAGATGCTCTCTTGATATATATATTCAGGAGCACTTAAGATAAAGAAGGATTTGATTCTTCATTGCTACTCATACAACTATTGATTTTATCCAATATCTCTCGAATCGGGGGGCGGGAAAAGGGATCCAAATACCAACAAAGGAGTAATATTTCCTTAAATACTGATGGAATCAATGAAGATACTTCCGGATGATGATTTTTAGCTTTGAATTCATACACCTACGTAAAATACAAAATAAATGATAAAAACAAGTTCTAGGACAATTTGCCGGTAGCAATTTCGTCGAAGTATTTCATTGACAAATACTTAATAAATTTTATTATGACTTACGGAGCAATACAAAGCATTTATGGCTACCATTCAAGTTGCAAAGATTAAACAAAAAAAATTTTTACTTTCTTGCCACGAATTGAAATTATTGAGTCATTATTGTTGGTTCGCTTCATGATGCTGATGCTTCCACATGAAAAATAGATAGCTATTAAATGTATATTTTCTGGGTTTATTCCCTCTTAGTCACTCATTCTTTTAATTTCACTCATTCAATGTTTACTAAATATTTGACGTCCATTAATAGAATAAATGGTGCTTAATTGGAGAATAATGAAAGATTCATCACCGTGTTTTAATTTATAATTGAGTCTGAATGAAAGAAATACTTCATGAATCATAGTCAAATGCAGATATATTTAATTATTTAGCATTCTTCGGTGAAATTGGTTACGGTAAATTGTCATTGTATAAGTAAAACAACGGCAAAAATAAATAATTTTTACCTCTCTAATGGATAAATCTTTGTAGGGTTCTTTTCTTTCAAAGAGCTGCCATAAGAGTATTCCGAAGGAATAAATATCCGCTGATGGGTACATGTAGATACGTTTCCTTTTAACTAAAATCTCTGGAGCCATCCATGCAGGAGTACCTCTTATGCTTGAAATCTCTAGAGGGAAAACAGCAAATAATTCATAATTTCATTATAAAACATAAAGAGTTCAAAAAATATACTTGAACTGTTGTGTGGCACAAGTTTTTGAGCAAATCCGAGATCTGCCAACTTCGCACGTATTTTACATGGATAATTTGTTAGTAGTATATTACTTGACTTGACATCAAGATGTGCAATTCCACGATCATGCATATAACACAAAGCGTTTCCAACCTCGTTGGATATGGAGAAAATGAAAGCCATATTAATCGCGTTAGTGGGCCTTAGAATGAAACTCTCGAGAGAGCCAAGGTTCATGTATTCAAAAATCAAGGCATACAATGCGTCTTTTTCGTTACAAATCACACCCAAAAGTTGAATAATGTTTTCATTGCGTAGTTGTAAAGACATTAGGCCTTCATGAAGAAAATGTTTTTTCTAAATTTTGAATTTAGTAACATATATTAATAGGTAATTACAATTCTCTCTAGAAAATGATTTAGGTCTCTTGAGTTCAGATAATAAAACATTTAAAAGATTTGAGCTCAAGTAGTAAATAAAAAACGCCTCAAATTACTTTTGGTTTGTGTTTACCAATTTACCTATTAGTCGAAAAGAGTTTCTTTGAAAATATTTTAAATATTTGAAAGACTTTCTACCTTTGATCGACAAAATAAAACTTTCCTTTCCTTCAAATAATTATAAGTGGTTATTTGAGAACAACATAATTGTTTATCAAAGAAAATTAGTAATCTCTTTTCATAAACAATTAACAAGTTAATCTTATCACAAAACCTCTTATATAACTCTAAAAGAAGGATTTTATGGATCAAAATATAGAAATTTCTTCAAATTATGGCAACAATAGTTTCAAAAATTACAACAGGACGCTTAAAATAGGTAGAAATAAAAAAATCATGGTTGATATAGAACAAAGAGTCCTTAGTTCATTTTCCTTTTAATATTTGTCTTACATTTAATGAAGATTCCATGGATTTGTTGAATCTTTTCACAGCTACTTCTCTATCAAAGAGCTGTCCTTTGTAAACGTTGGAATAGGTTCCTTGTCCAATAATAATGGGATAGGAGGAATACTGAATTAAATTTTGGTGAACACTAATTGAGTTAAGATAGGTGATTTTTAGATTACAGTGATTATCGTTCTGCTTTGTATCTTTAGTAGGAAGAAATGTATGAGATTGGCCCTATAAGTTTGAAGAATGGTTATATAGAGAATATTAATTTGTTTCTTCCAAATACATACCATTACGTCAGAGGATTGAGAGCTCCCATTGGATATGGATTTACCAACAATCCTTAATTGCTTTTGAGAAATATCATTCATCTTCACAGTTTTGTTCTTAGATACTTTATTAAAGGTCTTTGACGGTGGAAGACTCTCAGAAAACCTTTTCGATGTCAATTCCAATAATTGCCTTCCATTGATAAACTGAGGAAAAAGAGAATTGCTCTCATATCCACGGACGTGATCGTTGTTATATTTTGTTATCAATTTCATATCAAAAGATGAAACCTAAATATATGTAAGATATTATGTAATGGACCACGGTTCATGCAAAGCACACTTATACACTTATTGTTATTGAAGAGTATAGAAAGCTCGAATGAAGATAAAGTCTCAATAAGACAAATTTAGATAGGCCTAATCAATACTAAATTAATAATTTATTAGTTACAAACATTATCAGATTATTATCATGTTAGACAAAGGTTGGTGCATGATATATGTATATTGTATATACATATTTGTCATGAATTCTTCAAAGACAAGCAAAGCATTAAGTATTTATAGCCAAAAATAGAAGTATTGGTAAATACATACATACTGTATAACAATTTTATAGCTGTGAATAATAAATGAGTGATGATTTAAACTTTAGTTTAGGGATATATTTCCAACATAAAGAATTCATCATTGCTTTATGGTTTTTACAATTTCTTAAAGGAATATGGCTCAATTTTATAAATACTTCTAGGTTAGAACAACTAGTTAAGCAAGAGACGCCTCAGATGTTGTCAAGAAAAGTATATTAACTCAGAGAGACAACTAATAATGATGTTTTGTCCCTATTTCACTCCTTTATTTTAAGACATCCCTTCTTCATCATGTTCTTTAAGAATATTACCATGGCAACCAACTAGGGAGTCATTCTCTAAAAAATGTGTGTGTATTTTTTTACATTGCCAAGGAAAGTATAATATGAAATTTTTATCAACTCATTTGTAATTTCACTAAAATTCTATTTTAGCCTATGCTTTCTATAGGGGTGTGGTTTTTGTGACCAATATTAAAAGGCCCTTAAATTCTTGGTATTTTCTTGGTTTCAACTCCTTCAATGTCTTGGTTTCCGTGTCAAGACCAAAGTAAAAGCAAAATTAAAAAAAATCTTTTATTTAAAACAAGTATTAGTCTTTTTTTGGTCTCAAGTGATGTGGTCTTGACACCAACATCAGCTTCCTCCAAGAGAATTAAAAAAGAATAATGATAGTTTTTAAAAATCAATTATCTTTAATGCAAATAGCCAACTGATATAATTTTGGGTTATTTCGGAAAGGTACACTTTTAAATCTCAAATTTCAATGTTCTATAGAATATGTGATAATTAGGTTATAGAATCTTTGTTATGGTGAAAAATTAAAAGATGCATTATCTCAAAACAGAGTATGTATCATTAATTAAATAAGTGATTTTAGATATATGGTACAAAAAATTTTGTTAAAAAAGATTATGTTTCTATTATTTATAAGAAAATAAGACGAAATGTTAATACAATAATGCACCCTATGGCTTTTAATTATTTCATTAATGCACCCTGGGATAAAAAGTTTTATAAGAACTGGATTAAAAATAAAAAAATAAGGGGATCGTTTTTAATTAGAGTGCTTTGGAATGCACATCTCTGAATTTATATATAAATCAGATATGGAGTTTTAAATTGAAAATCAAAATTCATTCCTTGGGGTTGTGAAATTTTGGGCCTTTATAAGATTCTACTTTATTTTAACTGTTACCAAGGAGGGGGAGAATGACTTTCAAACGACTAGTGAATAATGAGGTAACTAAAGTTGATTCCTTTTAAATTAAATAGGGCTATAAGAAATAAACTAGAAATGATCAAAGTCCACTCACAACACGGTCAATGGAGAGTATTTATGTTGAGTGTGCCTAAGTTCAACAAGTTAGCTCTTCTTTTTTGTACACTCCAGCCACTCTCTTTCTTTTCCTCTTTTTCCCTCAAGGGATGAAAAAAGAAAAGGAAAAAAAAAGAAATAAGAATTGGGATCTGACAAGGTCTACTGATCGAAAAGGATTGAAGTTATATTTGGTTGCTTTTACTCCTTCTCTCTCTTTTTATTATCAGTGTTCTCTGATATTGGCTATTGCAAGAAAACACATTATAAACTGATAGAATGAGAAACAAATAATATTGTACTTTAGTATCCATTTTTAATGAATATTTTACAATGTTATTTAGAGGATAGAATGAATATAACTCTCGTAACAACAGGAGGAACGTCGCCATGGCAGTTGATTCAGGAAAGAGAGGCGTGAGGGTATGTTGTTATTTTCGTGAAAAAAAAATCTTTGGGAATCCGTTACCATGAAACCAAAAACAATTCAAACAAAATAATAATAATAATAAGTGAAATGAAGGGATAGCTCAGCTCTACAAACAAATAACAACTTTACATAAGAAGGAGAAAAGGAAGCTTCATAATACGTATATATGTACTCAAATTTATGTTCCCGAAAAATGTAAATATGTAACGACTTAGTATTGAAGAGGTGTCAAAGCCTTTTAATCAATCGCAACAGGTTACTTTATCAATTTGTAAATTGGGAAAATGTAATAAGATGGTTATAAACACTTTAAGACTCAAGGGTATCCCCACCCTTGAACATCAATTAACATATTTTTTGTTATCTGTTGATTTGTCAAAGTATTTTTCTCAAATAGCAATATTTTTTGTAGCTTCCAACCTTTCCTCCGGAAAGAGAAAGAAAAAAAATGCCCGAAATTATAGTCTAGTTAGCCCATAATGTCAGTCCCCACAACAAACTCTTGGACTCTTTTATATGGAATTATTTATCTTTGCTATTTTAGCAAATTCCGTGGTGCACAACAAATTTCAAATATTAATATTTTCTTAACTTTTGGTTTAATTTCAAAAATAAATTATTACTTAAAAGTAGAAATATGTCAAAAAAAAATATTTTAAACTTATTTTTATACAAAGTTGTTTTGGGGCCATGACTTTATCTATGAATATTGATCTTAACTTTGATCTTGTATATCAAACTTTATCTTGATCCAAAAGAATTTATTTGTTAGTTTTAAATATTACCTACAAGATATTTAATGTAAAACAAGGATTTTTTTTTGTTATGGAAATATTTTAATTTGAATTACAAATGAATTATAAATTATAGACAAGCTTAAATGAATAAAAAAATTATAAATTCAATTTTAGTTATTTATATTAAATCATTAACGTAGATCACAATATGTGACATTTTAAAAATTAAATGAAAAAAAGATCCCTTTTTCATAAATGAACGTAGCTTTCATGTACATATGTGTACATTTTTTGACAAATTAATTTCTTATTCGTAATATTGAAGCTATTGAAAAAATTTTAAGAGTTTTTTATTACTCTTTATTTAATAAAATAGTTGGAAAAGAAGAAAAAAAGTGTTTTATTTCGTTGTATTTATTTTCATAAGCCTCTATATAGCGTTTTGAACCGATGTTATCACTATGGAAGTCACCCATCTTTGGAGAGCCATAAACAACCAAATTTGATATGAATAAAAATTCTTTTTTCTTTAAAATTGAAGAAAATAGTAAACTACTGCCGTAAACTTGGGTGCCACAAGGGAACCGACAAATAAAAGGACTTAACCCTTTATAATGTAGTTTAGATCCTAATAATATGAACTCAAAATATTATATTACATCATAATACATTCACATGCTGTAGTCAATAAATTAACTATTATTTTTGCAAGAACAGATATCTTCTAATTATTCTACTTTTCTGATTCCATAACGATCTGGATCCAACTTAATTGTATAAGTCTAGCCTATTTACTGTTGCATAATTCAGTACCTATTAATTAGAATTTTTTCAAATATCATAGTTTTTCTTTACTATGTAGTCGTATTCAATCTTTTTTAATTTTCAAAGTCATTTGATGAAGTTTTTTTAAGATTTTTTTTTCTTTTCTTTTTTTCCATTTTATTTAATAGATCTATTTAATAGAAACATGGCCTCACTTTTGGTTTATGATGCAATCTGTGATATCAGTGAAAATGCTGTATATATGTATATACATCCATGTTTGCTTAATTTATGTGACGGATTTCTGTGGATTATTTCTTTTCAGAGACTCTTTCTTGTTAAATTGGGTTTAAATCCAAAAATATATTTACTTTAAGTACTGATTTATTTAATTGAATATGATAAAGGGAATGATGAGGAAATTCTTCTACTTCAATAGGAAGGAGAGGCTGACCTTCATTATTTAGGTTAATTGATATCTTGAGGATCATAATATCAAATTGTTCTTGCTTCATAATCAACCTTATGCATTTGTTGCGTAAAAATGCATGCATAAACCATCCTTTGAATCTATTAAATAATTATCAAATTATCCCTCAATTGATTGAAAAACATTTATAAGTTAAACAATGTTCTAATTGAATTCATGATTAATAAGGATTGAGGAAATGGAAGAAGAGATGGATGCAAGAATCGACTTATATTTTAAATAAACAAGGAATTGCACGTATTTATGTATAATGTAAATGTAAATACAATATTTCAGGTCTTCCTCGTTTTGTAATAAGTAAGGACCCCCTTAGTATTGCTTCAAAATTAAACCACTAATAATAAGAAAAATTTATGTAATTATAGCTATGCAAGATCAAACTCCAATATGATCAGTTAGTTATTATTATTATTTATTATTTTATCCTCTCGACACATTCACTATCAGATAAAGTATACTACAACATAGTCCCGAAGGAAAAATAGACTTTAATATGTGTGGTTCAAATGAGATTCCAAAAATATTGCTACCCGGTTATGTATCCTACGTCTCTAATTAAAAAAATTACTCACTGTTGGAAGTCACTGACTCCATAAGACAGTCAAATTACAAACATTGATAAGAAACTGGCATCATATGATTAGGTAGAGTTAGAATGCATAAAATTTTAGCTCTCTTCAACAAATATCTTTAGTTGCCATGATTGAAATCATAACTCAAGCACAAATCAAGTCATAGTTTTAATTTTTTATATAGGAAAAAAAGACTTATAAAAACTCATTAGGTCAACATAATATGTTATAAACAACAACGAAAATCTACTGTAAAATCTAAACTCTCCATTGATTACTTTATGTCTAGAAGTATCAAAATTTTCAAAGTATTATCTTTTATGGTCGACGACAATATATAGTTTTGTACAATCGTTTCCTTTTAAAGATGGATAATTGCTGTCTTCCATATTAACACATTAGGTGTAAAGGACACCTTACCGAACGATTTGATGGAATGAACTTTATTTTCGAGTAGTGAGTGATGTGGCCCTTGAAGGTCTTGATCTTGTTTCAGTTTTGACCCTTCAAGGTCTATATCTTTTCTATAACTACTAATAGTGACTACTCGTAGCGTCAATTGAGCCAAAGCTAAGTTATGGCAAATTACTGGGACGTAAGTGGAAATACACAATGAAATTCTTCATCAGTTTGATTAATTAAAATGTTGTTGGAGGTGCAAAATACCTTACAATACTCAATTGATGCTGCTGCTGATATAAAATATTAAGGTGTAGCAAAAAATTAAAAAGGAAAATTACGACGATAAACTGCTACCCTAAGTTACTTAACATACAACAAGTAATTATATCAAGACATGTGAACTGTGTTTAAGGGTCATTGACTTAAACATTCCATTATCAAAGTATTTCAAACTTTTATAATCTACATAATTAATAGTCTTAATTACATATATTCAATCTTAAGACTACCTTATGAAAGTATCAATTTGACAAGAATAGTTGGGAAATAAATAATTAATATCCATTTAAAAATTGTAGTTCTTTGTAAACAATTATTTTGTATCTAAAACTTTTTATTTGTCGTGTTTTTAGACAAACTATTGTTATAAAAATTAAGACTCGATGCTGAAGTAAAGGAAAAGAGGCTTTAGTTTATGCTTGAATATCATAAATAAGACAGTTCAAAAATTAAACAAAGAATTTTTTTATAAATACTATGAAATATTCTTAAATTCGAAATATAGTTGTATTGATTAGAGTCTGTTTTTTGAAGAAAAAAAAGAAGAAGAAGAAGAGAAAGATCTTTCCATGCTGGGAATTGAATCTTGGCCTCCTAGTTGAAAGCCAGCTGTCTTAATCATTCTACTTCATAGGATAATAATTAATGTATCTGTACAGGCTCGAAGACTAGACCTTTCGTGTGTTAAGCGATTGTGATAACCACTACACTACGGAAAGTTCTATACATAGCAGATAAAGAAACTGTATTTTGTTTTTATTTAATTAGATTATTCCATAGTTCTAATAAGCACATACATCTAAAATTAATTCATTAATATATAATTGAATAATGATGTTGGACACATTATTAAGGGACATATTTTCGTACATCTCGATGAAATCACTAATGCATCTGCAAAAAAGAGATCGAAATGAAGTGGCATTTAGCCAAGATTTGATCTGTTCTTCAATATTCTCTCCTTTTCAAGAATTGACTTGAGTTAAGGTCATCAATGGTTTTAACACAAGTAAGAGCCAAGAGCTATACTGATATGAGATGATCCTATAGAGGGTTTTAACGTGATTTTGGAGTCATAAGCGATCTTTATTCCCACCTTTCTAATGATATTCAATTTCCTAAAGACAAAAAGGAGCTTATGTGCTGACGGATGTCTTTCTTTGTATCCTTTAAAACCATATTCTAATATCTTTATGGTTTTTGAGAGATCCCTACGATCTCTAAATTAGTAATATTTTCTCAAAGAATTCCTTCTAAAATTTGTGCCTTCCATGAAAGTATAAGAACAACTTTCTCCTGAACCATGTAAAAGTCATAACTTCACAGCGTTGCCCAATTTTAATTATTCTTATTCATCCCTTGAGTTGTGGTAAGCATAGTCTTTTGGTACCCATAAGTTTGTCCACTTTTATGAATTCCAGGCCTTTTTGTCCATTTACGGAACTACTTATCGTCTTATGGAGTTCTTTTGAGAACGTATTTAACTTTTCCAAGTATTATTCTGTTCCTGCATTTCAGACCCTAGTAACACTGGTCAACAGTCAAAAATTCTAAGAGGTATAAGAATAATAAAAATTATTCAGTTTTGAACACTGATTTCAAATATGTATTTTCTTTTCGAGAGTCCGAAGGTTTTCGAGAAATCGGACTCGATTTTTTGAGCTAATTTGGCCTATTTTCTAACTTCAGCTTCGATTTAAGCCTACAAAGATACTCATTTTGTGCAGAAGAAGTTAATATGTGTGCATTTCTTTCGCTATGGACTCCCAAACTACTGGACTGAAATGGCTGGAATTTTGCATGCTTGATGTTTTATATCCCCTGAAGTTTTTTTGTGTATAGTGTTATTTGAAACGGGTAATATGGCAACCAGTGGGACCAAGGATGTCATAGGGTATCATCCATCGTATTTGAATGAGCCACAGGCAACCCTTGTCAATAAATTATAAAAGAACATGGAGTAGATTTAAGGATTTACATAATTTGAGGCAGAAATATTATAACATGAGTGGCAAACCTTTATGCAAACACATGCTCATAGTCAAATGAATTATGTATTTTTCCTTTGGGATTACAAATTAATCACGCATGAATATACGTATGTATGTATTTAAAAATCAACAGGCAACTTGTAATAGCAATAACATTCCTCTAAGCATGCATGTAGGTAGGAATATGGAAAACTTGAAATCCTTTCAAAGAAGTTTAGGTAAGTATATGTTCATAGATAAATCATTTCAAAATTTGTCAAACATTGTTTTTTCCATAATAAGGTTATTTGTGTGTATCTTTCCAAACATTTAAGTTAAATAAAACAGAGTTGCAATTAATAATTAATTATCGAATACCTACACATGGTTATGGTGGAGTTATTGTTGTTTAGATATCTTCTAGACTACGGGAGTTGTTGTGTAATGACAACATCATAACAACCACTGCTGTATCTATCCTCCCTTCTTCATTTCTAAGTCTCCATAAATGAAGCATAGGATTAAACAGAGAGTTGTAGCTATATCCTAGATACCTTTTCCATTTGAGAAGAGCAATGTTATTATTTGACTCACTTTCTCCATGAATACTTTTGTTATTGTTGGAATTGAATACATAAAGTGTACATATGCAGAATTAAAGTCTATAAAAATCTACAATAAGCAAAATGACTCTGCTAAAAATGAGTTTCTATAAAAAGATTGAAAGAGTCTGTCCCATTTTTAGATAGATGAAATATTGTTGCAAATGTAAAAAGATAAATAAACCGTTGCTCTTGTAAGAGTTGTCAAATAATATATTCTATGGGCCAAAAATTCTTCAATACTATAAATGTGACGGGATAGATCCTGCACAGTCATCTATTTAAAATACTAGGAATTCCCCAAAAATATGCCCATACATTTAATGGTCATTATATCTATGTACTATATATAAAGGCAACAACTTTTTTGGAATCCCATTGTCCTGTACGATGTTCTTATGGTTTTCCCCTATATTATCATAAAAAGGAACTTTAAAATTTGAGGAAGTTTGTTTCGTTTGAGTGGATTTTGATAAATTATCTATAACCCTGTTTGATTAATGTATTCAAATCATAAACCAGCTCGGGTAAAAAATTTACCGGAACCTTTCTGTCCCTTCAGTAGCCCAAAACATTTAAAATAATTACAGTCTTGATACTGCTCAATCTTGTGCTGCTAGGCAGCACTCTCAAATGAGAAAACAAGAAAGAAGGGCAAAGATTGTTCTCTAATTTAATCTAGCACTGCAGATGTTTGGAATTTAATGAAAATTTGTGCTGAAGGAAATAAAAATTTATTATTATATTTCCAGCAAGCTTGTTCTTTGATAGTGAACTCTATTCTGGAGTGACCCTTGCAGTTCTCTATAATTTTATTTCCATATTAAGAGATCCAATTTTCTTAAATAAATATAACGATATCATTTTTTTCAAAAAAATGAGATTAAAAGTTAACATTTGAAGACCACAACGCGGGTAGTGCAGCATTTCTTAAAGTTCATTGACCTTTTAATAATATTTTTGACCCTGACAAACAATGTATTGTCATATATGTGGCCATGAATAAAATAAATTTATGAATTTCAATTATAAATGATAAGAAGAAAAATTATAGAAATATTAGTGATAGGGTTAAGAAATTGGAAAGTGAGATGAGATCGCATGTAGTCTCGACCCTTCTTAATTTAATAACAGAAAAATGAAATTTTTCACAGGACTACCTAATTCTCTGAGTTTCATGTTGGTATTTAATTTTGTGTCATCAGTTCTATGTACTTTTTTCTGCGAAACAGTCCTGTGAGTCTACACAAGAAATTTGTGTCACACTTATGAAGTTGCGCTTCAATCTGCCAGAGGAATTTGTAGGCTACATATTTGAAATTAATCTGTCCACAGTATTAAAAATTAATAACACCTACATTCACAAAAAGGAAGAAACAGCATAGCAGCAAGGAGATTGAATCTACAAGAGAAGTTTCTTATGTGATGATCAATGTCGAAAGAGTTGGAATGATCCATCATAAATATACAATTCTGAGCTCAACATTGACTCTAAGTCTCATTAGACTGGAGCAAAATGATAGAGTGAAAGATAGTCTTATAGACAATATAGTTGTAATATGTTGTGCTTTATGTAATCTTTGTGACACAATAGTGGTCTCAGAGAAATGAAATTAATATTAGTTAATGTAAAATGTTATTCAAACAACAATAGTAACCAAATTATTTTTCACCTTCAGATTAATATCAAGGTAGTATTAATGTATTATAAGTTTATGTGTCATTCATATCTAATACACAATAGGTAGAAAATTATTATTCTTACAGTGAACTTTAAAGCCAGGACACAATTTCTGATCCAAAAAAATAAACCATTATAAAATTGTATGTAAATATATATTAGCATTTAGGTAAAATATATAATAATTTTTTCTTGGTTTTGAGATCAGAAGTGGATCGGTATCGAGCCCTGTCCTTAATTTAAGTTGTTAATAATTGCAACTATTCTACTGAATGTTTTGCTACTCAGTGATTTGAAAGGTAAAACAAAACATGACGTCAGTGCATTCTCTCTATAGGAATATGATTCCGGGAAAAAGATCATGAAGCCTAAAGTATGATTACTTTTTGTACATGTACTTTAATAAATGGATGTATTCTTATGCTTATGTTTCCATGACAACTCAGAGTACTCGTAATGTAGCTTGATACATTTATATAAAAAGTACCATTTTTTTCATTTCAATATAAATCCCATTAATAAATATATTTATCGATAAAAGAATATGTAATATGGCTCTTTAAAAAGGAACAAATGATACATATGAAGAACGTGTTTTGATTATAATTAATAAATATGTGCTTTAAAGCATGATAATTTAGGAAAAAGACATTGATAAATAGATTTGTTATTTTTTGCGATAGGAACACACTTGCTATGATGTGTGCTTTAATCATAATTATTGTAAAATTAGTAACTATTGGAGGGATTTGTAATCATTGTTTATAGACATAAGAACTTTGGGGATGAATTTCGTTTGATTACAGATAAATTCAACTTTGTCAACTTCGTTACAAAGGACTATGACTTTAGACGGTTTAAAAACTTGCATTGTATCCTTGTATTCAGTATTCATTCCATTTTTCAACATTTCCATGGAACTATGAGGCAAATAATTTCTATCATTTGATTTAAACATGTCAAGAATAGCTATTTCAGCTTTAGTATCATGTGCACACATTAAATCAGTAGCCCAACCTCCATTGCAGAACCATGCTTTTTGTGTTAATACTAAATGCCTTGTTAACGTTAATTTGCCCTTGTTTCCCTTCCTCATATATCACGAAAAATATTTGCCTGTCAGTTTGTTTCTCCTATAAAATTATATTACAGTCTTTTGTCATCGTGGGTATTCTTTTATTGTAGTTTCCATTTGTGTCTTATTACACTCAATTTATATCCTTTAATTGGGAATGGTACTTGATTGTCAATTTGGGATAGTTGATTAATTTATTTTCCCCACATATACCGGATGGGATTTTTCTATTATTTTCATCATGTTTTGTAGCAGTTATTAAAAGAAGATAAAAGCCCACTTAGATAAGTCATGGCTTGGAAACGTAGATATAACATAAATGTCGTTATGGACGCTATAGACGATCATCCAAAAAACCAAAGATCCCCCGTCGCCGTTCTTATACATCACGTAAGACGTATAATAAGAAACCTAAGGAATATCTTACGTCTATTAACAACATATTGCACCCGAATATATCAAATTTATAATTAGATGAGAAAAGAGGCAACATTAAGTTTCAACCTTTTCAATGTCAAAGAGGTTAAAATTACTTTCTTACATAGTTTCCTTGGATAAACATTGAGCCTATCTTGTTTTTCCAAATAGTTTATCCTTTCACTCAATCATTAAGGAGCCCCTTACCTTAGTGATGTTGTCAAATCCAGGTCCCACTTCTATAGTATAAAACTACTACTTCAGATGCTACTGGAATTCGAAATAAAAAGACTCGCGACTCAACTTGGACTAAAAGTTAAAAAATTAAGTATATAAGACTCAAGGCTGGAGACTCCAAAACCTTCTGTATTTTTAAATAAGGGTTTGTATAGAAGTACCATTTATGATGACATAATCAGGGTTTAGGACTTGTACTCATGACTCAAGTCCCGATTACATAGGTATGTCCAAGTCAAATTAAACTGCAATTTCAGACATGACTCAAGATGAAAAGACTCGCAAATTGACTTTAGCTTAAAGTCTCAAGACTTGACAGGGGCTCATAACAAATGACTTGTAAACAGATATAGTACTTTATATCGGTTTTTGGCTTAAAAAAACAACTCATTAATTATTTCTTTTACTAGAAATATCAACTTTTTCTCTTCATCTTGATCCATCAAAGTCTTGATCTTGTTTTCTCAACGTCTTGTTTTTAGATTAAATGGTCTTGAGTACAACTCTACCTTACATGCATATGTGAAATATCAAGATAAAATCAGGCTGGGATGAAAGAAAAACAATTTGATAAAAAATGATTTTACTTAAGGGTAGAATTTAGTTGATCTTTTTAGTATTTAGATAAATATTAAAGAAAAAGAACGTCAGTTTGTTTTTATAACATAACATGTCACATACATATGTACAATTTTCTCTTTTCCCTTAGTCAAGAGGCAAACGTAATTGATTTATCAGGGAGTAATTAGACCGTGATGTATAATTTTGATAAATTATTAAGCATAATTACCCTGATTATTATGAGGCTATTCCCAATGATATAAGTATGTATGTTGTCTAACATAATTTAGTAATGGCTGTGATTGATTAATTTTTCATGTGGACAGAGTAATTTTTGTTTATAATAATCACTCGATTGTATGGACATACTTTGTGAACACACAAGTTTGGCTATTCGTATATTATAATAGTTTAAGCCATTACCATCTTGTACAAGGGAATATTTTTTAAAAACAATAACAGTAAAAAGTAACCGAGAATATGGTGTCATCGATTTGTCAAATTTTTTTGTATAAAACTACCCCCTCTCTACTTTTGAATGGGTTCTGATGCCCCTGTAATGTACCTACTAGGAACAGTATATGTATTTTGTTCTTGCAGGTATCAGGGGAATTTTAGTAATATAAATACTTGATCCTAAGAGTAGGTTACCCATACCACTAATAGTAGTCTGAAACTTATGATCTTTTAAAATTAGTGTCCATGTAGAATCTTAAAAATGAAAGTTTGAAAATTGATCAAAATCAGAAAGTAATACGGAATTTTTTTTTCAGTGCAACTAAGTTATTTATTTATTTAAAAAAAGAATGGTTTTCTTCCTTCAACACCTTTCACCTGTTAAATTTATTAAATCTTAACTAATCTTTAAAATAAACTTTTACTTAAATACTTAAATTTTCATTATGTTAAAATTCAACATTTAATTGACCTGGTAAGAAAAATTAGACAATTCTGATTCGTAGTTCTAAAGATTTGAAATGACCTACTATATGTTCTAGCAGGGAAGAAAAATTACTAAAAAATCACGAAAAATTGCTAAGTCGTGATCGTTATTGCATGACTGTGATGACCGTTAAATGGAACACTAACAATATTATTGTACCAGTTGCCGATTTTTCTTGTATCCTTTTGTCCTTATTAGTGCTCTGAACGTTAATTTGTAACACTCGAATTGAATTTTGTTATGCTGTAAGCCATCATCTATCATTTAAATAAGAATAGTCCAATATTTAGGAAGAATTGCCATACTACCAATAGATTTTGGGTCCTTATTTTTGTTTTGTTTTCTTTCTCTCTTTTTTGTGAGAACTAATTTGAGTTCAACAAATCAATGTCCAGAACACTACTAAGAGGTTTGAGTACAGAAATCAACAACTGAAAAGAAAATACATAAGAATTGAGTATTTTTTGAGGATAGCATAATGGTTTATAGTCTAGATAAACTCATATTAAGACGTATATAGATTTGAAGAAATTTGAAGAAGCTTTTTTAATAAAACATTTTTTATCTTTCAAAATATGGCGCACAAAGAAATGATTCAAAATGGACGACACAGAGTCATTTGATTGATGAGGTTAGTTAGCATATTTCATACACAAATAAATTATTAATTTGACTAGGACTCCAAAGGAGGAATGATTAGTCATCAAACTGAGAAATAACAAAGGGAGGGAGGAAGGGAGAGGGATAAATGCTATTGATATGAGGTATATAAGTTCATGAATGACACAATACCTTTTTTAGTACCTGGGTTTTATGTTGAATAACATGAAAATGAACAATGTAACACTAAAAGGGTCAGATTATTCATCATATTAGAACGGCCGTAAGTGGTGATTTACATCAAAATATATGTTTCTTTGAAGGTTTAATCAACATTTAAATCGATTTTTCATTTAAATAGTAACTCTTTTTTAATCAAAGCTTCTCTAAATCATTAATAAGTTATTTCAGCTACTTTATTATCGAACGATTATCAATATCATCCTTCCCTATTATTATAGGAAGATAATCTTATAATAAATACACGAGTATACTTAGATGTTTGGGTAAAATTGATCAGTCTTAGCCGAAGTAGGTAAAACTAATTATATTTTTGCAACTTTTTGATATATGTAACTTAAAACATTTTAATAGATGTTGAGGAAAAGTCAAGCACAAAGCAAGTTTGTATTTTTGTAATTAACCAAGTTATTACATTTTCGAGTTTCAAAATTGCTTACAAGCTTACAAGTCTTTCAATTTTTCCATTTTAGACTACAATGATTATAATTTAGTTTCATAAGAAGGAAGAAAACACAACATGAATTTAAAAAAATAATATCTATGTACAAAGATGTCTCACTTTTAACGTTAGCAAAGGTTTAGTTTAAAAATATATTTTTATATTGGGAAGAGTGTTATAGTTTTGTGTGTATGTAGACTTAAAATGTTAAAATAATTTGTAGATAAAAGGCATTGAGGCACATTTTAATAATGAAATATTCATAGAAAATTCAATAGCATCTTTTTTGTATATAGTTAGTTACCCTACATTTGCAAACCATATTTAATAACTTACATTTACAAAGCGTATTTAAATATTTTTTTATTCTCGGAATTTTTAATTTTTTGGTCTACAAATACATAATTCCATAGTTTTATTATTTTGTCTAACCCTAATCTGATTGGTGTGTTATCTCACTTAGGTATTTTTAAGTTAAAAATTAAATTAAAAAGTTCTTTTGGCACATTTTTGATTTATGGGCAGTGATGTACGTCACGCTAGACAAAAACATATCTGTAATTATTTATATATGCAAATAAAATAAGATTGAATGTTACTCAAACCTATTCATTCATCCTCTAATTATGAGTAATTAGTCAGATAAAATATCTACTTATTTATACATCACTTATTTGGTATTGTGATTTAGACATAGTCTTACGTTACATTTACTACATTGTCTTTATTGCAATGTTCTATAGTACACTTTCATTTTTTTTATTTGGTGTTACAACTAGTAGTGTCCATCAATTGACTTCCCAAGGACATTTTAATAAATTAAATTCGTGGAAAGTTGACATTCAGCTTTGATTGAAACCATCAAAGCAGACGTCATCACTATCATTTCTACTTGATTTGTATTGAACTTAACGGTGCAATCACAAACTTATTAAAAAGTCTATTTTGCTTAATCTTCCTTTTAACTTTACATGTAATCAGCAAATATTTTGAATTATTACATCCAGTAGCCAATTAAATAAACAACACCGTCATTTTTTTCCTCTAAGTCAGTAGTTCTCAGAGCTCCAGATTTTTTTTTTTTTTTCATGTGCTCTACATTACATTTCTCAAAAAAACAAATTTATATTAAGTTACTATTTTATACTGTTGCTACTAGTAAAAACAAGAAAAAATTTGTTCAACGTTACATTTAATGTGTATCTTACATTTTCAGAAGAATTGATGTTGTGTATTGTTGAAGAAACAGTTACAACGGAATTGACCATCCTCCTGCTCACACATATATTTTTGTCATTTTTGGGATCAATGGTCAAATAAATGCTTAATTAAGCATATCAAATTTTTTTGGCGATACTGAAAAGAAATAAAATTGCATATTTTGAACCAACATGACGATCATTTGTCCATTTAAAACTTATTTTAAAACATGTTAGTTTTGCTAATTTTTATATAAAATCCCATTTTATAATATGAATATTTGAGAGTATTACTAAGTATGAAGTGTTTTGGGAAAGATCACCTTACCAGAGATTAAAACAAGGTCTAGACTTAAGGAGTCGATCCATGAGTTTTTGTTTTTTTCAGAAGATAAATTTTTTACTCAAGTTGCTTTGGTTTCAGTCTTGACTACTCAAAACCAACTTTGAAAGAATAAAAACTCGATACTAATATTGATCACAAGAACCACATTACTTATAAATTGTATGGTTTCTTGCTTTCTATTCTTATTATTGTTTTTCATACTTAAAACAAAATTTACTGGTTCCCTAAAGTTCGAATTATACATATTCGTGCTATAAAGGAAATTTAAATCAAATTTAGCACACTCCGTTTGCGATAGCAATAACCTGTGCCATATTAAATATGTATTTTAAAAAATGAAGCTACTATTTTGAAAAAAAAACTTTTTATACAAAATGAATTAGAAATAATTTTATGCATGGAGGGGTATAAATATTCGAAAAAATATCTACAAATATAAATTATTTCAACTACTAGAGTCATAAATAAGTAATGCCATTCCAGTTCATGATAATTTAGTAAAAATCCTTTTAATAAGTTCTCTGTAATTATTTTCGGCTCAAGTATTGTCATCTCAGTAAATTAACACTCATCTGGTATGTACATACCAATTTAGTCATTATTTAGATAGTTCTATCAACTGTAGTTAACCTTCTGACAAGAGTCAGCTCCTAAATATGTTCGAATCAATTATACATAAATATGAGTGGGATAAGTGTTTTGTTAATCTTGTTTTGACTTATTCATTAAAAAGTATTTTTTGGAGAAAATGATTTGTAATTATCACAGTGGTGTTGTTCCACAAAACATACAAAAATACACTGTATTTATTTCTCAGTTGTCGATTTCTTTACTTTTATTTCCCTTATTAGTATTTAAATGTTGTATGCTTGAGCTCGAATTAGCTCTTGCTAAGCAAGGAACAATTTTTTACTATAAGACAAAGAATACTTCCACAATTAGGAAGAATTAGCATAAATAACAACTGATTTCGGGTCTTTTTTCAACATTTCTTTTGGAAAGAAAGATTGGAAGGCACAAAAAATAAAGGAAGAAAAAAAATTAGCATATGTTACATTTTTATTTCTTTAATGTAATCATAACGCATTAAAATATTGACAACAAGGCTCAAGAACTTCATTTAGTACAATAAAGCTTTTTCATAACAACTCAATTTATCTTTTATTCCAATTAGCTTTCACATAGATGGGTCGATTCATTTCTGCAAATTCTTGCTCTAAAGGCATAATATCTTTGTTTATACATAGATATATTTGTATTTTGTTGCGTACATTATTCATTTTAGCTATGAAAATCACGGGTAATTTTTTTTTAAAAACTGGATAAATATAATTAGATATATTATTTATTTTGTAAAATTGTAATTAACTTTTGCTGATCATGCAACTACACATTAAGTTACTAAAATTTTCATATATTTTTATATATAAATTAATATTTGTATAATATTAAGAATTAAAGAGTGTATAATTATTAAATACACATTCCCCCTTTGTTTTGACGAACCAAATTCCTTTATAGCTATAGTTTAAAAATATACTCCCTAGGTTAGTGTTATGTTGTAGCATCACTAGGAATGTTAAAAATATGCAAAATGCCGCGGTGCGAGATTTTGTGAAGTTGGCTCTTGGTACAGTAATTTTTGTTTTCCAAAGCTATTATCATTTTTCCTTTATTACTGAGGACAGAACATCTACATGATAGTAAAGACCTCGCATGAAGGAATACATGCATTAACGTTAATAAAGCAAATAAAATGTAGACAAAAAAGGGCTCAAGTCCTCGTATAGTTATTAGTTAAAAACATCCAAAAAATGAGCATGACTCATGAGCTCCAATAGAGCAATACGTGATTTATACATAAACAAATTCAATTTAATTTCTTTATCACTTTACATAAGAAGTTATTGTTCATCTATTCTATCTCTATTTTGGATTTCTTCTCTAGATTTAATTCTAATTAAAATTCTAAATAAGTACATACAATGTTCAACATTTAAAAGACAACTCGAACTCTCAAATTACTTCAAGGTATCTTCTTGACCTCTTCAGTAGGAGCAAAAAATCATAGACGGTTTAAATTCTACAGGCTCTGAGTCTGTCTTCGAGTACTACAATTCTGTCAATCACTTTACAATTTGTAGAAGAGTAGTTTATAAATTAATTATGGTACAAAATAGATACTTTAATAGACAGTATGTTTCCTTTATTCAAAATTACATTCACTAAAGACACATGTAGTATGCATCAACCATCATCAAAATTACCCTTACCAACATTAAATAAAAACATTATTAGAAATTTCAAATAGGTCAGGTATCCCATAGAAAAATGGAAAATTGTTTGTATAATTTATAAAATCTATCAAATATAATTTTATTCTTCAGTATCAATATCTTGTTCATTTTTGAATACTTTAATATCACAACAAGTTTGAAAATCTGTAATTATCATCAGTAAACTTGTAAAAAGTATAGCTGATGGTTGATTGAGAACATGCGATTTTTTATCCCAAATGATTGCTATTACGAGACTCATATGATTGAAAGTCCAAGATCATAGGCTTTGATTCAAATCTGAATATTTAAAAATGACTTACTCATAGCATATCTTTGGATAGTGGGTGATTCTCTGACACGATGAGTTGGAGCCCCTCGAACTCGGAAATACTCCAGAGGATCCCTTGGCTTGGTTAGAATTCGGAAAGAGGAACTCAGGATAGTAAATTCCATATTGAATCAATCTATGGGATGGGATTGATAGCGTCATCTCATGATACTGGTTACATTCTATTCCTCCCTGAGACGGAGTCAGAAGCATGGATCTTAATCCCTGAACTTTTTTCCCTTCTACCCTCGGTGGATGTTTTTCTCCCTATATAGTTTCTTGTGCTTGTTGCATCCTCTATGAAAAGGCTATAAATAGTTAGTACCTATAAATAGGTACTATTTATCATGGTACACTTCATCAAGAAGAGCGCCAAGAAGTTTACATGTATTTATTTAGTAATATGCATAAATAGACATACAGTAAGAAAATTTGCCCTAATGAAATATGATTATAAAAATTTATCCAAACTATACATTGTTTTGATAATAATGATTGTGTAGGTACAGATGGGTATAATCATATTATAGGTAATCATACATTTGTATTTTAAACCTTATTTGCACGAACATAAAATATGCAAAAATAAGTTGAATTGTTAATTGCGCTCCTTCATAAATATTAATTTGATTACAAAATAGGAATTATATTTAATTCACTACTTTGCAGTACCTTGCATTAAAGCATGTAGGCGATTGTATCTTAATGTCAAATTAAAACAAACAGAGTAATTAGAGGCTAGACTATAGTTATAAAAAATGTAGTGGAATACTGTATTCAAGTCTACATGTTCCGAGTTTGAGACAAGTTTGGTTTCATATGCCACAATGGTATTCCCAAAATATTCACAAGGGGTAGAGAACAGCATTATTGAGAGGGTTGCTACAAGTCTATTTCTCAAAAGATTTTCCCTATAAACTGCCTTTCCAGTACACCCGTGGTGGAGTCCATGAAAAAAGGACTCGAGTCAGAACTCAAGTTATACATACACCTCTACAATGAGGTACGGGTAAATGTGGGGGTTGGTGAGGAAGATTCCGAGGAGTCACGACTTTTGTTTTATAAAAATGAAATATTATCAAAGATACAGACGTTTTACAACCCTATATGTGAAAAGAGAGGGGGGGGGGTCCTTTTTAGATACTTTTTGAGTCAAAGACAGCCATCAATTATGCATATATATATATATGTACATACATACACATTTAGTAGAATATCTAAACAACAACAATAATAGCTCATTGAACCAAAAAATATTTTTTACTCTTCGACAGACATGACCTGTAATTACTTAGAATCACTATATACGTACATACATATATAAATTATCGTATTAATTTTTTATCATAATTTATGATTGAGAGATTGCGTGTATGCAATGGCTCGAGACTCATGAATAATAAAAGTAATAATTTGTTTTATTACTATAAAAAATGTACATAAAAAATAGATTTTCTTTGTAAACGTATATGTGAGAAATCAATTTGTATTTTTCATCATAATTTGTAGATTGTTATAATTGGAAGTAAGGTATGGTTAAGTAAATATAATGAAGTAAATATACAATAATTTATGTGTTTGTAGTTATTAATAATAATAGAGATATTATTATCAGAATGGAGCAAGATGTAATTGTAAAATGGAAATTTGTTTGATGCAAAGCAAAATAACTCGAGCAGAGTAGTAGTAGTAGTAGTAGGAATAGATATGATAATTAGTATACAAATAAAATGAAATAGAGAGTTGAAGAAAAATGAAAAAAAAATTGAAAGTTAACTTAGATATTATATTGATAAATGCACGTCAGATCGAAAATAGTAATTTCAATTTCTCTTGTTTTTTTGTTGATGATGCTGAATTAATGTATTTGTTTATTAATTTTCCGCCTTCTTATTCTTTATACGATTCTTTCCCTTGTCTATCATGGCACTAAACTCCTGATAGGATAACTTTCCATCCTTGTCCATGTCATTCACTTTGAAAACATTCTCAATTTGTGCTTTTGTCAATTTCTTTCCAGAAATGGAGAGCATTTCACTTTTATCAATTTGTCCATCCCCATTTTGATCGTAGATCTTAAAAGCAAGCTCTGAGCGTGTGGGATTCCTACCATCATTAAATTCCTCAATGCAAAATTCGGATCGATCAAGGAACCTGTGGAATGAACAATTATTAAATATAATTCAAAAATAAGACATGGAAGGATGGAAAAGGAAATTGAGTATTGAGACGCAAATTCATTAAACCTCCCACTTCATTGAATCAAATCAAGAAGGTTCAATATATTTATATATTGTATTTACTTCCGTAATGGAGTGGCAATGCTCTTTTAGGAGAACAAAAGGTACTAATCACAATAATAGTTTCATGAAAACTTTCTATACATATGTTAAACTTATTGGTAAATTTTTTTTTGTCTATACGTTACTCCATCAACACAAAATGTTTACTTTATTTTATTCAAGATGTGATCTTTATTCTATATCGCAACCTAAAAAAAAAGGCTCAAAATCAGGTGGTAGCTAGCCAATTATTCTCCCCCAAATATTGTACTATTCTTCATCATGGACCATGATTCATGGTATTACCTCACTGACATAACAATATACTACAGTGTTTTTTTGTTACCGATCAACTTTTTTTATTAATTTTGCTTCTTATTAGTGTTAACGTTGATAGGTTGATCTTGAATTATATATGGTTCAGCTTTGAACAATTATTTACCATGAAATGATGTTGAGAAGAAATTGCTAACTGTTATCAACAGATTTGGGTTTATTTTATCTGTTTCTTTACGGAAGAGAGATTGTGAGAAACAATAAAGATAACATCGTGTGGTAGGATGGTAATCGTAGGGAAGGGTTTACAACATAACAAAGCAATTTCAAATTCAACCATTAAGTATTCAAGACACTACATTAAAAGAAAATCGAGAGCTCACAAAAAATACAGGAATAATTATTATATTATGTAGTAGGATAAGGCTGTTCTTTATTTGTCACATTTTGTACTCTAATTGCCTTACATTTAGTATCTAGAGCGTTGTGCTAGTCTTGAATTATAAATTACTCGGTTTTAAATATCGCTATTATACCATCATACAACTGTAAAGTGTAATCAACTACATGGTGTTGAGAAATAAAGATCTCCCTTGAGTAATATTGATTCAAAGTTACAATATCTAAGTATCAAAATATTAACGCAATAAATGGACAAAGAGTAGTCACTCAACCTCGTTCAACAACTTTTTATATATATTTTTTATACTAGTGGGATTTATGTATTATCCACAGATAAAATATTTTGATTAAAAAAAATTCTGAGAAAAAGATAATGATTTACCCATCATTATTCTTGTCTGCAATATTAAACACTTCTTGAACCTCTTCGGGCGTGATGGCAATTCCTCTACGTTGAATTGCATTGATATACTCTTTTGGATCAACTTGTCCATCTCTATTTTTATCGGCTTGATCGAATATCTCATTCAATATTCGCTTTTCATACTCAGACTTGGTTACTTTTTTTAGGAGAAGGGCCACAACACTAGCTCCGGATGCCATTTTCCGTGGATCTACAAGGAAATTAAAGATCTATTTAATTAATAGTTGAGACAAAGTGATTGTGCAATTTGAAAATATACATATAACATTATTTATGTACACTTTCTCTGGGATTTGGAAAAAAATGGAACAAAAACCCCTGAGGACAAAATCATTCGAAATAAAAAGTTATATGGGAAACTAATATAAATTAAAAAAAACAAGTACTTTTATAGCTGTATAAAAAAAAAGTTTATACATACATATGTATACGATAGATTCTTAGATGACTATTAAGTTTTCCTCAAACATCAAATTGCTATTTCCATGCAATTCACACAACAATCGCATACTTTATTGATGTTTATTGACAAAGAAAATCTGACATTTCTGTCAATTTCTCTTTGAGATATTGAATAAAAACTGATTTTGAAGAGTAAAAGGAATATTTTGAAAGAACAGAACAAAGAGCCTAGCTGCAACAAGTGACCCAATTGTCCACGTATTGTTAATATCTTATATATACAGGGTCTTGGATAGAATTGGTGTGAGAATGTGTACACTCACTGAATATGAGTGAATTTATAATCTATAATAGTGACCAGTGATATAGTGTAAAAATCTAAGAATATACTAATGTACAATGATAAATGGAAAATTAATAATCAATTCAATTCATTGAAAAGTTTAGTTATTTATTGATCAAAAATACTTTTTGGTCTAATTTTCTGGATTTCTTACTAGAACTCAAATTATTTTTCAACATTACAACATTTTGGTGAGTCAGAGCACATTAAACTACAGTAGATAAATATACAAATCCCAATGCATTCAAGGAAATAAAATGTGGTGTATTTCATGAATTGTTTAGTCCTTCTTTATAAAAAAAATTAAATCTGCTTTATTCGAAAGGTTTAAAGCACTATTAAAGCATTATTTAAATTTCTGCGTGAATTGCATTCTCAATTTATCATGCAAAATTAAATTCAAATGCCAGAGGTACTTTTTACTACAAATGTCCTATTTTGTAAATTTAGTGCATACTGTTAAAAGATCTTTCCTCTAAAAAATATTATTTAAAAAAAAATTGCGTCTCTCAACCTTTTTTCCAAAAAGAGAAGATAAAAAGACGCGATATTATATTGTACCTAGCAAAACAATTACGGCATTCTAATCAACTTTTTATTTATTTAGTCCACAATTGTATTCTCGAGTATCATCAACTTCCATGTACGTATCTTTTGTCAACCTTTGATTTGTAACTACATACATGTATTTTTAACCTTGATTTACGATATGAACGTTGTTGATCTGTTAAATTCAAATTATTTCTCGTTTAGCTTTAATAACCCTAATTTTAAATAGAAAATAGCCAAACCATGATAATTTCATTGAGTCGCTACCATAATATTTTGAACCTTACTTTCTCTTTATGGAAGAAAGGTTGAGAGATGTAGTGAAAATAGCTAAATGAGTAGTCAAAGTATAACAAAATTTAATTTGAAATTTTACAAATCAGCGTTCAAAACACAAATAAGAGGAATGAATATATGTATAAATCAACATTTGACAAAAAAGTATAAGACAATACTATTATGTACATATATGCTTCAATTTTTCAATTATATATTCCTTTAGCAGACATGCAGGTGTCCCTACACAAATAGAATGATTACTGTAGATTGGCAAGTTCAGAGGGATGAATGCAATCCGTTTGAAATTGGATTAGACTTTAATTTTCACATTTAAAAAAACGTGATTATTGTTATATCAATATAGAAAAGGAACTAGAAAGCAAAAGAAAAACAAACAAGTCACAATAAGTAACGTGAAAAAGGAGGAAGCATGTAAATACCCCCCCCCCCCAAAAAAAAAAAAAAAAAAAAAAAAAAAAATACGTTGTAATTAAATCAAACATAAAAATAATAGTTAATTTGTCTTATTTTAAGAAAATACTGATTTCATAGTCATAGCTGGGATATCATCCTCTGATTTTAAGCAGGGATCATCTTCTATAATCCTCAATTATCTTCAACATTATTTATTAATTTAATTTTGTTTAATTTTAATGTAGTGGGACTATACTCTGCCAGTTTTAATATTGGAATAGATACATCATCTAAATGATATTCAACTTGAAATGAACATGTGTTTCATCTGGAGTTGATGAAAAACAACTATTAATAATAATTTATTAAATAATTCAAATTCAAATGGTTTATCACGATCAGTTATTAGATAAAATGGTACTACGTAACGAGAAATCCGAACAAAAATAAAAGTGTTTGAGATTACTTCAGTAGTAATATCAGTAATTGATCCATCTTCAATCTATTGTGTAGCCCTATCTATTTGTGCTAAGATATGTTTATTCGGTAATTGTGCAGACTGCACAGAAATTTCTACAGGATGTAGTGGACATACAATATTCAAATGGACGATTTAAAAATTTTCTCCAGTATAAAAAGTTGAACTTAAGTTTTTATATGATGTTCTAACTTTGACAGTTTAAACTTTCCTCAGCTCATAATTTGATCTTTATATTCGTCGATGGCCAAAAGTCACGAGTCCTGATAATATTCAATGTTGACTTTCAGCTAGGATCCACTAAATTATGAAAGTAAAGTATCTAAAAAAAATCCTTTAGCCTCTTGTAAGAATTGTATGTCTCTTCTCGGAACATAATGTGGTCACTGTATGAAGAAACTTTGTTGAGTCAAAGGTTACATTATTGAAAACAAATTGCTATTATAATAATATGTTGAAAAAGGAGGATACGTCTTCGATTATAAAATTTGGAGCTCTTTTTGTGAGTTTTGAATTACAGACAATAAACTTCACACTGGGAAAATATATGTAAGATATCAATTCATAAAATTGTATAACGTAAAAAAGTTGACAATTCTTCCACCTGAGATTCAATTCATTACAATTGATTATAATTAAGTATCTTGCGTGATTAAAACAATTTGAAACCTTAATAATAGTTAATTTTATTGTATAACTTTTTTAATATTTCATTATTATTTATAGAAGGTAATTAAATACACACCTAAATAAGACTTAAATTTAATTAGATTTATAGGAAATGATAGTCTTTCATATATGCACTAGGCACCTATATAAGTCTTCCACTTACAACATAACAAGACTGACATAAATATGATTATGTTCGAACTGGTCTTGTTTAAAGTAAAATGAGATGCTTTCTTAGTGTCTAATTTTTTCCCTTGGATTATTATATGAAAACTTGTCTTTTTCCATTAGGTTTATAGATTAAAAATTATATTTTTAACAAGATTTTTGAAGTTGTAGCTTCCTGAGTACTACATTATGTCACTATACATTAGGGTGGGCCAAAAACCCTAAACATGGTACATGGCAATTTTATTTAATTGTTATACATATACACACCCAATTTCAGATAGATTGGAAAAGTTTTTAGTGTAAGTTTAAAAAATATGAAGAAAATTTTTTTAAATTTATTTTGGTATTATTTTAATTTCAATAACTGAAAAACTATAGACATATTTATGTTATTTGTTACTAAAATAATTGACTTATGAAAGCAGTTAGAGTATCAAAATAGCCTGTACTCTGTAGTATAGGAAAAGTTTATATTTTAATCAAATATAAAAATAGGAAAATGCAATAAACTGGTAGATAAAAAACACTTTTCATAGCAGAAATTTTGCATATTATTTTTGAACAACATGTAACATCTTTTTATCTCTAGCCAAATGGCTCACCCTACTATATATAGCTGTCTTCGTACAACCTCTCAACCATTCTGCCTTAAAAAATATGCTCAAAATTAATTGTTATCGGCCAATTCATTCCAACTGCTGGACAATTATTGATTTATTTGCTTGAATATGTTCAGAGTTTAACTAAATATAATTCGAGCTCACCAAACCAAAATTCAAAATCACAATAAGGAAAAGAAGTAAAGCTCCATTTCGTTTCTCTTTAAACAACTAGTATAGTTATCCCTATTATAAAATAGAGAACAGTCTGGAGTGAATAACAACTGCTAGTTTATTGCATAGTTGTTGTTTATATTATTTTATTTTAGAAGGAAAGGCTCATTAAAAATTGAGATATAGGTTCCATTTGAGGTCCTAAAACTTTTGAAACCATTTTCATACTCCTTATAGTCTAGATTTTGCGTTTCCAGATGGGCAACTTTTTTTAATGTACAATTTTTGAGAAAACTATTGATCCATCCTGGGTTTTTTTGCTAACGTTAAGAAAAAGTTCAAGGATGAATTACGGTATCAAATAAAGACTTTACAATTTATTTTGTAACAAACTTTATGATAGATGTAGATCTCAGCTATTTAGTCATTAAGCTTTTTTCAAAAATATTGAAAATTAAATAACTGACATTAAATTTTGTGATTTCTACCGAAAGAAAATTGAAAAATGTAGTGAAAGAAGTATATTTTTTATAAGAAACCAAAAAACAAACTCAAATTATTATATTATACAGTAAATTATAATAGAATAATATCTACAAAAAATGTCTCATAAAATATCCGTAAAAATAAACATACCATTGTTAAAAGCAGAAATAAATATACTGGAAGGGAGGAAATGTACCGATTATAACGCGCATAAAACATTTATTTTTTTGCCAATTTCCTTTGAAAATTGATGTTTTAAGGCTTATTCAACAATTGATAACAAGTATTTAGGATATCTAACACATATTTTACCTAAAATAATATAACCTTTATTCATACTTTTTTCAAAAATCCTAACAAAATTACTTAAATTTACTAAATTAGCTAATAAAATTCGACTCGATATCCTGTTTTACATCAATTAAAGTTTAATTTTTTAAGCTCAAATTTTCTAAGGTTTCTAGAGTAATGAAATATTGCTAGATAAAGTACATATAAATGTATGTTTGTTATAAAATAAATTGTAAAGTCTTTATTTAATTCATCCTTAAACTTTTTCTTAACGTTAGCAAAAAAAAACAGGATGGATCAATAATTTTCTCAAAAACTGTACATTAAAAAAAGTTGCCCATCTGGAAACGTAAAATATAGACTATTAGAAGTATGAAAATAGTTTCAAAAGTTTTGGGACCTTAAATGAAAACCTATGAAAACCACCGTGGGCTGAAAAGTACAATGAATATAACGTCATGTTTTTCTTTTCGTTTGACATTCAATATTAAAAGAAAAATTTGAATTGTTCTAATAACATACTTTAATTGTTATTTAAGGCTCAAATAATTAATTAGATAACAGCAATTAATGAAATATGAAAGGATATTTATTCATCTACGTAATATATGAGTGATGTCCAACCATTTTCTGAACTAGGAGATCTATTTATTAACTTGATAGGGGCACCCAAAAAATAAGTTTAATATCTTTCAGGGGCAGCAAAATCAATTCATATTTTGGAAAGATTTTATAATAATGTCAATACACCATTGATGACACCTTCTTTCATCACACAACTTTTCATTGTTGTCGTTTTTTCAAGTGTTGTACCCCCCCCCCCTCCCCTCTATTTAAGCGACTTCAAAGTTTATTCATTAGACTAAAGTCGGTGTTTCTAATAATACGTAATATTGAAATTAAATTTATTCAAATTTATCTTGAGTCTAATTTCAATCATCTCACGATCGACTGCTTGGGCAACACTGATCTACATAAGTTAAAGTTTAAAGTCAATTTTATTATTTTTTTTATTTTCACAAATTCCAATGGATATAACACACAAAAGCATACACTCACACACAAAAAAAACCCTACCTACTTGAAGTATTATAATCAAAAATTGTAATGGTAAAGGTTTAATCATGTTAAAATATTTCCATGAGTTTACACCAAATACACACATTATAATTTAGGTACATAAATACAAACCTTCATGCATGTTCAAAATCTATAAACGAATGTAAAAACAAAAAACACCCTTCCCGGGCCCAATAAAACATGTTTCCATTTCAAAAATAGTCACATGTGTTAGTCAATTTGAGTAAATGTTCATCGGTATCTATATGCATGTAGGCATAATATAGGGAGTCATGCCTTATTATGGTATGAATGAATGAAAGGGGGTGGGGGAATGTGTGCTTTTTTTAAACATGTTATGCAATTAATATAGGGGCCCCTCTACAACATACATATGTACATAAAGACAAATAGGATAATGAGGGGGGAGGGGAAGACGTCAACACGTGACAGGGTACTGACATGCGAATAACACATTTCATAAAAACGTCTTTCTCAAACTGTGCACCAAGGACAATATCCAGATACGCTGCAATTTTTTTTGTTTGTTTAAAATAGAAAAAGTCAGGGCAAAAATGTTGTTCCATGGTGCACACCCTGATATACTTTTGAGAAACAAGAGTTAATTCATATTTCTCTCAAACAAACATAAAATTAATTATTTATTTAAGGGATTTAAGGGTTCGTGAGATATACGGTACAGAGTTCAGAGTTTTAGAAGGATGTCAAAAATTGAATATTAATATTAATAATCATAATAAAGAAAAGAAATTTAATATCTTTACCCTCATCCTCAGAGCTTATGCTTCTCTCACTAAATGAACTGGGACGAGATAGTTCTGCCATTCTTGAACGAAAGAGATTCTAGCTGCAACTAAAATCCTTTTTTACATTTTAGCCACAATAAATACGTCCATTGGTTTACATATATATATATATATATATATATATATATATATATATATATATATATATATATATATATATATTACAAAAAGAGAGAAAGAAAGTTACTTATGAACTTATCTGCAAATAAAATCTCTTTAAATAAGAACACGCATTTATGTATGTGTACTATGTAGAAATACATATACATACATTCATAAATATTGTTCTCATGAAGAACATTTTATCCAAAAGGGGAGTCGTGGAGAAAGAAAGTTTTTTTTTTTAATTCTATATAGTGAGAAATTATAAAATTTCAAGGATTGTTCTATTAATAAAATACGACGACACTACGAAAAAAGGGAGGCCCAACATTGATGTGATTCATATGCATCTGCAAAACAATATTAAGGGCCTCGAAGAAGCCTTTCCTTTCTCTCTTGATGATTTTCATGTGTTAACTAGATACATAGAGGATTTGATCAATTATTTTATCATTGAAACCATCCTTTCATCATGCAAATTAATAATAGAACATCAAAGTGAGCACGTATTTACATTTCTTCTGCAAAATAAGTAGAGAAAGCAAAAATATGTATATTGTAAATGCATTTATAAATTACTATGTAGTCCTTATTATATTGACAAAATAAAAAGACACATGAGATTTTCATTCCGTTTTTTTATCTTTTTTTTTGAAAAGAGAAAGAAAAACAGATTGTAATGAGCTGTTGCAACCCAATTACCAATTGTCAGACCTTCATTTATTTAATAGTATTTGGGATATGCTTTCTAATTTACAACTTTTTAATGAGGTCTTCAATTTAATTGAAACTTTTTACAATATTTCAAGGTAATGGATAGGAGTAGACAAATCGACATCCCCTCCCTCTGAAAAAAAATCATTCCGACTTTTCGAAAACACCTTCATTGGAGATTTACATTGAAATGAAACAACAAGTCGGGTTATTACGTATACATTAATCATCATTACATCTTTCATAATATTTCCTTTAAAAAGAAATTGAAGAAAGTTACAAAATTAACCCGTAGTTAACAATCTCCCAACTTCTTAATATAAAGTTACAATAATGCTCCAAAAATTAATTTAATAAATTAATTATATTACTTAATAAGTTATTAATAGTTTAAATAATAAGAAGAAAGTCAATATATGTAGGTACATAATGAGATAATTAAATTATTATGCTCTTTTTAATGCAGAGTATAACACGTCGAGCTTTTTTGGCCACTCGCAACCTCGATTCACAAAAGGGAAAGGAAAAATTTGGAAAAACAACTGGTAGCTACTCTTCTGTATTTTCCATGTTGCCAACTTGTTAATATTTGGCAGAATTTATTATTTAGATATACTATATAATTATAAATTTTACCAATCATAAACCAATCGTTACTACTCCTAATATATTCAAAATTCAAAAAAAGGGCGCGCAATTCTTGATTTAATATATTTTGTATGCATCAACATCAGAAATAATAATAATATCCTTTTAGAGTTCATATTACGTAGGGCCAGCTGCTTTAAATCAAAGGAGTCAAATGATGAAAATCAGCTGAAGGGAGAATACATAGTGTTTTTGTTTATCCCAAAAAGCTCGTCGTGTAAATGAACATAACTCAAATATATATATATATATATATATATATATATATATATATATATATATATATATATTATATACTATTGTAACATTATATAACGCAACATGGTTCATTGTATATTTTTTTCAAGAAAATTAAAAACTAAATTGGGAAAATCAATCGAAATCGGTTTTTTTATCACACTTTTTTAAATAATAATGTAAGATTTATTTTATGTTTTAAGATATGATTAAGAGCTGTAGTTCTCAACCTAAAGCCACCTTCGACACCTTTCTTGAAAGTTTGAAATCAGTTTTTTTATTCCTTAAAAATTTGTATGAAAATAAATTTGTCTAACATTTTGAGATAAATAGGAATGCCACAGAGGCCCATAGCATAAGTTTATGAACAAGGTACCCCAACATTAAATAGTTGTTATCAACAGTTTTATTTTCCTTATGTTTTCTGTGAAAGAGAGGCAAAGAAACATTTTAAAAAATCAGTAGATATTTACTATACGACCCACAAATTAAGTACTTACGACCCCCAAAGTAAGTCACAACCAACAGGTTGTGAATCACAGAGATAGAATAATTGAAGGAAAATTTAAAAAAGATATTAGCTTAAAAATTAGTCTTATTATTTTAATCGATTTTTTTTAGGTTAGAAAGATTTTTTAGGAATTGTAATTCAGATAAAGTAATGAATAATTTATTTTTACAAATGCTGAAATATTTGCTAATAATAATTGTTATTAACTTTGATTTCCATTATCAATATGGTTCATACACGTAACTCTAAAGGCTATAAAGGTAAAAACAGATATTTTTTTAAAGGCTTTTACAGTCCTTTATATGTTTTACAGCTAAAAATAACAATACTTATAGACAATGTAAGTTCCATGATTTATTCATAGACATTTAATGGATAATTAATTAATTGAATTTTTCGTTTATAAATAGATAAATGCAAAGACATTTTTATAATGATAACAAATCTTTATCTTTATAAGCCTGAATGATCAATACACTTGTAAGAAATTAGTAAATGTAATCATGTGACCCAATTAACCTGAATCTAGGATCAGTGATTGATAAATATTCGGAATTTTAATACTGGTTTTCACAGAGTCTTATTTTTGAAAATCAAAACCTTTAGGGATTTCAGTTTGCTCGGAGCAAATTTATTTATCAACTTTTTAGCCAATCTATTCTTTTTAATTGAGGTCGAACTTCATAAAATAAGGATACCATTATCTTTATTTATTTCATTTACTAAGACACAAGATCGACATGTTATACTTCAAATTGCATTAAATGGTTTGATGGTTCTATCTATGGGGCATTATATTCCAATTCAATATTCACTATTGCTTAATGACTTCTCAAAGTAGCCACGTAGAGTAAATTTGACGAGACAATTTATGCTCTGATTTTTGGTTCATAAAATATATCAATAACGAAACAACTTCTTTATACCGTTTTGACAGATAATGGTCAATTAGACACCTACATAATTATTATGATTGCAACTTAGTTTGTTAAAATGCACCTTCACATGAGCTTGTCAGCTTTAAGTATGATGAGTAGTACCTCGATAGGATGCAAGTTTCAATACAATTTCGAGAGGGTGGATAACTTTAACCATACAAATAACCTAGCACGGTCAATTTCTGGATGTTAGGAAAAGCTGTAATGCATGGTTCCATGTACAGTACTGATCAGCACGCAAACATTCTTGACATATACCCAGCTCGTAATTCAAATAAAACTAGCAACTTAAGGCAAAATGTTCAATGTTTCACTGTATTTAATATTTGTGTCAAATAACTCATATACATTTATATATATGTATACCTATATTTAATAACTAATTTTCAACCCTGGACGTATATTTGATTTCTATGATTTTAGCTATACGTGTACCTGGACAATTTCCATTAATCAATTAATTATTTATATATATTAGGAAATAGAGAAGTAATAAATTGTTTAATTTATATCGTCATATTTATGAGGAAAAAAATCCCAAGATAGAATTGAGGTCATCTGAAATATATATGTATACAAAATATTGTATGAAATATCATAAAATCTAATCTGATTAATGTTATGATAATATGTATGCATGCATATGTATGTATAATGAAAGTCATCGTTTATAAGAATCAAACTTTCTATTCTACCTTGTTGGTTTAGCGATGAATATTTATGGAGCATTTATCGAGTTCTATGGAGGCTTCGAAAGTTGGATCCACGACAATGTACAGACAACGTTCAGACGCATTATGTCATTCTAGACTAATTTGACTTTCTCCACGCATGTTCGATTATTTTCAATGAAGAAAACCTTACATCAATCATTTGGATTCATCACTAATTTAAAATTGGTAATTTCACTACTCCCAGGATTAGTCCTTAATCAAGTTGTTCAACATTTACTACAACTTATTTATGAGAGACTAACACATTGAAGGGAATGGGTAAGAGTTGGGCAATTGAAGTTATGACCCTTATACTCAAAAATTTATAGAATATACCTATACTCTATTTTTTAATAACTACATCCAATGATTTCAGGTTATCCTAAATAAAGAAAATACTTCTCTTTTAATTCCCGATTTGGATGAGTTTAATTTAGATCCCACTTTTCCAGCCTACTCATTTTTTATAATGGTCGATGCATTAGAATATATTTCTTATGTATTCTATCAGGGGATCTGAGAGTTAATGTATTTTGAGACACCTCAAAAAGCTTTAATGGCTCACTAATTCAAATGCCTAAATCATGTCAAGTCATGCTAGAGCTATTGGTTGACTCTTAGTTTTAAGTAGTTTTATCAGAGCATTCAGAATCATATTATTTACTGAGTATCCGTTGATCCGTCGGAAATCCACCTGCTCTTGAGAGATTTGTAAGGTCTGCAGCCTGACATTTATTATCCTGTGTTAGGTTCTCGTTCTGTGGGGGAAAACTGAGATGGGTCTTTAATCTCCATGTACCTGTAGGATTCTCCTTTTTAGGGATCAGTGTCGTTTTTGCCTTTTGCAATCTGTCATCTATTTTCCCATAGGCTAAAACAGAGTTCAAATGTTTAAATATGAGGTTTAGATTGAGTTTTCTTATGTCAGCTGTTACCTGTATGCCCAAAACAGTCGTTACTTGCACTCTTCGACGGAAGTGTTTCCTCAACTTTCCCAGTATGTATTGGTGAGATGAGGATGTTTTGATTTTCATCCTTTTCTAAATCAATTGTAGGTATAGCACCCCTAAGGGATTCCTGTTGGATGATGTTCTTCCATTCTCTAACGATCTCATCAGAAATATCTGATATCTTACCTAATGGATCTTATGTCCCTTCAATTATAGATTTTGTGGGGTTGACGAAATTATTGATTAGTGACTCCTGTGTGATCCTATAGGCTAGTACATTGCTCATATTATTTCACAGTTTGCAGATTTCTTGAGATTGTTTCTTCCTTTGGTTTGTCATAATTATCTTGTATGTATTCATGCGGTATTTTTCCTTAATTAGGGTATTTATTCATTCTTTTTCTTAGGTCTACACCTTTTCTGAACCGGTTGTTTTTTCTCCGTTCATAGCAGGTCATACTTGTCAATTAATCATCAGATAATTATAAAACAACTTAATTTTAAAACTTTTATTTTTACTTCTACGATGTTAAAAAATATTTAATTTTTACTTTTATTGTCATTTCTGTTCTTAGCATTCATTTTTAATTGGCTAATTGTTACATTTAAATTTGTATTTATTGATTCTGTCTAAATCTACATTTTTCAAAACTGTATCACACAATGGACGTGAGATTTATGCATTTTCGTCTTAAACATAACGAAATTTATTATTTAAAACTTAAATATATTTTGTATATATTCTTTTTGAATCAAAATTCATATAAATGATGTGCTAATACATAGCATAGTACACATACGTAAGGGGGAGGGGAGTCAAAACCTCTTTCTTTGTTCCCTTGCTTACAAACCTCTATTCGGTTAGGTAAGATGAAACCACATTTTCTGTTGGGATTTCCATTAAAACTTTTTGACAAGTAACTCATTACTTATTTCATGCACTTTTAAAAGATAAAACAATTTTGCTAAAATTCCCCTACATATTCTGAGGCACTTTTGATTGATTAGTTATTATTGATTGTATAGTAAGATATGAATGTATCTTTTCAATAAAAGAATCAGATTTTGTTGGTGAGTAAGAAAACCAAGATGGAGAGGGAAAGAGTGAATTTGTTTAGGTAGAAGATAAAGAATTTTGTAAAATCCCGTTGAGGTGATGTCATAAAAAATATGGTACCATTGAGAGAAGCTGTATTTGTTGATCCTGCAGAGGACATTTGAATCTTTAAGATAGGCACGACGAGCTTTTTGGGATAAACAAAAACACACTGTATTCTCCCTTCAGCTGATTTTCATCATTTGGCTCTTTTGATTTAGAGCAGCTGACTCTACGTGTTATAAACTAAAAAAGGGTATTATTATTATTATTTATGATTTTGAGGCATAAAAAATATATTAAATCAAGGAATGCGCGCCCTTTTTTGAATTTTTATATATTACAAGTAGTAACGATTAGTTTGTGATTGGTAGAATTTATAAATATTTAGTATATCTAAATAGTAAATTATGCCAAATATTAACAAGTTGGCAACAAGGAAAATACAGAAGGGTAGCTACCATATGTTTTTCCAAATTTTTCCTTTCTCTTTTGTCAATCGAGGTTGCGAGTGGACAAAAAAGCTCGACGTGAGGAAGAACTAATTGAAAAACACCAAAAATATGCAGATTGCCAACTGACATCCCTTATAAGAAATTTGCCAAGCTGGAATTCCAAAAATTGTTCCATCTAAACATATAGGCTATAGATATATGTATTATTGTTTTCTTGATTTCAATTTTTTAATTCTTAATTTTCCCTTTTTGTAGAGTACAATTTGAATAGAATGTTTAAATTAATTATTGTTATTTATAATTAATTATTGAGGAAGGGATAAAAAAAAAGATTTTAGCTAATCACCTTCCACTCATAGGAGGGGATTCTTTTAATGACTGATGATGTTTAAAAACTGAATATTTTTTTTTAAAACTTCGTGTTTAACAAATTAAGATTTCTAATTTTCTTATTTATTATTATAAATATTAATATAAATCCAAAAAGCAAATTCGTTTTTTTATTATTATTAAAATAAATTTAAAGCGTGAAAATAGAAAAAATATTTATAGTACGTGATTAATTTTATAAAAACAACATTAATAGATTCTTGATATATGTAGTAATTATTTTTTTAAATGTTTTCAACACTCGTATATTGTTCTGAACATAAAATATCACTTACAGATTAGAGAAAATTACAAAAGAATGACGGATCTTTTGTGACTTATAAATTTCTAATTTTCGGTTATGACAATTAGAATTTAATATTGAAGTAAAGAAGAAATATACAACTTTAATTTAAAAGAAAGATCATCAAAAATGCCATACTTTTATAGTTATTTAATTTTAATTCTTCAAAAAAAAAGTTTAACCTTTGTATTAAAACTGTCGAGGTTTTGTGGACAAATTCCTAGTATTTATAGGATTGGACTATGCTATAATTATGAAAAAAAATAATTATATAGTGTGGAAATTAACAAAAGGAAATAAATAACGACAAATCATTTCAAAATGTATCATTACTTCATCATTAAGACATGCCTTTTAATCCTCGGATTATTTTAATATTTCGAGTTTACAAAACCTCAAAGTTATCAATATTGTAAAATATTTTTAAACTAAATTATTAATAGCATTAAAAGAGTTCTAAGGGATAAAATATGAGAGGGTAGGTGTTTCAGAACCAATGGTCACGATGTCAAAATTTTCATTTTTTATTTTTATGTTATTTGACATTTAAAGAAACATAAATCAACCATTAAAACCAGGGCACAGAAACAATGTTTCAATTTTTTTAATTGTACAATTGGTCTTTCATTATTAAAAGTAATTGTTTCTAAAAGTCTGCTTGAGTAACAATTAGATTTTAATTTTATCGGGACAAATTCTTCAAGTGAAGTTAAGTAAACTTTTTAAAATTCCGTGATAATCAATGATATTATACGTAATATAAAAGAAAACAAATAAATACAAATAGATAATTCTTTAAAACAACATCACTTATTGACAACTTAATCACACTAATTTTCTTTGTTATTATTTTTCAAAAAGTAGAAATAGCAATGGGCCCCTTCATTGTTCAGGTGCCGATAATCGTGTATACATTGATTGTTTTTCATAAAGCCCTTAAAAAGAATGTTTTGTTGATACTTTAAGGAATTCTTCCGATAAAATTAAGTATAATAAAATTCATTCAGTTTTGCATGTTGATTTAAAATCTATAAAAAAAAATTTCATGAGTTCGACGGTTTTTGAGAAATTGGGCCCCACTTTTTAGCTAATTTGGCCCATTTTTCAAATTCAACTTCAATTTAAACCTAGAAAAATACTCATTTTGTGCATTAAAAAATAATGATTTGCAAGTGTATTTAAAGCAGATTTCAAATTCAATCTTTGTTTTGACTAAATCGACTCCTAGTGGCGTAGGACTCTCGAAAAAGAAATTACATATTTGAAGTCAGCGTGCAAAACTGAATCTATTTTATTAAACATATACCTCTTAGGATTTTTGGAAGTTCAAATTTGTTGGCCAGTGTTATTAGTGAGGGAATAATAATAACTCATCACGATTAACATGTGCACATACTCAATGCATAATTAATTTACCTGATGAAATGATTACATTGGTGGTAATTAATTTGTATATATATAAAAGCATATGAACAAAAAAAGAATTTATTGATTCGATTCAGCCCTTGATAAAAATTCTCAAATATTTTTTTTTTCCTTCATAGGGATTACTAAATTTCTTTATGCAGTGTTTTGAATGACTTCAATTATAACTAGTGTTCCCCATGCGTCCAACATTATATTATAGTATATAATTACATACATAATATGTAGCTAATTAGGGTGATAAATGAATTTTATGATCTAGCCTGTGAATACCCCTAAAATCAAACATTTGCATTATATAATGAGTTTTCTTATTGTCTTTAGATATAATACATTGGAATATAATAAAGTATATTCTGTTAGGCACAAAAAAGGTAGAATGTATGTATATATAAAAATATTATATGGGGCCCAGAAAGAAAAAATATGATGAATTGTTACTAAAAATGACGAATTTTGGAGATTCTTCTCCGATGAAAGATTTTTCAAGGAAATAATATTTATATAATTCAATTGGATTGATAAATGATATGTATTATGATCGTAAGACTTGATATATGTATATTAAATGGAATTAAATTGTGCTAATAAATCATATTAGGACATCTTAACAGATATTTTTACCGCCCCTCCTGTTGAACTCTGTATTCAATCTTTATTTATATGTAGGTTCGTTCTTCATAGACATCAACCAGAAAACAGAAATAATATAGCTATGTTAATTTGAGTCTAAATAAAACTGAAAGCAGCGTCGTATCCTTTTTCGAATTTTTCTTTTGTAACTCTGACCCAGAGAGAGCCTTCATAACATTTAGTGTCACCTCTTACTTAGTATATGTATGTACATATATAAATATATTGAGCATTTATTTGTTAAAGCTTGAATCAAGAAGAAAACTTTATTTCATCAATCAGCTTTTCTTTAAAAAAAAAAAAAAGGGGGGGGGGCTCTAAACTAACTGTTTGCGAGACAATTAGGTCACGTTATCCCCAAGATATGGGCTATTACTTAATTAACTCATTGGTAGTAGGGTATTTTCTTTTCCTGATAAAAAACCTGCGAGAGCCTTTGATAATGTGGATATCTAATTTAAAATGATTTTAATTATGTTACCTTGTTTAATTAGAATTGTTTTAAGAACTACTATTTTCTTTTAAATTCACACTTCAGTTTTTGGAAATGATATGTAATTATTTTTTAGCATTAATGAATCAGCTAAAATAATTAGCTGATGAAAAATTGTAATTAGTATAATGGGTAATACAAAAAGATTACAATTTTCATTTTTAATAAATTTATTATTGACCTAGAAATCTACTTTGATATTATTTTATTTATACTTTGCAATAAATAATATTAATATTTGGTAAAATGGATAGCATAAGAAATAATTTCATTATTAAGTAGTAAGTTTTTTTGTCCTGTTTTTGGTTATAAAAAATTTACATTTAGAGCCATGAAAATATTAAATTAACTTAAAAAGAGTGGGGACAGTTGATACAAGAGAGGGTTGAAACATATCGTTTTTATATAATAATAAACTAAGTAGAGTCATGAAATTAATATCCCTAATAACCAATTTGATGTCCAGTCTTGTGTAGAAAAATCAAAGAGGATCATAACTTTTTCGATGAGATAGTGTGGAAAAGGTCTATTGGAAGTATCAAACTATTTTATATTTTTGTAATATCGCATATTCATTTTCGCATAATTTTGAACAAACTCATTAGAATTTGAATTGAAATTTTGTATACTTTCAAGTCATGTAACTAGTGAGCTCATCCAAATCATTCACGTAAGAAGTATTCAATAATTAGGAAGTTATTCAAAGCTAACTAGACCAACTCTATAAGGAATTTCACTAAGAGTACAGAGCTTGTCAATCCAAGTCTTTACATGCCAGCGTAAAACGGTTGAAGTGGTCCAAATGTATTTTGAATAATTTAAAATGTCCTATTACTTTCTTTGGATACGAAAAAACATTTACAGTGGATTCCATGCACAATCAGAGGAATAGTTTCTACACTGAACTTGACTATCCACGTTCTGTAGCCAAGATTGTTTCAAAAAGCAATACCTCCAAGATTTTACCTCCAAGGCATGTAAAACACACTATGAAAATGTCTAACCCTTGTGTAACCAAAGCTATGAAACATGATCAATTTTTGTTCAACTACACCTATCCAAGAGTTGACTATTTTTATTTAGTAAGGACACTGAATGTGCCATAAATTACTATATATAGTAACTAACTATACAAATTCAAGGAATTTATCTTGTTATTTCAATTAAACCAAGGTGAATTCTGGGAAAGGAAGACAAATTATATATGTATATAATTGAACTTAAAAAGCAACATCTTGCTGATTAAATGAAGTTTCATAGACAAGAAATCTCTACAAGCTGATAAAAGTTTACCCACTTTGTTATAGAGCTTTGTGTGTACCTAAATATTAAGGTGTGATCCCACTAACATATCAATTTACTCTGTATTTTGTCGTCATCTATCGACTTTTTGAAATTTCTTTTCCCCTTATTAGTGTTTTGAATGTTGATTAGTTGAATTTAAATTGTTATGTTTCAAACTTATCTACTTTTAAATGAAGAATGACTTCATACTTGTGAAGAATTGGCTGACTACAAACTGACTTTGGGTCGTTTTCTGTTTCATTTTTGAGAGATACAATAAAAATAACAACGTGATATCTAATTTAGTTGAGAGATGGTTACAATACGAGGTAACTATTAAAAAATTTGACATATTAACTATAATGGAGGCTTTCAAAAAGAATTACATTTCGTGGTTCAAAGAAAAGTTTCAATTTGTAGAACATAACAAGTTATTTCATGGAATTAATTATCTTTGTTCTTGTTTAACAAGTGCTCAGAACATTAATTTTTAGAAACAACATTGTTGTCTTGGTTTCCACTGACTTCACTATGAGTGTTTTGTTTGTCGCAATAATAATTACAAGTGAGTTAAGTTCGATATTATGGGCATGTTTTCATGTTTATATACATTTTTATATTTGTATTACATACCTTTTATTGAGTTCCTTTTTATTTATGTACAATTTAAACGGATATTTGATATACTTTTTCATAAAGATATCGACCTTTATTATCCATATTATTAGAATTAAGAGCCGACCCATTAGAGTTTTTGTGGCAAATACTGATACCAAATAGTTACTTTTTTTTTTTTAAATAATCTTTGATATTCCCCTAAAAATCTAAGAACAAAAGCTAAAAGAGTAAAAAAAAATATTGATCACAATATTATATTCAATTGTAATTCAATTAACAGGATGAAGTCATAGAGGTTGCATTTTGAGTAATACAGTAAGTCATGGTACTCTCAGTGCTTCTAGGAACAAAAAGACTTCTTGAACCTAAGAAAGTTTGGACTAAAATTGATCACGTGGTCGTTGTTTATAGCTTTGATCAGAACTATTTCTTAATGGGGTATTTATCAATTTTATCAAAAGGACATTACATATTTATGACATCAGAATCATGTAACTTTTCATTTTTGTTTTATTGTTTTGTTTTAAAGTGGAGTGGGGCCAATGGTTTCTTGCCCTCCTGGCTTCACCACATATGATATTGTTGGGAAATTGTAAATATATTATGTAAGAATTTTTTATAAAAAAACAAACATTCTTAGACTCATCTTCGAATACTTAGCATGTTTTTACCAGTATTAATCTTTGTAAAAATCCTATAGATATTTACTGTAAAACAAACGGAAGGAATTTTAGCTTCTTTTTTTATAACAAAGACTCATAAACGATCTTTTAATAATTTTAGACATTTTTAATTACCTCTATGCATTTTATATACATTCTAAATATTGTAATTAAGGAATAACATTCAAGCCTTATCAAAGATTTGTAGATAGGCGGTATATAAGTGTTACTATTTTTATCATAGGTACTACAACTAATCAACTACATACTTACTATGGCATTAAAAGCTTTAAAATCTTGATTTTATAAACATTTTTTGACTCGCAATACATTTGGTGACTAATTAACTACGGGGTAGAACCAATTTAATCATAAAAATGTAGGCCATCAGTTCAGGCATATTTTTGTTCATTTACTTTAAAGATTTGTTATTATTTGTTTTTATAACACTATACTAAATAAGCATAAAATGATATATTATAGATTAAATAATTTTACAAAGAATATAAAAAGTTTTCCCTGTAAAAAGGTTACTAAACAATTAATTCAATGGTCAATATTGATAATTTTTCCGACACATAGTAATCTTTAATGTATCTCTCAACATTTCCACACAATAAAAAAGAGCCAGAAAATGCCCGAAATTATATAGCAACATGCAGACGACGCTAGAGCCAATCACGTCGAGCTTTTTTGTCTACTCGCAACCTCGACTCACAAAAGGCAAAGGAAAAATTTGGAAAAACAACTGGTAGCTACTCTTCTGTATTTTACTAGTTACCAACTTTTTAATATTGGGCAGAGTTATTATTTAAATATACTCTACATTTAAAAATTCTACCAATATACAAATCAATCATTAATGCTTGTATATCAAAAATTCAAAAAAAGGACCTGCAATTTAATATATTTTTTATGCGTCAAAATCATAAATAATAATAATATTCTTTTTGAGCTCATAACACGTACAGTCAGGTGCTTTAAATCAAAAGAGTCAAATGATGAAAATCAGCTGAAGGGAGAATACAATGTGTTTTTGTGTATCCCAAAAAGCTCGTCGTAAATACATAAGAAAAGGATTAGTTTTATAAAAATGAAATTACAAACTAACTTTTGATTGTTTTACAAAAAGTGGGATAAAAAGTCGTTCTCTTTAACTGTTGGAACTTTCTATATCCAGTAGAAGATTTGTGTGAACATCTTTACAGGGTTTAATTTAAGTTCAGAACTTTAATAAGGAGAATGAGTAATAGACAAATGAATAGCTGACAAAGTAATATGCATATAGGGTTGTTGATATTCTGGGGATACCATTATACCAATTACATATATTATCCATTAATAATGGGATAAAAATAGCAATTTTTACAGGTACCTAAGAATGTCTCATTCAATTAAAACACCAGAATTTATATTCGAAAACTGGATCCCATTTTTTTATTTATCAAATGATCAAATTGTGGGCTGACTAACCGTTATCTTATGTCTGAACATGTCCTCTTTTTTATCTAGTATCTGAGTAAATTTTTTATAAAGTCATAAAATCTCATGATTTTTTAAACAAAAATAAAGATCCAGAAAATACAAGAACCAAATTATCTTTAATTTTAATTCAAAGTTTTAAAAAAACTTCTCTCTTTTTATTTGGAAATCAAGTTATTTTATCACGATTCAACATATTGCAACTTTAAACCATAATATTCGTTAGTATTTTCAAAGAATCGTTCCTCCAAAATAAAAATGAATTAAATGTACAGAATAGTTAATCAAAAGTAATTTGGGATAAGCTGACTTCCATTATGATTTGTCAAGTATAAACATTAGCTTGCTACTAACGCAGTACGTAAAAATGGAATTGCTATTATTACGCAGAGGAAATGATATCTCATTATATATATTGACAATTAGATAAATATATGTATGTACTATGTTTCAAACCAAGATATAGATCCATCGAAACCCCTAGTAGGTTTTATGACCTTCCACCCCATAATGTCTCTTTTTTGTTTGACCTCTATAAAACCAATGATGAAATGGGTTTTTTATGGATAGTTACTATCATCGTAAATGGTAATAGTATGCAGGAGTATATAATTTTTAGGTTGATGTTTTGATTTACTCTCAGAAAAAAAATCCTCAATTGATTCACTTTATTACGATATTCTACGTGTTATGTTAATTATTCAGATAAAAATATTTTAATTTCATCCATCGATTAAGAAGTGACAATCAAATTGTAAAATATATGTTTGTCGTTACAATTTATTCATGAATTCTAAGGTTTTTTGAGAATACGAATTGTCTCTAATGGGAATGTAAGTAGGAAAATTTACTTGAATCAGATGTGCAGACAAGGTTTTTAAATGACGTCATATTGGTTTTTGCATAATATTTATTTATTTTCATATGAAAAAAGCAATACCTCGAACAATGAAAAAATCCAGATTGTTCGAGACTCTCATTACTATGAACCAGCGGTGGAATGGGATATATATTTTTGTGGGGAATTCCTTTGAATATTGCAGTCTTTTATACCTTTTCGACTACAAATTTTAAAAAATTTGCTACCCCTTTCCAATTTTTCGTGTAAGACGAGAAGAAAAATCTTCGTATTGAAATTTGTATTCCTGTTTTTTTTCTTTTCTTAATAAGAACCTTTTGAATGACTTTTTTATAAAGTAGTTTTTGTTCCTTGTTTTGTTTTTTCAAAAAACTTATAACTTTTTTTTGTAACCCTCAAATTTGGTTCCCCTTTTCCATTATGATTAACTATAAAATATACAATAATCGCCCCGGTGCCCACCCCAGCCACTGCAACAAACTAACATGTAAATAACTAGTTGATTTTGTTTAAAAGGTTTTGAGATAAAACCGTATCATGAATTGATCGAATTTGGTTAAAGGGGGTACTCCAAAGGGTTCTTAATTAATGGTTCTACATGTAAAAAAGGTCGAAATGCCGGCGAATGTAATTTTTTTTAAAAGTTATATAGGTAACCTGTAAAATATTTGCGTTTTTATTAATTTTCCTTGGACCTATTTTGAAAATACAAACGTTGTCAGTAGACAAGGAGCACTATAGTGATCTCGTCAGGATTTTTTTTTTTTTCAAGTTACCATACTTATTATGATATCATTAGTGATGTGGTTCTCAAAACTGGTTTCAAGATCAACTTTTGGTGGTCTTGGTATCAACCCTCACGCTTAAAGTCTTGGTTACAGTTTTGACGCTCAAAATCTTGGCTTTCACTTATTATTAACGCAAGCAAAGTTATTTTCTGTATTAAAAAGTTTTCAATAACCGGTTAAAGATGAGAAAACAGAAATTATAAATAACCCAGCCCTGATAGTATTCTATTCTTAAAAGGTGCTATCATACATATTTCAATCAAACAATCATAAATTATCAAACGAAAAATTAATTTGTTTTGTAACTCGTTATTTGATTCAATTAGAGTTCAAATAAGTATAAGAACAATTTTGTCTATTTAGTACCTACAACACTGTAATATCACATATTTACTGTACCTAGTTAATACAGTCTCGACTAGTTTTGAATTTTTTTTGGAGTTTGTACACCTAATCTTGTACTCTGGTGTTTTGGTTTCACCGGAAGATGCCAAGTAGATGTTAAATATCCATCAACAAACTAAAAAGTATCCCAAAATCATCAATAACTTTTTCCCACTTTTTTCCTACTTTCTTTGCCTCTTATTGGTGTTTTCTACGTTGATTGAAAATTGAACAATTCCCTAACTGCCGGATATTAAATGAAGAAAAGTCTAACAGATTCTGTTCCTCTTTTACTCTCACTTTTTAGAAAAAAAAAGGTTGAGAGATGTAATGAATATTGTTATGAGAAGAAAAAAAAACATTGACGGCTGGATATGACTTTTGTATTTTATATTATGCGTCAATATTTATACGTGTATGTAAATTTCAATAACAAAAAGTAATAATCTACTTTCCAGACATAAATCTGTGTTAATCTTTAACTAAACATATGTAACGTAACATGAAGTAGAATATAACTATGCATTTGGAATCATTTTGTATGGTTGTAATGTCAATCAACCACAACTTAAGATATTAAATATTTTTACATTGTCCAAATCTTTTTTTTTTAAATATACTGACACTTTGTAATGATGACTAATGAAAGCCTTCCCCTCCAAAACTAATGCAAGAAGAGGCTCACATGAATGTTTTCCTAGAATATAATGAAGTATGTACGAACAAAAATAGAAAACTCGTGATTGCGAATTAAAGTTTTATTGAGGGGAAATATGGGAGAAAGATCGAAAGATACTAGTTCTCGAGTATTTACGTTGAATATACATAAATGATAAATAGGTATATCGATAAACAAAGTCTTATAGCGTAAAAGTAATTCAAAATAACAAGCTGTACATATTAAGGGAATGCAGTATAAAATGAAATCCCATCTCTAACTGGTTACTGCAGGGTTTTTTTTATTGTGCATCAAAACTACATATTGCAAATACACCATGGAAAAAGTATTCATCAAGAGCAAATGTAAATAAACACATCAAAGTCATGTCATTGTGTTCTCAAAGTCTCGTCCATAAAAGCATAAAGGATAACCATATGCATGCTAAGTAAAGCATTTTTTTTTCATTAAGTTATCTAATCAATAAAAAAAAAAAAAATCGAGTAGCAATTCGAAACATGCAATTATTTATATAAATTTAATGGTTGTGGTAGTAAGATGTTAATTCAAGTCGACCCAAAGACAATGATTTGTTTCTCCCCTTTGGGAGTCATTCCTTGTATTTGTGCAGATAATTATAAATATTCTCATTATTTGCTGTGTGTGACAATTTTTTTAAATATACTTTTTATACTGATGACGTCACAAATTTAACATCTAATTAACCAAAATATTATCAGCATCATGTTGTAGACATTGTTACTTTTGAAAAATTTATAGAACAAAATGAACATATTTTCAAACAAATATAAAGGAAACTTCATCTAAAAATTAAACTGTTGCATAGGAGCAGGGATTTTTACATCAATATTGGTTATATTATGTCTTCAGCTCTAAGATGGCTGACTTCTGAAATGATGATGTCATCTTCAAACATATATAGTGGAATGAGAAGTTGTTCAATGGTTGCGAGTAGTGCTTGTTCTAATAAAAGTTACATATTTTTTTAAATGTTTTGGATATGTATCATAAATCATAATTGAAGTAAATTGAATATTGTATTTTATCGAAAGTCTGCATCTAAAATTCATGATATTTATAAGTCACTCATATAATTACAAAATCGAGGATTTGGGTGTTGTGGAACGCCCAAAATTGAGTAAAATATGATAAAAGTTGTTATAAGAGATCACCTAGTGCTTGTAATACTAAAATATTACCCTTGAACTATGTCAGCTAGTGGCTTGATTTGTGTATAAAACTTATTACTCCTTTACAATTTTCTTATTATTATTTTAAAAGAAAAATTGTTCTTGTACATTTTAAAAAATTCAAATCTGCTCAAACTATTCAGTGAGTACCACTAAACTATTTTAAGTGTCGTATGATTCAATTGGAGAGTCCTGAAGTACCCAAAAAACACAATCATTCAAAATGGACGTTGATGAATCATAACTTACAAAAGTATGTATGACTGCATAAAAATTCATCAAATCCCTATTTATTTATGGAAGGGGTACTTTGGAGTTATGCATGTTTGTTTGAGTAAAACATTTTATCGTGTACAAATGTATCGACTGCGATAACACTGATACAATCATCAAGAAAATTAGCAACATATGTTTTGATTATGAATATTATAAATAGGTAATAGTTAAAAACTATTTCGATTAGAGAAACATTGCTTTACATTGAGTTCCAGACACGAGTAACATCAAGGATGTTCTAAGCCTCAAAAACTTGGGTTTCATCCATACAAAGTAGGCAACTATAAAAAATGGAACATAAAGTAATGAGAAATTCCTCATTAGATTAATGAAAAAGTTTGTTGCGGCAACAAGGCTTTGAAAATATGCATGCACTCCTCATAGTAATCCCATATAAGTTTATACAAATGTAATAAAAACTCAAATAAAAATGTATGTGTGTAAGGCTCTCTACAATTCGTATAATATATATGTATATATGTTCATATGATAATATTTAAGCACAATTTAATGTATATACCAAAAAGTATTAATGAATTTATATTAAAATAATGTATATAAATGTATATCATTCCTTACTTTTGTTTTGCCTTTTCTCTATAATAAAATATATAACTATAGCCATTGATTGAGTTGTAAAGAAAAGAAAAAAGAAAAATAGCTTCTCAGATCAAAAAATTGATATAAGTGAGTAGAGTGCTTTTCCATCAAGGGAATTCAAAAGTATGTAGTTACATAAATGATCTCTAAAATACCTTGGACATATCAGAAAGTAACAATTGTTTGTTTGTTTTTATTCTATAATAAAATGTAAAAACATATAAGCCTATACGAATATTTCTATACATAGAAAAGGGAAATGTTATGAAGAAACTTACTTGATATGTTATAAGTAGACAATGTGGTGTTTGTATAAAGTACGCGTAGTCGTGTACAGTTCAACTGTTAAAAATTTGATTTTGAGTTACTCAATTTTAAAATTCACGAACAAGCTCAAGACGACTAATTTACAGGGAATAAATATAGTATTATTAAGGATGAAAGGATATGTTCAGAAAGTAGTGAGGCTTATAGTTGGTGGTGGTGGTAGTAGTAAGGAATATTAATAATACACAGTCGGATCCCAATGTGGGAGGCTCTCTATTTTTTATGAGGTTGTATGTTTATTTTTTTTATATGTATGTATATACTTTTCTACTACTATGTCTCTCTATGTAACATGTTTTGTGATATTAAATATATACATAGAGTAACTCCCTTTTCCAAGGTCTTGAGCGCACGCCCTTAAAGCCTTTTTCTTGAGGTTGTCACAATTCTAAATCCTTTTTCGATAAATAAAGGATCCATCAAGACTTGTTCTTCATATTATATGTCTGTACGTATACCATTGTAGGTATATAAACTCATTTTACAATTAAAGGAAGATCGGCCAATAAGAGTCGAATAAAAGATTTATCTGAGCAACACCTGATTTTGTGTATACAAATTTTAAAGAAAAGCTCTCTAATACTAAAATTTAATAAGCAACTAAGAAAGAAAGAAATTTAACAAGTTGTTTAAGAGAAAAGGAAATCATGAGTCATTCATAGTCATGAGTCATTTTCATCACTAATGATCAAAAACTATTTTAGATTCAATTCTGCTCTTATTTTACAGCGTTATTAACGTGAAACTTCTGTTAATACCACTTTTGTGCCATATTATTCGTGAGAGGTATTATAAAGATCACATCGTATTTTGTGTACATTCATACATATTCATTGTATATACATATATAACAACCACTTCTTTAAATTGGATGTTTCATACAATGAGCAAACTATTTGACTACTTTAAGAGATGAGCAATTCATGAAGTTAATAATTTGGTAAAATACTATTCTTTCAATAGGAAATAATTCCCTTTAATCCCGAATAATAATATTAAAATATTAGGATATTCAAATGAAGAAAAAGTAATATGATATAGAAATGTTAAATAGTAAGATTATTAAAATACTTGTACATAGGTATTTTAAAATCCTTATCCTGACACGATTGGTGACAATGTGTCAGTACTTAGTTTTCAATTAGATCGCAGTAAAGGAGATCCTCTGGAATTGGTAGATCTGAAATTATCAGTTGAGAACAATAAATAATTATTAGTAGAGATGCAAACATTGTTGGAGTCCTAGAGAGCGTAAATTTCTAAATGAATGTATGTGTTTGTTTGTTTTTAAATATTCATTCCTATTTTGAAGATTCAAATATAATCAGCAGATATGGTGCCTCTTATGTTTTCATGGCATACCCGGCATGGTGTTTACCCTCACCAGGATTCATGTAATTTTCATATTTCTAAATATAATAAGCGTTCGAAAACAAGTTCGTGGAGGAAGTGTAAGTGGTGGCCAGTGCTACAATAGATGTAATTGAATAAAATCAATTGCTTAACTCATAAATGTTGTTTAAATACACTATGACAATGTTGTTAAATATCTTCCTTTTCTTTTTTTAACTAATTTTATTTTGTATTTTTTTTACAATTTTATCTGCGTGCTTCAAATTAATGCATAAAAACATAGTGGCAATATATGTTTATATATATATATACTAATTTAGTTTTTCGTAATAAATGTGTATTGGAGTTAGTGAAGTTTGGAGGTAGTTTGTGGATGAAATCTCCAATCTCTTTGAAAAAAATTGAGAATAATTTTGAGCAAAGATCTTTCATGGATTGGGGAGAAGAGACAAAATTCAGATTTTACAAAGTTACTATTTTTATCAAGAAACCTGATTTTTAGTTTAAAATTCCAAAGAGATGCCATCAGAGAGTTTGGTAGAGCTCTTAATATGAGAAACAGTGGAAAAAGAGGAACCTACAATCTTTTTGTTAGAATCAAAAGCCAACAGCATGGGAGGAAGTAAGTGGGAAAAGGAGAGGCTCACTTTGGGGAAGAAGACAACTATAAACAACATATTGACAGACTCAGATTTGGTAAATCAGTTTTGAGGAAATGGATAATTCAGATATGTGGCGTACCAAATTCTTTTCCAGCTTACTATACCCATTGAAAGGGATATACACTGCGGCTTTGATTTAGAAATGCCCCCAGCAATTGGAAGAACTAACGAAGTTTTATAAAGCTAATGTAATGAAAAATCATCTTATGAAAAAATATTGTAATATTCTGGAAATGGCTGAAGGAAACGATAAAACTGTAGCTTTACATAGATCGCTGAATAATGCTAGGGACATTGGATATAGAAGTGACTAGTCCCTCATAAATGGTAAAACAATCTTCTGTAACAACTACTCTGCAACAACGAAGGAAGACAAGTTGTGTTCATTTAGCTGTGGGAAAGTAGACTCTCAATTACATGTACTTATTGAATACATTAATGTTGAAGTCAAGGAATTGGAACCGAGAAATTTCGAAATTTTATACCTAGAAGAGAGAACATGGACCTTTCTAGTGGATCCCAGTGAGGTGGGAAGAAGAGGAATGATCGGAAGAAACTCATTCTGTATTTTTAAAAAGCTCATTGTTATTTATAATAAGTGTAGAAAAGTGGGAAACATGCAATCAATCAAACATAATTTATCGTTATACCTAATCGTCACTGGGTTCGAAAATATTGAGCAATGGAAATTATTAAAACAAGATTTTCAAAGAGAGTCCGTGAAAGGTGGAATAGAAAAAATGCTCATACCTCAGAGGAAGTGAAAACACCTCTAATATTTTAAATTAGTATTTTATGATTTTATTGATTATATTATGAATTTGAAATAAATACATAGATAAATTGAAAAAAAATTAGAAACAAAGTAGCAAAAATTATATTTGTGTATATATATCAATGTTATCAATACATATATATATTAGTTACTTTATTCATTCGAGGCTTTGAATGTACATATATGTATATGAAAATAATTTATTGTTTTTATTCTGCACGACTTATTAATTCCTGCACTGGATAAGAATATATTTGACTATTTCTTGAAGTGGTTAAATTGTTTGCCTATTTCGTGAAATGGTCAATTTTATAAATGGGTCATAATTAAAGTTGTTCAGTATATCGGTACTACATATGTTATAGTTATACTTGAATAACAACCTACCGTATATTTCGACGAATAAGACAACCCTTAAAGTCAAAAAATCACTCTTAAAAATTAATCATCTCGTCTTATTTGATGGTCGCCTTATACACGGTATTTAAAAAAGTAATATACTAAATTGGTATTGAAATTAGTGCTTGCAGTGCCATAACACCATTTAAATATTTGACACGTTGATACCGTAACAAAAAAAAGTACCCTAGCAGGCACGAAAATATTGGTATGATGACAGCACTAGTTGTAACAGGTACATATGAGAATAGTTTTATGAGTTCTAAAATGGTTCTTATGACCTTTCCATAATTTAAATTAGAAATCATGTGTTCGATGAGATTAGGAAAGATCGTAATATGCAGAAAAGTCCTTAGATGTACATAACTCATCGATTGTTGAAAGATGTGCGAATTCACATTTAGTTTTTCCCCTTTGAACGATAAGAAAGTCTCACTTTCGTAAATTCGAGCGACGGTATTATTCTATTTCCTGGCATTGATTATTCTTAGAGATAATGAGGCCTACTATGAAATATCTATAAAAAAGGCCTAGATAATGTATACTTCTGAAAATAACTGATTGATCTTTATGTATATCATTATGGTTTGATAAAGATATGATGGGGAAAATAATTATACGAGGATCAAAGTACATTTCTATGATATCAATATAATATGTACATAACACATATAAAAGATAAATTAGATACATATATGTTATGAAAAATAACGAGTTACTCAAAGAGATCAAGCACTTGAATATTTTCTCTTACTACCATTTGGTAGGATAGAAATGAATATATGAGACAATATCCCATATTAATGATAAGGAATACCTCGAATACCTTAAAAGTTTATTTATCCATGTTGCCATTCGTCCCGATCGAAACATTTGAAATTAATTTGAAAATGCTCTAGAAATTCGAACATTAAATGTTTATCTACAAGAAATGTTTGTCTGCATATATTCATAGAGGGTTCTAATTTATTTTTAATGTCGTATATATTTAATCTATTGAATTAATTGGTCGTAAATTTTCACAACTTTATTTGTTATTTCTGTATAAGTTTCTCACAATGCAGGTCCTAGTTTGAGTGTCCATAGAATAATTTATTGAAACATTGAGTCTACTTAGTGATTTGGTGAACTTATTTTGTAAAATACATTTCGTTTCTTTTCATTCCTCAACACCAGGAGATTTGCTTGTTTGAGCTTCATTAAAAAGATACTTCAGAGTCGACTCAAAGTCACAAGACTTGACGTAGACACAAAAAAATGAATTCTATGTTCACACAGCTTTGCTCACGATACAATATATTAAGGAATAAATATTTATCATGCTAAAATTACACATGCAAAGTTTTTGGATGTTGTATGGTAAAAATAACATACATAATAGGTCGAAAAAAACTTGAACATTGATCTCTTTCTTACTGCAAAAGAATGAAAGTACATACATAGATCCTTTTATGAGGCACTTTGTAATACTAATATATGTACATACCGTAACAACAAAGGAGTCAAAATTACTTCTTTGCCGAGGGTATATACAATTTCAGAAACGCAAATCCCAATCATAAGCAACTTATTAGAAATGTAAAATAGAGTAAATTTTGTTTTTATATTAGATTATTGTAAAACCAAGAAATGCCATTATCTTTATGGTCTCTTTTTAAGAAATGAAAATTAGGCAACTCCTCGTAAAATCTATGGGATATAACTTTATTTAATAAATTCCAATCTTTTAAAATGTTCTCAGAAATGTAGCAATTGAAAATAAAAAAAATAAAGACTAATATTTTATTGAATAAAAGTAAAATATTGATTTTAAACAAGTAAGCTTTAAGAGTTTCATTTAGAGTAGACCCCAATAAAACATAAGCAAACTAACTCAACATTCATAGCCACAAGATGGTTGAAATTTACTATGTCATAATAAGCAAACAATACACTCGTTTTTTGGAAAATATACACGTAAATTATAAATATTCCTAAGTTATAATAGAACATTAAAGTCTTTTTTTTTAAAAAGTAATATACATATAAAGGATTCATTGGATCCTAGATTTTTATTCAAGAACTTTACACAGTGATATTTGTAATATGACAATTGAAATAAATGAATTGTGAACATTAAACATAACGTTTAAAATATTTATGCATGTTTTAAATAAATAATAATCTTTAAAAGTGTGTTCGTTCATGCTATGAATAATAAATTTGGACTTAGGAATATGCAAAATATACATATATACATATGTATCACTGATACAGTATCAGGGTGCATTAAAAGCAATTCTTTAAGGGTTTGGTGATTTTTTTAATGTAAATATAGTTCCGAAGAAATATATGGTATAGATATAAAAAGGCAATTAGCGGATTTATTGACGGATATTTGGCAAATTATGCTACTCAAAATAAAATTGTTTCTATTTTGGGCAAAGGATTTAAATGAGGATTGATTACGTTGTATATATACGGGGATGTGGTTCTCGAGATTAATCTGTAGACTAAGTTTTAAAAGTTTTAATCTTGTTTTTGTCTTAGCCCTTCAAAGTTTGGTTTTGTCCTGATCTAGACCCTAGAAAGTCTTTGTCCTGTTGTTAAACTCACAATTGATCACGATCAATTAGATTAAGAAAAATAATATTCTATTTAAAAAAATCATATTTTTAAAAAAAGTGATTTTTTAGCAAATGTACAACTTATTTTAAGAGTGACAGGAAGCTAAAAATGAATTCTTACATCTGACGACCATCACACGTCAGAACATAGGACAACAATTGACAATTTATTTATAAAAACTCTGCACATCATAATTTTCAAACCTCATCTTTTCAAAATGAAGGGGTTCTGTGAACACAAACGCTTCTTATTTATAGTAAGGAAAATGCAACGATATGCTCCAAAAATGTATTCTTAAAATGTTATATCTCGAAAAATTATAAGAAATGTTTGAAGTTACAGAACCTTTTCATTCTGAAAAAGTGAATGATTGAGGTTTGAAAAGCTAATATAAAAAAATTGTGTAATCGCAACCTCGATTTTTAAAACAACAACTGGTATAGTCTTACCATACTATGGTTAGGAATGTAAAAAATAGGCACTTTCGGCAAGTAAAAAATAAATAAAAAGAGAAACCAACTTCTTTTCTTCTGAAAATTTGAAGAATATTGAGAGGGAAGCAACTTGAGCTGTCACGTCGTTTAACTGAGCTTCAAGCCTGCTATTTTCTTTATATACAAATGAAGACATCAATAATAAATAATAACATTTTGTATACCATAGATGAGAGGCAGAAAATTAACTGTAATGAATGTCAGGAAATTATATATTGATATAATTCAATAGCAAGGAAATATTTTTGAAGCCTGGTCAGCTGTTGAGAAAAAAAAGCTAGTTGACCAAAAAAGCAAATTTAGTTGTACATGTCCATGAGAAATTTATCATTGCAATTATAGTTGTACTGTAATAAGGAAATCATAGAAGATGAAAACGTCGAAGGCATTGATACAGCTTCCAATATACTTTTGGAGTATTTCAACTCATTACCAAATACATTGGAGCTTTTCAGTGAAGGCAAGTAAAGGTCAAGACTTCACATAATGACCCTTGATGAAGAAAATGAATAACTTTTAGAAAACTTAAAGGTCTTAAAAAATAAAAAAAAACGACATTCTACCAGAAAAATCGCAGACCATAGTCAATGATTTATGTACCCATTTAAAACAAAAACCTTAATTCAGGATTAAGGGAGAAAATTTTGATTAATAAAATTAATTAATAAATGAAATCTTTAGTGAATAATGTTTTAATTATAATTTTAATTTTTTTTTCATTCACTGTGAAGGGTAAATGTAGTAGTAATTTTTCAAAAGAGCTTCATTAACAATATTTTAAAGGGTTATAGAGAACGGTTTCTACTTATCATTGATTTGAAAATGGGCTATGAGTAATAATCTTTCGTAGTAGCCTCGACAACGGCCTCCAAGTTTGTTCCATTTTTATGTTGATTCCATCAACTTATTAAACCAGACTTGACACAACAAGAAAATAATATTTGGGACTTGTACATGTGTGGACTGGTCCTTGTGACATGATGTCCCAAGAGTACCCATGAATTCAACCGACCAAGTTTTTCAATTTGAAAAGGACTGAGCTACGGAACAATACTACTGTAGTTGTTCCTGAGGATATCATTAGATAACTAATAAATCAATTTTTTTCGAGAAAAAAATTGTTGATCTCAGATTAGATCAGATGGCAAGAGCGAAACTACCAACTTTTCTGGTGAGCGTACAGGGTTACTCCCTCCCCAGTGCCGGTTTTGCCGAATGTGGGGTCTGAGGCAAATTTACAGAGCCTTTTTCTTATTTTTTAAATTGGAATTGCATAATGAATCTTGTATAGCAGCCCCCTCTGTCACGGCGCTACTATGTACAGCATTTACAGGGCCTAAGTAAGCGTATTTATATTGGAAGTCGAGATATTTTTTTCTTTGACTGCACAGAATAACCCAAACCCGTCTCATTCTCTGTATAATGAAATTGCTGTTTTAAAATATAAGTAAATTAAAATTATGTATAAAATCTAAGAATATGAAATATAATGCAGGCCTCTGTGGTTCCTTCACCACTGCATATCCACTTTTTTGCTTTACTGCCGACAGGTATTACAAGAAGAGAACATAGGAATTAATTACACAAGCCTTGCAAAATGAAAAGAAAAGTTACGAGCTATTCATATGAAGATATCATTAAATTAAGCTTGACCTTTAACTATGAAGACATCAAGAGACAATTGATTCACCTCCTTAAAAGTGAAGAATAGATTTTATAATAAAGGAATGTCTGTATAAATTTATTGCAATTTGAAGAAGGGTCAAATTCTAGGGAAACCTTTAAATATGTCAATGGATAGTATAATTAATGTTTCATTTTTGTCTTTTTTTTTCATAAAAAAAGACGTCAGAATATAATCAACAAAACATCTTGAAATACTATTCTAGAATCTATTTTATGGTTATTCGACTCCAATGGTAGAAAAAAAAATAATGTCTGCCTTCAAGGAAATTTAAAATAGTACATGGAAAAAGAAAACTCAATCAATACTAATACATAATCAAAGGAGAAACAGAATTAAAATGCCAAATATTTTTTTTATTCTAAATATGATTATATGATTGATCGTTTATATAAATATATATAAATTTAAATACATTAATAGTCAGTCATTATATTAAAAATGATTAGAATAATAGTGATACACAATTATTAAAGAGTCTCTTTGAAGAAATTTTTAAAAAAATACATCATTTCAGGAATGATCCCCTTTGGACACTGTCTTGCAAAGTTCTTCAAATCTATTTTTCAAGCACTGTCGGAGCTCCTCTCTTTTTAAAAGTACATCAGGCACACTCTCTTGAAAATTTTTAATATCTTCTTCTGGAATGCCTTTGTCATGTTCATCATCATTGCCTATGTGATCATCAAGGGACTCGTTCAAACTAAGTATGCTAAAATTTGGACTTAATAAAGAAAATGACTCAAGGAACGGATCATTTAAGGGAGGAATTTGTGGCAGATCAGACTGAGAAGGTACACTTGGAGGAGAATTTAAGGGCTCATGATTGGAGACCATCACCTTTTTGTCTTCTTCAACCAAATTAGGTTCTTCTTGAGATATGATTTCAATGACCTCTTCTCCTTCTTCAGCCTTAGACAACGTTTTAGAGCAAGACTCCTTATTTGACCCTTCAATATTATGTGCATTTTTGTCGTTTTCATCATTGTTAAGTGTACCTTGAGCCTCTGTTGCATTTTTTTTTCGATTTTTTTTCTTGGCTCTTCTTTTCGAGGATTTTGATTCTTTTTTAGGTTCCTCCTCTTCGATTTCTTTACAAATTCGATCCAAGTCTGATATACCTTTATTCTTTTCATATGAATCCTCAAAGGCAGCTCGCATCATGGTTAAAATTGTATATGATAAAACCCCAATCGACACCTTAGTTTCCTTGTATTTTTCCCAAATCCACTGTAAACGCTTAAATAAAGTGAGTCCTATAACGAGAACGAGTGCATTTTGGCCTCCTATTAAATTAGATGATGTTCGTCTCTCAACTGTTACTTTAGAATCAATCTCTGGATCTATAAGATACATTAAATGACGAACAAATTTTTCTGATTCGTCAATGTGAATGTGAAAGTCATGAGTCACGTTAAGAAAATTCTTAAAATTGGCTAAATCTTTTTTAGCAAAAGTCTTGTAATTAAAAGGAAATTTTGCGTCTTTACAGATTTCTATTGATTCAAAGATTTTGGGATTTCCATCGGTATTTTCCTTATCTTTGGGTTTTGTATCGTCTGCCTCAAGAAAAAAAAGATAGAGCAAAGCTCTATATATATTGATTTCACAATTTTCACACATCATGTGCCGTGCTACAAAATTCGTAATGCTTCCAACTAAAAGTGAATACGGGATTTCCAAAACAGCTCTGCGCGATGGAGGTTCCATGATTTTCCATGCATCAGACCAAACCTGGAGTTTATTTGCATAATTTACGGCATTGGCGTCGTGTAACCCACATGGAGAAGCACCTTTCGTCTCGTAGAGTACCTCTTCATAGATACGAGGCATGCGTACGCAGAAAAGATCTGCCATTGCTTTATTTCGTGTTAAATGCTTATGATCAATGTAGATTTCCTTATCTCCAATGACGAAAGGAGTGAGGCAAGCCAGAGGATCAGGGTGATCTTGAAATTTGAAAAAATCCGGCCAATTGAGTTTAAGTTTATTCAAATCTCTCAGTAATATCCCAAATGCTTTGTAACAGAATACACATTTGAATAATTCTCCAAAAGTTGTGATAACACTATCCAATTTTACATTGAAACAAACTGAGAGTTCTTCCTTATCCATAGCTTCATACTTACGAAGGAATATTTCCCTCTCAACTCGAATATGATCATCACCTCCAGGTTGAAAACGAGGAGGATTGACACAAGCAATGCAAGCATCTTGGGTTGTCATTGTCAAGCAGATATACTCGTCAAATATGATGGGAACACGCCGCATTCTCCCCGTGCAGTCGATAGATGCATTTCTAGGCATAGGTTTGAGGAATTGTTGGGCATAAGGGCAGAAACGAAAACGAGAAATTTTACGGGGATAAACGGCGACGAGACGTCCAGGATTCAAGGGACGATTCGATCCAGACATGTTGTTACTTCAAACCTGATTTGTCTTTCAAAATATTTTTTTAAGGGGTTGTTGCACTTTACCTGTTGAGAACAAGTCCCACAGTATTATCTGGGTATCGTCCTTCCGAACCAACCTCTCTCATAGTCACTATATCAATATGAGTAAGAACCAAATAGTATATAATACAATTTAGCCCATTACTTTGTTATTTATCTACTCAGTATTCTATATTGCAGCAAACTCAATCCACACTGGACAGTAGGAACAAAAGAACTTTGTTTAAGTCTCTTGAGAAATCATACAACTAATGCAAAACTCGTTCAAGAAAAAATACGAATAGTATTGGACATTTTTACTATATGTATAGATTGAAAAAAAAGAACTCTTTATGAATACTAATATCGACTTGGATGTTAAAGGATTCCATTTATTCCATGAGTGGCACCTATTACTTTGTTATTATAGGTATATATTTGTTGACAAACAATAATATTTTAAAGTGTTATATTTCATCATAAAAAAAGCAAGTTTCAACAGTAAATTATATGAACTTTAATGAGCAGTGATCCGGGTATTTCAATATTTATTTTTTGATTACTTGAATAACGTCTTCATCGTGCATTGGATGAGCTAGCCCAATACGCTGAGGTGAATACTTGGTACTTGTTCCCTAAATTTATATGTAAAATAAAATAAATTATCTAAGAAAAAAAAAAGATGTCCCTTACCCAAACTAATCCATATTTAAAAACGGATGGAATTGTTCGATGAATTGCATGGCAAACATGCTTACAAGTGACGCCATTCCTCAATATGATACAATCGTCAAAGTCAGGAGGCATTCCAGGTTTTTTTGTGTAAACGCGAATTAAATTAAGATGCTCCCAAAGGGAATCCAGTAAGTAATCCAAATTCAATTTCATTTCACAACTATTTCAAATAGTAATTATAATAATGTAAGAGGTATTTATGTATGTAGCAAGAAAGGAGTTATTTAGATGTTACCTAATAACAACAGAATGAGGCAATCTAGCGAGACGATTCACTTCTTCCAACGATATTTGATCGATTTTATTATAAACGTATAGACAATTCATATAGATTCGATTCCCCAAAATAACGTCAATGAACTGATCTGCGTTACAGTCTTCTCTAAATAAAACCTCAGCATTAAAAATTTTATACTCATGAAGAATCATCTGACAAAGTTTTTCATCCATTCTGGTAAGAGTCACAGTGGAATTGAAGGAAATTCCGCCGGCTTTTTTTTGCTTGAAGTAGATATTGGGCTTTGCTTCATTGAGTCGTATCCCCACGCTATGCAATTCACTTTCCAGCAAATCCTTATGGATGTCTTTCTTTGTGGCATCTAGAATCATGAGAACAAGATCCGCAGTACGAGCTACAGCAATGACTTGTCGACCTCTTCCTTTTCCTTGAGCTGCCCCTTCGATGATTCCAGGCAAGTCAAGCAATTGAACATTGGCTCCTTTATATTCAATGACACCCGGGATGCAAGTCAGTGTTGTGAACTCGTAGGAGGCCTGTGCGCTCTCTGTCTTCGTAATGGTGCTCAGGAGTGTGGACTAAGAGCAAAGAATTAACAACCCAGCAAAGAATAACAGCATTGCTTACTTTTCCGACGGAGGGAAACCCGATCATGGCCACTCGTGCATCTCCAGATTTAAGGACATCAAAACCCTCTCCCTTTTCACCCTTTTTCCCTGTGGGCTCCAGGAGTTGTGCACGATATTTCGCTAATTTGGCCTTCAAAGTACCCAAGTGATACTCCGTTGCTGGAAATGGAACACAAAATCAAATAAAGGATAGGCTTTCAAATAGAAATACAATACCTTTGTTCTTTTGCGTTCGAGAGATTTCTCTCTCAATCTCGGAAATCTTATCCAGAATACCCATGATCCCATGAAATGTGTCAAAACTGCACAAGTGAGTCTCCAGCTAGTAACTAATAAGCGAATATCACATGTTGTACAACATTTGTACAAAGTATGAAGATTTTTCTATAGTCTTCTCTTGTACAAAACCCCTTCACCTTTTCAGTTAATATACATAGTAATAAAAAAAGATTATTTTTTATAGTAGCCAGGATAAAAACACCGCACGCTATCCAGTCAAAGCAGCGATACATAAAGCTACATTTATTTTTATACCTTGTAATTATAGGCAAAGAAGGATTAATTTAAAAATTAAGATGCTCTATCTCCCGCAATTATTCATTGCCTACAATCATAGATAAGGAAAGGAATATATACTTTCTTTATGGAATCTCAATCCATCCTATTATTACACCGCAAAGGATCAGCATCGACATGAAGGCTTTCAAATTATAAAGTCGTTCCCCGCTTTTTATATTTATGTCTCTACTTATCATGGATGCATAAGGAATTCTGATTGGTGGAGGGTTGCCTCGAGTTTGGAAGGTGTTTTCATGACGTCATCATATAATATACCCTTGACGTCATGTAACATTAAAGATTACTCTTTAAAATTGAAACGTTCGATCGATTCTGTCTTTTTGAAGGGTGTCGAAGAATTGGAATTAGTTGAAAGTTGAAGGAGAATCAGGATGTCTGTGAATAGTGTCATCGTTCTGTGTTCAACAGGACATAGGATCACGGTACAGACGACTCCAAGCAAGACTCTAATGTCTGTACTGGAGGAGGTCTGTGCGAAGCGAGGAATTTCCGACCCCGCTCAATTTGATCTTAAGCACCATGGAAAGGTTTTGGATCTCTCCAATAACATTCGGTTCTCTAATCTACCGAATAAGGCTCAGTTGGAGATGGTGAGCTCCCCAAAGGGCCCCTCCTCTGGAAACTCTGAGATCAATGTACCCGTCGTTTTTCAATTGGAGGACGGAACGCGTCTTCCTCAAACGACGGAAGTGACGACTACATCCAAGATTTTAGAAGCTCTTTTCTTTGCAGGGATCGATGTGGATCCCTCCAAAGGGGAACCCGCCATTCTTTACATGCGCACTGAGGTCGTGGGATGGGAAAATCTGCAAAACAGCTCATTAAAGTCCATTGGCATCACTTCCAATGCCCGAGTTCTCATAAGATTCTTCTATAAAAACATCTCTGCTCCAGGAATCGTCTCTTCAGGAGTATGCTCCTCCAAAAAGGCGAAACAAGATGACTCTGTCTTCACGAAGGTCATCAATTTCGTCAAGGACTCAACCTCTTCAAACAAAGAGTCATCCCCTCAATCCTCAACCTCTGAGTCCACGTCACTCATGTCAAAAATGACTCAGCTATTACCCCAAAAATCAGAGGATTCAGATGATAAGAAAAGCAAGAAGAAGAAGAAAGGGCCCTCAAGCACGCAAGCGATACTTGACAAAATAAAGGCGGGTAACGTTAGTGGAGATAGAGAAGAGCAACAACACTCCGAGCCCAAGTTGCAAGAGCCAGGACCTGATCCCATTATTCATTATCTTGATGACTCTGAAAATGTACTTGCCTTCGACTCAAGTGCCGCCCCTTCGGCTATACAATTTGCTCATATAGACGATGCTTTCTTTGAGCATGGAGTTAAGGATTTGAAACTCCTTCAACAATCTAATATTAGAGCAGTCAAACAGTATCAAGATGGTGATGCACCTCTCATGACATCTAAAATGAGGAAGGCTGAAGAGGAGGCACAGAAACTAGCACTTCTCAAAAAGTATAAAAAGTCTGTCATTCGTGTCCAATTCCCACATCCTAAGCGATATGTTCTTCAAATTGTTTGCCTCAGTGGAACAAAAATTGAGGAATTGAAGGAGAGGGTCAGAGAGTTTTTGAAGGAGCCTGCCACAGCATTTGATTTAATTATTACTCCACCAAAGAGGATATTAAAGTCTGGAGAGACGCTCCTTGATGTTGGTCTTGTTCCTACGTCATGTGTGCACATCAGCTGCACAACAAAGATAGAATTAAAGGACGATGTTTTGTCAAGACTATCAAATTATTCGGGTGCCAATGCAGCATGCAAAGTAACGAAACGTCACAAACAAATAGAAACCGATTCCTCTGACGTAATGGATCAGAGTCAAACTACCCATGTTGAAGAAGGCTCCTCTTCTTCTTCTTCCTCTCAAGTTCAAAGGCCTGTTCATACTAAAGAGGCATTAGGAAGCGATAGTTCAGGGGGTCAAGTTCCCAAGTGGTTCAAGTTAGGGAAACAGTGAAGCTTAGTTTGTTTGTTTTTCAACTTACAGACATCATGTATATATTTATATATATATATAAACATATATTATAATTATATTATCCATTTAAATGTTAACATTTTCGATCATAAAAACGTACTAGTTCAGAATTTTCTGCGTGTTCTTAAAATATATTTTATTTATTTACATTCAACACCTATTGCAATTGCATTATTATTTGTCTAAAGGCAATTATAATTATAGTAATATTATTAATAATAAAATAATGAGAGAATCGGATTCACAGCCTTGAAGGTAGAGAAAAGTCAACCTTCGATTACGATCATATCATAAAATATTATCGCTTGCCAACTTCATTTAATATCCATGCAGTAGCAGCAATTTTCGGAAATAACATATTATGCTTGTAGAAAAATATGGATAAAGTAATATTTTGTCGTCTTTTTCTTCTAATTAACACACTGAGTAATAATCACTTAATTCGAATATTGAATAGTTCACCAGGATTGAAAAAACATAGTATCTTCTTTTTTGTATTTTTTGGAACAACATGAAAGATCAAGAACTGAGCAACAGTAAAAGGGCGATGAAAGAGAACAACTTTCTCTATCTGGGTATGTGAGCTGAAATTCCACCTTCCATTACTGGAGGGCCAAGAGAGGGTGCATAATGATAAGGACGCAGCTAGAAAAGGATTTTAATCAATTTTAATTAAAATTATTATATGTTTGATTTATACCTTCGAATGATCACCAGAATTCTGGCTCCTTGGTAGAATATGAACTTGTCTGTTATGGTCCATTTGAAGCTCCCAATGTAACGGATCATGACCCAGTTCCTGAAATAACAGTGCAAATCATTCATAAAATTATGTACACCTTGTATTTTTTTTTTTATTTATTTTTTTTTTTTTTTTGTTGACTCACTTTGAGTACATAGTCATGCAAGCGTTTAACCATATCTGTCCAATGGCTTCTTTGACTTGATAATTTTTCATGTTCTTGAACGAGCTCTGTTTTGCGACATCGTATCCTCGTCACATCGTCCTCCAGCTGTTTAATTTGATCTATTTTTCTCTTTCGACAATTCCTCGCAGCCACTTTGTTTTTACCTCGACGCCGAATATCTCGACAGAGCGTCAACTGTTCCTCCGTCAATTCGTGTTTCGAGAGTAAATCGTTAAATTCATCCATTGGAAGATTGATTATATCTGCCACGGAAATGGGGAGTGCTAGAGAAAGAGCCTTCCGCTCATCTCGACTCATTCCACTGAGCCCTGGGGACTGTTGTTGCTGTTGTGGCTGTTGAGATGCTGCATTGCTGTTCTTTTTCTTGCGTTCCTTTCTACGGGGTGGATTGGGTTGAAGGGGGGGTTGATGATGTATGAGTCCAGGGAGGGGATCAGGTATCATGGGATTGCTCGAGGAGGCGTAGGGATGAAGGGAAGTATCATGATAGTACTGCTGATACTGCTGATACTCAACAGCGGCACGAAAGGCAGGCTCATCCTTGATGTGAGGAGAGTAATATGGAGATAAGAATTCTGCTCCACTCGGGGGTATGTATGGAGGTGCAACTGCGGATGAGCGGGATGTGGAAGTTGTGTCAGGGGCGGCTTCGGATGTATGAATTTTGGTCCATTCCTTGATAATTTTCTTTTTTCGATCACCGTAGGTATTTCCAACTCTGAAAGTAATGGAAAATAATTATAGTAGATATTCAATAGTCATAAGTCATTACTTATGGCTCTTTATATTAGTTATATTTATATGTGTTATTTCTTTCTCCCTCCGCCCTCTTAGCAAAAGCATTAATGGAGTAGGAGGGAGAGAAATGTGTACATTTGTATTAAAGACATTAGAAATATCTAAATTATAATAGCAGTATCATAAATTTAAATTACCTTGGGGGTATACCGTATTCATTATAGGGTTCTCCAAGACCAGAGCTCACCACCTGATTCGGATCCATCCAATTAGCAGTGTTTTCTGCAAGAAAATGAATAACAATAGGTATAATACATAATATCGGTATCATCATCATTGGAGTACTACAGGATACATAAGTACATTCATACTATCAAAAATCTACAGAATCATGTTGCATTTTTGGGGGAAGCCTCTTCCCCCTTGCCTTCTTCTATTTATTTTACTCTTTTTTATGAAAAGTCATTCTGGAGATTTCCATGACGATGTTGAAAATAAAAGTGATGTCACTTTTTTTTGTATGTGTGTGTATTATTATAAGTGTGCTGCATGATCCCAAAAAAATGGCGATTTTTTCTTTTCTTTTTGATGAAAATTTAAATATCATCACAATTCTGGGAAAATATGTATTAAAAATAAATGCAGATTTGTACTGAAGCGTCGTCACATGCTTCTTGGCTTCATATAGGTTTATGATCTCAGGTCTATTATTATTATAACAATATGTACAAGAATGATAGAAATATAAAAAATCATAACAGGTTTTTTACCTGTCGACCTGGTATTGGATTGGGCTAATTTTCTTCCTTTTCTTAATATTTTTTTCTTTCTTTTTCTTTTCGATATAATAGTAACATGAATACTTTATATATATTTTTTATTTTTTATTTTGCGCCAAAGTCCGCCGTCAATTTTGCGGCGTCGCAAAAAGTACATTCTTAAAGAAATAAACATATTAAAATATGTAAAATATTGAGAAGCTGATACAAAAAATAATAACTGAGACACTGGGGGGGGGGGGGGGGGGAGTATCTCTCATTTGCTTGCACCCAATTGCATTTTGCATATATGTACATATATTTACTATACATATATAGATATAGATATAGGGTGGACGGGCTCAAAAGGGATTCATTTTAAATGATCCCCCAAATATGAAATATGAAATAAAGAGGCAGATTTATTTTTGTCTTACCTTCTGCTCCCATATCCGATGGACTAAAATATTGATGAAGAGTTTGCATTACGTCTTGATGCTCGATATTGGGAGCCTGGGACTGTGTTTGCTGTTGTTGTTGTTGAAAGACCGTGAGAGGATCCGCAGCAGGTGGAGGCGCCTCACTCGTTGGAACTTCGGATGAAGTAGGTACCTAGAGAGAGAGAGAGAGAGGGGGAGGATGAGATGAATGTATGTCTAAAAGTAGTTGTTAATATAATAATAATCCAAAGTATCATTAAGATAACTGTGCTGTAGAAAGTGATGCCAAAAAAATATTGATTGTTTCCTAGTCATGGATGAATGATAATTTCGTACGGAAGTTTAAGGGAATTTTTGTGGAGTCATATCATGATCGTATCATGATCAATATGTGTTGGCTGGTTCATGATTATGTTTATACTAATATATGTATACAATGAATTTATGAATTTGCCTTACTTGTTGGGGATAGTACATGCTTGAAGGACATTCTGGATCTATTTTGTACGAGGAGGAGGAGGATTCACGTGACTCTTCGGGCATGGGTGGCCATGGATGATGGGGGTGAGAATGGTGATGTGAATGGTGATGAGGATGGTGAGAAGAGGGGTGATGAGGATCACCCCCTCCCGCTCCATGACTACTTGGTTCCAAATGCGGATAGTAAGGGGGTTGATTGTTGGTGGATGTGGGTGTGGGATAATGAGGTGAAGAGGAGTCCGAAGGGAGCTGACTGACAAGACCCGCCAAGTTCCATGGCACTCGGTTCTGCAAGGAAAAGTTAAGATTGCTCTGTTTATTAAATGGTACAAAGTAATATATATATATGTATATATAAAAGGATCATGGTTATGGTTGACATGCTATTATACTACATACAAATACCTCTGACCAGTATTCAACATTCTGATGAAGATGACAACCACTATTGATACTACTATCACTACTACCATTATTGTTATTATTATTTGCCATACTGCACAATCATCGTCACCTGCAATTGACTAACCAATTTTTGTTATTTTTTGCAAAAATAAAATAAAAAATCGCTCGTCAAAAGAGAGCTTCTTTTTTCTCCTTCTTACTCTCTCTCCCTTTTCTTCTCTCACTGTTTTTTTTTTTTTTTTTTTTTTTTTTGCATACAACTTCAAATACTTAATGTAAATAACGCCCAAAAATTACACATATTGTAAGTGCAAGATACGGAATTTTCCCGTCGTCGTTAAATTCTCTCTCTCTCTTTCTCTAACTCCTTACCTTTTCACCCTCATTCAAATCCTCTTTAGAAGATGATGACTTCTTTAAGGAGGAGGATTTAAGGAGTCCTTCTCCGCTGGCTCCGAAGAGCAAAGAGGAGCTGTCCTCGCCCACCACTCGAATAATTTCACTATTTTTTGCATCAATGTTGTTGTTGTTGTTATTATGTATAAAATCACGTATACTCAATTCACCCTGTAAATTAACCATTTCACTCAAAGGCACATAACACTATTGTTGTTACTTTAAAAATAACTAAATACAAAATTAAGTAAATACATAATCTATGTATTAGCGTTTTTACACATATGTACAAAAACGCTCTCACTTGAGTAGAAGAAGTTCTTCTTCGCACGCCTAGGTTTGCTCCTGCTCCTGCTATAGTTCCTCAGTACGCTACCCCTGGCTTAATCATCATCATACAAATGGAATAATAATAATAATAAAAGTAACACACCAGGTATAGAAACAACCTTTTATATACATACTTTGATATTGTAATCATAATAAAAATACTTACATAGGCTTTATTGAATAAACAATTATAATTTAACTATTTAAACTACGTTTTAAAAATCTAGGACTGGTTTTTGTACATATATTTGTAAGACAATTCGTGAGAACCAACTTCATGTTCGCCCTGCCCACTTATGCACATAAAAATAAGTCAGACACATCATATTGTCTCTTCTTCAAACCACTCATTTATGAGCCTCATTGTCAAAAAAGAAAGAAGAAAGGACCCTCAGGACAATCAGTCATTATTATTCTTACTATTAAATAGTATGAGTTTTATTAATTAATCGAAATAAAAGACTAAGTTCAATTAGAGCCTTCTTTATTTTATTTTTTATTTTTTTTGAAAAAGGTCATCCTCGAATGCCCCTCCCCTTTTTGTAGAGAAAATCAATGGTCTGTACATTTGATGCATTATTAACATATTAAAACCATTTGTTCAAATGAAGGGGTCCTCTTCTTGGTTTGATTCCAGATATTGTGTTAAAAAAATGTTTATATTATATGTACGTACATATGTATATATATACAAAATTCCATCCAAGACTATGTACTTAGCTACCTACATTGTAATGGTAACCATGATTGTGGGTACATATTTGCTTAGTGTCATTTTACCATTGTGAGGAACATGGGTACATCATTCTATCGACTATCTATCTAGGTATGTTGTTAAATTTGAGCTATTGTATTGTAAGTAACTCAGTATGTATGTTGGTAAGACCTTAAGAATTATTTATTTTTCTCTCAATGATAAAAAAAGAAAAAAGAAGTTATTATGCAATCCAATTTTGCAGTGAATTCATCAAGTGTTCAAGTCACAAACACGCATCTTAATAGAGTGTTTTTGTTGACATCATAGATTTCATAATAACAAATCGAAAGAGACGCCATGTTTGGGGCATATATGTATCTGATATATTTGTGAAAATGAGGAAGGAAGACATATTTACAAAAGATTTGAAGGAAACTTCATCTGCTTTCAATAGTAATGAACAAAATATAAAAGCTAACTTCATACCAAAGAGAGAGAAGCAGTGATATTTGATTAGAATAAAATGATTTCTATGATATGGCTAGATTTTTAATATTAAGTTTGTTCCGGATGGATTTGGGCCAAGTGAAGAAGGATAATTAATTAATTGGATAAAAATATTCTATCCTTGCAAGAATAATAGTTAATTTATTGCTAACGCTATGTGAATGCATAATCTTGTAATAACAATCTTTTAATACATACCATTAGGTTATGGATAAAAAGATTTTACATTGAATGCTTCAAGTTTCAAAGCAACAACACATCAATTTACTTATATTAGGTTGACTCTATTTTTATTTCTAAACAAGACAGTACTTGGCTCATTGAGTGTTGGTTTTAAGGGGGAGGTTGTTAGTATTTTGAAATTAATAATAAATTTAAGTTTAAAGTATGTATTTATAAAAAAAATTTCTTGTTTTTTTTTTTATTGGAAAAAAAAAAGTTTTGATTCTTGTAGGTCAAGAGTTTTAAATACAAATGAGTTTGTATTCAATAAGCACAATTATAATAATAGGTTTCATACTGACAAGATGTTGGAGTAGTCGTAACTCGCTGGGAATCCCTCTTTTTAACAACTCTTCTTAATAATAAATAATTTATTATTATAATAAAAATAAGTTTATATATAAGTACAAATGGAAATATAGATACGTAACAAGAATTGTGAAAAAAGAGGAATTCCCGGTGTGTGTAAATATCACACCTTATATGATGTTTTAAATACATATATATTTAAAACTTTGAACTCAACTGACTTTTGTAGACAAAATACAGTTTGTGCTTCGGTTGTTTATTGGTGTTGATTCGAAGCTTGTAACAGTGTCCATAAGTACCAGACTTCTACTCTATAGCTTGATATTGAGCACAGTAGAGCAATCTATTAGATATATTAATATATCAATGTAATATGTAATGCAATGTTAGCAACACTGTCTATGACTATAAATTGTCCCTATAATAGATAAATATGAAGCTACTCTGGTTTTTCTTTCTCTCTCATAAACACAAAATGTGGAAGTATATTTGTATGTATACATATTTATTTGTCGACTCATTCTGTTAAATCGAGGAGGGAGAATAATGTGTTGTTGAGTGTACAAATGGTGCATAGCAGCTATATTTAAATCTTTATGCAGAAATATATAGCAATATGCTAATTGAAAAAGGATTTTAATCAAAGACAAGCCTATATGTATAAATATAACACACAGCTGCTTGTGAGATAATAATCCAAGCAGTACTTGATGGAATAATATGTTTTTGTTTTTTCTATGTTTGAAATAACTTCTTCAACACCGTGAAATGCAATTCATAAATTTGATTTTTTTTTATCATAGACGAAATAAAATAATCTTTACACTTGACACAACCTTTGTAATATAAATAAGATCCATTTATTAAAAAGAAGATGAATGCTAAAGAAACCATTCAAATAACTATTTACAAAAAGAAAATGAACATCTGTATAAATGTCTTGTCGTGTACAAGTTTAATAGATTAATATTGCAACCCAAAAAAATACACAATTTTAATTGAGGAATTCATGTACAATAATATGAATTCTTCAATTATAGTATAATGTCACTGATTGGAATTTAATTTCATGCTCAAAATATATTAGAGCTATGAATGGGGTCATTTTTATCTTTTATCATACAAACCACTGATTTATAAGTATTTTGTGGCATATTAGATAATAATAGTCATTCACGGGCCTACGATTCTTCCATTTTTAAATGAATAATATCAATAGAAAGTAATTGCATCAAAGTATAGAGCGTCATCATTGTGGAAGTCGGCCATCTTGAAATAAACATACACAAGCCAATTTTAAAAGAATAAAAGTTCTTTTTCTTTTTAAGATTTAGAAAAATAATGAATTACTGGAGTGGATTTGGATGTCTAAAGGTTTGTAAAGTATTTTTATTTATTGAAATATTTGTAAAGCCGTTAGTGTTATTCTATAATCTCTCTCTTTCTTTATAATATCTCTGGTCCTAATATTATGCTTTAAAAGTACATTATTACATTAATATACATTCATAAAGTGTAGTCAGTAAATTAACTATTATTTTTGCTGGGATCGGATATCTTTATCCATCCGTAACAAACTTAATATTAAAAACCTAGCCATTTCATAGGGATTATTTTATTCTATTCAAATATCACTGCTTCTCTCTCTTTGATATCAAGTTAGCTTCAATACAGCTATTAAATATTTTGTTCATTTTTTATGAAAGTAGGTGAATTTTCTTTCAAATCTTTTGAAACTACATACATGACCCCAACAAGGCATCCCTTCGATATATTATTATGAAGTCTATGAATAGTTGTCAATAATTAAAATGACTGGTACTATAATTGAATAAAATGCTATGAGGCGTAGAAATTGCAATTTCTATTTACAGCTTGCAGAAAATATCAACACGAAATTACCTACTCTAATTTTCTATTTAAATTTATATTGTGAGTCCATAAAAAATAATAATTATGAAATGCATCAAGGTGTTAAAATGAAAATATCTATAAGATAAGTAAGAACATTCATAATAATACATATATGAAAAAAAAGAATATTATTTTTCGGGGAATTGAAGGAAGGTTCTTAGCTAAAGAAGGAACGCATAAATATATAAATAGCTAAAACATATTCAGAAGACGCATTTTGTTATTTCCGAAATCCGCAATTGGATGTGTAGTAAAATTCTTTTAATAAAAAGGTATGGAACATGTACTTTTTTCAACTTATATAAGAAGTGTGCGACTTTACGTGAAGAAAAGAATAAATAAGAATTAAACGTTAAGTTACATAGATAAAAGGCAGTCCGAGATTTTTGTCGCTAAAGACATTAAATTAAATTATTACTTCAAGGAAGGAAAATGATATAATACCTATGTAATTACGATCTAATTTATACTGAGTAATAGAACGCTATAACTCCATATTCCACAAAGAATAAAAACAAAATAGAATGTAGTTTAAATCGCCAAATTAAACTTATGTTTAGACACATAGTCATTGTATATCTCAACCTTTCCTCCCCTCAGAAATATTGAACAAATGCCCAAGTCAATTTTTCACATTTAACGGCTATTTAATGTTTATTTAATACTTATGAATTGTTCAGAGTAAAGCAAAAGTGGATTTGGTTGCAACCTCAAAATACTACTAATAAGGAAGAGGCTATGATCTTGTATCCTCTGAAGATACTATTGTCTAGGGAAGTGGCTCTCAAACCTTTTGGAACCTCCGACCCCTTTCCTAAAAAGTTTGATATCCAAGGACTCCCCCCCCCTCCCTACACACACGCACACTAAAAACTCACTATCAGCTGCTTGATGTGTCTTATTTTCTGTGAGGGAGAGGAAAGACAAATCTTAAATTTTTTTTGTGATTTTTTGCTACGCGACTCATCTGTTGGAAGTCCCTGATCTAAAGGGACTGAGACTAATCAGTCTTTAATCCATCTCTCAACATCTCTCCCAATCATTTTCAGCTTTAATCTTTATCTAAGAAAATATTTTAGATACTTGCATATAACATAATATCATGCTGAAAAACTATGGTTATCGGACAGAAGAAATTTCAACCCTATATTTTGATCGCTGGTTCACTATAAATAATGAAACTAGATATATCTTTGATATTAACAATTTAATAATATATAAAAATATATATATAATTAAAACAAAAAGTGCAGTTAAATCCTCTAATTAAATCTTACATTTAATCTGCAAAAAGTCAATCACCAATTCATTTTTAAAATACCTTTACAACCAAAATATACATAATTATCAAATAAATTCATATAGATATTTGTTAGTGTTGTTGCGTACTCCGGTACTATATAATGGTACTACCAGTGTACTGGGGCATTTAAAACGGTACTATACTCCTCATATTTGGCCCTTCAAGTGATGTAACCATGACAAAAAGACACATACAAGAATGATCTATTATAAGTAAATAAAAAAATGTCATCAAATTTCTGAGCCTGCCCCCTGCCCACCTCCTAAAAAACAAACAAAAAAACGCCCTTGTAAGTGCATATGAAGTGCCCTTATTTTCGTTTTAAACATGTACATACATATTTTCAGTCAAAAAAGTATGATCTAAATATCAATATCTGTTTAGCTATCAGAAGGATTTTTTGAATATCAAGTATTAAAAACTGAATTCAACATTTCACCCCCTTATTTTTTTTTATATGAACTTTTTGATGAAATGGTATTTGATTCTCTAATCGTCAAAGGGATTTCAGAGCGCAATATGGGGATTTTCTTACTTACAAGTTTTATAAAGTACCTCCATGCAACAAAGCCAAGTTTGTAAATCTGTCCCATCATCCTCCATATTAAATAGTAATTAGGTATACGATAAAAGGAACTGAGTTGTTTTAAAAGGGTGACTGATGTTGTTGGTGCCCATTTATAATATAGGTATATAATGGGGAACTCGTAAAAAGTACTCTATTGACATTTGTGGGTGCAATTAATTCATACAAATGAATATGGGTCTTAGATCCTGCTTCCAACACTTTTATTAAAAGTTATATTAGGAAAGAGATAAGAGAGATTTTTCACTTCTCTTCTCCTGTTGTGTGTGGTAGTAGTAGTAGCCGAGAGTATGATGAGTGATTACTTTGATATTTGTCAACCAAACAATAAATTTTTTTATTATGATAAAAACTACCATAGATGATTTATTACCTTCACAGCGTATGGTAATATCTTGTACATAAGTAAATATTGTATATACAGAGAGAGAGAGAGAGAAGGAAAAAGGTGAAAACACATCTATGTAGACAGGCATTTATGTACCTAGGTACATACATATAAGCAATACAAATTTCACTCACTCCAAGTACAAACTATTATTAATATCTATCACATCTCCCTTTCGGAAATCGAAGGACATATGATTTATTATTCCATCCGGAGATTTACACGACATGCCATGTACATATATATAATATAAGAGTCCATTGTCCTTCACGATCCGAGGCCTTACTCACTCATAGGTATTATTACATATTTACATAACTAGGTACATAGGTTGATGCGAGAAAATAGGCGATTAAATGCGCTCATATTTATAATATAAAAGCCTTCCTGGAACAACTCATATTTCTTTCTTTTAAAAAATATATATATATTATTAGTATAAAAATATTAAAGAGAAGCCTAAAAAAATCTCATAGTCATTCTTTTCAGCATAGGTCATATTGCAATAAAAAAATAGCAACTTGAGTTGTACATAATATGAGGAGAGAGAGAGAGAGAGAGAGGAAAAAACTGCAATGTCATAATATATTTAATGTTATAAATTAAAAAGAAAAAATGGGAACAGAGAGGAATAAAGAGAGAAAAACTACACTCAAAATTATGCATTCATATATATTTACACATAAAACATGTTGTTGCTCTTTTGAGTTAAATAACCATAGAACATATATTCATCATGAAAATTTGTATAGTGAAAGAAAGAAAGAAAAGGAATGGGTACCTCAGAGAGTGACTGACTGGGATATCACCTCTTCTTCCTTTTTATCATTCATCATTTCAAACAATTAATTACTCAGGGCAAATGACCAAGAAGACGACATCCACAGCAACAACAACAACGTCAAAAGAAGCCTTTAAATAAATAAAGAATTATACTTTTTATTGTTATATTTCTTTTTCTTATTACTCCACCCGTAAGGGATTCAAAATCTTCTTAAGACTTCTTTGACTCACTCTAATCAAAATAAGATCATGCAGAGAAGGGCAGGACCCCTCAAACACTAACACCAAGGGAACCTTAAAACAACAATCACCGACACTTCATCCTAGAGGAGAGGGGGTTGTCGCATCCTCCTCCCAAGATGATGAGGACGATAGATATGTATATAAGTATTACATCTAGGCTAAAATACTAGGAATAGTTAACCCAGTTTCAGTAATAGAATGTAGAGCTCAGTTACAGATTCAATCATTTGAAACCGGTTTAAAAGGGCTTGACATTTACCTCCCCCTGGGAGAAGTTTTCATTCTACTAAAAATACGAAATGAATGATTATATCTATGATCTACTTACAACGACTACCAGGGGTGTCAATTCAGCCAATGCTAAAGTAAAGCAAACTCTAGGGATTATATACCCAATATACGTCACTATCATCTACCAAAACCCTTTTCAAAAACAAAAAGCAAAACAAAAGGCTTCAATATGCAATGAGTGACAAAGTCAAAGTAACTTCATATCATAACCGTAACACAAACATCATTACCATACAGACCTAAAACAACAGTGGAAGATATCTCAAGATACGAGATCATATTTACTTGTATTGAGTTTCGGTCTGAAAAACCTGGACTAGTCCAGAAGCTTTAAAAATTTTGAAAGACTGAATTTATTTCGTTCTTACAACAAGTTTGGATCCGTTCCACTGACAAAAATCTGGAACAGATGGATTTTTATTATTTTTGATGACCTCGTGTGTGTTGCCAATGGCATATACATAATTTTATGGTGTTTCATATGTGCAACTTTCATGACTCGGGAAAAATTTTCGATTTGCCCCCCCCCCCCTCCAAAAAAAAAAAAAAAACATGGTTTCAAAACGACTAAATTTTGATCCACGGTGTAGAATCGGGATTCACATTAAAATTGGACCGAGTTTCAACACTACAGTTTACAATATGCGCAACTTGAATGACTAGGAGACAAAATTTTGATTATTTATTATTGATTCTAATACTTTCAATGTGAGACCGGAAGAACAAATTGGTCCAGGTTTAGATAAAACAGAGTTCGCACCAAAGTTTCAACACTACTATTTAATTACAGAGAGCAAAGACACCCCAAAATAGACAATGGAAAATCAATTAGGCTTCACTAGGAGATAATGGTCGACAAATTATCTTCATTCATCTGGTAATGTACTCGCAACTATATAGACAAAAATATATTATCTAGAATTCAGTCACATCTTCCCCTCCTAAGTAATACGACTACTCGATTCCACACTTTGAAGCCCGTCTGGCTATACCAAGAGCATAATGACTTGATTGCAACAACAACTTATTTTTTAATAAAAAATATGTATATATTATATTATTATCAAAGAGTAGATACAACACAATGGCGTCTCTTTCTTTTGTTTATTCCCTCTATTACAACGACCATACATACATATTCTTATTGTGTTATTCCCTCATAAAAATAGGGAAGGGATCGAGTCCCATTTTGAGTATTATTATTATTAATAATAATAACACAATACGAACATATCCGACAAATATGGCGTCTATTCTTCATAAAAATATTATTTTTTTTCGAAGAAAGGAGAAGAAGAAGAAGAAAAAAATACAAAAGTGACCGCGAAAATGAGTCTGACGTCATTGTTGTAGTCAACATTAGAGTTAATTATAACGATCGTTTAGGGGAAAATAAATAAAATAATAATATACACGTCTGTAGTGTACATATGTATAACTTATAAGTAGAAATGAGACATGTTTACTCATTTTATCATGGAGGAGCTGACGAGGGGGAAGTGACAAAAAAACACCTCGAAATTTGTTTGTTTTTCGAACATTCCAATCTCTCAAGAAGAAGAAGAAGAAAAATAAGAACAAGAAAAAGAGAGGACTGAGAGAAAAAAAAAAAAGAAAAAAAAAGGAGAAGAAACTTTAATTCAACAAAGTCGTTCGTTCCATGGCTCTTCCATGTACAAAAGTCAATAATTATTTTTTATTTTTTTTTCCTTTTTGTTTCTAAGTATGAAAAGGTTCCATTAGAAAAAAAAAATTTCTTTTTCTTTCAAATATGACTAAGCATCTTTATTTATTATTATTATTATTATTATTTTCAGAAACATTTTCCAAATTAGGGTTGTTCCAAACTCAGTCACTCACTCAATGAATGCGTTTATTCCTAGAAGCCCACATGAGCAAAAAAAAAAAGAACAATAAAGAAATGCAATGATTCCAAGAAGTCAGGGTGAATTCCTGATGGGATTTAATATTAAATTGCTTAAAATATTAATTAAGTTATGACGTCATTTGGTTGCAAGCTTGGGGACCCATGAATACTGCACATCCGACAAACGTATATCAATGATAAAGACATAATCAGTAGTCCATCTCTCAATCTTTTCTTCTCCTAAATGAGAGAGAGAGAGAAAACAAGACGTCGAATCAATTTTCCTTGCCAACTCTTTATTTACTTGTAGGGGATCCAGCCTAAGATAAACCTTACAAGCCTAACCAATCAACATTAAGTCCAACATGCTGGGCCTATGTCTTTCTTCAGAGGAGGAAATGTTCACAGAGTCCAGAAAGATGGTTATGTCATGGTCCTACTTACATATTATGTGCACTGTTTTTTTTATTTGTCAGCTTTCAATTTTTCTACAACTATTACCTTGATTAGTGGAATAGACATAAGCTTTTGTTTAACTCTGAATTCTATAAAATGTTAATTGGTAAATTAACTAATTTTAATAATATATAGAAAGAATTAAGAAACTACCATTGTATTTTGGGATCTTTGCTCTTTCTTTCTTTCTTTCTTTCCTTTTGATGTGGAAAGGTTGCGAGATACTATACATATACATAAAATGGTAACTACATATTATTTGTATACATAATGGATGTATAGAAAGGATCGGATCAATGCCTTAATTCACTGATCCGAAACGAGGCTCTGGTGTAGTTATATACGTATAAATATTTATTTACAATTTTCCAGAATCTTGGAAAGATGCCATATTGGTTCGTTCACCTTGTAATATATATTATTATGTATTAATTACAGATCCATGGATTCTCTTTTCGGAATGATGATGCAATTTTTTCTGTTTCAACAAACTTTTTTTTTTACGTATTTGTTTATTTTTGTGTTACATTCTCTCCTTTACCTCATGCATTGCTCAGCACATCATAAAAGTTATCCCTGATATATGTACATATAATATCTACATAATAAAACTCTGTTACAATCTCTCATAAATAGTCTTTAGGGAATTGACAAAGAGAGAGAAAGGAGAGGTAGAGAGAAAATGCTGAGTAAGCATTTGATCTACCATTTTTATGATTATTTTCACCATCTATGTATTAACATAATATATTTCTAGTTATGCATATTTCTCTGTATTTACTCATAATATTGGTTTTCAAATGCCATTCTGAAAAGGGGATGGTTGAAGTGAGGGGGGACATAGAGAGGTTGCGTGAAGGCATTCTCAATTATTCCGATTATTAAATAAAAATATCTATTTATTTTATATGTATATTCAAATCAAGCAAAATAATGACTAAATATTCATATAACATAGGTTTAAAAAAGGATTCTTGGATTTGATTTCAATGCCCTCACCCTCTTTTCCTTTCACTTTTCACACGAGAAAAGCTTTTGAAGAATATAATACGTACAAATTAGAGTAAAAGAAAAATAAATATAGAGAAAAAATTACCTGCAAGGAACGTTCATGGTGAGCCGTTCTAAGCATGCTCTTTCGTGACTATCAGAGTCGAATTCTGAAAATAAAACATAAAATATCACTTATTAAAGTTGGTTTGACCTTGAGAACTCATTATAAGAGTATGAAAAATCAAAAATAAGAATAAGAAATAATAATAACAAAAAGTTGCAGTTCTTTAAAAATGACTCAAGAATTTTTTCTTTAAAAAAATTTGAAATATAATGCTGAGTAATGCTAAGATGACTGAGTGAGTAAGTGATGATATGGCTGCATGGTTTTGATGCATATGCAAGTATGATGAAGGCTAAAAAGACTTGACTGCTGCCTTGTAGATGTTGTTTTTGTTTTTTGAATTTCTGCTATGTATTTTTCTATGTACATAACAGATGTGCAGAACGAACATAAACGAAATATTAAATGAAAACGGAGGATATGCATATAGGTTTTTTATGAGTTCCACTCTTGAACGAAAATACGACTAAAATATCCTTACAAAATTAAAAACAATTTATGGGCAGAGTAATTTTATTCATTTGCTCTGCTGGGAGTTCAACTAGAACCTAGAAACCATGAAAAAGATGTAGATATTTTGAACATTTGGGATATCAACGGCAACGGATGAGAATCATGTTCGGTTAATGAAGCTAAATATACAAATTGATGACATCTTAACATTATGATATAAAATACCAAGTTTGGATCCTCAGAGACACATCTGATTCATGAAGTCATCACTATCTACAAATATTTTTTTTTTGGGTATTGGCACATTGTCAGCTAACCAAATTAGTATCCCTATACACTAACAAATATATTCTTTTGAAACCCTGTCTTGCTAATTTGCGGCGCTGTCAAGCCGTGCAATCCAGTATTAAATGTGACGCAATGAATATGTTATTACTATTTATTGGGATGTTTTCATGGTGAATAATTCTACTTATACTACATCAGAGCCAAAAATAGGCTCTTAATGGGAATAGGATCCATCATGAGAGTTCTTTGTTTGTCTTTGTTCCTCTTATAGAAGTCTATTCTAAGATAAAGTTCCGTATTCCATGGAGAGAAAGTGCAGATTTAAAAAGAATGGACGGATAAAGAAAGGGTTCATTCATTTTGTTTCTTGTTTTTTCTTCATGGTCATATGTAATATCTATCTAATGTGTCTTGTCGAATTTGATTTATATATGTATATGTATATATATAGTCAAGAGTTTCAAATAATAATAATACGCTGTTTGTACAAATACGCATATACTTATTCTTCACAGAGAATGGATGAGAATAAAAGAGTATTCGTGAAATTTTTTCAAAGGTTTGTTTCACGTTTATTCTTCTTTTCTTTTTTGCATCATTAAGTCAAACCAATGACTAGTGGAAATGACCAAAAAAATAAAGAAAAAAAGAACAACCAGTAATTATTTTTCAAAGAAGAGGAAGATTAATTAATTAATCGGAATAGATAATAAGTCCCTTAAGAACAAAAGCAATTTTATTTTTTCTTATTTATTCACAAATCACTTCATAGATACTAGTTGTTTAAAAGTTTAATACTACAGTCTAGTTTCTACTCTTTTCATAAAAGAGTATCCGTGATCAATTTCAATGCAAGACTGAAAGCAAGAGAGGATCAGTCAAGACTTTGTGGAATCGAGACCAAGAGTAAGAGAGAAGACTGAAGAATAAAAAAGTAATTTACATAGGGAAAGTTAAACTATGACAAAAAGGCAATGACTTTTAAGGGTAGATATTGATATTCATATGGGTACAGACTCAAGGAACAAAGAACCACATCCCTAAAAAATGGCATTTCTTGAAATATGTGCACTAATTTCATTTTCTATCATTCTTTCCTGTCCCTTTAAATATCCATTTAGATTATTTTGGTTGTAGTTGCAATTTCAGTCAGTCAGTCCATCAGTCATGACTCGTCATTGAGGTAGTGGTGAGAAGTGGAATTTCATGACGAGTCATTATATATATATATATATATATACATGTATAAATAAAATTGTTGCTTCTACTTTGGCTTTCGTGTTGTTACTGCATCTCAGCATGACGTCATCAGATCTCTGTGATTCTCTTGTTTGTTGTTTTTTGCATTTTCATTGCCTCATCATTTTTTTTCTTTCCCTCCCTTTCGTCTCCTTTTTCCAAGGTCATTAGTTCTTTTTTTTTAAAAAAAAATCATTTCTTTAATACTTCTATTCATTGGTAGAAATCAAAAAATGTAGAGTATGTAAGAGGTTGCGTGATTATTCAACAAACCCTTATACCACAAATAATTAATCCACAAATTCCTCCTTCCCATCACCCATCATTTATCCAGCGACATATTTGCTAGTGATTATTGCATTTTAAACACAGCAATTATAGAAAGAAAAAATATTATTTTTTTTCCTTTTTTTTTGAAAAATCATTTTCTACGTAAACAATGACTTGCATCAATTGAGATAGTTGTAGGGAAAAGGACCATTTATCGGTCAATATGTCGCTCAAAAAGGGGTATTATAAGAGGAACAACAAAAAAAATTTGTAATAATAAAAAAAAAATTATAAAGACTGTCTCAAATAATGTACATAAAATAAAGACCGATTATGAAGTAGGCGTGCTCAATCTCTCAATAGAAAAAATCCATGTGCTGGGATTTTTTGCAGAGATTTAAATAATATTAATTATTATTATTTAAAATAATAATATGTAGATATGGGCGGAGTTTGAATATATTTATATAATTTTTCCCCTTTTTTGATTTGTCGACAGAGAGTTTTGTACCGTCAGGCTCGCAATATAAACGACACTACAACAGAAGAAGAAGAAGAGAAGAAGGGGGGGGGGTAATTCTCTCTTTTTTTTCTTTTTTTTTTTTCCTTTTCTTTCTTTTACTCTATGTTTCCTTTTCCTTCTCTTCTAAGCGTTGTTTTTATTCAACTTCACTATATCAGCAATAATTAACTAATCAAATAATTGAGGAAATAGTGACCCTGATAGTAGGCCTATATTTGGAAATTTATTTATGACGCGTCACCCTTTAGTAATAGCTTTTGACTCGTCCAATTCATCCAGGGAATACCATAATCAATATATACTTATAATAACCGTTGGTTTTTGCAGGAAGTTTATCAATTATTATTGTATTTATTTTTTGTGGTTATTTTTTTCTTTCTTCATCTTTTGAGACTGTTTAAGAGAGGAGAGAAGCTGCCAGAGAAGAAAAATGAAGGCGATAATCTCTCTTTTATTTGATTGTAAACAATCCAAGAGATTATGATATTTATGATCTCTAAGATCGTAGATAATAATGGGCAGAAGATGTCGTGTTAGTTGTTTTTGTGTGTGAGGGGGGGGGGTCTAGAGAGCATCAAAATTGAATGAATTATATAATAATATATAAATAGAAATATCAAATATAAAACTATTATCTATACTAAGAGACTCAAAATTCATAAATATCAAAGTTGGGTCCCAAATGAGCCCACATTCTACCCGTGATAAAGACCTCAAATTCAAGAAAGTTCACTATTATACGTATATAAAAATATTGAAGTTGGATTTATACATAAGAACTCAAAGTTTCAACAAATTCGCATATATATTACAATGTAAGACCACAAATGTGAACTTTTCATTAGTTAAAACGACTCAAAGTTCAAACGGCTTCACTTATACGGAGGAGTTGAACTCAATGGAAATCTCTCTCAAGCCATTGGAGACCAAAAGTTTAATTATATTCGCTTATAGATAGTTAGATCCCAAAAGGAGAGTCGTTCACTAGTCATAGAGCCCCAAAATTTTAAGAAATTGAAGTTGGACTCAAAATGAAAACCTCTAACGAGATAAAGAGATCCAAAGTTGAAGCAAATTAACTAGTAGTACGATTTTGGACCCAAAAGGAGAACTTTTCACTACTCAATTCAATTTGGTGCAGTTCAAAATATCAAAGCTGAAAAGGTCAGAGTTTGCCAATGCTACAGCAGACTCACTACTAAACGAATATAAATATAAAAACTGGACCTATACAGGAGATCCAAAATACACTTACATAGAGCCAAAATCTTTTAATTTAGTTGAAGAGTATAACAAAATCTGAGGAATATATTTTCTTTCGCAAAGTTGATTTATTCACACTGTATTTTAAACTACTATTTTAGATGGTGGATCACTTCTTTTTCTTCATTTTTTCATGGGTTGAATGAAATCAAGAGAGGAGCAGCACTATTGATGAATCAAACAATTTGCAAAGAACAAAACCAATCAAATAAAGCACAGATAATTAAGCATGGATTGAATAATAATTGGTAAAACACACACTTGGATTTGCTCAGACCCTCTAAAAGCACTTATTTATTAATAGAACTCAAAAATAACTAAATAAAAATAAAATTCGGGAGGAGCTTGTGTAGTGGTGTGTATGTGTTGGATAAAAACCGATGGAACCAGCTGCCGTGTGTCTCTCCCCCTAGATATACATTGTACACACACTCGCACGTCTGCCCATAGAGTTTGTTAGTCACTCACTCACTCACCCATAGGTACTGCTCAAAATATTGCCTGTTAATAAAGCTGCTGCTGCTTTTTTTGGACTCACTTCAGGGGGTCTATGATGCTTCTTCTGCTTCTTCTTCTGCCTCTTCTATCAGACATCATTTAGATGGAACGGCCTTGTGCAACTATGTATGATGTTGTTGTCCAAATCAACCATTAATCATTTTTTTTTCAGCTATCTATAAACGACGACACATTATTTTGCTTCTTTTCAAATGAAAAAGTGTCAAAATTGATCAAATTTTTAAAATAAATTCCTTTCAAAAAAAGAAAAAGAAAATACATATTTATTCTCGCTTTAGTAAGGGAATAATAGCATTGCACATTAAGAAAAGACGAGAAACAAAGAGAAAGGATCAGGGATGAGAGAGAGAGAGAGAGAGAGCAAATTACTTGTCTATTACTCTTAAAAAAGAAAAAAAAAGGAAATGATATTCAAAAAGTTAAAACAATTAGAAACACATAACATAGTAATATAAAAGAAGCTATTGAGCATTTCCTAAGCTAATTACTTAATAATAATAATAATAATAATTTGTCAAACTTTTTAATTAATTTTTGTTGTTTTGTTTAGAACGCGTTTTTCGATAAGATCCGTTAAATCGAATGTTCTTCTTCTCTCCCCCCCCCTCCTTATTCTCCTCCTGTTCTTCTCTTTTTAAAAAAAACTACATATATATAATTCAAATATTTTTTCGTCAAGTCATGCGCGCCTTTGCGCGGCATACAAACGGCCACTTTTTTTTTAGTCTAGTCACGATTGGAATTGGTGCCTTTTTCTTATTCTTTTATATTAAAGAAGACTTTTAATATGAAAATAAAAAGTAGGTAGAATATAAGTATGCTAGCTAGCAAGCAACAACACCTAACACTACTTAGAACATTCAACTCTTCCATCTAATAATAATATTATTATTATTATTACAACAAAACAATTAATATCTTTGATGAAAGGGTCAAAATTGCGATTCTCCTTCTTTTTTCTCTCTCTCTCTCTCTTCCCTTTATTTTTTTAATATATTTTAAAATAAGGGAAATGACTACTAATACATATTTTGAGGAGGAGAGTGTGACGTCAGCTACTATCCTAGCTGCTACGTATGTATTCCAACAAATGAATTCTTGATATCGCAAAATATCACGAACAACAACGACGAGGGTAGATCATTAGCCACTCCTATTTTATTAGAATCTATTCTAGCTCAAATTGTTCAGCCAATAAGAGGACTAATCCTTTTATTTCTTCCAACTTCTCTCTCACTCTCTCTGAGAGGGGAAAAAATAGTTTGTATATATATATATATAATAATAATAATAACAATAATAATAACCAAGCGTTAGGTTTTTTTTTTCTGTAAAAGAATTTGATTAATGATTCTACGTCATTATTATTATTATTTGGAAAATCTTTTTTAATCTCTTTCTCTTCTTCTTCTTCTTTCTAAGTTTGTCTAATCATAATCCAATCCAAAAAAAAAAAGTATTTGAGAGAGAATAAAGGAGGATGGATAAAAGCTGTATGGACTCAATGATTACGACTACTGCTCCCTCACTCCTGCTACTACTTCTGTTACAACTCTCAATTGAATTTAATGAATTGTGGCAATTATGTGGATCGAAAAATATCATTTTATATATATATGTATATACTATAAAATGTTTGATATGAAATGAGAATAGGGATACATTGAGCTCAGCTATATAAATAAACTTTCATTTACACGCTCGTGGTTGTTTGTGTTCTTGTTATTATATATATAACATGATTCTATTGGAGTCTATAATTCATTAAAAATGAAATGAAGGATGCATAGAACTCAGCACAATACATATTCAAGTTTCCATTTAAATATTTGAAAAAATCCCAATTTTTGAGTAATGATTTTCAATTAATTAATTAATACCTTTAGGGGTTTGATTCATTTATTTGGAGTTATAAAAAATGTTTTATATCATACTGGGGATACATTGAGCTCAGCTTGACTCAATGGTTTGCATTTAAAGATCATTTGAGTTTTATTCAAATTTTCTGGACGTCTATGTATAATTTGGAAATTATGAAAAAAGGTTTAACTAAATTATATAATATTGGAGATGCACTACGCTTAGCTTGACTCAATGGTTTGCATTTAAATGTTTTTTTGAAAACTTAATCATTATAACCCTTAATTTTAGTTGGATTACATTATTTCGGACTCAACTCAGAATTTTTTTTTGGTAGAATATGTATATTATAGAATAATATTAGAGATCTATAGGGCTCAGGTTGATACTGCATTTAGTTGTTTGAAGAAAAAAAAATACCCATTTCATTGCAACTTTTATTGGTAATAATCTCCTTCAGGCTTTATTGGATACTCTTGAAGACTAAATATTTTATACTAAATAAAATTAGGAATGAATTCGACTCAAATTGATACACAAATTGACACTTTAATTCTTGAAAAAGGAGAAAAACCAATTCAATGCAACTTTTATTCGTAATGTCTACCCATTGGGTTTTTATTTGATTCTTTTGAAGTGTCTTAAGGAAATTATAGAATATATAATATTAAATATATTAGGGATGCATTGAGCTTAATTAGATGTATGTAGAGACTTAAAAGCCTCCAATATTGAACATATTGATAATTACTACTCTTTCCTTTTTATTTGATCCCCTCGGAGTCTAGTCATTGACAATTCCCTTCAAAGAATGAATGTCTAACTAGGAGAATGAATTTTTTTTTTTAAATTGGAGTGTTTTGAAATATATATATATATATATATATATATATATATATATATATGTATATATATATATACGTTTAAAGATATCAAAGTCATGATTTTATTATTTTGATAGCATCACCTTTTGATACCATTAATGTAAAAGTTATAAAATTTTATTTCAAACCATTTAAATAGAACAGTTGCATTAATTATAAATTATTTACAAATATTCTTTTCTACTTGAAAGTCCAGAGCCTTCTTCATTCATTTTGAAATATCATTTGATAGCTAACCAGGAATTGTATTTTGATTATCTAACAGAGGATTCCTCTCCTCACAAAAGCAGATAACTTGAATGAATAGATTTATCAATTTAAATATCACGAACCTTCAAATAAAAATATTTTCTAAAGAACGTGATTGGAAAAATATATAATTTTGTCAGACTATTTGACCACCCATAAATCTCCTCCAAACTACTTTGTAGACTCATAGATCTTCTCTAATATATGTATTTCTGTATATTAATAAACTAACTAAACCACTTGAAAGAGAATTTTAAATGAAACACATTTTCTCACAACCTAGAGTTTGCAAGTCACTCTATTATATATAAATAAATATATACATAAAACCATAGATTGAGCTGTCATTCCTACCATTATTAGCATGTAATTTTGTGTTAAAAAAAACAAACAATCCTTAGCATAATATATTTGGAGTAAATATTTGAATTTTGAACATTTCACTTCAAAATCGAATACTTCCAGTATTCAATCATAAATCAGTACAGTATTAAGCTTGAGATAATGTTGTGCTGATTTATAAGTAATACATCGATTTTGATGTTAAGTGTTTGAAATTCATAAATGTATTAAACCTACTAAATCTTTAATTATTTCGTCAAATGGAATTGCGTTTATTATTTATTCAAACATTATAATACATAGACAAGTATATAGTTTTTACATAGTCCAAAGGATCGCATGTTCCAGACATACAAGGGTAGGGGAGAATAAATTCATTTGAATCATGAATTGTGGTTAGATATGTGTATCTCATTAATTATGTATAATGTTTTGTTTTTTTAATTAAATGTAGAGTTAATTCACATAGCACTATGAAACAAGATGGATAATTATCCATCTTCTTGGAGACATAAACAGTAATAGCTTATAGTAGTGAAAACTAGGGATGTATCCATTGGTCTTAAAACTTTGGCATTATCTCTTAAATCTTAAGAACGTATCCAAATTGGACACAAAAGACGTTCCATGGTGTAATTTTTGCTACATGACGTAATATCAGCCAGTAAGGTCATCTTCTTGGAGGCATAGATATCCAATGTTAATAAGAATGATGAATATTTTAATTCTGCCTAAATTAAAAATAATGACAAATGAATTATACTCGCTCATGAAAGATTCTTAAAGTTTTTGTGAAGAAATTCACTTGGTAAATTGAAGGACTTTGGTGTAATTGGTGTGAAAATGATGCCTTATAGGTATAGAAAGTGTTTTAAAATTTAAAACATTTTTCAAGGATCCATAATAGGAACAAAACTGATTTTAAGGTCCATATTAAGGATTGATACAATCCTAACCCAAACCCTTGCTAGCTCTGTTTCGATCTAGGAAATTGATACATTCCTCATTTATCTCTTTTCACAATTATACAATATGTAACTATATCCCAGACCCTAAAATCAATTTTTACCATCATCAGTAATTATATATTTTGAGTCTATTCAAATATCGCTGTTTCGCCTTTGTTTTTTGGACATCAAGTTGATTTCTAAACAAATTTGTTCTGTTGAATAATTAGGTATATATTCCAGAGTGTTATCCAGCTATCATAAAAGTTTACTTTTTTTTCTGTCAACTGACAATTTTTATACTATAGGTAGTCCACCTCTAATTAAACTGGTCAACATTTAAAAATCATAAGGGGTGTAAGTATAATAAAAGATATTCAGTTTTGCACGTTGATTTCAAATCTGTAATTTTTTTTTCGAGAGTCCAACGGTTTTCGAGAAATCGAAATTTACTTCTTGAGCTAATTTGGCCAAATTTTCCAACTTCATACTCATTTTTTGCATTACAAAATAATGATCCGCTAGTGTATTTTATGCAAATTCTATTTACAGTATTTGTTTTGACCTAAGGGGATTTTGAAATCAGTGTTCAAAACTGAATAACTTTTATTATTCTTATACCCCTTAGGATTTTTGACATTTTAAATTTGTTGACCTGTGCTATTGTTCAGATCATGGATTGGTAGAACACTAGTTAAATCTTGTTAAGCAATGAACAATTCCCTAATATTTTGTAAATGAAATTTGCTGACAAAAAAAAAATATAAATGTTTCTTTTTAAAGGATGAGATACACAGGATAAAGATCGCATCGTAACAATTGAGCCTCTCTGGTGGTTGTATTTAATATAATTGAAATTAAAATACAAGACAATATATTGATAAAAAATGTAGATTGTTTAGCAAGTTTTTGAATGTATTTAAATTTAATGTTAATCTTTATGTATGAGCTTGTTTCTTTTTGGAGGAGAGGTTGAGAGATGGAATGGATATTAATTAATTATTGATGAGATTGACGTCAGAAATGCATTTTATTTGTTAATATTATTTTGGTAAATTATGTAAAAAATGCTCAAACAATCCAAGAAGGAGTTAGTTACAGCTATGTGTGTAGATGTCGCTACTCTCAACATTCCATCCCTTCCCTTCGAGCTGTAAATTCAACAAAAGCCACTCAATTGGTTCTCTTTTACATGGTATTGAATACTGTTTATGGTTGGTTATAGGTGGTTGGGCACGCCAGAGAGAGCTTCACACCTCCTTTGTATGTAACCATGTAAAAAAAGAAGATAAAGGCTCATGTGGTTGTATATTGCCTCTTTCGATACTTTAGCTTTGTATATTTTATGATCATATATTACACATTCGGAAGTAATTAACTATGCGTCTCTAGGTTGATTAATGACGCCCGCACACAAGGAGGAACAAACAATCCCACTAACAAACACTCTTCCAACAAATTAATGCGCAGTTTAATCTATGCAATGATCCCAAAGGCGGAGCCCTGAGTTTTAAAACTCTAATTACTATTAAAAATCTTATGCACATCCATGATCAATCAAAATGAGAACCCTTCTAAGAGGAGGAGTCTCATTTCGATGGTAATTAATTAAAGCCGTTTCAATCCTTTTGAGATAACCCTTGATGTCGTCAATGTAGATGCAAGTCAAAGAAGGAGGATCCAGGGGTATTCCTAAAAGAGTGTATCATTACTCCCAATGAACAAGACCCACCCACCCCCGCCCATAATGTGTACTAAGAATCCAAGGAGCAATTACGTATATAGTTAATGTTCTAAGGATCGGTAATTCTCTCGATCCCTCAAATTCTTGGTGTCGAACCTTGAAAATTCATGTTCTTCTTATCCTAACCAAGAGCAAAGCAAATTAAAATTAAAGTTTTCTTATTAAAAAAAAAGTTTCGGGGATTCCTAGGCTTATAATGTGGCCTTGGTCACAACACTCATATATATTCACTTAATAGCTCATTTAATGGAGATTAGAGGAGGTCCTTTTTATGAGCCGTTGAATCATTAAGATTAATTCTCTCTATTTTATTCAATGGCACTCCTCAATTAATTATTATTACTTATTAGTATTAATAAAGCTGATGGAATTTGAATAGACGTCGTTAAAGCAAATTATATTCAGTAAAGTTCCGTATAATATAATATCATACAGCTACTATATAATATAAGGTTATCGGAAATACCAACGCGTTGCATTTGTACGAAGACATCCTTATATGTATGTAGATACATACTTGCACTGAAGAAGAATAAAAAATTATCTATAGGTACAATATTCTATGTTCACATATTTGGTCATCACAAAAATACATCATTTATTTTGAGACCCCTTCAAAGGAAAGACTCTTAGACACAAATCAAATCTCATAGCAACTTTTTTTTTACTTTATTACAAAGAAAAATTAATAGTTTTAATATTTTGATATAAACTGTTTGTTCATTCTTTATAGTTAATTATAAATTATAATATGGTCATAGCAACCCATTTATATGCTAATAATTTTTGTATAGGTAGCTTAAAAGAAAGAAAGAAAGAAATATATAGGTATGGCTCTAAGGATTAAACTGAATGAATAATTTGATAGAATTAAATAAGTATATTATACTTATTATAGATTCATTGAACGTCATGACCAGATGTATCTGTAACATCATCTTCTGGGGTTGCACTTTGGATATCATCACAATAATATTATGATTGTAACTTATCGGATCATGAGTTGCAATGTTTCATCATTCCAAGAATAAGAAGAATCAGGAAGTGGAGTCATTATATATATATATATATATGAATCAACAGGCGTCAATGACTCTTTAAAAAAAAGTGGCAGTATAAATTTCATCTGTTTTTTATATAGCAAGGGGTAAAATTGGAGTAAGTGAGAAAATTGTTTGTCTTGACCTCGGAATTCCCTTTAGATGTACATAGTCCAATCTTATTCAAGACCCTTCATGATAAGTAATTATTAATTATAATTGGCAGAGAGCTCATGACGAGTCTTTTTTTTTTCTCTTGCCCGTTCTCTTTAAGCTCAAGTCTATGGGTTAACGAGTCAGTTCACTTTGAGTACACCGAGTCGAGTCTAAAGTCGAGGTTAAATGGGACTTACTTTTTTTAATAAAGGGCAAGAAAGGTTGGTATGACTGAATTGTACACATCTCAAAAGACTCGTGATCCTACAACTGTAGTCAAAGGAAGTGAGATGTTATGTGACCGACTTTACATGAGAAAGACAATTAATAGGATTCTCTATGGAAATTCCATGATGGTTATCTATATCAGGGCTATTAACGAATAATTTTTTACATAGGGAGAGTTAACACTGCGTTACCCTACTAAATAAAAATGCACACAGTACTTTGTTGTCAACTGTATATTTTTCTTCTACTTCTCCCTTTCTCTTATTAGTGTTTTGAACGTTGATGGGTTGTGCTGAAGTTATAATTTGTTAGGCTGTGAAAAATTAATTATTATTATCTATTATTAATTTAAGAATAATTCTCTAATAGGAAAGAATTGGCTAACTACAACCCACCGATTGTTGTCCCTTTTTTTTTCTCTTTCTATTTGGAGGAAAGGTTGCAAGATAACTAACCCATAAAGGGTATTTTTAGTTCAAGTCCGAGTCGAGTCGAAAGTGACAGTTTAAATTAGACTTACACACGAGTTCCGAGTTCTGATTCAATCATCTTCCATTACAAAATTGATGGTGTTTTTAAAATAACTATTTGAAATAAAGTCAGCTTCTGTGAGTCTCAGGCCTAAAGTCTTATTGTTTCAAATTTGAATTATTTAACTTTGAGTATGTGTCCCCAGGTCTGGTAATAATATACATATAGTTATTGTTATTAGACCTGGAACTATATAAACCCTTGATAAACCCAGTACATCATGAATTATTTCTTCTTCTTCAATACAATAAATAACCTAATATTTTTGCCATCAGGCAATGACTTGACAATTTGTATAATTTAAAATATCTCATTTAATCATCTATAGAGCTTCTTTAAGCACGTATGTATGTATATACTATATATTATATTGTAGAAGAGAATAAGGACCGAGTAAATTCATTCCATGTTTATTCTCTTTCTTTTTTATTCAGACTTTTGTTATCGTGGAGAAATGGAATAAAGAAGTAAATTATCTTCATGTTACATCATTAAGCAATAGCGAGTTTATATACTTAAAACTTATATGTTTTACACAATGTGTAAAGGAGAGTAAATCAAGCAGAAGGAGTAGAAATCAGCAGATAGGTTGCGCGAGTGTTGAATGTTCCGATAATATTGTTACACATTTAATTATAAATTAAATTTGAAATTATAGATTAGCCAATTATTATTAAATCATTTATTACTATTGAGATGATCTTCAAATAGATACTCCTTATGGAAATTGTCCTTACCGTCATCATTAAATGAGCTATGCACCATGACTTATGCCGAAAATCACTTCAACTTCACGATTATATCTCTGTTTTTTCACTCAAACTAACATCATTGAAGGTATGTTCTTCATGGATGGTGAGCAATGTTACTCTAAGACTTCTTATGATGAGATGGAAAATATTCTTTACTTCATTCCCTTCTTTCATCATGAGGAGGAATAATATTTGAAGACTGAAAATAATGACTAAATTTTTTGGTTAGAAAAAAAAATCAATTTTAAAAGTCATTTTCATGATTTTTTTTTTTTATGTCGAAGTAGGCGAACTTTTGTAAACAGGTAAACATTTGAAGAAAATATTATATTCTTTCCTCTCTCAGCTAATGGTTTATTTCTCTACGGGTGAGAGAAGTCAGATTTTTTTTGAGTATTATTTTTATGATAAATGGACACTTTTCATGCCTGTGTTTGAAAATATGAAAATAATATCATTAAATCCGTACAAGAAAAAATCTTAATGATCTTTGAATGGCGTGGGTGGGGGTTGCTTTTTTATATCAGGGATGTAGATGAATAACAGAATCATAATTCATGATTTTTCTTTGAGGCACACTCAATAGGTCACCAAAATTTATTATTATTTCATATTCTATAGGTGCTCCTTGGTTGCAGTTGTTGGTTACGTTTGATTTCATTCCTTCATTTATTTTCATATGATTACGTTTCACTGAGTTTGTGGATTGAACTGACTTTTTGTTCACAGTTGCAACTACATTTATCTATGATTCATATGTATTAATAACTGACTAATGATGCCCTTGACTCTTGAGCATATGACATTTGGAAACCATATGTTCGTTATTAGTGTAGAGTAGTAATAGCATATAACAATATTACTTTACCCATGTATTAGTTTGGTATAAAATGAATATTTATCGTCGAAATGTGTTATTTTAAAATGAATGTACTTGTTTCTTTTAAAAACGTTATTAAAACAGAGAGAGACTTTTGTATCAAACCAAAGAATAATCTCTTAAATTTCTCGTCAAAAATGTGTTCTTCCAATTTTTCAGTTTGAAATTATTCACTATATCATTAATTCAAGAATTTAATAAAACTAATAATGTAAAGTAACATTAATACTTTTGCTCCTGTGTAATAAATAATATAACAATATTACTTTACAATAGAGTAATATGTAATAAGTAACTTATTACTATATTAACTAACACTATTTCCCATATTGGGTTCCATAACTGCATTGAATATTGTACAATTTTAAGCACATCAGGATATCTGAGGGATTGTGATATTTTTACATGGGTGAGGGGGGGGGGGGCTCACCCTCTTACAACCAAACCAAACCAAACCAAACAAATCATTTATTGCTATTAATGGTTATCCCCATTAAGAGCCGTTATTTAGATATGGAGACTCAGATCGAAGTTAAAAGATGCAGACATGAATATATTGGAACCAAAAAAATATCTTAAAAATTCAATTTATCCAAATTCGTAATATTCTTTAACAGCTCTGACAAGGGCTTTCAAAACGTTGTTTTGAGGCAGTACACATTTTTTTTTACAAAAATAGGTGTTTGATCACGGTACCAAAAACTTTGAATATATTATTTTAGTAGCTTGATTACTTAACTTTTACATAACATAGGTAGTTATTTGATCTTATAAATTGTATCAAAATATTGGTTTAAAAATATTTCATTTTGGGTAATTTTATTAAAGCCACTGGTTCTTTTCCGTAAAAATCTCAACATAAATTTTGGAGGAATTATATTTTATGATCTAGTTTTTATATTGAATGCTCTAGTCAGAATTTTTCGGGATTCATTGGAGACTCTAAATTTTTTGAGTTTTGTATCTCAAGACTTAAAAATATCTGAGCTATCAAAAGATATAACATTTTTAGGCATTATCCAAAGCCATATGAAGATTAATATTAAACCTACAAAATTAATAAAATGATATCATCCTCTGACTTTTCCCCCTTACAAAATGGGATTTTACAATAGTCACAACATCAACAATTCCAATATATTTTTTTGTCAATTGTGGATTTTATTACTCTTGCATCTAAATATTGTTCTGAAAGTTGAACAATTCTGTGCTGAACAATACACTGATATTTTGTTGAAGATTAGTCCAATGTAAGGGAAGAATTGGATAACTGCCAATTGATTTTTAGTTTTTTTCTTTCTTTCTCTTTGGAGGAAAGGTTGTGAGATACCATATAAATTACATCGTTACACACATAGAAATGATTGACAGAATCAACATAATTTGATGTAAAACTTTCCCAGATTCCCATATCCATAAAATAATATTAATTATATATGAAATAGGGTAAAAATCTATTGTTTGTTCTCATTGTGGTCAAAAAATGTCATATTATGTTTGAACATATATACACATGCACATTCATAAAATGTAGTCTATCGATTAGTAGGGACTGACTAATGGAGAGATAACAAAATTATATTCATGACCTAGCACATTTTTAATGAAATTTTAAAATCGATAAATAATTTATTATATGTAGATTACTTGCAAGTAAATAAATTAACACCCAGTTCCTCATTTCTTGTGAAGTGAGTGTTGTTAATTTTCAGAAGCAATATCATTCTACAATTTATGTATGTACAGTGTTGAAAAGAATGAGAGCACCAAATTTCAAAACCAAGATCATGGGTCTATGCAGGAGCCATGGTATTTTGGGGTATAGTATAAAATTGGTATTTATATTTGAACGACGGATCCAGCGTAATTGTTATATAGGTTATAACCCTTTCGACTTAATTATTTACAATCTTTCCAGATTAAATCACATATATATGGAAAAGTAAAAAAAGTACCTAGTCAAATTTTTATTTTTATCAAAAAATACAAATAATGTTGAAATACGATAATTACTGTTATTACGGCAAGAGATTCAGTTATCTATAGTATACGTATATTTAGTTGAGAAGAAATAAATGATCTACTTTGTTACTTTGACAAATTCTAGCATATATTTAGTAAAGACATGGTACAGAACAGAGTTGGCTTATTTAAATCAATTTTAAAATAATGAATTATGTTTAAATCAATTGTTTACATCATATTTTGATAAGTATGCATGGGCTAATGAAATGATATTAAAAAAATTAAGGAAATGAATTTAGAAAGAAGCTATATTATTGGCGTAGAATAAATTATTACTAGCCAGACATAATTCATGACCACAGAAGGATAGCTCGCATTCAGAGAACCTACTTCTTTATAGGTAATTTATAATGATTTAACAATATGTAGACTAGTTTTCAAACATGAGAGAATGATTTCCTATTTTACATATTATTATAATTGAGTCTCACAAAATTAAGTGCGTGACACATGGATTTTCACCTGGCTCAGACACCGCATATGTCAGACACAGTTTAAATACCAAGTTACCTATAAGGGAAGAAATACTTTGATTGCTCTAAAACACGAGGTCTCAAACGGTCAAATGGCACTGAAACCCACATTTCTCCATCTTCATTACACTGCACCCCATTTTGATTGTCATACAAGCCCATCAAATTATTCAGATTCAGAGATCAACTTATTTTCGGTCGAACCTGATAACTGGATTTTTTGAATCTATTGGTATGACCCAGTAAATTTTTTTAAGGATTTTAAGTGGTGAAACCCTTCAATATTTTTTCTATATTATATCTTTTATAATAGAGGTTGAGATGGTTTTTGATAATTATTGTACTGGAATTGAAAATTAAAGAATATTTACATTTTCGATGAGCAATCTAAAAGTCAAACTAAAGTCTCTCGGAGCTGATCTCTTTCATTAGAGTATACAATTCCAACTGATACATATAAAAATCTTAAACTGTTGGGCTATTCTACTTTTAAAAGTAGGTAATTGTTTGCATCTTAACAACAATTGACTTGAGTAAAATTCAACAACGTTCAGAATACTTTTAAGGGGGAAGTAAAAAATCGATAACTGACAAAAAAAATATCATAGCTGTTGATGTTTTAAAGATACCATTGTGTTATGTTAAGAGCCTTAGAGTGATGTTTTCATTCAATCGATAACATTTATTGAATATTTTACAATTTTAACACTGAACTTGATTTAATTTTATACAAAATATTATTTTTCCCTGGTTATATGTATTAGGTTGGAACCTAATTTTAGGCAGCTCAGGGATCCTACTGACGTTTCTTATCTACTAAACTACTGACTCTATAGAAGCTGAGAAGCATCTACATGCAACTACTGCAGGAGCGTCCATATTGGGTTGTTAAGATAACAAAATTGACAAAAAAAGATGATCAAATTTATTGAGCTAGCACCCATCGTGAGACGGCCCTGTACTGCGAAATTTTGGTTTATGTCGGGAGACAAGGAAGAATATTGAAAAAATTGACAAATATAGTAATATTCAATGGTAAATGAAACATCTAAGATTTTAGATTGATTTCATCATCACTCAAAGAAATACTGACAAAGTATTTCAATCGGAACTCACTAATTTCGGAAATCTAAAAAATTTCCTTGACATGAAAAAAGCATAGAAATATGAAGAAATAAACTACGTTGCAAATGATACACAATTGATGTTCTAACGTTTAGTTTGTCCAAAGTGTATTTATGTATTTTTTATCCTGGTAGTTTCCAACCTTTTTTTGGGCCACGCACCACGTAGTAACTGCTATAATCAAAAGGGCTTAAATTTAATAATAAAAGGGCTTCTAAAAAATAGATTGATCCTCTGTGTGGTGCACACTCTATGTTAAGAACCGTTATTTGATTCTAATAAAATCATATTTTTCGTGACTCTTATTGCAATTTAATTCAAATGATATATTTTAAACATCAACAACTTCTATCCATTTTTTTGTCGACGGTCCATTTTCTCGCCCCTGAAGTGTCTTGAAACGTTGATTGGTTGATCTAAAATCAGCTGTTGTTAAACTATAAACGATTCCCTTCCATTAAATGGAGAATTGTACATAGTTGGAAGAATTGGCTAGCAATCTATTAATTTAGGAGCTTTTTTCTTTTTCTTCTAAAAGGAAATGTCGAATTATTGAAGAATTTAGGTTTCAATCCGGTAGCTTTGCCTAGTTTAACCTATACTATTAATCCACTCCAGGGTAGAACCTTAAATTAATATTTCAAATATGTATCATATATGAAATAATTCTTTGAATTACTATACTTAGTATCAATATATAGGATGGTGACGTCATTTGGAGACATTGGAATTGTGAACCTGTTGATAATGTTGTTTTGTTGTATGTGCAAAATATTTCTGGTACCCCTGACAAGGGATATTAAATAAAGAAATAGAGCCAGTGATAATTGAACTATAAGAGACTCAACAGTTTCTTACATTTGTTAAATTACTTTATTTATATTTAAAAAATTGAGATATTTTTTTTAATACTATCTATGATTGATGAATAAAGTTATAACTTATAAAGAAGTGCGTCGTTTGTCCCCACTTTTCAACCTCAATAAGAAAATATCTTGACTTCCCAACAAGATACAGAAACAGTAAAATCCTTCTTGAAATCATTAAACCCCTTTTACAAAGCTTTTATTCATTCTATTTTTAATTTTCTGATTGTTTTTGAGATCTAAAATGATTCTGAACAGAATTAATCACAAATTATCATAAACACAGACACTCAGAAACTATATAGACCTGTGAGGGAAATACTGAGATCAGTTTTGGTTTCTGCATTAAAGATGAGTTCTATCCAGATTTCAATGACCCTGTTAAAAAATGTACTTGTATATATGTAGTTATATTTATTGTACAGAAGAGTTATCAAGACAGGATTTGCCCTTGATGGAGGATGCTAATAAATATATAGTTGGTGAAATAACTCCTTTTTTAAAAATTAAATGTGAAATAAATTGAAGTATTAACATAATATAAAGTATATCTACAATATTTTTTCAATGAATGAAGTACCTATGCATAAATGGATACTTAATAAGCGTAATTTAATCAATAAATTAAAATTCCAAGAAATATGAATTGAATAAATCTCTGTGAACACAGCATAAGATCTTCAATATTTTTTCAATGATAATTAGTTATTACTTTCTTTAATAAGAAGTCATGATTTATTTTCAGTTATGTCACGACGTCATCTTTATTGTATCACACAACCTATCCACTGGTGAAAAAAAGGCTTAATATGTAAGTTTATACTGTGTCTATTCATTCCAAATGTTGAACTATTTTTCTTCATTTAATTATAGGGAATTGTTCCATGCTTAACAGTTAAACTATTTCGAGTTCAACATTCAAAGTTCAGAAAAGGGCTAAGACAAAAATAGTGTAGAAATCAACAGCCTACAAAAAAATGCATCGTAAATTTGTATAGGCTGTGATATGTATATGGTGTACATATGTGCTATAGCATATTATTTAACTATATGCAACAATGTCCATTTTAATTACTAGCTATTAATATTACCTAGTTCTTTTTTATTATGTATTTGCGAATGAAAAAAGCTTTGGAACTTTGAAATTTTTAATGTGCCATACAATATGTATAGGGTATAGGAGTTGTCACAAGAAACATCAAATATTGCTTACGCTAATATATGTATTTTTCATTTGCCTCATCTCATTTTTTGATTGTACAAAATTCCAACTTGTATACGACACGTAAAAAATGATGTTACAACATGGTGTTATTCCACAAATACATAAAATGAAAATCTATACTCTATTCTTTCTTGAGTTGTCGATTTTTATACTAAGTAGGAGTCTTGTTCCCGTTATCCGTGCTCTGATTACTAGTAATAATATAAGTAGAAAAAATGGAAATGAATACTGGAGTCTGGGGGAGACTATGAAGACATTGGCTCAAGGTCAGCCCAAAAATTGCGTAAGGATTGCTTTAGGACCCCCCCCCCCCCATTTTACAAAAAGATCAATGCTGATCCAGTCAAGTCCATGAGGTCCATTGTACGCGAAATGGGGGTATCAAACAAGGTTATCCAGGACTGCATGAATGAAAACTTGCGGTACAAGTCTTACGAGATGTGCAAGGGTTATTTATTGACGGCCAAGGCCAAGGAGAAACCGCTGAAGCACTGCAAGATGCTGCTGAACAAATAGAAGCATCCAATGGATCCTGAGATGCTCTGGTTTTTCTCCGATGAGAAAAACTTCTGTCAGGATCAAAAGATTAACAAACAGAACAACAGCTGTCCCAAGGACTTCCCCAGGGTCATGCAGACCGAGGTCCTGGCCACGGTCATGGTCTTTGGCGTCATCTCCTCCGAGGGCCATGTCATACTGCTCTACATCTTTCCAACGGGCTTGAGGGTCAACACAGAGGAGTATCTGAGGAGCCATGTGTTATCTTGGATCAATAAGGTGGCTGCCGGGCGTCCATATGTGTGTCAGCAGAACTCTGCTCCTTGCCAGACCTCCAGAAAAGTGGCTTAGTGGTAATTTTTATGGTTTTGTGCCACCAAACGTCTGGCCCCCTAACTCCCCAGACTTGAACCTAATAGACTATTTCGCGTGGGGCGCAGTTGAGCGACACACTAACAAGTCTTCATGCAACACAAAGGAGGAGATGATCAAAAGTAAATTTGGTTGTCAAAGATCGCACTCATCTTGTATGTATTTACAAAACAAGATATCCATGACTTTCAACTAAAGTTATGCGTTTATTTATGCAAATATTCCAAAAATTATCGCAAATTTTGTTCTGACATAAAATTACCTGTTTACGCTCAAAATCACCTTACCCAAGACCATTTGTACAGGTGACACTGGGGACTAGGGGAGAGGGGGCGTGCGCACTAGAAAGTAGAGAATTATTTATGTGAAAATATCTTATAAACAAAATGTTGATATTTTTAGAAGTAGGAACTAAATTTGTTATTTGCAATTTTTTTTTTACCTTTCTACATCAGAAAAAATATTTTAATTCATAGGGAAATTTTTGCAACCAAAAAGGGGTCCTGGACAAATCCATTTGTCTAAATACATCTACTTGAGTTGGGGCACAAGCATGGTAGCATTGTCCCCTAAAATATTTATACATATACGTATGTACATATCAAAACGACCACTTCCAATTTTAATATCATATCTGCACCCCTGTTCGAGAAAAAGAATTTGGAAAGTGTAGACCAAAACAAGATTAAGATTTCAAAGAGTCGAGAAACAGACCTATCACGATTGATCACTCTATCGTAGCTTTGACAAATAAAGCCTAACTTTAAACTTTCTCAGGGGCGTTATATTCTAAAATTTTACAGTGTGCGCTGGGACTGGAATGACTAACTTGTGTACTGTACAGTATGCTCAGTTCAGTTCGAGCTTTATATTTATTTAAAGAATTGTCTTTTATAATAATAATATTATAAGAAACTTAATCAAATGTAAACTGCCAGTGCCGAACCGAGGTTTTTATCTTACTAAATTATGCCCAAATGTAGAGACAATTAATTTTCTAGGTGAGTATGTAAAAACTTTTAACTACATACAAAAAATAAGGATGATATGATGTCTAAGTAATGTTTCATAATAAATCGATTACTCATAATTGGATTTGCAAACTATAGTACATAGGTATTTATTTCAACATTAAATACGTGAAATCGTCCATGTCACTAAAAACTAATTTTGTTTATAGTCTTTTGCCGGTCGTTCTCATTTACAAAGTCATTAAAACAAATAAAATATCTAGGTTATCGTAGTAATTTCTGAGAAGTGTGCAATAGAAATATAACGGATAATAGAGGAGTGGGACTTAATTAAAGAGGTTACACCTGTTAGTTATTAAATAATATAAAACTTTAAAAAAACATACGTTCAAAAATCATTAGAAAATGTATCCGTATCGATAGCTTACAAATAATTATGTATTTATCAACTAAAATACTCAAAACACTCAAGTAAAAGATAATTCAAATTCATAATATTAGATTTCAAGCCATCATAATATACTCAAATTAAAATACATTGAGTAAAACGTACATTGGAATAAATTCAATCGTCTTTTATTGTATTTTCCCCGAATGGATGAGTGATGTATCGAATATTCGCATTTGCCTTAGTAGATTCTCTGCATGCTAGAAATATTTATGGTTTAAAAATGTTTATGTCTTTCTGTTGGGCTTCCCATTGAACAATGAGATGATACGACAACCCCTTCTCTCCCTCCCCAACCATTTGAGCCGTAATGTTTTGAATATTTGTGTCAAAGCAAGTTAAATTTCAAATATTGAAATTTAGAAAATCCACTTTTAAGTTTTTTTACTTCATAAATATAACGACCAAATATTTCAGTCATTTTAAGACCTATTGCGCACGGTTTTTACTAAAATGTCACTTTTAATCGAGAAATCAAGGATTGTGGTCTATCCAATGAAGTAATCGGATAAATGTTACGACTGCACATAGTTCCTACAAGAACATCCATCCTTTTCATAGCCCTAGAGATTTATTTAGTTGCAGTTGGCTAAAACCAGTTCATTTGTTTAAGAGCAATTAAGAATCTACTTAATTCACTATCATGCTCACTATGAATAATGATAATTGTGACTACATAGTCAAAAACACCAGATGTTTTTTATTTTGATTGTGGCCGATATTTTTTTCTATAATTAAGTTACAATTAATATGGGAGTCATTATTTAATTAATCGAAGTATACTATTAATACAAACGAATGAGAATGTCTTCAAGAATATGATAGTAGTTCTAACTCATCTTTGAAATATTTCAAATAAAATTAATTTCTTGTTGACTTGAAACATTTGCATTTGACCTAGTGGATTATATGTATTTTATAAATATTCGCATCAGTAAATGTATATAAATTGATATCCACACCCGCATAGCAGCATTTTTAAATCATATTCTATACATTTATTTCTAGAATGGATATGTAACCATAGCTATTAGTAAGATATTATGTAGAAAAAAGAAGCTTTCAATCATTACAATTTGATTGATATCTAATCCTAACGTAATATTATACTAATGCTCTGTTAACTTATTATCGTCATCAATTATTATAATCATAATCTATATAGTAATATTAATAGAAAAAATCGGAATAGATACTCAAAGAATCGCTTACATAACCCGATATTACTCAACAATTTAACAGCCCCAAGGAAGAAACAAAGAATTGCATCTGATTTTCCCACATGTAGCTTTTTCTTTTTGAAAGATTGATTGATTCAATTAATTTATGATTTTATTAAAGAAATGACCACATAAGTCTTGAGAAAATTAAAAATCAAGGACAAAACATGTTGAGGGAAAAGCATACAAAATATAGATTAAACCTTTCACTCGGAATTTTGAAACTAAATATATGTACATATTTATGTAATTATGTGATATCAAGAATAAGTATTGAAATAAATAAGTAACTCTCTTGTATTGAAATAAATATATCCAAATAATTTTCTACAAAAAAAGGGCAATATTCTAAAGATATAAAAATAGAAACATAACTCGATAATAATCAAAATATTAATAAAAAACAATGACAAGAATTGCGAGGCATTATTAACGTACTTATAATAATAAACATGAATAGATTAATATTCAAAGTATTGAAATCGGATAATAATCATTTCTCTGTCTTCTTCTTAGCTTTACTTTTTCCTTGATCTTTACGACCCTTGAACGGAGAGCTCAGTTTCTCAATCCCAAAGGGACAAAGAGACTTATTCAAACATTCTGAACATTTGGGATTCACAGGAAGACAGGTTTGTTGCCCAAAGCCAACCAAGAGCCAATTCGTTTCCTTCCAATGGGATTGAGGTAACCATTCCTCTAAATATTTACGAGTGTCCTCTGGATTCTTCGTTCCAGAGATTCCAGTCCACTTTAACCGATTGGATATACGATGCACATGGGTATCCACACCTAATTCGCATCAAGTTACGAAAAAATATTGTTTAAAATTATTCAAAGGGGTAGATACCTATTCCAACGACTTGATTCCAGGCAATGTCCATGACCAAATAGGCCATTTTGGGACCAACTCCAGGAAGCTTTACGAGATCATCAATCGTGTTCGGAATGTCGGAATCATATCTTTTTTTTAGTATTTCACAGGTTTTCTTTAAATAAGTGGTTTTTCTCTAGAATATATAGGTATCATTAGAGGTTTATAAAACGAAGAAAAAAGATAAGAAATGGGTATGTAACTCATATAGTATGGGGCCTCGAGCTGTATAATATGCATGAATGCCTTAATTGCAAGTATACATTATAAACTACACATCATGAAATATATTTCAGTACAATGAGGGAGGAAAAAGTTGTATATAATATTTATGTAGACATGTCATGTTTTAAATACATAAATTGAGAAATGGAGGATTGCCAAATAGGTGATTTGATTAATTTACATACATCATTTACTAATTAAATATGATAATTATATACACTCATTTATACCTATGTATCTATACGTATATTTATATATTAAAATTAATAAAACATATACAAAAAACAACAAAATATACTTAAACTGCATAAATGCATTGTTGAATTAACTAAAAATCCGACCGAAAAAAGTTTTTGAAAAGTGTTACGTCAACTAAGCCTACGTACAAAATGCAATTTTTGACTTAAATATTATTTATTTTGTTTTGTTTTGCACATAAATAACATGACTGACATGTCCATGTATTCATTTAAGTTTGTGTTTGTTTTGTGTACATAGTATTCTATTATTATACATATATATAGTAAAGTAGAAACTTTATAATTAAGTTTGTAACAGGACATAATAAAAACAAGACAAAAAGACTGCAGTGACTTTCAAACTTGCCTCTTTTCCTTACAACTTTTTTTTTTTCATAACTCTCGTGTCAAGTTCCTTTTTATTACCTTGTAAAATCCCACTGGATAAATGAGCCCTTCCAACTCTTTATCATCCATAGAAAGTATCCCCTCAACAGAAAGTCCTTTTGCTCGTAGTCTATTCATAGCTCCATGGTTCACCTCATCCTTGGTTTGACTCGAGAGCATGAGAGACACGAGGCAATGGAATCTTTGAACCTAATTGAAGCAACAGTAAATTAATATTAATTATAATCATTATTTAATATAAATTTAAATGAGAAGGCTCTAATGTATTGTATATACGTGTTGAGGCATGATCCCTTCATGATTCATGAATGTACGTAATATGTGTTGTATATGTATATATTTTAACATAATGTCACATGTTATAAATCTATCTATCACTTGAAATAAAATCATGAAGTAGAATGATGAAGGAAATAATGACACAGAGTATCATGTTCTTTTAATTTAAGCTGATTATCATTATATGATTATGAGTAGCTCTTTCAGATATAAATTAAATCATATATTATTAATAATCAAACTAGAACATAGACATATATTAAATCAAAAACATTCGGAATAATTATGAGAAAATTTCAAATGTACACGTACATTAATAATAAATCAGCTAATAAACACATTATCTATGTGTATGTATGTACAAAAAAACTACTAATAATAGGTCAAGGTCATGAGGGGCATGGGAGGTGAGAAAGAGAGAGAAACTACTAATGTCTTTACTTTTTATGGTAATGCCGATTGTTTATAACATAATTTGTTCATAGATATTGAAATATATATACGTGTATATATATGTTGTATGCATAAACTAGACAACTTACTTACTTTTTCAGAATCGACTTCTTTACTAACTTTCTCACAACCGACCGTGTCCACAGGAGCATTTCTTTCTCTACGCATAGTTCTTATATTCTCAAAAACATTTTCCCAATTTTGAGGAGGTTCTATTTTAATTTTCTTGCTCCTTGACATTTTGATAATATTAAAAAATATTATGAATCGAACCAGCAAACAATATAAGTAACGGAGCTACGATAATTACATACGTATAATTATCTAGTACCATCTATATAATGTATGTACTTTTGAAGAAGTTCAGTTGAAGTACATATGTAAATACTTTAGCTATTATAATAGTCCATGAGGGGAAGGAACTAAACGAAAGAAATATCTAGAAGCATAAAAATTTATAAAGTTACATATATGTAAAATAAATTCCACGCCATTACGATTAAACAACATGTGATAAAATAAAAACATTCCACACTATGATAGTTTATTTTACTTATAATGAATGATGATGGAAAAACATAATTAATTATTACTAATCCATGTGATAAATAGTAAATGGACTATTGGAAATTATATAATTAATACAAGATAAGATATAATTACGCTTTTTTATATATAATTTTTGTTCGTGTTTAATATTAAGCAACGTTTCATGGATTATTTTTTTATGACTATAGTATAAGTGACTAATTGATCAAAAATTAAATTATTAGGTTCAAAAAGTGTAAAAAAAATCAAAAGAGAACTGAGATAATAACAATAATTAATTAATCGTTATTATAGTTATTATTATTATCATCATTATAAAATATGTAACATTAAGACAATAGTTTAGATATAGATATATATGTAAATGTTGAGAGATTCACTCTTGTATAATAAGAACAATACATAATTTTTGTGCTTAATTTTTCCTGCAAATGACAGCATCCCTGGCTTGTCCCACACCAATCCACCAAATTGGTATAGCTGTTCGTGTTTCAATTTCTTTAACATAATTTTGAGCGTTAACAGGGAGTTCATCAAAGGACCTAATGGCTGAAATATCATCCCTCCATCCGGGAAGGGTAATGAATGTTGGCTTTGCGACAGACATTTCTTCCTCTGTGGCAGGATAAGGCATCTCTGGATCCCCATTATAATCAACACAAATGGATAACGTGTCTAGACCTGTCAATACATCCAGCTTTGTTAAAGCAAAAGCCGTACATCCGTTAATGAGGCTTGTGTACCGTATCATTGGAATGTCCAACCATCCACAACGCCTCCTTCGTCCTGTAGTTGTGCCAAATTCGTGACCATTTTCTTGCAAATAACTTCCAATATCATTACTTAGCTCCGTAGGAAAGGATCCTGTACCAACACGGGTCGTGTAGGCTTTGACAACTCCATATATTTCCCCGATATAAGGGGGTGGAAGACCTAATCCAGTACAGACTCCGCCAATCACACAATTCGAGGAAGTGACAAAAGGATAAGTACCAAAGTCGATGTCCAACATGGAAGCATTGGCCCCTTCAATGAGAATCTTTTTGCCCTCTTTGACCATGCTATGGAGAAAAGAGACAGACTCCACAGCTAGAGGTCGAATTTTTTCTGCAAATTCCTTGTAGCGCTGTAGTTCTGCCTCTACATCGATGGAGAGTGTATCCTTGAGATCATTTGTAAGGCTACGGAAGCGTGCTTCAAAATGAGAGAAGCTTCCCAGGAGATCTCCAATACGTATGCCAGAGCGAGAGACTTTAGAAGAATAAGCGGGTCCAATGCCTTTTTTCGTAGTGCCAAGAGCACTTCCACTTCGAATTGATTCCTGAAGTCCGTCAAGCGCTTGATGGAAATCAAAGACAAGATGGGCTCTTGTCGAAATGCGAAGTCGATCCTCCCATCCAGACAACTCATTCTTTTCTATTTCTTGAAAAAGGCCGGGGAGGTGAATCACGACTCCATTGCCAATCAAGGCCATACAGTTGGGGTGCACGATTCCAGAGGGGAGGAGATGGAAAGCAAACTTCTTCTCTCCAATCACCACCGTGTGTCCAGCATTGTTTCCACCTTGACAGCGAGCCACACAGTCCATTGAGCCCGCTAAAAGATCCACAAGTTTCCCTTTCCCTTCATCTCCCCATTGGGACCCAAGAACCACACAAACCTTATTCATCTTCCCTTACTCTGAATTCTAGTATCCAAAACCCACCTCGGCGAAGAGTCTCTTTTCTTCAGGAATCCAGCTCCACCACTCCGTCCAGCAGGAATAAAAGAAACGAATGAATTTGAGGTCTGAGAGTATTACAATTATAAATATAAAATACATGAAATACACACACAACAGCCACGAAACAAACCTACTCTAAAAAAGAGGGAGCGCGACTTGGCTTTTTCAAAACATACACATTCATACAAATTACAAACTCTACTACTGTTGCTACTTCAAAACGTCGGATAATATCTTTATAGAAGTAGCATATACATTGTATAAGAACATTAATAAAAAATATCTACACTGACTTTTCCAACTAGGACTCGATGTCAGTCCCATTCATCGAAGCTCCCTCATTCAAGCTAAAAATCTCTCAAAATGTTAACCCGTTTATTTTACGAATTAGAAATAGGAACTCTAGCCCTCCCACAGAAAAAAACAAACAAGACGCCACCTTCATATTTTCATCGAGTACGTACAATTAAACCCTACCAAAAAGAACTAATTAAAACACGATCGTAGATTTCCTTTATATTATTGACTCAATTTTGGTTTGTATAGCTTTACTTCACATAGAACGCAAGTTTGATGATATAACTGAGAATATTACTGTTGTTTACAATAATATGCTAATAAGTAATGAATAAGCCCCGGATAGGCCCATTCGATTAGTGAATGACCAATATATAAACATACATATATATCTAATTATTTAATTTTATATATATATATATAAACATTTTAGTAATCATGATATAAATAGCCGACTTATTCTATGACAATATAAAAATACGGGTGTCAGCCTTTAAAAAATCCGAAAACAAAATTATTAAGGAAAAAATTAATTAATCAATTAATTTCGGAGGTTTTACGCATATTCAAGTCTTAAATGTGTATTGAGTTTGCACACTTGAAGATAGAAAAGATTGAGTTTTTATCCTTAATTATTTCTTCTTTTTGCCTTTTTTTGTGGGATCAGTGACCAACGTCAAGAGTTTTTCTTTTTCCATCGATTTAATGGCGTTACGAAACTCAGCAAGCTCGTCTCGGAAAAAATCGTCAAAATTTGATCCTTCAGGAACTTCAAATATTGACTTTAATTTGGAATAAATTTTTTCGGCTTTATTGCGTATTTTTTCGGCTTCAACTTCATAACTTCTTTCCGATTCCTTAGGTCCAACGTAGCGTCTTAATTTACAAAGACTATTAACAATGGTGGGTTGTTTTTTAAGCATGAGTGGAGCAAGCGTCATGGAATCAAATTCGTTCAAAGACTTCAAACAAGATTCTAAATCTGGTTTCGTGGAATTACAATAGCCTTTGATATCAATATCTAAATCGATGATCTTTTGCTCTATTTTGAGCCATCGAATCTTTTCCATCTTAAGAGAGTTCTGTCTTGCTTTTTTCAGAATTTTATCTTCTTCTTCCGTTCGATTCACCTTTTCTTCGAGCTTAACTCGAACCTCATCTGGAATAAAGTCTCCCGATTCGACCCTTTCTTTGAACTTGAGTGCATTCCTTGCTGTTGTCTTTTCCCATTGAAGTTCTGCCTCCTTGGACTCGAAATGTGAGGGTTTGTCTTGGTCTAAGTTTATTTCTATCATATCTCCTGTGCTTTTAACTTCAACCCACATTTTACGAGGCTCTTTTTTTGCTGAATTTGCCGTTTTGTTGTTGGTCGAGGAGTTCGAATTCTGAGTAGAAGTAACAGGTTCAGTAGCATTATTGTGGACACTACTACTGTTACTACTATTTACTTGAGTTTCGTGGGTTGTCTCCACCGGAGAAGGCTAAAAAAAAAGGAAGAAGTCAATTCTTATTAATCTAAAATTAAAAAACTCTATTCGAAAATAACAAATCAATTAATTGTATACACCATAAGATGTGCATGTAAGTAGTCATGAAATGGTAAAAGAAAATAAATTACTTTATCGTCTTCATCATCAACAAATTTCTTTGGTTTTATAATTCGCCCGGAACGACTAACAGTGGCACTTGGTGAGTGATTATCATTTGTACTTGGGGTCACGTTAGACGGAGGAGGAGCATTCTTCTTTTTGGCTGGAGGGGGAGCAGATGGTGTGAGTTCATCTGCTTTCCTTTTGTTACTGCGATTGTTCCTCGTCCGAGCAACGGGAGTTGTCTCATTGATAACCAATACATTTTCTTCGGGCTCTTCCTTCATGGGTTCATCTTCGGTTGTAGTATCAGCAGGAGTCGATTTAATAGTGGGTTCATCTTCCTTTGGAACCACAACACTTGACGTGACAACTTCGTTATCTGCTTCTTCTTCCTTCACTTCCAATTCGGGTTCGGGTTCCGGCTCAGGTTGAACAATTTTTTTCTTGGACTCGACAGGTGATTTTTTCTCTGGTACTTCAACCACTTTTTCTTCCACGACTTCCTCCTTCTTTAATGATGAAGGAGCCGGTTTTTCTTTAGGCGTAGCTGGCGTTTTGTCTTTCGAACTCGGTCCCTTCTCCTTTAATATTGGATTTTTCTCTTTTACAATAGGCGTCTTTTCTTTAACCGTTTGAGTCCTTTCTTTAACAACTGGCGTTATTTTTTCTTTGACGATAGGGGTCTTTTCTTTAACACTCGGAGTCTTTTCTTTGACAACTGGAGTTTTATCTTTTGTTACTAGAGTTTTTTCCTTGTTTGTGGAAGACTTGGAAGGTGGAGTTGATATGGTATCCGTAATAGATGTATCCATAGTCTCAGGTGATTCCGTTTCTTCAGCAGCTTCTGCTTCTAATGCTTCAGCTGTCTTGAGATCCGGCATGTTCTCGATCTCATACATTCCTTCTGCAAATCCTTTCCGTTTCTGATTCCCTTTACCTGTAAATAAAACAAAAAATGAATTAAGTCAACGAATCTCAGATTCCATTAAGAGTATTGGGAAAGGATTCCCTCCTTCCTCATCCTCATGCCGATGAGGAGGGGGGGATCAGTACCAAATTTGGCGATGGAGGAGGCGTTGTAGTCCCAAATCTCATCCTTTTTAAGTGTGGCGGTTTCGTAGGTTCCATAGAAGAAGACCTTATAGCGTGTAGCACTCATATTCGCAACCTCCATGATCCTGGCTGGCCAAGCCGGGAATCCACGGACCTAAATATCAAATAATAATAACGGATCAAGAGGACTTCATCAGATCCTTTCCATTTTAACAATTAGAAAATATACGAACCTTAGCAAATACCCTATCATTCACTTCGAATACTTTCTTCTTCGCACTCATATCCCAAGAATTATAAGACAATCTCGGATCGAGACTAAGAAAAGCTCTTTATTATTGTGATTATTGAAGTAGTAGACACTAGGAAGAGAAGCGCGGTTATTCATGAGTTGGGTCAATCTTCTTTTTTTTCCTCTTTTCTACTCTTCTCTCTCTCTCTTTCTATCTCTCTATCCATTCTTCTATCACTCTCTTTTTTTCTTTCCTTCTCTCTTTCTCCTACAGCCAAGATTGGATTGAATTTAGTGTTGAAACGGAGACACACAAGTTCGAACAATTATTCTGTATGCATATTAAATAAGTCAATAAGGAATATACCCCGCGTAGATATTCAGAATATCATATTCTACACTCATATTTATTATAAGTAAAATTATATCCGCAAAATGTCAGTTGGAATGAATGACAATGCAACATATAATAGCGTGGATGGTAAAAAAAAGGAAGGGTTATTGATGTCATAATAATCTATCTACATTTACCCAATTATGTAGTCATTGTTAAATGTAACTTCTCAACCAAGAGTCTCTTTAGAGAGATACCAAAGAAAAAACAAATGACTGTTTTTTCATCATAATGACTTACTTTACTTGGCCCTATCTATTTAGACTCATAGGACATATTATATGTCACGTAGTAAACTTGTCTTTATAAATGCCTAAATAGGACAACACATTTATTAAAAGTAAAAATATATCCTCAAAATGTCAGTTGCTCTCTTACCACTTAGTACTTACGCGTCTCTTGCTTCTTCTAGTTTACGGGCAAAAAAATAAGAAGAAATAAACTTGATAGGCTATAAACCTGTTAATCTAAAGCTAAAGTATATTTCAATATTGAGTTTGTCTCTTATTCATTTCAAATGAAGCCTATTTAATGTAGACGACATAATTCATACCATAATACGTGCCTTTTTAGAATCAGTTTTTAAAATTTTACCAACTTTATTTATGTTAAGACGGATACTTATTACTCAATGATAAATAACTTCCCCAAGAAAGAATATTTATTCTAGCTTTGAATGCAAAATTTAATTTTGACTCTGGGTTTGTTAAACATATATACATACCTACCTAGTGCTTAAATATTATAAATAGAAATTTCAACAAGCAACATTTATTATTTTATTAATTTTTTAAATGTGGACGTATTAGTATTGAAGTTTTAGACACAAATTGTTCATATTATAGTTATTTATGCTAGTAGAACAATGTCAAAGGATCATGATTTCTCTTAAGAAGCTATTTGCGTTTTATATATCATTATAAATTTTTGTTTTTCAAAAACTCAAGAAAAGTAGCAAAATCTGATTTTGAGATTTTTTTTATGAGGTACCTGTTGAACAATTAAAAGCAAAAAAAAAAAAATTAAAGCACATTTAGTTTTATACATTTTTTCTTGGAATCGACCATATTTTCAGAAATTGACGCACAAAAATGGAAATTCGGATTTAACCATTTTAAGTTCGGGTATCTGAGGATTCCAAAAATGTATAATACTCGTATGTTTATTAGTGAAAGTTAGGAGGAGATGCGAAGTTTCCCGTCTATTGTTTTAATAGATATTAAGATATCCATGTATATATATCACAGTATTATTGATTGAAAAAAAAATCTAAATCTCATCTCTTGATAAATTATCTTAACTTAAAAATGCTCAAAACATTTGAAAATGCACAGAAACAGTCTGAATATTTGTTGTACTACACCTATACTTAGGATACAATTAATTAATTATATTAGTTATCAATACTTACTATGTTTCTTACTCCCCTAAATTATTGTCAAAACTAACTGAAATAGGCTTAGTCATTCCTCAGTATATGTATTCCTGAGTTAGAAAAACTATTTAGCATAGTAATTATCAGAAGAACATATTACTGGAAAGGTCATAAATAAATAAAACTTGGTGGATGACGAGAATGTATCCAGAGTCAAACACTCTCTTTTACCTCCACAGGTTATTATTTAAATTTAACTATAACTTAAAATATTTTATCAAGGTTTCTTTTTTTAACCATAAGATTTCTGATAAAGATTTTATTAGAAATTCATAAGATTTTTCTTCCAACATATTTGTTAAGTCTGTAATATATGCATGCCACAATTGTCATATTGATATATTTCTTCTTTTTTTTGTTACTGGAGAAGACTCAATCACTTATTAAGTAGCAGTATTTGCGTATATTTTCTTGATGATACATTGTTTCAAAATAAGTCGTTTAGTTACATGATATTCTTATTATATGTACAATTTCGAGGGTCAAAATGCCTTGTTGTGTGGCGTATAATTGAATCTCTAAAAATTCTAATTATTTAAAGCTCTTGAAAATTGAAATTAATTAGGACCAGCACTATCCCATGATCAACCATGATAGTAAAGAGTGTAACTATGGTGAAAAAATATGTTTTTTCTACTAACTATCTTCAAAAAAAGGAATCATTTAGATCTATATTTGCTACATCATTTGATTAATATTTAAATGTCCATATTTACGTTTACATTTCCAAATAATCCAGAGTTTTTTAAACACTGAGTATCTAACTATCGTCTAAAAATTGGAAGTCATCTAAATGGTCAAAGCTTTGCTCAAAGCATTTCATGAAGTTGGTAATCATTGAACACAATGTTAGATAAGAGTTTTATTGATGGTCCTATACCAACTATATATTTCACTTTCACGAGTATTCAATAAAGGTGTAGTCCAACCGTTTTGAAGTGATGCCCCTAAAGGAAATACTGAAGAAATTATATACCTTTTCAAGTTCAATATGGGAATAAATAATAAAAAACAATATTCAGGAAATTTAACATAATAATAAATTTTATAATTAATGAAAATAAAAAAATTAGGTGAGACGAGGAAGTTTCAAAGAGGATACAGCAATGGTGCATGAATGCTTAAGAAAAGCAAAGGATGTATATGGAGGGCCAGTAGTACTTGTAATTGATAATGCTCCGGTACACTCCAGGATTGAAGATGTTTTGAATGAAGAAGAGTTTTCAATTCACAAAATTTTAAGACTGGGGCCTTACTCCAATGCTCAATCCAATTGATTACATTTAGGTGTAGTCCACCTTTTCCAAGTATGAGACGATTCCAAGCTCATTTTTGCCAAGTCCGAGTCCATAAAAAATGACCCGAGTCAGCCTCCAGAAATCGAGTACACAGCTTTACTCCGTCTTCTTCTATCTACAATTAACTCTCATGCTGTCAAAAATGACCCAAATTACTACATAACAATATTATATTGAATTATATTACTATTAGAACTTGATTCTTTTGGTCTATAACAAGGGTATCAGACTCGCGGCCCCCGAATCGATAATTTGCAACCCGTCTTAATATGAAAGATTATTGTTAGTACGGCCCGTAAAATTGATATGAATGACACTTGTGTGCAAAGCTCTGGTGTGTGGGACATCGGTCCGGTGCCTCGCTCACGCATTCATTCATTCCTCCAATCAGCTGCGCGAAGGTTAAATAACTTTTAATACAGACATTTGAACCTGAGTAAAAATAATTAATTTCTCTAATCAGCCAGTCAGTCATATACATATACGTGGTTTCTTCAGTCGCCTGTATCTGATGTATGATCATTTTCATTTATTTATTTAATTCATTATTTTGTGTTAAAAATGCGGCACAGCCTCACCCAGACTCTGTCTTTAGTGGCCCCTTGGTGAATTGAGTTTGAGACCCCTGGTCAATAATATTTTCCTTTCAACAGCAGGCTGCTGATTTACTTTTTTCTTCAGATAAGCCAATAAGTTCATTAACTATTGAAGAAGCATCAGTTCAATCACACAGCCCATTGTGGTAAAAAACATGTTATTTGTAAAATTATACATGAATAATATTATGTCGTTGTTGTGATATTACTTATAACTGCACCTCGTGGGTATTTCAAACAATCCTTTCACTTAGAGGTCATATTTTATACCATCAAAAATTATTTCGAACCTTATGAAAATATAATCACTGCATATTTTCAGCTTAAATTATCAATTCAACTTTCTTTTAAGGGTTTTATAATAAAAATGCTCAAAAAAATAATTGAATTTATATCTTAAGCTGATGAATTTGTCCTTTAAAATTAATCATCGATTTCAATTATTTTATATACAAAAATATATGTTTCTTAACGTCTTCCTGAGCCTCTGGCTACATTAAACTCCCATACTGCCAAAAATAACCCTAATTACTACAATATTACTATTAAAATTTAATTTATTTGGCCAAATAGTTTTTTCCGATAGTTGAAGACCAAACGTTTTGGATTTGGTTTGGTGCATTAAGGACCAATACTTATAACTGATAGTACAGAGCTGTTCATGGGTCATTTTTTTCGAATTCTTTGAGCTTTTAATGAGACTTTATTGTGACTCGAGTCCGAGTCATAGCTCTTCTTCTAATGTCTACTGATTTGTAGTTAATCAGTTAATATATTGTATAGAAAATGAAAATGACTCATGATTAAAGGGACATGCTATATGTATGTATTTTTTTTCTTTATGTAATTTCTATTTTAATACAAGTTTATGATAATTGTTGGTATATGAAATATAGTTCGTATTGTGAAGAATTAACATAATATGATTAATATTTTGACTAGAGAATTAATACGGCAGAATCCTCCATCTTACATCTATATGGAATCAAAATAAAACAAAAAAAAATTAATGAGTGTTGTTACTAAAAGGGTCAAAACTTACAAAAAAAGATCCAGCCCTGGCATGTCTGGCAGCAGACATTTGAACTTCAGCCATTTTTGATCGCTCTTCAGTTTCTTCCATTTCCTGTTGAGCTTTTCTAAACTTGGCCAAGTTAAGAGCAGCAATTTCTTCGGCTTCTTCGATTTGCTTCTTGTATGTTTTGATCTTTTGTTGGAGTTTGGTGGCGAGTTCGGACATTCTTTCTTGGTTCTTGCGATCCTCATCCTATAGAAAGGGTAACGTTTTTTTAAGAAAAAAAAATATGTGAGTGTTCATTTTCCATTCTAATCTTCTCAGAAACCCACCTGTTGGAATTGCAACTCCTTAATCTTTCTTTCAGCCTTTTGATAGGCCTTATAGGTGTCAGAAGTTCTGGATTGGCAGCTTCCAAGCTCAAGTTCTAATTCTCTAATCTTAGCTTCTAGTTTAGCAAGAGCAGCTCTTCCTCCCTTAGCAGCAGCTTCGTTAGCTTCTAAGAGTCGTTGCTCAAGTTCACCAATAGAGGAATCAAGAGCACGCTTGGTCTTTTCTTGTGTATTTGAGTGCTCTTGCTCAGCTCTAAGTTCATCGGCAAGACGTGCGGCATCAACCATTGCTTTCTTGGCCTTTTCTTCAGAGTTCTTTGCTTGGTGGAGCATGTCATCAATTTCGGCATGCATGGTGTGAATTGTGGATTCTAAGCGACGTTTGTCGGCATTAGACTTGGAATTAATGTTGGTCATTTCATTCACAGATGTTCTACATTCACCGAGCTCCATTTCAGCTTGTCTCTTTCCTCTTTCAGCAGAGTCCAATAGAGATCTTGCTTCATCAAGCTCACCTTGTAGAGCGTTGGCCTTTCTATCAGCAAGACCAGCCTAAAAAAGTAATAACAGTTTATAAAAAAATACGAACACACTCAATTTTTCTTAAAAAAAGATTTATACTTTTTCCAAAATTTCTTGACGGAGACGAGATTCTTCTTCGTATGCTGTCTCGACTTCCCGATGTTGATTTTGATATCTCTTGATAGACTTATGGGCTTCAGCATTAGCCTTATTGGCATGATCCAAAGCAATTTCCAGTTCATTGATATCAGATTCGAGTTTCTTCTTAATTCTCAAAGCCTCAGTTTTAGCTCTGGTCTCTGCCTCAAGGGAGGCTTGCATAGAGTCCATTGCACGTTGGTGATTTTTGCTAAAAAATATAATCATATACAAGAATTCATGATATAAATATATATATATATACCGGGTGTTTTCGAACTCTTCTTCCTTCTCTTGGATCTTTCGATCAATTTCTTGTCTTACTTGTCCAAGTTCAAGTTGAGCTCTTAATACTTTATTTTCTTCTTGCTCTAGGGCAGCTTCAGCTTCTTCAAGAGCAGCTTGAAGTTCTTCCTTCTCAACTTCAAGACGACGTCTTTGTTTGTCCAACTCGTGAATAGATCGTCCACCATCACCAAGTTGATCCAAGAGATCCTTAATTTCATCAGCCAAGTTCTTGTTTTCTCTCTTGACGACATCCAATTGTTCAACAGTCTCATCCCAGGCGGCTCTCAATCGGAAAAGTTCGGAATTGTAATTTCTTGATTCCTTTTGACTGGCTTCTAATTCACTTGAGAGATCATCACACTTAGCCTTCCATTCAGAAACGACCTATGGGTAACAAAGTAACAGGTATATATTATGTATTACATATATCAAGATAGTTATTAACCAACCTTATCAAAGTTTCTTCCTCTCTTTTCAGAAATAACAGCGGCAGCATGTACTCTTTCATATTCCAATTGTAAATCTTCAAGCTCAGCTTCAAGTCTATGTTTGGTTTTCTCTGTGCTTGCAACCTTTTGGTTGAGTGAATCGATAGTTTCTTCTGCTTCAGCAAGACGAGCATGTAACTTGGATTTGTTTCCTTCCAATTCCTCAATACGACCCAAACCTTCAGTCTCGTACTTTGAGCGCCACAATTGTGTCTCTGCTTGAGCCTTGGAAAGACCCTTGAGAAGATCTGACTTTGACTCTGATTCTTCTTCAATCCTTTCTCTAAGACTTTCGAGCTCAGAATTCAAGTTCTTAAACTTGGAGAGGAGAGCAGTTCTGTCTCTTGCTTCAGCATCAGCAAGGCGTTTCGTATCTTCCAGTTGAGTTGTGAGAGAGATTTTTGCCTTCCCAAGAGTGTTGATAGCATTCTCAGTTTCATCAATTTGTCGCTGCAAATCTTGGTTTTCAACAAATAATTTCTTTTTTGATGAATCAGCCTCATTCAAAGCACGTGCTAGTTCATCCAACTTTTGATTGGCCTCAACAATTAATCCCTGTGTCAATTTTCCATTTTTTTCAATATTGGCACGCTCCCTCATAGCTTCATCCAAGGAGGCTCTGGCTTCTTGGAGATCTCTCTCCATATTAGCCTTATCCTTCTCAGTTTTGGCTTTAAGCTTATTGAGAGAATCAATTTGTTCACCCATTTCTGCCATGGTGTTGTTATGCTTTTGACGAAGGGCAGCTAGAGTACCCTCATGAGCAATGTTAGATTCCTCCAACTCGGCCTTCAATTTGGTCAATTCGGATTCTCTCTTTTTGTTGAGTTCAATTTGAGTTGATGTATTGTTTCCAGCATCTTCTAACTTCTCCCCTAGGTCTTCAATATCTCTTGAGAGGATGGCACGGTTCTTTTCAGCTTTGGCTCTGTTTTGTCTTTCAATGCATAATTCTTCATCCAATTCTTCCAGACGAGTTTGCAACTCCTTGATTTGTTTGGTGTACTTGCCCCCAAGTGTTTGTTCATCTTCAATCTTGGCTTGAAGAGAGGAAAGCTCTTTTTCCTTGCGTTGAATGGTTTGATTAAGTTCACCCTTAACTCTTTCCAAATCGGAGACTGTTTCTTGAGTTAGCTTGAGATCTCCTTCAATTCTTCTTTTGAGCTTCTCAACATCGCCCTTTGATTTCTTCTCTCTTTCGAGAGAGTCCTCACATTCGTCCAGGGATTGTTCAAGCTTAGCTTTCACCTTATTCAAATGGTTGCATCTATCTTCCATTGCCTGGATGTCTTCTTCTGTCTTTTGGCGAGAATCACCAACACCTCTCTTTTCCTTTTGCAATTTACTGATAAGTTCCTCTTGATGGCAGATCTCTTCCTTCAAAGTTCTGATTTGATTGTCCTTCGTGATCTTATCCTCTTCACATTTCTCCATATTTGATTCCAAATCCTTGATTTCATTCCTCAATTTTTCAGCCTCTTGTTTAACCTTTGATCCTTGTTGATTTAGAGAAGCCTTTGCATCCTCTTCAGCTTTGATTCTGTTGTTGGTTTCATCAACTTGCTTTTGCAACTCATTCTTTTGAGACTCAAGACGATTGGTTTTATCTATAATATCCTGGACGGCGGATCCACCACTTTGAAGTGCCAGAACAAGTTCATTCTTTTCATTCGAAAGTTTTTCATGTTCCTTCGTAACTTTTTTACAATCAGCAATGGCTTTGTCAATATTTGCTTCAGCGATAGCGATTTTCTCTTCATATTCAGCCTTATATTGAGCGAATTTGGTACATTTTAGGTTAGGCTTTAGCTTAAGCCAAAGTTGCCACCAGAGCCATGTCTTTCCAATGTGCCAATTTCTGATGGTACGTTGGCAGCAGTACAATGCAAGTTTTTGATCCTGCATTTTCTTGAAGATCATTCTGGATGCTTTTCCTCTTGCTTGAGCTTGAAGCCAGGATAAGACCAATCCTATTTTGTCATCTCTCACTTCCTCCATATATCCTAGGATTCCAGCTCTGAAGAAGACTTTAGTGTGTCCCAATCTGTATTTTTCGGTTTCTAGTTTGATAGAGTCAAGAACAGCTTTAGCAGCAGCTTTGTCATTTTTGGCCTTTGCTACAAGAGATGCAGCCAAGATGTTGTATCTAGATTTAAAATCGGGGTAGATCATTTTATTAGGGAATCCTTTCCTACAAATAGCAATACCAGCTAAGACACCATTACATTGATATTGGTGCATAACAAGTCCGGATTCAACACCACCAGGTTGTTTGTGAGTATTGGGTACAACACAACGAATGAATGAGGGATCAGTCGCATACAATACCTTCATGAGGTCATCAAGTTGATTCTTGTAGAATGAGGATACAGTCTTACCGCCTCCCTTCTTCTTGGCACCACTACCACTGTCTTTCTTGGCTTCTAGGGGTTGTCCAGGGTGATCTCTAAAGATTTCTACCAATAGTCTATTGGAACCATTCTTAAAGAGTTCAACAATGGTGTCATTGAGGGGATCCTTGTTCTTTTCGAGCCAACCAGTCAAGTTGTAAGACACAATGGCAGCGTAGTGAACGACAGCAAAGTGAGCATTTGGATCGGGTTTGGGACTGGCTTTTTGGAAGTTTTCGCATTTACCAAGGAGATTTTCGTGCAATTTGTTACTGAATGTCATGTCAGTTGCCTTAGGGAAAAGGGACTCTTCCTCTAGAATGGCCAAGAGACCCATAGGCTTTTCAAACATGGTGATACATTTTTGCAAATCCATTCCAAAGTCAACGTTTTTCCACTCAATACCCTCACGAACATACTCTTCCTGTTCAAGTACAAACATGTGCTGGTTAAAAAATTGTTGAAGCTTTTCGTTACAAAAATTTATACAAATTTGCTCGAATCCATTGTAATCAAAGATCTCGAAACCAGCAATGTCAAGACAACCAATATATTGAATCTTTTTCATGGTAGGATCAATGAGTGTCTCGTTACACTTGTCGACGATGAATCTAAAAACCAACTCATAGATCTTACGACCAATACCTGATACTGAGCTAGCAGCACCAGAGCAAGTTTGACCCTTAGATACCCATTCAGTACCGACCTTTAGCTTGGGCTTACAGAAATATGTGATCATCCACTCACAGTCAACACCACAAATCTCAGCAATCTTGAGGGTGTTACTTTCATCCTTGATTTCAGCCTGCTCTTCTTTACCCACGGGAACGAAGTCCTTGGTCATGTTACCCATATGCATAACGACAGAAGTCAGCTTATATGTGTTGTACTTTTCCTCTTTGGTAAAGCCCAGGATATCAAAGGCTTCATCAGCAAACTGCATGTCCTCCTTGTCATCGATAGAGGGTACAGTAACCTTTCCTTGAGAGACCCACCAGTAGTCATGAATGTCATTGGAGAGAAGACACTTTTCCTTTAAATCAGGAACAGCATCAGACATAAGATTATAAAAAGAGTGATAACATCTTTCAAGCTCGGCTTGGAACGTCAATCTGGATTTTTCTAAAAGATATGTGACCATGTCTGCTCCAGATAGCTTACCAGCTTGATTGAACCAGATACGGATAAACTTACCAAAACGGGAGGAGTTATCATTCCTCACGGTCTTGGCATTACCCCAAGCCTCAAGTACAGGATTGGTTTGAACAATCTTTTCCTCAAGACCTGCTTCACCCTCCTTCTTTTTTCCAGAGGCACCAACGGTAGCAAAGTATGAGATGACCTTTTTGGTGTTTTCGGTTTTACCAGCACCAGACTCACCAGTGATAAGAATTGATTGATTCTTGCCTACGTTCATCATACCTTGGTAGGAACCCTCAGCAACACCAAAGATGTGTGGAGGACATTCATTGCGGCGCTTGCCAATGTAAATATCCATTGCCCGTTGTGTGTAAATAGGGAATCTTTTGTAGGGGTTGATGGCAATACAGAAAAGACCAGAGTAGGTGTAGATCAATTCATTCTTGTAACGAACAACAGAGTTCCATAGGACACAAGCATCATTAAGGTAAGTCAAACCAGCCATATCATCAGCACAATCAAATTTTGGGGGATTAACTTGGCCAACTTGGTCCTTTTTAAATACTTTTTTCTATAAAATAAAAAAAATCAATCAATCAAATTTTTCATTTAAATGAAGTTATATTCTTACGTCATTTGAGGATAAAATTTTAACAGTGACTTTGTCTCCATCTGTGCTCTCAATCAAACCTTCCAAGTAACCACCGGTGGCCTTGTCAGGGACCCAGCAGGATTTTTTGGCATCATATGGCTTACTTTTGAGCTTTTCTTTCAATTCAGGAGTAACTTCGAGCCAGGGAGTTGGATCTGGATCGGGACCAGTGCTCTTTTTTACGTGGCCAGGCATTCCGTTTTGTTCTAAAGACCTATTTATAGAATAAAAAACTTTGTGAAGGGTTTTTTAATATCACAATTGATTTCATTACTTTAGAAAGTTATCTTCCTTCTAAAAGAATCAGGCAATCAAGAAAAAGAAGATAGAGAAGAAAAAAAGAACGGCTTTTGAAAAAAAAGACTCGGGTTTTTTCTCTATTTTCCTTTAAAGCGGCCGTTTTTCATTTAGACAAAAGAATATAGTAGAAGTAAAGAAGTAAGTTTTTTTTATGGAAAAATAGGTTACCATTTCTTTTAACAATTTCAGTTTTTTGATGATAAAATGTTATTTTAAGCGTTCAATTGTTTATTTATTTACTAAAAGAGGATCAAAAAATTATTCAAGAACAAATAAATAGCATACAAATTTTAAAGAATTGTGAGATATCTTCAAAAGTCAAATCAATAATTTAATTGATTATAAAATACTAATACTGAAATAATTAAGAGAATAAAAAAATAATTAAATTTTCTTCAATTTTATAGTGAAGGATCTTTGATTCTCAGTCCCTAATGAGCAAAACAATAGCCTGCGTAGTCTATGTATTGGTTCTGGGGGATACATCGAACTGTTTGAATCCGGAGTTCTCAAGACTGCCCAGCTAAGGACTAACATTTAGTTATCTTTCCATGTCAATTGTGAATTTTATTACTAAAATAGTCTTGAAATGAGAAAAAAAAACAGTGCTGTTGACTAAACAGAGTACTGAATATGTAAGCTATGAAGCTCAATGTAGGTTTAATTGTCACTAAGATAAAAATAAAGGGAAAATAGAGAGTAAATCAAATGGTTTTTATTCTCCCACTTCAAAATAAATCACTATCTCGCAATTGATTACAGATAACACATATTTTGCCAGAATATAATATCAAAAGGGGCAACAAAGAGGTAATACAGAAGGAAAGAAAGGTATAAAAAAGATACAAAGTACTCACAATCCTAGGATGATCTGAGATGTGGGAATGAAGTGTTCGAAACCTTTATACTCAAAAAAATCTCGGACACTTTCAATCCCAGCGCGCTGTTCAATTTTTATTTATAAATATATATATATATATATTTCAAAAACTGCTTTCCCGCTTAAAATTGTGTGTGTCTAAGGTTACACCCACTCACTCTCCCACCCACGCTTTCCAAAGACATGGACAAAGCAAAGTCAATAGCTGAAGAGGGATGATTATAATAATAATGTCTCAAAGTCATTTGGTGCTTGCTTTTTAAATAAAGTATGTATTTGGAAAGAGTATACTATGTACATATAGAAATGACTAAATATAAGCTTCTAAATATTCTCCCAGGGCTAAAGTTGAAGTTTTGGAGCACAAAACACAGGATTAATCATTAGTCATTACCCCCCCCCCCCTATTGTACTTTCTAAAATTAAATTTATGTATGTACGATAATATTTATGAACAATATATTTTTAACAAAAACGGTATAAAACAAATGTAGATTGTAACTATTAGTGATTAAATAGAAGCACTTCATAAGGGACATCAACGATCGAAAGTCAACATTATTTGACAATTATTTGACCGCTATGAAAAAAAGAGAAGGAAAGGGAGGGAGAGTGATAATTAAAAAAAATGACCGCACGGGTCAAACACATATAATATATTTTTTGAAAGCTACTACGTCCGCTTAAGAAACGGCAATTATGCGTAAAACATTCTCGTAGATACTCAGATACATTCTTATCAATATGAACGTTAAAATCCTTTTGGAATCTTTTTTTTTTTGTATCAAATGAACACACATTTTAGTTTAATTTATTGTGATTCTCTTTTAAAGATGACAATATTGTATGTCACGACAAAAAAACAACGCATTTCCTGGAGTTTTTCCAAAAATTTCTAAATATATGTCTGTACTTAATAAATAATAATATTCTTATGTTGTTAATACGAATTTGTGGATTTAACCTCTCTACATATTATGTAGTTTGACATAGGAAGGAGAATTATAAGATAAACTTGGAGACTTTCTTTGAGAAGAGGTATGAATCATATTGGATCTTTTTTTTTTTTTGGGCTGAGATTCAAAGATTAGAAAAAAGACAGGGAGTTATTGAGACATTGAGGAAAGTCGGTTATTACAAGTAAACAACAAGGAGAAGAAGTTGTTTATATATGTGTCTGTTAGTAGAAGCACAATAGGTGGTCATCTCAGCAGAAAAAAACAACAACTTATCAATTTTCTTTTTCAAAAAGTGAAAGCTTTCAGGAGGATGCTTCTTCTTCACAATCCATCCTAAATCACCTACACTTAGAACCTAGAATATGTATACGAACAAAATAGCATTTATTACGATTTATGTAATATTATTCTTTCATGTTAAAACACCTTGATACAAAGACGCTTTATGGGATATGCTGTACCTAGATATAACACTATTTAGGTAAAAATAGATTGAAATTCCTCCCGTCCAACCTAGTTGACACAGTTATTTTGTAGCCATATAATGCCAATTTTTAGTGAGAATAGTGTCGGGGAAAGAGTGTGAAAATATATCTTTAAACATATTTTGTCGTTATAAAAACATTATTTGCATATTGCATACTGGGCAATCAAGTCGCTCATTCATAACTATCATTAAACTGCAACTTCAAACTTGAATAGGACACGAAGCTTGTGACACAAGTGGTTTCAAACTCTAACGTGAGACACTTTTATTAGAGGATTCAAGTTACATTTTTTTGTGAAAGGACGTGTTACTGGACTCAGACTTGAATAAGAATCGAAACATATCTAAGACTAAAAATCATCCCTTATTTTAAATTATGATTTAAGCGCCATTTATAGTTTTATATTTTTCAATTTTAACATTAAGAATGATTTAATTTAATTTGAGCTGGAGACTCGTTTGTATGTACTAAGTACTTGAACTCAATTCTTGCTTAATCTGTCTTGTTAAACTACGATTCAATTCGAACTTCAGGTAAAAAAACTCGAGACTTGACAATGTTTGTAACTTATTTTATTAAATAAATTTAACTTTATATTAACAAATGTATAAATATTTCATTTGCTGAAAAACATTGTTTGATTGTAACAGTTATTGTTTCTAGCATGACATCATAGGCATTTCTCATAAAATATCTTCATTCATTAATTTGTATGGCATCACTTTTTCATTTGACAACATTAAACATTCACATTTCCTCATTTTTTCATATTATTTACACGATATGTTTATTGACCTGGATTATGAGCTTATAATGCGTATCGTGGTTATATCATTTTTGTGGATATGACATATAAATTCTTTAAAAATTAAATGTTTTTTTCCATTTTTATCCTTATTGGGGGTAATATGAACAATTTTCAAGTCAAAAAAGTCAATGTGTTTGGCTATTTTCTGTGATATTATTGAAGGTCGACATCAATTACGTCAATACAGACTATTAAATCCAGAAATATCCTGCTTAGTCCGAATTCCATCAGTCACAGTATCTTTTTAGTATGGTTTTTCATTTCATACGAAAATAGCAAAATGTTAATTCGATGCACTGGGTGTCTCGAACATTTCCAATTCATACCAACGGCACTCTGGAAAGGTGATTTACAAGGGAAAAATCGATACACCTTTTGAGAAATAAATTTGTGTTGCTCCTCAGATGCAACGAAATATCCTTCCGTAGTGGAAAAAACTGGTAGAAAAAACTGATTTAAACAGTTTGGTATACAAGCTGAATACATTATCTAGAAGTTCAACTTATTGCTACAGTTTTATTGAATCCTGCAACAAGATTCTGCACAAGAGATTACCTTTATTATATGATTAAGAGACCTCTGTATATTTCAGTTGTGAAAAAAATTCATTCTAATAATAATTAACTAAAGTAAGGAATCATTCAGTTACAAATATTTTTGTGAACGTGTCACAAGGAAAACCGGTTTTCAATATGGTCATAATGAATATTGCGTATTAATTAGTAAGTACATATTTCTATGCAAATCCAGCATTCAAATACATTTTATTTTTTTACTTACATATTTGTCTATTGATTATAAGTAGTTATTGTTATGAATGCCTCATGTATGTATGTACATTATTGCTCATTTCCTTTGAATGTCAAGAAATTGAGTGTGAGGAGATATGAAATAACATTTACAAAAGTAAAAAAAAAGTCAAAAACAGTATAAACAAATTATGAAGAGCCACTTCCATGTACGTATATACATATTATTATTATGAAGAATAACTTGAGATTTACACAGATGAATGAAGATGAGCCATACATGCATTGAAATTAATTGCATATATGCATGCCAGTTACTTTACAGAAATCATGAAGGATGGTTTTTTTTTGTTTTTTTTTTTTAAATAATCTTCAAAAACTCCTCACAAAATAAAAGTATTCATAGAATATGAACTAATGTAAAAGTATAAGGAGACTCAAAATAAACTCCCAGTCCTAAAAATTATTATCCTGACTTGAATAATTACTCGTCTTAAAACGTCTTTTCTGATCATAGAACCCAAGTTCAAGTCACGAGAATTCCTCACAATTTTAAGTTTAAGGTCTAGCTAGGCCCGTTCAATATAAAAGGAGAACCCCGGAACTTGCCCTTAGTACTCGACATACTTAGCGTTCGATGTAAAATGTCGAGAGAACTTTGTCACCAAAATATAGTTTCTACTTCGGCTAGTTGGCATTGCTTCTCGATCTTCCTTTACAGAAAGAATTAACGAGGAGTTCCGGGGTTCTCATGTAGGTACAACACAGGTTGAGTGATTTATAGAGTTACATCAAGTAGCGTGATAATTGTAAAAAAAAACATATAAAAGAAAAAAAGACAATTTACAAAGTTTTTCCCGATTTTAAAAATGATTAAATCATATTGCCCTCTTATCATTTATATTATATAATGCCTAAATGCAATTTGGCTTTTGTACACTATTACATACTTAAAGCTTGGCTTCGTCCACTATTTTTTTTTAATATTTTTTTGTTTGACTTTCTTTAAATTATTTTTTCTTTTTATTATTATTAGGTACTTTTGCCTTCAAATACTAATAGTTGAAGCAAAATGTCATTTTTTTTCTTTCACTTATTTTATTTTTTTTGAGTGTGCTTTAAGAAAATATAAAAAAATATTGTTAAAAGAGAAAAAATATCTACAAATACAAATAGTATATACATGAATATATTGTATGCTTATGTTTGTATGTATCTGTTTATTTATTTACATATTATATAGTATACACTTTAATATATGTTATTTGACAAATTAAATCGAATAATAATAATAAAAGAAGAAGTAGAGAGAGACAAGTTTAAATATTGTTCAATGAGTCAACTCAACTCAGATGATTTATTAAAGTCTATTTACTTTGATTCGTGTACTTTTGATTTGGGATCGAATATGTAATGAATATGTGTACTAAAGTAAAATATGAGACTTTAGAGCTCTATACACGAGTCATCATTTTTTTAAGAGTCTGAGCAGTGAAAAAAAAAGTGGGGGAATTAGACAAAATTTTGATAACTTTTTTTTTTTAGAAAGAAAAGTAAATTATCAAGTGGTCATTTGAATATCTTCTTGATATGCCAAGATTTGAGATCTGAGATAATGCAGTATGTATTGCATAGTGATGAGTGTAAAAAATTGCTACCTCATAACAATAGTAACCGAGGCCACCACTTGGTATCTTCCCTAGCCCTGCATACATATTTGATATTATGCCCTGACATGCCTTGCCTTGATGTGATAATCACGCAACTATTTATTGTTATTGTTTTTCAAGGGGGAGGGGCTATTGGCACATTGTCCTCAGCTTCTCACAGTGATCATGTGTCTGAATTTATATTAATATAAAGTATAAAAATTATGAATAATATTATTCATAATTTGTATACTTTCATGATACTCAACACAACCTTTACTTATGGAAACTTCGAATGTTTTTATAAATATTATTTTTTAACAAATTAAATTACTTTGATAAAGTTAATTTTTATTTATTATATTACTTCAAGATTGATATCTCATCTGTATTTATTTCTAAATTATTAATTTATGTTTTTAAAAAGGAATTAATTTATTTTTACAAAATTAAAAGAATACTTATTTAAGAATAAATGAAATACAAAAGGAAAATTTTGAAACATAAATGATAAAATAATTGATGTAGAAACTTCTTTTCTTCTCCTCATATTAATATATTATCTACTGATGATTTTTTAAATATTCCTAGTTTATAAACCAAGTGCATCCAAAAAGGAACCTAAACAGGCGTTCGGTTTGATGCAGTATAGAACGCAAGACAATGCATTGAAAACTAGGGCTCTCCGGCTCAAAGGAATATACCTATGAATGTAAATCATATGCAATTCGGGCGTGTGATAAAAAAGTGGAGTTGGCTCTTCAAACAGGTCTTTTTGTTTTCCGAAGCTGTTATCATTTTTCCAATATTACTGAGGGGAGAACATCTACCTGATAGTAAAGATGTCGCATGAAGGAATACATGCATTAAGTTTAATAAAGCAAATAAAATGTAAACAAAAAAAGGCTCAAGTCCTCGTATAATTATTATTAGTTAAAAAAATATAATTTCCTGACATTCATTTCAGTTAATTTTCTGCCTCTCATCTATGTTATTATTTATTGTTGTATATATAATGGAGAATAGCAGCTTGTAGCTCAGTAAAACGTCATGACAGCTCAAGCTGCTTCCCCCCTCGACATTCATTAATTTGTCAGGGTTGCCAGGTTAATTTTCTCTTTCTTTTTTTATAGCACGCCCGAATTGCATATGATTTACATTCCTAAATATACCCTTTGTCTGAAATCAAGGGGGTTATTTCTCCCCCCCCCCCCCCCCCCGATGATCACACACTTTTGATGCACCATAAATGATGAAAAACTGCGAGGTTATTATGTCATCAATATGTGACGTCAATTTTATGAAACTGACCTCTAACTCTCATGAATTTGTTCCAGCGTCCCTAACTCTATCCTGAATTCACATTAACGGAAGTAATTCATATTATATTCAAAGTATTTTCAAAAATTAATTACCTACATTTACATATTATTGTAGCTTTTTCATTAGTATATGTGACCTCATATAAAATAAGTAGATCTCACACAGAAAGCGACGTAATATAAGGTGTAGTAAAAAGAAATCCATTATTTTTGCATGAAATTGAGTGTTTTATTTAGCATAGTTAGAATGATCCAATTTAGGTCAAATATGCACCGTTTTGTTTGATAATTTGTTGCCACTTTGAAGGAAACTCCATTTTTAATTCACAACATGAGTATCCTTCTAGGTTTAAATTGAAGTTGAAGTAGGAAAATGGGCCAAATTGCCTCAATAACTAGGGTCCGATTTCTCGAAAATCGTCGGACTCTCGAAATAAATTACAAATTTGAAATCAGTGTGCAAAACTGAATAACTTTTATCAGACTTATACTCCTTAGGATTTTTGACAGTTCAAATTTATTGACTTGTGTATTTAATTATTAATAATATGGGTTAATATTAATGTAATTCTACCATCAAATCCCGTAAATTAAAATGCATTCAACTTATTTTTTTCACTGAAAAAATCCTACGAATAGCATGTAATGACTCTAAAACTAAATATTTATATTATTCTACGGTAACATTATTATAGCTATAATAACATATATTATGTACAAATCATAATTATGAAGTGAGTACAAATGCCATTAACACAAAAAGGTGTTGAAGTAGTCAATAAAAAAAAACAATTAATAGACTTAAATTACATGCATGTAATTTGAGAGATTATGAGATATGAAAGAGATGGGAATCCAAGTATGAATGAACACTTGTTCAAATAATTATAAATAACTATGTTATCAAGTTAAATGTTAGAAATGAAACACGGAAAATGAGTCGATTCACTTAAAATTGGCATTCGTGATCCCTAAGATATGTCAAAGCAAGGCTATTTATAATTTGTTTTTTTCAAAAGTCCAAGTCAAGTCTTGGGTATTTAAGCTTGAGTCTGAAGTCACAGTTTGACTTAAGTACAGATCAAGAACGAGTTCCCAGCTGCTGCCGCTGCTCTGATTCAATCATCATCATCAATAATAAAATTCAATTTGAATATATTAACAAGTCTGAGCCGATAGGCGATAGCTTTCGATGTAGGTATGTTATGGCTACTGTTTCTGGGCAGTCGGAATTGGGGAACAGAGGGGGCATTTGCGCCTCAAATAATACTAAACTGTGCTGGGGACTCGGACTCGAGTCACCATTAAATCTAATTAAACTACAACTAAGAATCAAAGTTAAAAACTTGAAACTTAACTTGGACTCGTAAAGTATGACTCAACAGAAAGCTGGGGATTCGGTCTCGAGTCGCACTTAAGTCTCACTAATTGCAACTTTCGATTCAACCCGGACTCGAATTGAAAAGACTCTCAGCGCGACTCAATTTGAATGTTATCTATAAAAAAAAACTCCACATTTGACTGGGACTCGTAATAAATGACTCGTAAACAAGATATAATTGATGATAAGGTCCAAAGTTAAATTTTTCTTTTTGTATTGCAGGTTGTCCCTCCAGAGTTTGAGAACTTCCGACTCTCCTAGATTGACATGCTAATAAAGTGTGTCTCATTAGTCATTAGAGTTTGAGATCCATTAATTAACGTATATGCGCGTATATTTCTTTGACTTAATCCCTACTTTTATAGAATATATTTAGTCTTTAGGAACATAATATCAAATATCATCTTTGATCGTGATAAAAAATAAACTCTTTAAACGACAAATAAAATACAAACTTTCTCAAGTTAAATGTCAAATCTTTTAATTCATGAATCATTAAATGTCCAACCTTAAGGTTAAGAGCAACAATTAACGGATTACATATCATAAATATTTATTAAAATTTCCTTAAGATGAAGTATAAAAGACTCTTTCCCCGACTTTGTTATTTATTTATTTTTTAATTTACCGATATTTCATCCTGTTTGTTAATCATATATTATTGACTGAAATTTAAACATTGTTTAGTTCTATAATAATGCTATAAGGAAAAAAACAGACCCAAAAGTCAAAAACAAGCTCAGTTAAATAAGACTCGCCATAAAACTCGTAATCATAACAATTATTATTCTTTACGAGGATTTTCTCATGTTGCAAATACATACACTTGAATATCGTTCTTAAAAAAATAAAAAAACACGATATTTGCTTGTACAACATACTTTGACATTTAAAACATTTTAACTAGTTTCTTCTACCCTTTCAAAAATTATTATGCACATGCTTTGAAAAAAAAAACTGGACAAGTCATATTATTTATATTTTAGACAAGCTTTGATATGCATGACGTATGAGTGTTTACGCAATGTATATATATATATATATATATATATATATATATGTCAAAAAGCACTATCAAATTGAATTTAGAGACCCATTGAAATGGAGCAATTAGTCCAATCGAAACAAATAAAAATCTCTGCACGCATGGAAAATTTGCCGAAAAAACACAGCGTTTTAAATACGATCATTTGGGTGTAACCTTCAATTAGGCAAAACTAAAATTCGATGATTAACCTTCTTTATTTTCCAATTATATAGAGATCTCATAAATTATAGATCTTCAACCTGCAGCCCTTGAATATGCTTGGATATAGAATAAAAATGAATTATGCAGCCCTCATACTATGCATTTGAAATACCAATATGACCCTAGCATGGAAAAAGGTTGGAGATCCTCGTCATAAACTATTAATTATACAATTCATGCCAAATATTTAATTAACTAAATCCTGACTGAGTAATTTATTTTTTACACGGTCTATTCCATTCCATAAAGTACTAACTATATAAATTTCTTTCCAATGATTAATTTTAAAAAGATGAAATATTTAGTTTTTTTCTGCAATAATATAATTGATGCCTTCGGATATTTGACTCACTTACTCAAAGAGTTTTTGACGCCAATATTCTTTCTGAATTAAGTCATTATTGTAGTGCTGTGTCAACGAAACTCAAAATTGAGAGTTGATTTTTAAATTTAAAAAAGTCCAAGCCGACTCAATATTGTTAAAAATTTATTACATATGTAATGTGAAAAATTACTATATGCATCGGGATAGCCGATACAATTGATTAAGTAATAGACATCATAACCCAAGTAAGTTTTACAGCTATACTTCACAAACTATGGATCTGATTTTTATTTTAATATTAGTTCTGTATAAGAATACTTCGATTTCCAGGAAAGTGGCTCTCCAAAATAAAAATCTCATTTGAAACTAAACATCCATCCTATTCGGAATCAGATTGCACACCATGCATTTATATTGCTTCCAAACTATTGCATTGGCAATGGGTATGAGTGGTTGCGTAGTTTTTTCCTTTTCCAATTTATGAATTCGAGTCAATCTTAAACGACACAACGCTACCTCATTGTACGTTTTACTTTCGTTATCTCCATAGGATACTACTAATTATATTTTTGTACAATTTATTGAAATTTATTTTTCAAGTTACATGTTATGTGTTAATCTTCACAACATACAAAAATCAACTATAAGAAATGCCATAAACCCATGATAATGTTTAAAATGAGAAGAATAGTTCCAACTATGGTTAGAGTGAGTGTTATAATGGTGCGAATGTAATTGTTATAGCATGAACATAAAATATCGACAAGGACTCTCGTCATGTGTTGACCGTCTAATAAAAAGCATGGTACGACGTTGAGTACAGCTAAAGCGCCAGAGAAGGATGCAGCATAATGACTTATAATTTCAGTTCTATAGGGAAGGAGTTGAAAGGGTTTAATCCACCAGAATCTGGGGATATAGTCAGTTACGTCTGAATCATAATATATTTCTGCCGGATTCCCAACGAACAAAAAATCTTTATTCTTTGCTCGTTTCACTTGAATTAATCTTGAGGTATTGGATTCTAGGATTGGAGTAAGGCAAGAGTAGATGTCACTAGGGCAAGTTATATTTGCAAAACCACAGATGGATGGCTTCTTTTCAAGTAGAGACCGAACCGGGAGGCAAGAGTAGTGTTTTGAGTTTGACTGAAAACAAAGAGAGTTCTTTTGATCCAATTCAGAGCAGCAGGTGTTAACTTTATTCAGAATATTCATCCTAATGTCTTTGGTTTCAATGCAATAACCTATGGCAGGGTTAACTATGCTCTGAATGATGCACCGGCGCCAATCAGAGCTGTCTTTGACAGGACAGTTGTTAACTCCTGTTAAAACATCATAAACTTCCAATGGAGTTGGGCCATTGCTCAATGAAGAATCTGCTTTGACAGCATAGACACTTACACCTCCTTGATAATCAAACCATGGAGAACTCAAATATGGCAAGGAGTATAAAATACCATATGAAAATGCAGAAAATACGATATTATGCCATATCCCAGCGGCAAAGATACGGAGGCGTTGACATCGACGAATGGATAAAAGTCTATCAGTAGGGAAATTAACATAGGCAACTGGGAGTACAAAATTAATGTTCATCCCAAATCCAAGAACTCTGACATCTTCTCTCACGGCTGCAATTGCATGCCCTGCTTCATGAATCACACTACAAATCAAAAGAGTCAAAAAATAATAGCCAAGATCTCCAACAGGCATATTGACCCCAGGCAAAACAGGTTGCAAAATCATACTCTTCCTCGCAGAATCAGATTTTCCTTCACGTTGAAATGTCCAAGATTCAATGAGGGTTTTAACTAAGAGCACCATCGAAGGTATAACGAGAAGTGCAGAGACATATGCTCCAATCACAAACCATGTCTTAATTGGTCTCCAATTTCCCAGTCTGTAAATCAATCTATAAAGCTTTCCTTCTCCATACCAAAGAAACTGAAAGAGCTTCACTTCAAGACCAATGGATTGGAGTGCATCCCCATAGGCCGAGATCCTTTGTCGAATAGATATATGTATAACATAGATTAATAGGTAAAAAATGGTGAGATAAGTAAACAGAGCCAAAATTTCAGACATGATTAAGAGGCATTGAAAGTGGAAACAACGGGTAATTCATCAACTCCGGTAAAATGAGAGTAAAAGCTCTTGGTGAAATCTATCATTATATCTTGAGTACACTCAGGGAGCTCACCAATTCGTTTTCCAGGGGACCCTGAATAACGAGTAAAAGAGGGAACCACAGTCTCAGGAGGAAGAATGGTGTTATCTTCAATCATACAACAACTTTTCAGAATAGAACGACGACCCTGTGAAAATAATATGTAATCATATTAAAAGGAGGGAATATATGTGTACATATTGGAACATTGATGAATCAATGTAGACTTATTTATCATAAAATCCATACGGATTTAAATAAACCCTAATGCATCATTAGAAAATAAATCTGCATAAATTCACTTGAATCATTATTATTGACTGACACAAATGATATTAATAAGAGTGAAACATACAATTACAACATTTTTGCCAATGTATACATATGAATTGATAAAGGCAGAGTTAATGACAGAGCCCTCTCCAATGAAAACGTGGTCGCCAATTTGTAGAGGAAAAAACGCAACTCTGTAAAAAATAAAAATAATATTACTTAGTAGTACCACATTAAGTCTTGCATGCAAGCAGATAATGAACCATGACATTTTCATCATCAACAAATATATGTTTGTATATACATATATTGGTTCGGATCTTACATCAAGATTTTGTATGACTTTAAATAACGACATATTCAAATAAGGTAAAGAACAACAAGGTTCTAATACGGAGCAATAACAATGTCTCATTAGTAATAAAAATAGAAATTAATTAAAACTTACCCTTTGCTAAATTTTTTGAAGGGAGGACGAATAACTGACTTGGAACTAATAATGCAGTGCCTTCCAACTCTAACATGAGCCAAATCCCCTCTAACGATAGCGTCAGATTGAACAATAGTTTTTCCGTTCAATATGATATTTTGTGAACCACAAAGAACTGACTTCCGACTCACTCGGTTACCCGATGCCTAAAAAATCGTGATACTTAATATTGCAAATCATGATACTGATAGTAGTGTGAGACTAAATTATTATAATTAGTATTAGAGAGTTAAAGATAAAACAGAGTAATATTTTTATAAAACACACACACCAATAAACTAGGGCCCTGAGTAATGAGAGAAGTTTGTTTTTATTAAAATACAAAAATATCTATTTTCCACATATTATTATTTTTTTAATTCAAGGAGAAAAGAAACAATAATCAGGCTAAAATACATCATTAAGGAGACCTGTTCCGGTGACACTATTATTATTATCATATCCAAATGACTAGGGAATCAGGAATAATGATCAAACACTATCATAATTATGAAGGGTTTATACAGAAATCACTCATTTAAAAATACATAAAGAGGCAGAGTAGACCTAATGATTCAAATATTTTATTATTGTCTCTTAGCCGTGTAATTTTTTTTCCTGTTCTCCCAGTTTGCGACCTCAATGGATGTTTGAGCTCCAGAATACATAAAAAACAAAATTGTAAAAAACCCATTGGGCCAAGACTTGTAAATTCGATAAAAGTATATATCACCATTTGATTTCCCCATAAAGAAGTAAAAATTAGAAATAATTGAGATACAAAATAGAGGAGAGCTCAGGAAGCCATAGATTCTTCTTTCCCATCTCGGACTCAACCAAGTAGACTGCAATAGAGGGAATATATAGCATTAATTTTGAAAATGAAAAACAATATTCTTGTTTTTAAATTGAAAATATTGATAATGTAATGTGAGAAGACGATGCACACACGTACTTATACATAATAGTTATAAGAAATCTTACTTCAAAGCGTTGAAAAGATTCCAGTTTAGTAATATTGCGCGCAAAGGATTCAAAAGTAATGCCTAAAAAGTTGAGAGTACTCCATACGAGCACGTTGTCCATCACACCGTGCCAGATAAAAATAAAACCAAAGCTGATAGCTGAGGCGATTAATCTTGAGATCAAGTCCCTTCTTTCTCCAAGTACGGGTCGATAAATGTACCTTAATAATTCATTAATTGAATTTTTTTAAAAATATATTAAGAAATAAACTCTACTTTTAGGGGGGCTTACGTTTGTAAAAAGATATAGAGACCATTATCAAAATTTCGCCACATTTTAGAGTACAAATGAATTCTTCCGATGCACTGAGGATGGTGAGGAATGTCAATTCCATCAGCCATTACAAATGGCCTTGGGAAACCATAAAATACTACGTATTTCAAATGAAAAAATTGCCCCATTCCGTAGCCAAGGCCTGCTAGTGTCCACATATCCAAATGATTCATTATACTAGGCTCAAATTGTATAGCAGAGAAATAAAAGAAATGAACCACAAAAAAGCAGAACCATAGCCAAAATAAGTAACGGAATAGTTGTAGAACAAAAGTACAGGTCCTATCAAACGTCCATGGAACATAGGGGGAATATATCTAAATAAAAACATTGAAGTAATGGAAATATTGTGTTGATCCTATTATTTCTTACACCGTCGTGGAATGCTTGGTATTTAATGATAGGGCCCCCCACACAGAGTGGAAAATAGAAAGAATAGGCTAAGAAATGAGCCCATTCCTCCAAAAGAGATTCCTTTCTTGGAACAATATTCCAAGAGACATCCAGAGAATAGCTTATGCATCGTGCATTGATCCAACACATTGTCACATTCATGATATAAAGATTCACCTGCGACATGGAATCCACTAAATAGTCCACTAAAACTTTGGTGGGCCAGTACCATTGAAAGGCAGAAATAAACCCAATTCCAAGAGCCCAAAATATTAGCGTATTTTTGGTAAAGCGTGACACAACAAAAAAAGTCATGGGTTGTAAGAGAATATAGAGCGTTGCCTTGAAACCAAGACATTTGATCAAAAATATGAGACTCAGAGCAAATGTAAAGATTATTAGAAGTGACGTCTGAGCTTGCTTTTTAAGGTATTGGTAGCCAAGGAAGTGAAGAATGAACCATGGGAAGGAAGAAATCAACATTTCCGAAAAAACGGTCCATTCCGAATCGGATGTATCCTTGTGGCGTCCTAGTATCCAACCCGGCTCGAGATCCGCCATGGCCAGTTTATAAAAATGACGTGAGGATGCATTGTACAGGTGGTAGAGAGAGTATCCGACACCAAATATCCATGAGGCAGTGTAGAATGACGTTTCAAAAATACCGAGGGAGGCATAGGGGCTTCCCCTCGGCCTCTTTGCCACTTGCACCATTGGGGAAAAGGGGGTACTCTGAATATGGATATCGAGAGGGAGAGAATTCAATTAGAGGGGCTCGGTGTGTGTGTTTGAATGTAGGGCTGAGAGAAGCTTAGAGTAAAGAAGGATCCCAACGCATTGAAAAGTGAACAAGTGTGGAAATGAAAAAGAAAGAGTAGGGTGAAGAGGGAAAAGAGCGAAAAGAGCGTGGAAAAAAGGGAAAGAGAAACGAGAGAGGCAAATACAATTCTCAGAGTCTCTCTCCGGATCCTCCTTTACTCAGACTTGTCTTGACACTAGACCTAGAGTTAAGAATCCATTTAAAAAACTGTCAAATTTACTGTTTCAATGTAGGCGTCCTTCTTGTAGAGAATATCCGGCAATTCCATACTAAAAAGAAAATGGGGGAAAAGGCATCCGTTAATTACTGACAACAGCAGGAGCTGGATCCATAAAATTAAAAAAAAGCCTTACGTCTTCTTTAAACTTGATTACTAATCCCCCGACAATCGGAAAGGATGATGGAGCCGACCAGGAAATAATCAAGTGTCAACTTCGAGTCGTAGATGTATTTCAATATTCTACCTCTCCTTGACTGACTTTTCTTCGTGAGTCGTCGTTGTCGTAGTACGTATAAAATATAAGAATACGTCGCACCGCCACTCCAAGGTTCGCTTGAACTACGTCATTTGTACTCAGAAGGCAAATACTTGTGACATCATCCATGTATACTCTATATTACTTATTATTTATTAGCTATATTAATATAAGTTAAAATTATAGCTAACATCCGGCTATTTTTTTCCTAACTTCTTCACAGAAGGATTTTTCCTAACAAGCTATGCATTGACATATGAGCTATGACAATTTGACATATGAGCAGTACATGATTTGAAATATATCGTCGTCAATGATATCATAGTTAATATTATAAATACAAATTCAGTTATAAACCAAAATGTAAAAAACGAGTATAACTGTTTTTTGTTGATTCCATGAGTGACAAAAAAAAATTTAGACCCAACATCTCACACTTTCGTACAATTTAATAAAATGTTCCTTTACTATAAAAGTATTGAATCTATGTTGGAATGACCACCAGATATATATGAAAAGTATACGATCCTGAATTTAAACCCAAATAATTCCTGCCACTACAAATAATATCTGATGTGTCTATGTAAAGCGACTCCCTTCTCAACAACGATTGAGCTGTGCTCTTTTCAAGATCCAGAAATCTACATGCACAAGTATTGACGTTTGAATATTTCATATCTTACAAGAATGAATTTTATACATTGTATTTCAAGTAATAGAGTGTATTAATTAATTATTACTTCCAAGTAGTCTCGGATAAATCACTTTATCCTTACTTAGCACATAAAATGTGTAAAAATGGATTAATTGTCCATAATCATTAATTAAAGTTTTCAAGAGAGCTTCCAGGGGAAAAGGATTATTCCGGTTTCAGCGAGAATGTACATCTTTTCAAACGTTTACTTCACTATATTTTAACAAAAGTGTTTGTTTCACATAAATTGAAGTACCCTAAGGACAAAAGTTAATATTTTCAAAGTTTGTCAGATTTTGAATCAAATGGTGCATTGATATTGGACCTAAAGGTATTCATTCGGCCTGGATATGAACAATTTACTAGATTGTCTGACATGAAATTACATAGTAGAGACAAACTTTATTGGTAGAGCTATTAAAAAAAGCAACTGCAACAGACTGACGTAGAGACATGCAGAAGGATTTCAGCTGATATCGTAATCCTTCTGCGTACTACACTATTATCTCTACCGTGAGTAGCGAATTTTTGCTCGAAATTGAATGAAAATTGACACATTTACATCTTAGTTAAGGATTCTTATCGAATGCTTAAAAAGTTTAAAGGCTGTGGGTCTCAGCTCTTGCATGTATTCCTTATTAAGCCATTTCATGTAATATTTAAGAAGTTATCTAAGTGCAAACGATTTGGCCGACGTTTGGGCCTACTCCCGCCGTCTATGCACTCAGGAATCCCTTAAAGTAAAAAAAATACTGAAAATGGAATCTTAAATACACTAGCAGATCATTATTGTTTAATGCACAAAATGAGTATTATTATAGGCCTAAATTGAAGTTGAAGTTGGAAAATGGACCAAATTAGCTCAAAAAACATTGTTAATATTATACTCATCTTTAAGTCCTTTTTACTTTTAAAATGACTACAAATTTTATGCTTAAATTTTGCTGTCATGTATCACTTGTATGTAAAAAAAACATTGTATTAAAAATTGATCGAAATCTAAGATTGTGGGTTTCAACTTTCATAGAATTAAATCTGTCCCATTCTATCTGGACTCACCTTTTCTGTTTTTCAATTTATTTTACAACAGACAACACAAAGAAAATTGAAGCACAATTTCAATAATGTAATATTATACAGAAAAAATGGACTTATAATATGGATGAGAGTAGGATATATGTAAAAGTTTAGACCTGTTTTGAACTTAATTTCAAGAACATTTATGTATCTATGTTTGTTCGCAAAATCTATGTTTAAAGAGAAAAATATAATATTTCTTTAATCAAAGAAAATTTTGTGATGGAGAACTCGTGTGAGTACTGACATCAGATATAGCAACTATTTTCCTAATACTATTAGTTTTTTAACTTTGAAATTTAAGTGTAAAATTAGCAATCAGAGTTACACTAATGAAGATAATTAATAAAACGATTTGTGCATAATTTGATAAAAAATATAATTATTCATGGAACTTTTTTTTAGCCATTAAATCATTACTGACTCCATATAGAAACCTCCAAGTGGATATACATTTTGTCTGGGTTGTCATGAGGTTGTTTGTAGTGAATGTCACGCAGCGTGGATGTGAATGTGTTTGTTATCTTATATCTATCTATCAATTACTTCGGTCATATTCAGCTGTAGCTAACATCTCACATGCACTGTCTATATAAGCTTATATAATATAAGCTTATAGCTAAATAGTGTTCGTCAGCTGCTGTTAAAGGAATTAGTAAAAGAAAGAGTACAAAGTAAGTAAAAAAAACCTTAAAGCTACGACGGAAAGGTGAATGAACATGGCGGCTCAGCTCTTTAATCGTATCGGTCAATTGGGTGTCGGAATGGCCCTTGCAGGTGGTGTTGTGAATTCTGCACTCTACAATGTAGAAGGAGGACAGAGAGCTGTTATTTTCGATCGCTTTACCGGCATCAAAGAATTAGTCGTTGGAGAAGGAACTCATTTTATGATCCCATGGGTCCAAAAGCCCATCCTTTTTGACATTCGTGCCAGACCCAAGAATGTGCCTACCATTACGGGATCAAAGGATTTACAAAACGTAAACATCACACTCAGAATTCTATTTCGTCCCCGCCCCGAGGCTCTTCCCAAGATTTACTCCACAGTAGGTGTCGACTACGATGACCGAATCCTTCCCTCCATCACCAATGAAGTTCTCAAGGTAACCTTTATTCATCCAACACATTCCCACTCCTTTAAGATATTAATATTTTTTATTATTACAGGCAGTTGTTGCAGAATTCGATGCATCCGACCTCATTACCAGAAGAGAATTCGTCTCAGCTCGTGTCAATGAGGAACTCAATAAAAGAGCCTCCCAATTCGGCATTCTACTTGACGACATCTCCATCACTCATTTGACTTTTGGTCGTGAATTCACTCAAGCTGTAGAGTTGAAACAGGTCGCACAACAAGATGCTGAAAAAGCCAGATTCCTTGTTGAAAAGGCTGAACAAATCAAAAAAGCCTCCATTATTGCGGCCGAAGGTGACACAGAGGCAGCAGATCTTTTGTCAAAAGCATTTATTAAAGCTGGTGAAGGTTTAGTTGAACTTAGAAGGATTGAAACGGCTGAAGACATTTCCGCACAGCTCTCAGCCTCCAGAAATGTTGTTTATCTACCCTCGGGTCAGAGTACCTTACTCAATCTTCCTCAATAATTATTTTATTTATTAAACCATTAAATTATCAAAATATATTGAAGAGCTCAGTTGACTTATTTGGCTCTGAAATCTTAATTTGTCATGCATACTGTAATTCTCTCATATAAAGTTTCATGATTCGTTCATTCTTTATTTTTTGTCGTATATCCTTTGAATAAATACTAGACGTTTATATGTATATTTGTTAATTATAAATTAATTGGCAAGCGTAATGAAGTAGTTTCATTTTCATATTAATATAAATTTTACAAAGGGTTGAAAATGACTCTTACTATATTGATATTGTCTTGATCACTTATCTCCCATAACCGTTTTTACGGAAACATAACTAGCTGCGAAGAATATTACAGGAAGATTAAGTAAATATGGAAGGTGACTCTTAGGTGATTTTTATTATATATTTTTTTACATTCAAAGTAGTTGTGGAGAAGATGAACGAATAAAACTCATTTCCCTTCCTATCATTTCATTTTGTTTTATTGATATTACTCATTTATTGCTTACTTATGAGTGACAGACCCGTAGACCCATGGATAAATTATATGTTATCTAATGTGTCATAAAATTATGGTATTAATTTTTATTACAAGAGCCCTGGCATATATCGAACATCCAAGGACATTTAAATCATTACGGCTTGTAATATCAAAATTTGACTTTATTTAATACATATACGTGAGCCATAAGGTCAAAAAAAATATTTTCAGGTAGTTACTAATTTACACATTTAATTACATACGACTAAAATAGCTACAAATTACAACTTTTCAAAAGATTGTATGCAATTTTTTTCCGGAGATCCTCAAATTGGATTTTAATTTGAGACATTTGACAAGATGAATCAGTTATTTAAGTCTAGTGACTTGGGATGAAGCTTATTGCATTTATATTTATACGACATATATTAGATCGACTATTCAATGTACTAGAATACAATTGAGAACCGGAATCAAGGACATCCTATAGCATAATTTAGTGTCAAAATATCTGTGACGTCAATATGTACCACTTAACGTATTTAAGTTAGTCTGTTATCACTTAACTATTGATATAAATCATAACTGAAATGTACACAATATATACAGCTTCTTTTAGTAACTTAACGAAAATATTTATTTGAGCTTTCAATTTTTTTTAAGAACAATCCTAGAATACTTCATATACAATACATTCAGTTTCCAAGGTAGAAAATAGCTTTTAGTTTAATAATTAATTAATTAAACTACTCATAGTGTCATCATGTCGTGATTATGTATAATTTACCGAATGTAACTGAAGTCCTTGAAAAATATACTATATCCATTTTTACATTGCAGAAGACTGCATTCTATCCAAGGTCACAAAATCAAGTTTAGTTCTGTCGATATTATTCAATTCTTATTTATATCTGTATGTTTTACTGACATGGGTGGTTCACAGACTTTATGTAACTTATTGGCAATAAAAAACATAGGAATTGCAAACCCGGTCCTGATTCATGGAGAAATTAAATAATATATAATTAATGAACGGAGTATACATAACTCCAATAAATAACGAGTAGTTATGTTATTTTACAAAAGTAATTAAGTAAGCATACAAACGTCAGTAAGTTGATTAGAATAAGTTTATAGTGAGAAAATAACGCTCCATGGGTAGATAATGGAACAATGGAATGAAAAAAATTAGTTGCTAAATTTATGTAATGGAAACCTATTACAAAATCTGCTGCCATATTGTTAAATTCACATTATAAATAATATTAAAGAAAGAAAGAAAGAAAGAAAGAGAGAGAGAGAGAGAGAAAGAAAGTAAAGAGAGAGAGAGAGAGAAAGAAAGAGAAGGAACTGGGGATGAATGTAAAGTAAAGAAAACGCAGGCGCAATGGTAATGTTGCTAACTTGTTACTTATAGGCAGCGTTTTATGAAGGCATACGCGTGCCTAAATATTTCTTATCAGAGAGGTCGTGACAATCGTCCCTAACGGAGCCTTTGAAATGAAGATCCGTAACTCCGAACACGTTTTCAACCACCCATGGGAAACCATGGCAACCTCTCAGTGGCGAAAGTACCCAAATCCACACAATACATCAGTATTACGTACAGACGTTGTGGATCGTCAAGTGTCTAGTGACGGCATTCTAGAAGTGAGTATTTGACGTCATTTTCTCATTTCATTTGTTCTTCATGACGTCATTAACTACGTAATGAATTGATATTCGATTGTCTTACTTATACCCATTGTCATTTTAATTTATGCCCAATTTTGAATTACTATTAGTAATTTATATATAATTTAACATAATTAGATGAATGGCGAATGACCTCCACATGATTGATGATTTCTTTTATTTTCAGACTCAAAGATTGATCTGCTCAGACTGGTCCCTCGCACCCTGGGTGCAAAAACTTTTAGGTGTTCCAAATCGTGTTTGTTATGCACACGAATTCTCCCGTGTGGACTCTGAGTCTCGGAAAATGGAATTAAAGACAGTAAATTTATCCTTTTGCAATTTTGTTAACATGATAGAGAAAATGTCTTATATCCCTGATCCGGACTCTCCGTCTGATCGGACAATTATGAAGCAAGAAACTATTGTTACCGTCCGAGGAGTTCCTCTTACGTCCTATATGGAGTCCATTATTCTAAATACCGCCCAAAATAATGCACACAAGGGTCGCAAGGCAATGGAATGGGTTGTGAAATCTGCGAATGTTTCTTCTTTAGCTGCAAAGTTAGAGGCAGTATACGAAGATCTTAAAAACGTTGATTTCTCAGAGCAAATTGTATCTAGAGCCATTCATTCATTAGAAGAATTGAGGAGGGATTTTTTAAGAAACTCTGAAAGTCAGGATTCAACCTCTTCCTGATATAATAATGAGGAGGACAATGATTCATAAATAAGTTTACATCCGTTATATAAGTTTTAGTCAGTCGTTTCTTAATGCCTTCTCAAAATAGATATAAATCATGGAATAGAGGACTTATTTACCCCTACCTCGCATTACCTATTAATTGCTATTCATTTATTTGTCTAATTATGTCTCTTTGATATTTTTTTAAAACCGTTGTCTAGCAGTTTTGAGTAGAAAAATGTACGTTTCATGAATTCGATTATAGCTGAAATATATCAATTTATTAATATAATTTATATCTTATATGTAATATTTGTATTTTGTAGTCTTATTCATTATTCCACTAATAGGTCAGGCTCTTGTTGTTTTTTATCTCGTTTTTCTACCAATTTCAAGTGTTGCCTCACATTCAATACTCATGGCAAACAGCCAAAAGTTTACGCTTTATAGCTCAAGGAGGGGCGTTTTATCATTCCATTATTACTGAGGAAGAGGGAGAAGTATGCATTTCTTCTTATTTTACTCTCTCTTATGGGTTGGAAGTAGTCATGGTATGCTACGACCTCAAGATTCCGAAACTCGAGAGATAAAAAATTTGAATGGCATTTGGAAGTTCAGAAAGGGAGAGTCATTGAATCCGAATCAAGGATTCAAACAGGAATGGTATAAAGAGATCTGGTCGTACAATGAGAGTTTGCCAATGCCTGTTCCTTCGAGTTATAACGACATAACTCAAGACAAATCCCTTCGAGATCATGTTGGATGGGTCTGGTATCAGCGGAAATTCTTCACTCTATGGGCAAAGGAGACAAGTTGGGTAAAAAATATAACTTGATTTTGCATGAAAGAGGCAGATAGTTGACTAATCTTCTTTCAATTATATTTTGTAGAGAAGGATATTTATAAGGTTTGACAGTGCACATTACGCCACTAAAGTTTGGATCAATGGAATACCCGTACTAAAGCATAAGGGAGGTCATTTGCCTTTTGAAACAGACATTACCAATGTCTTAAAAGTTGAAAATATTGTTACAGTTGCTATCAATAATACACTCACTCCTTTTACATTACCACAAGGAACATGGAACCGATATAATGGACAGGGAAAGCCTCAAGATTATTTCACTCTCGATTATAAGTTTGACTTTTTTAATTATGCCGGTATTCACAGGAATGTATTTATTTATTCTATACCCAAGCAAAATACCATTAAAAATGTACAGATCTATGATATAAAAGTCAATTCTGATTTATTGGAAGCCAAGATATACTTGAATATCGAAATTGACTCTAACAGTGATAATAAATGCATGTCAGAGCTCTATCAAGAAAACGGAGAATTTGTAACGAGTGCTTCTTGTTCTGATAATCCACTGATAGTCTCTACACCTAAGTTATGGTGGCCCTATTTAAAGTCTCCAGCTAATGAAGCACCAGGATATTTATACACACTGAAGGTAAATCAAATACGTAATTAAATGTATTGTTCAGATTCATCTTTTTTTTTTATGCTAAAAATATCACAGATTTCCACTTCAGACGATATCTATAGATTGAAAGTTGGAATAAGAGAAATTTTATTCTCTAAATCAAAGGGATTACTCATAAACAAAAAACCATTCTACTTTAGAGGTTTTGGAAAACATGAAGATGCTGATATACGGGGAAAAGGATTGGATCTCCCCACGATCGTCAAAGATTTTAATTTGATTAAATGGATTAGAGCAAACTCATTTCGAACATCGCATTATCCCTATGCAGAAGAGATTCTTGATATGGCTGATGAATTGGTACATTAAATAATAATATAAATTATGATTTATCTTTTGATAATTAATTGAGCTATTTGTTTGTTTTAAAAGGGAATTGTTGTGATTTGTGAGTCTCCGGGGGTATCTCTTGACGGATTTTCCCAACTTTTATTGAAAAATCATATTCAAGTAATGAAAGAAATGATTGATAGAGATAAAAATCGTGCAAGTGTAATTATCTGGTCAATTGCAAACGAGCCAAGATCTTTCAAGAAATCAGCTAAAAAATATTTTTCATCTGTAGTCAATGCAACAAGAAGATTTGATTCGAGTAGACCCGTTATGGCAGTATTAAATGCATCACCAAATGATGACTACTCTGCAGAATTCTTGGATTTAGTCGGAATCAATAAATATGCAGGATGGTACTCTGATACTGGACATACAGAAGTTATAGAAGAAGAAATATACAAATTAATTAATAGGTTAGTAAATCCCTTTTTATATTTAATAATGATTTATCATTACAACATTACTTTGAAGTTGGTGGGAAAGACGGAAAATTCCAATAATAATGACAGAGTATGGAGCAGATACTCTGTCCGGATTTCATCAAAACCCAAGCTTCCTATTTACAGAAGAGTATCAAGTGGATACAATGAAACAATATTTTCGAACGTTTGACCGGGTCAGAAATGATGGAAATGTTACATTCATTGGGGAAATGATTTGGAATTTTGCAGACTTTATGACAAAGCAAACAATCACGAGACCTGTAGGAAATAAAAAAGGAATTTTCACTCGACAGAGACAGCCAAAAATGAGTGCACACTTTTTAAAATCCAGATATTGGTCCTTGTCCTCAGAAGGGACTAAAAATCCTGAAATATCTTGCTGGAGTTAATCGATGACTCAATACGTCATTTAGTAATGTAAATATATTTATTTCAATTGTAATTAATATGCATTAATAAATAATTATGGAACATGTTATGTTGACTAGTAGAGTATGAGAGTGGTGACTTAAGATATGGAGAGTAACTAACGCATATATACATACGTATATGATAAAAGTATGACGATGTTACTTAAATGGGATTTTCATTCTTTAATTCCTGAACTTGTTTGAAATGGTTTGAAAGAGGACTTTGCTGAGTGGGTAAAGGTGTTCCTTGATGAATAGGTCCACATGAACCAGGTTTATAGTAGCAATCTGAGCAAAGAAGAGAATACGATGACGGAGGCACGGATCCAAAAGCAATATACCTGTGTTAAGAGAAATCAATTAAACTCTATCCTTATGAGAAGTGATCTAAACTAATAAATAATTAACTTAGGGTGGTCATATTATAATACCCAAATAATAAGGTGCTAGGTCAATCATTGCCAATTTAGTGGAATTGTGGCCGACAAGTGTTTAGGCCCCGCTCTTTAGATTTAGAAGATTGTAAATTGCAACATTATATTTTCAAGATTTTGAATTTTATTTTGAACGAATGCTCTAAATCATAAAGACTCAGGACTTAATAAGTCTCCACACCCCTCACCTTAAAACTGTCCTTAAATAGGCTCTCTCTTGGGATTAACAACCTCAATCATTTTCAACATGTACAATAAATCTCATACAAAATGGTCATGCCAAGTGTTTATACGTGTTTATAAACGTACAGGATGGTAAAAAAAGACATGTCCAGGACAAAGAGAACAATTGGATACTCTAAATCAATAGTAACAACATCATACCTATACTGCTGATCAATGTGTGCCTTTTCAATTCTTTTATCCTTTGCACGCCGATTCTGGAACCAAATCTTGATTTGAGTCTCAGTCAAGTCCAAATTCTCTGCTAATTCAAATCTTCGTGGTCTTGATATATATTCATTCCTTTGGTATTCAACCTCCAATCGAAGGGTTTGATCTGACGTAAAAGTTGTTCTTTGTCTTCTTTGACGGGATTCTCTTCGTTTCCTTCGTGCTACTATTCAAGGAGAAAAAATGCAATTAGCATGACAGAAATAAACTTCAGCTGGTTGGAAATAGGTATAATACAATACATATAATGTGTATTAGTATTAAACAAGTATATACATTGAAAATATTCTTTGTTCTTTCTCATGAAAGATTACATCTTTCTCTCACGAAAATCATGATTTTTTCCCCCTCTCCTTCTGTGTACATCTTCGTGCTCAAATCTATTAATTTGGTCAAAAAAAAGTACATAACTCACAAATACACAAAACAAATACTGATGACTATGATAAAGACTTTTTTATTTTAGTAATTTATTGTTTTGTTATTTTAATTACTCTTTACCACACAATCAATGTACCTACAAAAGCATAGGTATTGAAGAAAAACATTTCTTTTTCCTTTTTAGTGGAGGGCAATTAAGGACCAAGTTAAAAAGATTACATAGTTATCGAGTTATAGATATTTATGAATTATGTACGGGTATCTTGAAAACCAAAAAACAAGATATTACGAGTCTAAGCATCCAAATGTTGCCAATTGACATAATAATAATTTGTATGCAAAAGGTTTCCGTGTGATGTGAAACTTTTTATCATGGTGTAAAGTGAAAAATAAATAAATACCTAATATCAAATTTAATGTTTAAAATATGGGATCTATAAGTAGTGATAATAGGTTTGTGTCAGGGGTCATAATTCATAATTTAAATACTTATCTTCATAGTATCTCTCAACCTTTCCTTCAAAAAAAATAAAGAAACATGGTCCATAATTAGATATGTACTAGTTAATATAATCTTCTCAACTATGGAACTATTCTTCATTCGAGGCTCCTTATAACGATAAAGTGTGCCTGAAGGAGATGAAGTTCACTCCCTGTCGTCACAAAATAATTTTTGTCAAATCTAAAGATATTTTGTCAAGTCAAACTTTATTGTCGATTATAGTTTTCAAAAATAAAATAAAACGAATTAAATTTGTCTTTGTGTTAGTAGATGTTATTATATTTTTTATTCAATAAAAAGCAAAGTAAAACAGAGAAATAAATTTTAATTTGAGCCTAGACCTTTTTAGTTTAACATACGCTAAATTAATTTTTTTAATGTTATTATTATAAATTAATTATTAAAGTTAGTTTTTTTTAGTAACGGCCTGACGATCACTTTTACATAACGGTGTTATAACTAACGGACGAGAAAGTAATCAAATACTTTACCCCAATATTTTTAATCATGATAATTAATTACCAATTGTGAGCCATTTTCAAAAAATTGCGACATTTGTTGAGAACAAATTTGGAAAAATCAAGTTTCAAAATTCATTCAATTTTTGGATTTGAAAGAACGTTCAGAGCCTATGCTGCATGAAACTGATCATTTGCAGTACAAGATTTTTGGATTTTTATATTTTCTACCTTATCCAATTTTTTGTAACATACGTTACTTAGCTAAGATCGGCACATTTGTACTTTTTGAACAAAGGAAGAATTTTTAAAAGAACATTTTTGTAGTATTGCATCATTACATCATATAGTATGAAGAAACTAAAAAAGATAGACTCGAATCGGTAGGAAAAATAATTTGCGAATTTTAAAGGATACGTATGTTACACATGAATAACTACATTTCTAATTTGATCAGCCAGAAAAACATGATGAAATTTTTCAACAAGAACTATCTTTGGCCGTGACTATAGAGATTGGTAAAATCATTGACCTTATGTATTTAGAGTCAAAAAAGATGGCTAACTCATGAAACCAAAAAGAGAAAATCTGAAAATTTTCAAAAAGCTGTAACAAATGTTACTTTTAAACTATTTCAGTTGACCAAAAAATAAGTACAAAAGCTACATCAAATAGATAAAATCACTTATTAAAAATCTGTACACACATCGTGTCGAAAAAATAATTGTGATAAAAAATTATATTAAGAATGTTTCTTTGGATTATATCTAATCACTAGCACAACCAACATAATAAAACAAACGAAGTAGTATCTTACTGTTATGAATAAAACTCCAAGCCCCCTTCAACACTTCAATGACGATCGTACGTGAATGTTTTTTAATCATTTGATCGAATTGTAAAGGTAGGATCTAATATTTCATTGTCAATCGAACGTTAGAGATCCTTTTTTAGAGCGTTCGAATTTTTCAAAACGTATGTTACAATTCGTATGTTACAATTGAACTTTGACGGTTCCCTGAACTAAGAAGCAGTTCGTATTATCCACAATCGCCCATGATTTTCTAATGATATCTATATACTAACTATTTAACACACAACAGATAACATTTGTAAACAAGCCATACAGAAATAAAGCAGGTAAAGTATGTTACTTTCTTAAATTGGAAAATGAAAATTTCGATTTTTAATTCTACTCAAGATCTAACCGTTCATGTTTCAATTTAGATTCTTTTTTATATATTCAGTTTAGTAATATGAGCTTGAAATGTCACGAAAATTAGCGTCACTTTGATTTTTATTCTAGACATATGGAGAATTAAAGATCAGTAACGTATGTTACTACATTTTTGGGGACAAAATCTAAACTGACATATTTTTTTTGTTTGGGCTGAAACCATCTTACGAGTTCGACTGTTATGATTCTTTTAATGTACTTCAAACATAAAAAGTGTTTTCTACCAAAAAGAAGTTTCTAAAAAGGTTATAATAACCTACATATGTTGGTTTTTCAGCTGGGGACGCGTCATTTTGACCAAACTGGTGGTACTTCTTCTTAAATATTAAGATTAAACATTCACATATGTCGAAAAAATATTTTTCAGGTTGTTTCCAATATATTTTTCTATATCCGTTTTGAAAAAAAAAATTGACAATATTTTTTCCTCTCTTAAGTCTAGGGCCTGTCAAACAGGTGGGACACGAAATGTTGCACTTTTTTGAAAATGGCTCTTTAAATTTAATCACTTTTAACTGTCATTTATTTTTAATGTCTAAAAACTTGCATAAAATCGTAATATACACACAAACACTTGATCATTAATAAAATAAAACTGAATACACAATTAAAAATTATCAGATAAAAAGTTATAGGATATAATATCTCAGAATATCTGCAGATAATAATTGATCTACTTTGCTATGGTTATGATGAAAATAATGCAGCGAACAAAGTGACCATATTTAGGCTTTTGTATTATTATTTTTACTAGGATCTAAAAGATTAATCTAATGAGAAAAAGACCAACAAAAAGATTTTTTCTCACCTGGTCTCGACCCTTTAAGTCTTGATATCCATACTGGTCTGTACATCGATACATATAGGTACATAAAAAAACTGTTACTTCAATTTTAATTGGGCTTTACAATTCATAGAACACGGCTCACCGCTTTTATCTAAATGTGAAATGGCACATGGATAAGACTAATGAAATGTTGCGTGATCATCGTGTCATTAATAAGTGACGCTTATTTTTGTAAGACAACCTCCGAACTACTTATAAATTGACTTTGGCACTCCTGTTGCCCTGTATATGCAATATGTATTTACATATATATATATGTTAAGAAACAAAGATAGATACTTGTCTCAACGTATTTGATTAGTGATGTGGTTTTCGAGACCAACTTTTGAAGGTCTTGGTCTCGACCCCTCAAAGTCTTAGTCTTGTCTTGGTTTAGGTGTTAAGACAGTGAGAATATTTTTTTTTCTTCTCGTCTCGAACTCTTGAAGTTTTGGTATTGTTTTGATTATATCCCTCAATGTATGGCCTTGGTCACAACACTACCCTTGTTCCTTGTAGACGAGGAACATCTTTTATAGACGATCGAATATACATATGTTTCTTATATAAGTAAGTCACTATAGTATTTTCCCAGTCATGAGAAATGAAATGTCCCCTGTGAAACACTCCAGATGCAAGTGAACAAAGAGAATTGAACCCTTAATGGATAATTTCTATTTATATGTACACTATTATATCGTTAAATGAGTTAATGATGAATTGACATCCTTTTGTTGAGACTAAAGGGAAAAAAATTAAATTAACCTTTTAGATAAATATCTATTTAAGATGGCCGTAGGTAAGTATATTAGATACAAAGTAATAAAAAAAACATCTGCAGGTAATATTAATGAAAATACTCTTTTTGTATAACTATAAATCACTCAGTCTGTTGGGGCGTCATGATGAGTAGCTTCCATGGTCAGTTATCAAAGTTTGAGGAGCAAATGGATTCACCAACGTCTTTTGCAATAAAATGCTTTCGTATAACAATGTTATCATTAGTGAAGTCGGCAGCCATCTTGGATGAGGCATATATGTAGAATCACAGTTTAGGTATAGCTCCATTTTGATGAAGAAAAAGGGTGAATTATGTGTTATAATTCACCTTGATTATAAACCAAACCTTTTGCCATCCACAATCCCCTTCCTAAAAGTTTGAAATCCAAGGACCTCCCTCCCCCCATACACACTAATTACTTATTTATTTATCAACAGTTTCCTTTTCCTTTTATTTTCTATGAAGGAACAAGAAAGAAAGAAATATTTTAAAAGTCTTATAACTATTTGCTATGCAACCCACCGATTGGCAACCCTTGCTCTAGCCAAATAAAAAATCAAAGAGTTCGTTATTTCTCTCCTCTCCTAACAAAACCTTAAAAAAGGTGTTTTTTTTTACCTTTATAGTATATATTATAAGGATTGAACTATCACAGATGTAATATAAGTCCATATTGGAAAATAGCATATATTTTACAGAAAATAAGTCAATTTTACAAAAAAATAAGTCAATTTTACTTTGGAATTCTGTTTTTTTTCCTACTCAAAAATGGTTCAAACCTATAAAAAGTGTAGAGTGTTGAATCGATAGGGATACATTTATGCTAGACCTTGTATTGAAGGGAAAGATCAAACCAGCATTTCCCATTTTGCTCTATCTAAGATTTTCGTCCTCACTTAACTGGTTTTAGGATACCTTCGTTATCATTTGGACTTATGTACCACTCTATAGATTCAAGTTTATAGTTCTCGAAAAGCAGATTTGATACAAAAATATTGCATAATTTCATATTCGTGATCAGCGGTTCTCAAGATCTACTTCAAATAATAAGATATGGAGCTAAAAATATTTATTTTGTTGTGAATTGTGTAGGTCACAAAATGAAGCAAAGGTTTGTATTTTTTTTTAAAATTGATTGTTTATGTACTTAACAAGATGATCGACTTTCCAAATGACTTTGTTCTTGCTTTTTTTGTTGTGGTTCATTTTGCATTTGTTGAAAGTTTGTATGATATATCAACAACCTTCCTTCAAACATGGCACCGTCACTTTCGGTGTGTTATTCAATCTCTGACGTCAGTGGAAATACTCAATGGCTATTGGCTATTACTAGGGACTTATAGGAAGATACAAAGAGTGTCATTGTCATTAATATGTCCTTCTTAGAAACTCTTTTATATGTTTATAGAATAATCTCTTATAATTTCGTGGATTTCTTTTACAATTTGAAAAATACAACTCTTTTTCCTTTCCCTCCAGGAAATTTGTATCTTACATGAAAGCATCATGTATTATTGTCAGTATATTGTATACATGGATGAATGTACTTTCGTACATGTGTCGTTCATGAATAGACAAAATAACAGTAAGATCACTTTTTATTATTATTTTATTTATGAAACATAGAATAGATAATATTCATTCTCTCGACTAATTGTTCGTGGGAAAGAGGATAACCCTTGTATTTTTGTTGAAGTTGCGTCTAGGTAGTAAAATTATTATTATTGATCATTTAGACAGAATTATTTTATTGTAATTATTATTTAATGTTGGATGGAAGTTCCTGGATACACAATTCAAAGTGCCTCGTGTTTTGATTTTTTTTTGCTTGCACTAAGCATAGTCTTTTCTACTTTTCTCAAACTTCAAGTCCCTCATGGCGCCATTTTTAGCATAATACTTGCACTTTAAAGAGGAAGAAATGACTATATTTAGACGTCATGTATCATTTCAATTGTAGAGAATTGGGCTAAATATTATGATTTTATTGTTACATAGGTTTTAATCTACCAGAAAAAACTCGTGATTTCGAAAGTCTAAGGTACCTGAGAAGCATTGAATGTATACGTTGCTTCAAATGATATTAAATAATATATTTTTAACAGTTTTTCTCTTTTGTACCTTATCATTAAATTAGCATTTCTTTTTAATCGATCTAATACAAGAGAGAAATTGTTTGCCTTGAAATTATCTCAGATATCTTAAATTTTGGATGACAAGGTGCACTATAGTTTTTTGTGATGAATTAAAACTGCTTTCCTGACTAAAAAGTGAAGGATAGACAGGGAAGGATTTAGACCAGGGGTGGGCAATTATTTTTTCCATGGGTCCACATGAGAAACAGAAAATAAAAGGCTTAACTCCATTCTTCAAAATATTTATTGTATTTCTTTATAAAAAGCAGTAAATAGTATTGTTTTGACAAGCTAGTAAGAGTAGACTATGTTATAAATAAGCAATGAAAAGTGAGGTCGCCGAACAAAAAATCCTTTATTCAATCAAATTTTCCTAGCCAATGGCTAACAAAATATAAACTTTTTTTTTACCATTTATAGCTTATATTATTGAACATTTTCAGTCACATTCACTGCAAAATATATTCTGAGTTTCAAATACTGTTGGCAAGATGTTTTTAGCAATCTAAGGACATCACAATATTATCTTTGTGCTCCAAACATTAAGAAAGACATGCTTAAGTATATAAATAAAAACAATTTCAACATAAAAGTATTGCAGTTTACAAAATAAACATGACGCAGGCTGGTCAGAGCCAACCAAAGGGCTGTATGTGTACCGGTGGCCGTACAATGCCCAGGTCTGATTTAGACAAATTTCAAAGATAAAAAAAAGAAGAAGAAAAATACTTATATTAGCATACAAGTATAAAGCACAGAGCTGGAGGAATTTTACTTGAGTCACACTTGATTTTAATGAATTAATGTAACTACAGACTGGACTCGGACTCGAAGTGAACAACTTGCAACTCAGATAAAAGACTCAAGACTTGAGATTAAATATGACTCGATAATCCCATCGGAATGAATTATCAAAGTCAGGAAGAAAATAAATGTAATTATCCCACCTGATCAGTAAAACTGGTTCCTAGTGCTGTGGTCAAGACTACCTTATCCTAGACCAAGGCTAAGAGGAATTAACTCTAAGTGGAGACCAAGTGAAAAAATGAACTTTCAGATTCCAATACTTTCAAGGTTCGAGACCAAGAGAAGACCAAGACTTTTAGAAGTCAAGACCCATGTCTAATAATGTTTCATGCCAGAGTCAACTCATAACTCTGAAAATTTACTCGACTATTTTTATCCGAATGGGGGATCAAATTATTCGATTAATTAATTGAAGTCTTAAGCCTTGTAGTAGCTCAATATGTTAATAAAAAATAATCGATCTTTAACTTGATTGTCCAATATAGGCTCCATCGAACATAAAATGAGTTATAATCTCCTTATTGGTGATTTTAAAAGTTATGAACCAAATTTGAAGCGATACATTCTCCACGGTTGAACAAAAATACTGATAAAGAACCTTTATTTTAAAAAACAAACAAACAAAACATCGATCTTTGAACAAAGTAATTTATTCCTTTTCAACATTATCATTCATGAGAAATGGATGTAGGAAAATTCATCGACTTTTTTCTCCCAATGAATACTTTCAATGGCCTAGAGTAAATTTGTGTGTACCTATTGCTGCCTCTGGTTAGATTATTAATCACAAGATGAACCAACTTTTATTTTATTATTTGTCGTTTCCTATTTGATTGCTTCTTTACATTCGTCAAGTTCACATCTATCAGTGATTATTTTAGATCCAATTAACTTTAATAGAAACAAACCTTATTCTAAACTATTGTTTTTGCTTCGTTCAATTTGTAGGGAAAGGGGTTTATTAAATTAAAGGAGCCTCTGTTAACTTGAGATAAAAAAGAACACCCTTCAAAATATTAAAATAAAATCTAATTTATGGTTTTGTAAGATTTTCAAATCTGGTTGTCGTACATTTTTGGAAATACAAGTTCTAAATATGTAATTAAAATAATAATTTTTTCTATTTTATCCACAAAATTTCTTTATATAATCTTAATCAGGTCGGTGTTCATTTGAAAAACCCTGCCAAACAAATTTAGTCAAAGCTGTTGAAAGTATTCATTGGGAGAAAAAAGTTAGATGAATTTTTCCATCGATGAATTGACGGTCGATAAATTGATGTCGATGAATTTACCAGACAGCATGAGAAATATGTATATATTTTGAATACCGTGGACAGAACGAAATTTTCAAATATGTGATTACGAAAAAGGTTTATTTAATAACTTTAAGTCGAACTATCAAAATGTTTAACCATGAGTGATATCCCGAAGATACATTTTGGGATAGGTACATATCTTCTCATTATAAGTTGAAGGCACAGCTGCTTCATTTCCCCATGACTGTTTATTACTTTTATATTAGTTAATTAATTATTATTGACATCGACGTATTGTAGGTTTATGAAATTAGTGCAGTATTCTGAACACAATGTTGATTTTACAATGTAATTACAACATTGTCAGGTCTGCCTCTGAGGCACATTTATATTACATACTAATTACTAATTAGAGAATTGACACATTATTTCATCATATCGTGACCCTGCAATAACAGCAGCGTCAACAACCCACCCCTTTACTCTAATCCATGAATAACAAGATCCATAGAATTGTAAAACAAACCCTTATTAACACAATAAGAACATGCGATACACATAAACAAAACAAAAATTAAAACACTCAAATGAAAGATCACACCAATAATTACCAAATTACAGCCACCACCTCATGTAGCTCGTGCTCTTTTATACACATCCCCTTTTAATTTGTTCACTACCTACCTATCTATGTATTTCACCCACCTTTAAAGACTACCTCGGAGGACAGGTGTGAAGTATGGAACTGACAATTAAAAAATTATGTTATACCTTTGTATGTTTTGTTCTTATATCAATGTCATGGCATGTGCCTTTTGAAAATATCTACCTCATTTTTAATTAATTTTCGTCATTACGTCACCATCTTTGTATGTAATAAATATTTATGTAGAGTACTACATGACAGGCGTATTTAATCATTATCTAAGTATAATCTATCTACTTATATTGTAGTTATTTCCAAGAGATTCCCCTGGCTGATTTTGATATATACTAAGTTATCACTTCTTTTGGTGAGCCCAATAGAGCGTTTTCACTTACGTCACAAATTGCATAATTAATAGAAGATTGACCCAACCTTCTTTTAGATAATTTTGAGAAATGACAATATATTATGTGATTTTGTAATAGTTGTAACTGAACAAAAAAAACCAAACAAATTAACTTCTCAAAAAAATGTCTGTTGGGTCCTTTTGTTATGTTAGTGCAGTATAGTTGATAAATTTATTAAATAAAATGAACAAATTTAACCCTAAAAATCTTAGATATACTTCATTTAATGACTTGAAAATGAAAAAAGGATTGTGTACATCTTGATGCCGAAACAAACAAAAGAACAGTGATATTTGAATAAAATCAAAAGAATATTCGGTTGTGAAAATCCCTATGAAATGACAAGACTTTTACAATCAATTTTGTTTTGGATCGATTTGAGACCAATAATACTTAATTTATTGACTACAATACGTAACATTGAATGTATATTGGATGTGATAAAGTAATTTTAAAAATCAAGACTTGGGAGAGGGGAATTGAGAGCAAAAGGAACAAAGTTGGTCTCAAGAACTACATCAGAATAAATCAACTTAATTAATTTACTAGACTCGAGTCATAAATCACAAGTCTGACTTGATTCTACGCAGTGACTTGAATCATCTGACTGTAGTGCCCACATTTATGGTTTTATGTTCTTCCATTGAGACAATAATTGAATGTACATAATTTAATTTATTCGTCTTAATGGTTTGATAAAAAAAAAAGATTAATCTTTCATTTTTGTTTTGTTCTTTTACATTTGATTTCAATACATGAAAGTACATGTTTTGAATGAATCCAGATTCGAAGAAGTTATATCTGAAAATATTCTTCCTAATTCATTTTCAAATTCTTATTCTATACCTTTAAATATGTAAACTACAGTCCAATTTTTCAATTTACACTTAAAAAAACTCTCTATTTGGTCTCTTCTCTTAACTTTATTTAGCTTTATTGATAAGATATACATTAAAAAATGAGCTCAGAATATCATTTACACAACAAAATCATATTATTCATGAATATTGTATAAATATATTTATTCCTTTTGATTCTAAAAATGAACAGTATTGCTCTATTTTGACGCATAAATAATTACTAATTTATTAAAAGTATAATCCAATAACTCCCTAGAACTGAAAACGTAGAAACACAGGATCTTTAAAATCGGTGGGGGGAGAAGCAAAGGGAACATGTATCCCTACCTACAATAATTTGAGACATAATTAAATACAATTTATTTTTGTCCATTTCCCTACTAAGAAATGGGATTTTTACACCTGAAATCAACTGATAAAATATAAAATAAAAAGTCTGATAAACTCACAAAATGCGGCTAGTCCTCCATTAAAGGGAAAATCCGTTAATAAATTATGCTGCTGATGTTGCTGATGAGGTGACGGATAGGAATGAAGCTTAGGATGAGGTGGATTAAAATGAGCGTTCCACAACTCTGAATCCGTAATGAGAGGAAAGGAAAATACTTTAGCATCCCTTGTCTCAGAGTCCTCCTCAGGATCCTCATCCTCAGCCCCAAGATGGGGAAGTGGTGGGGAAGAGGAGGAAGAAGAAGAGGAATGTGTAAAATCCTCATAGAGTTTGGCAAAGAATTCTCGAGGAGATGAAGTTTTCTTCTTATCAAAGGAGAGGTTGCGTTGGCAGATGATGGAATCATCCTCATTGTTGCTCTTGATATTTTTTGCGTCTTCTTCGTTCATCATGATATATGTTATGTAGTTCCAGCGATGGAGAGGGTTCACATCCGAATAAAATGTCCGTGGAGGGTGGTTATTATTATTATTGCTTTACCTATTATTTTGGTATCATCATTCTAATATAATTAAGGTGGGGAAAGAGAGAAAGAGAGAGGTATTAGTGGTACAACCATTGGTTCGCGGGAAAGGCAAGGGGGGGGGGGAAAGATGGAGTCGTCAAATGAAATCCCTCTTCTCGCTTTGCTTTCATTGCCGTAACTTTCGCCCTACAGCTCTGTACATATATGCTCAAAGAATAAAAGACATATCTCATATCTTCATAAATATAGTTTATAAATGAGAGGAAAAATATTTATGAACAATGATCATTGGGTTCAATAAATAATAATATTTATTAATTCATTTATGCATGTACTTACTTACTACATATGATTTAATTAATAGTCGTCCTCTCGAGTCACAAGACAATTCACTCCAAAATATGACGAGTAAATAATATTAGTTTATTTGACATAAGAGTACGCGATTCAATCTTAATTGTTTCTCTCATCCTTAACTTCAAAAAGAGATGTAAAAAAGGTCCAAATTCAGTTAACAGAGGTACTGGAACTTACGAATTGGTTCTGGTGCTATTGCCCAATTCTTCACAAGTGTTGGAATATTTTTCATTTAATTGCAGAGAATTGCTCACATCTTAACAAAAACTAAATCCATTTCTACCAATCAACATTCAAAACACTAATAAAGGGCATGAATAATAGGAAAATAGAGAGTCCAAAAGATAACTCTGTGTAATTTATTGTTTGTTAGTGAGATAATACCTAGACAACTGTCGACACCACATCTCTGTTAGAATACTCTGAACATTTCATAAATTGTTAATCCTAATAAGGTGAAAGCTCACATTAACGGCCTTCACACGTCGAAATGCATCAATGGACAAATTGTTTCTGCGAATTCTATATATTATGCTGCTCAAACCTCAACAATTTTCCTTTTCAAAATGAAAAAATAAAATAAAAATAATAATAATAATTGTATAAAATTATATGGCAAGATATTCAAATGTATTGTACTTTACCCTTCTATAAACAAGTTGCTTGTTTATGCTTTGATATTTTGGAAATTATAACATGATAATTGGTAAGTTATGTGACATTCAGCTTGTATGTTTATGCGTATGTACTTAGAGAGAAGAATCCTCCATCAGGTGTAGTTAAGTTTTGACACCCAGGGGGGGGGGATAATTACCTATTCATATCTACTAAATATAGTTTTTCTATGTTTTTGAGGGATTTTTTTATACATCTACCTCCTTCCCCCAAATATGTTTAAGGCTTTAGTATATAAAAATAAATAAAATGTAGTTAGTAGGTAATAAAAGGGTTTAAAGATGTAATTTTTTTTTGAGAAATCGGCTTTAAAGACTTTAAAGTTACACACATAAATTGTAACAAAAAACCAAAGTTTAAAACTCCACTTGAAGTCACTCTTTTGATATAGTAACTTAATCATTTGTAAGCTTTTATAGAAAATAAACAAAACTGCTCGTTCTTTGACGTCTTCCCAAGACGAGTTTTCTTTAAAAAAGAGGCATAATGAAGGGAAATATCTGACATCATGGTGTAACATTTGAACTCGTATATAAAGATAGTAATTAAGCATCAAACGATTGGCTTTTAAATAAGACTATATTTAATAAGAAAATCAACTTATTATTATAAATTTGCTCTTTTTAACATTGAAACCTAGGGGAATAATTTTATTTATCATTCACCACTGGTGAACTCTAATGTGGCACTCCATTCTTCTGCTACCTGCTAGTGTTGTGATCAAGACCACATCCTCCGATGCCAAACATTTAAGGGATCGATATCGAAACAATTGTTTCATTTAGGAAAGGAAATTTTTAAAATAGTTGTTTTGGTCTTTGGACTTTAAAGGAGTTAAAACCAAGAAAAGAGCAAGAATACTTTGAGTGATTGGGACCAAAATTTGGTTTCAATACTAATTTTGAGACCAAAACTGATCTCAAGAACCAGATTAGTACTTTCTACACCCCTGCCTCCATAAGATGATATTCAAATTTGGATGTATGCAAAATTACATAATACTTGAGTTTGTCAGTCGCTACTTTTTCAATATATATACAAATATTTCGAAAGTTCTCCATCGCAAATGTCGTCGTTATTTTGCTCTTTTTAATTCATCACGTATTTGATTTGCAAAAAGCACAACAAAAACTTGTTGAAAGAAAAAAAATAACAACACCTGCTTCTGTTCCCATACCTCTTGCAAATTCCTATTTTTGTTCATCACATTTGGTGAAATTTCTTATAACTATATAGAGGGTAATGTTAAATGTATTTTGTGGTTATAATTAACTGTGTATGTTGGTACTTGTACAATGATTTGATCCCTTCCTTTTCATCCAATTCAAAAGTCAGGAGAGAGGCTAATACAAGTTCATTAGATCAGGGGCTTTCAATTTTTTCCTACGTAAGACCCACATTGGGATCCCAAAACATAGTATGAGAGCTGCTTTAGTAATTTGTATTCTATAAATAAGCATATTCCAGGGCTACATGTGACGCAGTTTGAAGACCCTTGCATTAGATTGTATGTTGATCGTTTTCATTGGGGTAAATAAAATATAAAAAAAAGACCAACTAAACTCTTGTATTAGAACTGACTTCATACCAAAGAAGAACGGTGTTATTTGAATAAATCAATCTAGAAATTGATGAAAGCCCCTAAAAATGGAGTCTGTAATGATTTTCATGGATCCTAATTACTCATGGATACCTTGCCACCTTTGGGAAGCAATAATACTTGAATATTGTAAACAATCTATGCCACTTAATGTGATATTGGCATCATCTTTTCACCGAGCTTTTAGACTATAAATGACTTCAAAAGTTTGAAGGGGTCATATTTTTACTACTATCAATTTTGTTCCGGATGGATTAAAGCATGGATGGGCAACCTACAGCCCGCGAAGACCATTGAAATCTATAATTATCATATATTGTAAAAAAAAAATCCCGAATCTTTCTATTAAAAGTTACCCATCAATATAAAAAAATCATAAATGATAAAATCGGTTGTTTAATAACTGTTTATATGTATGGTATAAAATAAGTATAACTATGTATGCATACATATTTTGCAAATATATAATTAGGGCTCTTGGCCCGCAGTCAGTCTTGGAAAACATAATTTGGCCCACAAGTGAACAAAGGTTGCCCATCCATGGATTAAAGACTTAAAAAGGACAATAACTGAGGAAAAACATATCTGGGATCTATAGAAAGGTATATTTTTGATTAACAGTTAAAATTCAAGCCCTTATATTTGCTGTTCCTACTCCAACATCCAAATGTACTGCTATTCTTACCCATTTTCCTTATTTAATGGGTTCGATAACTTGATAAGAATGATGAAATTTTAATCTCTTATATTGGCTTAAATGATGCTTTCCTCTTAGAAAGAAGTGGTATTTTATTTCCTATTAAGCTAGTATAATGGGATATTCTATTTACATAAAATTAGTCTAGGCTTTACAAGTCTTAAAATTTTGGAGGAGACATAGTCTTTTACTATATAACAATGAATAACTAGAAAAACATTTTTTTCGCAATTTAAGAGTTATATCTAAGTGACACAGAACCTCATAATCAAAATAAATAAATAGTTTCTATGTCAAATGTAGTGAATTATATATTTTTTTTAAAAACAAGTGACATAATAAAAATAAAATTTTTTACTTCTTTTTACCCTTTCTTCTAGTTATGTATTATATACTCACCTAATCTACCGATGATCATGAGAAGCACATTAAATATACATTCTAAAGAACTTTTGTACATATTGTGTCGTGACTCTTTCGTTCTTTATCAGCATCATCAAATAAGCTCTCAACATTTTATTTTTATTATTTTCGTAGGTATAATATATTGTTAATGTGATGAGGAGTAAAATAGTTTTGATGATAAATTAGCATTTTTTTGTTTTTTCGTCTTCTTCTAGGGGTGCAGAGGGTTAAATGAAAAATATGTATATATTAGGTATTATATTCATGTACATATATTGAGTACATACATGTAGGTGAGTACGTATGTACGGTGGGGCAGGTGAGGAGGAGCTGATGTACCATCAAGAACTACACAACAACAATAACAATAGCATACGATTAATGAACTCAAGTTATTATTGTTATGATGATCCCGTCTCTCTTAAGAGCATTAAAAAGCCTTTCCTATATAGTTCATAATATCTAGAGCCATATCTTTCAGACATATCATCCTGGAGGTGGATAATAATAATGATAATTCATTGTATTAATGATTTGTCCTTCATCAAACTTGATAGTACATGCATAGGTATGAAGCCTCCACCCTCAACAATCACTTGCCAAAAGTTTTCAATGACATTTATTTAACTACCATACAGAGTTGTTTACAAGACATTTTTTTCATGCAATGTTTTCCTTTGAATAATTTGAAACACATAGGTAGCGTTATATCAACTTATATAAGAATTTACATATGTTGTATTTTGTTGTGAGCTGTTGTCAATTTGTTTACTTATCTTCCCTTTATTAGTTTTTTAAACGTTGATTAATTTAATTTGGGTCGGATATTGCTAAGCTGTGAACAATACACTAATATTAAATGAAGAATAATTACAACTGATCTAGATACTTTTTTTCTTTTTGTAGTTAAGGTTGCGAGGTACAATCAAGATAACAAGGTAATAAATAAATAATAATAAAAGACAGATTTGGGATTCCAACTTGTTGGAACATATCTCCCCCCCCCCTTCATGTTGGTCTAGGAGGAATGACCCATGAGACATTGCAGACAAATTCTTGGACTCTGTGTTCATATGGTGGCACGAACTTGAGTCTTAGTCAACTCATAAGTTATTTATCACTGGGTATAATCTGAAGTTCCAGTTTAATGAAACTTGATTTATTGAATAAAGGAAAAAGAACTACGTTTATTATAACTTAATGGTGTTGCAGAAGATCATAGATCCTACTACATAATGTAGTCAGAGTAAGTAAGCATGTCATATGACCATGTCTTTATATAAGAAAAAGACAGACTTATATAAGAAAATAACATAAAGGAACTGGCTTGAAAACTAAAATTCCATGATGAATCTATCAGAACTGTTCATGAGTAATCTTACGAGTCAGAGACAAGTTTTGAATCTCTTAGCTGAAGTCTGAAATGAGTTTGAAATCGGAGTTAAATAAGACGTTATTACGATTCAAGTCTGAAATACATAGGTAAGGGTGATGTTTGTGAGTCACAAACTACGATTCTTCTAATTCAAGTCTAAATCTTTTAGCATTGAAGTCGTGCCTAAAGTCCCAGTTTAACTACTGCTTCTACAGTGAACATAACCTACTTTTTTGAAGCTAGGAAAAAACAAATATCTATCTCCGTTTGTTGTTTGATGTTAAAAAAAATCTCTCTTTCTTATTTATTTATTATTTATGCTCACTAATATAGTTTTCTTAGGGACCGATTATTTAGAGGAGAAGAAAAAAATGATTCACCCTATAAATCGGTCGATTTTTAATTTTCTTTAAATGAACCATTCAAAACCTAGAAAATTCATTAGCTCAAAAGTCTAAACAAGGCATCTACTCCAACCACTTAATAACAGACAAACATTTTCTTAAAAAAACTTAATAAAAACTGATTTATAATCAATTTCAAAGAAATAAAGTTGTGTTATTGGTGGGTGTTGCTAAAAATGGGGCAATGTTACAAATGGAGTAGTCAACTCTCTTATTCATAACTTACTTTGATTCAAAAACGTTTCAAAGTCCATCTATAAATACTACACAGTGAGATCTTCAAAAACGAATCAAGGTCGTTGTCGAGTGAAGAAAAGCTTGATAGAAAATCGAAGAATCAAAATGTCTCTCCTTTTCTGATAAAATAAAGTTGTAAAGAGTCAGCACATTTTTAAGCTTGTAAACTAGAGGGTATGGACGCAGTTAGGGTCGGGAACAGGGAGGATACCCACCCAATATAGAATATCCATCATTACATTATCCCATGATCACGCACCAAAAAGTATTATTAACTCTTGGTAAAGTGCTTCAAATCAAACTAGATAAAAACTGGTCTATTTAATGTCACACATATTTACTATCCAACCATAAGGGCAATCGTCCCCCTGATCCGACTATTTTTAATGAGGCATAATAATTTTGTTGCCTCTAAATTTAAAAAAATAGTTCATGAAAGAACATAAAAAAATTTATTTTCAAACAAAAAAAAATCTAAAGGGGAAACAAATTTTGTAAATCTGTGGCCTTAAGAAATTTGAAAGAGATCAGTCCACCACTGTGTAGCAAGAATCTATGAGTCAAAGTCACCATTAGATACTTATCTATTGTTTAAAAGCAGTCTCGAGCCCCTTTTTTACTTGAAAAGGATTTCATGACAAAAAGAATTATATCTACTTTTCTGGCGAAGTACAATAGGATATAATCATCAGAATGATGAGCTCACCTGCATAATTTAAAAGAAAAATCAACTCTGAAAAAAAAGAGAAACTTTTATAATTTGTTAAATTGCTTTAAATAGATTGCTTAAAAAAGTTGAAGATTTTTGTTTTTTATTGATTATTCCATGTATATACATATTCAAGGAGTAATGTAAAGAATAATAATTACTAAAAAACAAGTTCAATAGACTGAAGTAGGAATGTAAATCATATGCAATTCGGGCGTGTTATAAAAAAAGAAAGAGAAAATCAACCTGGCAACCCTGACAATTTAATGAATGTCGAGGGGGGAAGCAGCTTGAGCTGTCATGACGTTTGACTGAGCTACAAGCTGCTATTCTCCATTATATATACAACAATAAATAATAACCAGTGATGTAAAAAACGGCGATTTTTAAGCGTGCGAGTAGCTCCTCCCCTTGATGACGTCAAAAATGTTATGGTAACTATGAAAGCCAGCTTATTTGTTGTCGTTATAATACTATGACTGTAGCTGTGACAGCCTTGTTCCAGGCTCAAGACAGCTTTTCTTGGACTTAAAGTAATTAATTAAATTAAATTGATGTTTTAGAAATATATTATTGAAATTAAAGTTGTAGATATTACTTTAAATAAACAGGAAATTTTCAAAATTTCAAAATTGATACATTAGTTTTGGATTTATTGCTATTTTTACAAAAATAGCATTTTTTGTATTAATTTTTAAGAAAAAAAAGTACATAGATAGTAATCTCTGCTCTGAATATATAATTATATTCAAGTTTTTAGTTTGATAATAATTGTTATTTATTCATTAACAAAATAAAGCCTTTAGTTTTTAGATATTTGCATATTTAAAAAGCAATGATTGAAGATTTAATAATGATATTTATAGTTATTCTACCTTTTCTATAACTCAAGAAAATGGCTGAAAACATATTAAAAATGTCAACAGATGAAACATTTTATAGGATAGAAGTATAAATATTTTAGTTCGAGCATTTTTTTTCCATAGTCACTTTTTTGAGAGGTATTAACATTAAGAAAGTTTTCAACCAAAATCGAAGGAAAGGTTGTGTGATATTATCGTAACTTTTATAATAGATAATACAATATACATATAACAAGAATTATTATGTCAAAAGGAAAAGGAACAGCTTGATGATTTATGAATGATGAAAGAATATTATGTAGGGTTTCAACTAACAGGCATTTTGAGAACTACTCGCACGCTTAAAAATCGCCGTTTTTTACATCACTGATAATAACATAGATGAGAGGAAGAAAATTAATTGAAATTAATGTCAGGAAATTATATATTTTTAACTAATAATAATTATACGAGGACTTGAGCCCTTTTTGTTTACATTTTATTTGCTTTATTAACCTTAATGCATGTATTCCTTCATGTGAGTTCTTTACTATCAGGTAGATGTTCTCCCCTCAGAAATAAAGGTAAAATGATAACAGCTTCGGAAAACAAAAAGACCTGTTTGAAGAGCCAACTCCACTTTTTTATCACACGCCCGAATTGCATATGATTTTCATTCCTAGACTGAAGTAGTAGCGAACAGAAGGATTTCAGCTGATTTCGTAATCCTTCTACGCGCTACTACTTTTGTAGCTCTACCGTGGATTTTTAATCGCAATTGAATGAAAATTTACACATTTAAGTTATTTAAGTACAGACATTTTGGCCGACTTTTAGGCCTACTCCCGCTGCCTATGCTCCTAGGATACCCCTTAGGTAAAACAAAGACTGAAATTGGAATTTGCATTAAAAGCACTATTGGATCATTATGTTTTAATACAAAAAATGAGTATTCTTCTAGGCTTAAATTGAAGTTTTAGTTGGAAAATGGGCCAAGTTAGCTCAAGAGTAGGGTCCGATTAATCGAAAACCGTCGGTCTCTCGAAAAAATTTTTTACAGATTTAAAATCAACGTGCAAAACGTTTTATTATACTTATACCCCTTAGGATTTTTGACATTTCAAATTTGTTGACCTGTGTAATAATTTAAAATATAAACGTTCAGTGTGGTAGGAAATGAGTGATTTTTCGATTCACATATATAAAAATATAATATAACTATTATGGATTTTTTATCAGCACATTTTTACATTACATGATCAAAATAAATTTCATATGGGTCATTCCATATCAACCTAACAAGTGAGTGTCATCCAACCATCGCAGGATCTGATCATTTTTTGGTACTTACTCATGGGAAAAGAATATGTGTCAAATTTTAGATCACTGAAATATCTCAAGAATGAGATATGATTCTATGTGCACTTCATTGAAACCATCCTCAATCCCAAAATTCTACGCGTCACAATGCACATTTTACAGATAGCTTGTCGTTCTCTTTTTCTTTAAAATAATTACAGATCTGGCTTTTTCATCTATTTTTTATATCATGAATATTTTATTCTTATCCAATGCTACAAACTAGTTACCATCTAAAAATAAGAAGTAATTCATATCATATGACAATATCATAAGCATTACTCTTTTTGTAGTTTATTCTACATACACTATTTCAATTTTACATCCCTATCATTAAGAATTATCAATGATTTCTAAAAATAGTTCGAGAGGAAATACCGATATCTCGAGTAATACTCTTTAAATAGTATATAAGTAATTGATAGGACTTGCCCCTTGAGACAATTTTTCTGATCCAGGGATTTTGGGAAAAGATCGGTGTTTAGTCATTTTGGAACAGATAAAAAAAACTGTGCAATTTGAAACATGTAAACGACATATTTACAAGAGGCATATAAACATATATCATACATGTACATATTCTACTATATTTAATTTTTTTGTTTCATCTCCAGTCAAGCCATGATTTGAGATGTTGATTTGCAAGAAACTACCCGCTATTGTCAGCCATCTTGAATGGGAAACGGCGTGAAATCCGATAATTTAAAATAGTTTGACAACTTTGAAAACTGTCCAACACTTTCGAAGACAATTTTCCGGTTTTGAATGCGATTTTTTAAGTATATCCATTTTAGCTTTAATTAATAGAGGCATCCATTGCTCAGACAGAAATCCTAATAAGTTTGACATTTGCTCGTTTCCATATAGCAATTACAAGTGTAAACACGTCAGATATTATGGTTGCAGGTTCATCCTTCTTTAAAGGCCCAGCATAATATTCTCGAAGAATATAGCACCATTTCAAAATATCTCGAAGAGTTGACAAATATGATTTAGGTAATTCAGAAGAAGGACTATTGAATTTAGCAATGTTGGATGTATAGTGTTTTTTATTATCATTTTCAATTATGAGTAAATCAAAAATCATATTTGATATTTCATCCAGTATGATTAATTAATTATTTTTAGAATCCTTACAAGTTTAATTCTTGTTCTTAGACATAAGTTTTGACAACTTATAAATATAATCATGCAAATATTTTAAAAGCTGCTTTTCAACGCTATAATAGTTTAAATTAAATTAAAATTTGTAACAAACTTATTATATATGTATTCAATATTATGGTTTTAAAAAATTAAACTAATAATAAATAAATCATAATAGTACTGTTTTCTAGTGTTTAATATACAATTAGTAGTGAAAATGAAGGGAAATATACAAATACATATGTATATGCGCGTGAATACAAAAAATGTATTTTTGTGGCATGTTTTGGAGTCTTATTAGATAATTTGAGCGATATTGTAATAATAATGTTAATAAATATACTTCTAAAGATTAATTTTAATTACACGAAAAAATCTGTGTCTCGATTGAACTCCATAATTAGTAGGGAACAACATCAAAAAATCATATTTTTAATATTTTACAGATTTTCAAATAAGAAAATGTCAATATCATTTAGTAATTTCATTATTATTTTCATGTTTAGACTGCAAATATGTAAAATAAAAAATCTTGTGACAGCAAATTCCATACTTATGTCATTCCGGTAGTGATGTTTCAAATACTCGCATTTTCATTTTAAAAATAACTTGAATTAAATGTTGACATTCGTTTCCGTGTTTTTAGATGCATCACTAACATACCATCAGTTTCGGTTCACTAAATATAACCTTCACATACAAGCAACTCAACATATAAATTTTCTTGATATAGGAGTCGTAATTATGCTGTTTTTATGCCTTAAACAATGAATTCTATTTAAATTACAAGTCGAGGATGAAAGCAGTTTATTACTTTATTTTATTGTATTATGCAAGCTTTTATTTATTTAATTTATTAATCTGAATTAACTGCCTACATTTGTAAGTTCCTAAATTATCCAGGGCAAACAGTTTATTATGTCTGCAGGCGTTTTGATGAGACTGCACAAGATCAAGGGACCACCCACAAGGCAATAAATGACACAATTTTAAAACCTCACTCTCTGGCTGGTGCCAAAAGGAGTATCAAGGCAAATTAGACTGTGGTACCCTCAACATTGGCCTAGAAGAAGACTATCAGCGTCAAGAAAATCCAAAGAGGTGTGAAAAAGCTGGGCCTAACTTCTCATGCCTAGGGTTAGAGGCATCCAATGAGTGATGAATGATTATGTATAAGAAAGATGCTTGTTAAAACAAGTGAAAAGATAAATCCTAAATAAAAAAATATTAATGATAATTAATAAAACTATTATAAAAAATTCAATTTTCTAAGGTGTGAATTTGTCACAAAAGGGCATTAGTTACTATATCATTGTACCGTCATTCAATAATACAGCCCTTCCCTTACCTATAATTTAATTGTATATATATAAGTTATATAGTATAACTATTATTAAAGTGGCTAAGAAGAACAAGAAGGGAGAAAAACGTTTGGTAACCCTGATAAGCATAATATTTTGCTCTTTTTTTAAATAAATACTAGCACTCAAGAGGAATGGAATGAATAAACTAGGTAGCTGGATTAGTAATAATAATACAATCATATTTATCAGTTAAATATTAGTAATAATTTCGTAGTTCATACATAAGAGGAACAATGGAAGAAGTTGCTATTCATCTCGAAGGACGATTGGATACGGTTGAGAAAGGATTTGAATGGATTTCCTCGGGTGTGTTGAAGGATACTCTCGCCTGTGCTGACTCAACAGCGTTTATGATCGCCAAAATAGAGCAGAAGTTGGAAAAGTTTGGACGGTTAAAGTCTCGTCACGCGGATTTGGTCAAGGAGTCCAACTTATTGGGCAAAAAGTTCAATCTACTCTCGAATCTACAAAAGGAGTTGATCACTTTGTTGCCTCAGGCAATGATGAAATCCAAAGGTGAGATCATTCACACCCAAATATGTACAATGTTTTCATAATGCACTGAGATGAAATGAACGTCAATGTCCGTGCCCAAAAAAATCCTTCGTTTTTTTCTGCAAAACTTGAAAACATGCATAAAATTTGTACTTCTATGTTATAATAATTATATCTTCTCTTTATTTCGTTGCAATTCCAGAAGCACTCGCATCCGAAAACGTGGATTCAAACCCATCCAAAAATATTAATAATAACACCTCCAAAACAATTTCAAATAAGACTCAATCCCATGAACCCACCAAATTTCCGATGAAAAAAAACAAAGTTCCTTCCATTGCTGCATTGATCCCATTTAAACTACCCGAATTTGATGCTGTACCCGTTTACATGAAAGGAAGACTCACCTATGATACACTGAATCAAGCTCTAACGGAGTTTAACTCTGCCTTAAAAATCAAATACACGTTCTTTAATCAAGGATTTAATCCAAATGCGAACTTTAAGACCAAAGCAAAGTACCAGGTAATATATTTATAGATCGTGAGCCCAAAATGAATTATTGTTTTAAAATGAAATTTGTTGCTCATATTGTTAATATTTTATCTTAATCCTTCATATTATTTGACAAATGCTATATAGAAATATTCAATAGCTTTTGTAAAATTGACGTTACAAAAATGTAATATATTTAGTTATCAATTTCTTTTTTGTAAGCTTTAATTACCGATAGATAATTCATAGCAATAATATTTCTCTCTAGCTCTGAGCCTACAATATGAGAATTATATTTATTCGTGGGTTTATTTGGTTAAATGACAGTAAATTTTATCTTTTAATTAGGACTTGAAAAAACTTGAGACAAAGGAAACGAAAGGTATTTGCTTCCTTGTTTTAGACGATATCAAAGCACTTCCATCGTTTAAAACAGATTCATCAAGAAAATCTATTTTTTCTATTCTAAGACACTTTCGTAAAATTAAAGAAATTCGGGGACCTGGTTCAATTGTTCGCTACGCAGTCATAGAGGAAAATAACCAATAATAAAACAATATCTTTTGTACTCGTGGATTTTGTGAATGAACTTTATTATTTATTATTGTAAGTAAAATGACCTTGAATTTCAACATATTTTGTGTAACTTTTATGAAAACTCATTTTTTTCATAAAAATGATGAGTTTGCTAATGTTATAGAATACATGTATAGCTTAAAATAAATATAATAAAAAATATATTTTCTTAAATTATATATTTTGACAAATTTTATAAATATATGTATATTTAGATTTATATATATAATTGAATAAATTAGGACAAATAAAATTTCTCTTTTGTAAATGGTGTTATAATTTAAATGGAGGTTACATGTACAAGCAAGTGACAACTTGAACGGACCTGGGTTGTATATCTGGTTCATCATCAAAACCCCCGTGAAGAAACTGACTTTGCCCCCGATGTCTTGTTCTTTCGTTGATTTTCCAGCAACAGTTTCCAATCACTTCTATTCGAAAAACTTCTCTGTATTTCAAGTATTTCATTAGGTTGTAATATTTTCTACCACTTAGTACATTGATTTTAATGTCTGATCTGAAAGAAAGGGTTTAATGTAAGAATTAATTTAATATATTTATATATGTTGGTACTTTTCAACCATTATGTGTCATTTTACTAAGAAAAATGCCAATTCTTACCCATCTCTGACATGATTGTGATGGATACGAAGCGATCCCATACACATATCCCTCGTAGCTTTGCCATTAATGACTCCACTCGACTTGGCTTGAACAGGATTACTTTCCGGGATCTGGTGCTCTTTATCTGGACAATGCACCATGGGTGTATTTTTAAAGGGATCAAATCCACATTTCTTTTTCCAGAGGAGATTATTAATCCGGAACCTATCGTATTTTATCCGTTTTCCTCTATGCTTTAGGAAATATATTAATGAGGGGCACTCTGTTAGAGGTTTACAACTGGAACCTCCTTCCACTTTTTGCTCTAGAATTATGAACAACACCAAAAGAGCAAGACTCGCACTTAGTTGAAGATCCAACCTCATTTTTTGTATTTGACTCTTTGAAAGACGGAATGCCTCTGAATATTATTACTAGATTAGGCTCATTACTTACTTACTGACTTAATGCTGTTTTATGTCAATAATAATAAAAAAAAATGTACATATATATACATGAACCGGTTTTCCCCTGTATCAAGAGTCAATGTTTATTCCGTATTGATGAAGTCTTGTCATATCCCTCATTTTCATCACTTCTAATTAAAGAGTTAAAAACAACAGATGCTCCTTTGAAGGTAACAAACTTCTCTTCGTTGTTGTCGTTGCTCAGTGACTCTAAGAGTTCACGGACGTGCTGCGGAGTTTCAGAGTTCATTTTAGATCTCTTAATAAATAATTATATAAACTTTAGTTCAACTTATGAGTAGTATATTATTTTCATTTGCATTCTCATGTAATATATTATTTCTTTGTAAACACACAGGGATATAACGTATTGGAATAAACAAATTAAAGTTACAAATGTGACCTTTGATAAAGTTATTTTTGTGTAGTTTGCAAATTCTTTTGGAAGAAGAGAAACTCATAGAACCGAAATCCCAAAAGAAATTGTTCATGTATTAAGCTGTGGTAAGATTTAGTAATAAAATTAGTTATGTGCACTATTAGTTTCTTGAATAAAGAAAAAAAAAACGTAAAATGAATTTACTAGTGATTTGACGACTCAAGAATCAAGATTTTGATTGAATTCACTTAAAAAGTAATTAATTAATTATTTATACAAGAGAATATTTGTATCTTAATATTTAAGTAATTAGAAAAATATATGCTAAATCACTTCAACTCGAGATTCCTCTATTACTAAATACATGATATTGTCGATTGATAAAATGACATAATATATTTAATTTATTGGAATCATCAAAATACTGTCATAAATATCAAATAATGGAAAATTCGTATTCGATAGCATTGAATTTCGTACATAAATTATATCTTTTTTTAGAATGTTGTTTCTCCTTCTGATGTTTTGAACTAGTTATATATAGTAATAACTTAACCTTATTCTTAAAAATATTTCACGTTTGAAAACTTGGCTTTTCATACTGTGTTCAAAAATAATAAAAATCACGAAGAGTGGGAACTAAAAATTGCTCAGATATTTATTTATAAGGAATCCAATGGTCATGGTGCACTTTTTCCCATTATAAACAGGCCCTTAGTTAAACTTATACCCAATAATAATAGTATGTTAGATGACGTCTAATACAAATACTAAGATTCTTATCGGATTTTTGACGTTAAGGAGCAAAAATTATAATTAGTGAGAAGTATGTAGTTTCCACCCGTCTTCTATGATATCTCAGAAGGAGAAGCTAACTCCCTCCCCCCACCTCCAAAATTGTTCGTTCTAAATGAAGATCCCATTCAAAACCTTTAAATTATAGGTAAAATCTAACCAAGACAAAGCTATGGCCACTGTGGCCTTAATGTTGGAACTATGGTTCTGTTAAGTTCCAGGTAAAAAAGAGGACAATAACATCCCTGACAGGAAAACACCTTTACTCATTGATACTTTTCTTGACTCTGATTTAGTTGATAAAACTAAGTAAATTTGATATTCCAGCCAACTATCTATCATATGTCAATGCCAAAATGGGCTCTGGCTTGGTCATAAGTGGTACGAGAAGGCCACTGGACATTGTCCATAAGTTTTCTAAACGCTCTCTTTTATAGAGATAGAAGCAGAGTTTGGGACTTGTACTCGCGACTCGGATTCGAATTGCACATAAGTATCATTAAACTCGGAATTGAAGTAAAAAGACTCACAACTCGACAGTAAAAAAATCAGATTTGAATAAGACTCCAGGCATGAGACTCACTAAAACCCTGTATTTAAAATTAATATTTTTATTTATATGGTTGAATTTTTAATTTTAATAATGATGATGACTGAATAAAGAATTTTATGAATATGAATGAGAGAAAATATATTTAACTCTCATTATTGAAGAATACATTTTCTAACCAGCTATTTCCAATCAGCTAATTTTAAAATTAAAGAAATGTGACAAATTGGAATCCAAAAAACATTTATATACTTTAGGACTTAAAAAATTACAAACTTACTCTTTTTCCTAGCTGTATTCATTTCCCGTTCATAGCTCCAATCTACCTAATTGAAACCAAAGGGGAGCTCTATAATTAATTATAAGAGAGGGATGACTCCTACAGAATCATATTTTCGAAACTGTGGAATCTATGAATTCCCGTTGCTTCTTGAACTCAAAAATTGATTTTCAAGGAATGAGCTCTATGGATGTTTTGAATTCTCACATTCGCGAATTATACAAACTTTTGGATATTTAATACATCACGAATGAACTCACATTGTCTGCTTCATCATAATATATTCTATGCCTAATTTATTTTGGCCCCCATAACTTTAATCGTGCATCATGAATTTAAAGAAAATATTTCGTGTTCCTTAGTGACATACCTGAGAATGAAGAAGGAGTTAATAGCAATCAAACTTATATACATAGATATTATTATTAACATGAATTTTATTTCTAGATTTCATTTAGATTTTTGTCTAAAAAATATTTTGTCATAATTTCCTTTCAATTAAAAATGAATTTATGAAACTCATCAAACTATGAATAATATATGTGCATTCGCATAAATTACAAGCATTTGACACAGTCATTGACACTTCCACAATTTATTTTGCTACCATGTACATGAGTTCATTAGATTACTTTTCAATTTTTTTGTTATCTAGAATCAATAAATACTCTTTATCTGCAAATTAACATGCTGCTCTTATTTTAGCCAATATTTTCTGCATTTTTAAATAATGTAAATGGATAGAAAATATGTATGTCGATTTGATGAGTCATATGCATATTAACATATGCTGCTCCTTCTTAGGTTTTACCCAACAGGCCTTGTAAGTAATGGTTATCCAATTACCTCCTTACATATATACTTAAAAACAAATCTGTATTCCTTTTTTAATGTAAGCGTAAAATAAAGACGTTAATTTTTTTATTTAAAAATACAAATTAAAGAATCCGTTAGCATCTGATAAAGAGAAATTACTTGACCTAATCAATATTCATTATATAATATATGTATAGGAGTGATTAAGCAAATCTAATGCTTTCACGATTCTAACTTCATACATACAATTGACAATTATTTCTTGTTTCCTTGTCTGTTTGAATAGAATTTCTTAGAATGTAGCACAAACTATTCATAAAAAACTATATGTATATATATAGAACATGAAATTCTATTCAAGTTTAATTAGTAACTGTATTTCACATTATTTCCGTACATTTTATGATTAATCGTGTTTAGAGTGTACATGGAAAAGAAACGTGAACATAAGGAATATTCACTTTTTAGAGAAGGATCTTTTTTATACAAAATCCACGAATCAAGGACTTATTATGACTTAAAAATGCATTTTTTAAAAACGTTGTTATCCCACTCACATTTTTTATTCCATACTCATGTGATATGTCCAATATCCATCTTCTAAACATTGATTGACCAAATTCAATCTAGTTTCTGTTAAAAACAAAACAAAAACTATAGAGTGTTTGTACATGGCGTCATTACTGTGGAAGTCAGCCCATCTTGGGTGCATAAACAAACTAATTTTAAATGAATAAAAATTCTTATAAAATGATAAATAACTGCCACACATTTAAATGTCCCAATGGGGCACACAAAAAAATAGACTTAAAACCTTTACCGTCTATAAAAAATATCTGTCCGTTTTTATTAAATCTAAGACACCAATGATATGTATTAAAAGATTACATTCATATTTACATGATAATGTATTCAATAAATTAGCCATTACTTTTGCAATGATCATTGTTTTATGTTACTTTTCTCCAGAACCAAGATTGTAGAAATTTAGCCATTTCATGGTAGTATTCATTATCTACATTTTTGATTATATTCAAATAACACTGTTTCTATCTTTGGCATTATCAATAATGTATTCAATAAAAGGGTTATGTTATTTTTGATTTTTGAAGCCATTAGATAAAGTTTCCTTCAGATTTTCTAGGAAATTTGTTCATATTATTTAAAAAATATATAAATTCCCAACATGGCGTCTGTGAATACACTCTACTATTGAAGAATATAACTGCACAGTTAGAACAAATTGTCAAATAATCCAACTGACTTTGGCATTTATGAAGAAGCAAAGACTGATACATATATTAAAAAAATGAATATTATGTTAAACTATTTTTAATGTTTTCAACATCATGAATGATGAGTCAAATGATGTGTGACTTTTAATGACTCAATTACTTGTTGTATATAATTGGGGGATTTACACGTTCTTTTTAGTGATGACTGATGAAATAATATGTAATAAATCACATTGTAATTCAACATATTATGTGGGGACATTCAGAAATACTGAAAGAGCGTATTTTTTAAATTATTTTACACTGTTTAATTATGTTTTCTTCAAAGTAAGTAAGCTATCATGTGTCCAATTCTCAACCTGGAAAACTAGATTTCACTTAGTCAATACCTATAACTTAAAATAATGTGTTCGACTTAGATGACCAACGTACACGTCGTTACCACACTATCAAATACGACAAACTTTTTTTGATAAATAAACATACAATTCATCAGTTGACTCTTTTGATTTTAAGCTGCTATTTCTACGTACTATGAACTCAAAAAGGATATTATGATTATTCATGACTTTGCGCGAGTCCTTTTTTTGAATTTTTGAATATTACTTACAATTGATTTGAATATTGGTAAAATTTATCAATATATCTAAATAATAACTCTGTTCAAAAATAAAAAGTTAGCAACAAGAAAAGTACAGAGGGCTAGCTACCATTTGTGTTTTCTAATTTTTCCTTTACTATTGGAGAGTTGAGGTTGTGATCGCAGAAAAAAGCTCGTTGTGATATACATTTTCACAGTATTTTGCTGTCAGTTGTCGATTTTTTTACTTCTCTTCCCTTTGTTAGTGTTTTGAACGTTGATTGTTTTAACTTGAATTAATTGTTATTCAGATGTCAACAATTACTACTGTAATTTTCTCCTGTAAAATGTACAGTAATTCCATAGTAGTTTGGCTCACTATCAACTGATCTAGGGACTTTATTTTGGTCTATTTTTAAAGGAAACATTGTAAGTTACAAAAAAGATAACGACATGAATAAAGACGCAAACCTACGCTATTATATAATATACATGTCTATTTAGGAAGACAATTTGTCCTACTAATGTTTTGACTTTCTTTATTGGTTGAGAGCTTAAGATTACTAAAGTTTGTAACATCTTTGACTATAATAATGACAATTTATAATGGGAAAAATTGAAAAATCAAACTGAAAAGTAAATTAAAGTATACATTGACCACTTCATAAGAATTGATGACAAAATATTAGTTGTTTTGATCCTGAAATAGACATATTTCATTATAAAGGAAATACTTGTCATGCAAAGCCGTACGAGATATTTTTTCCAAACCTATCCTTCTTAAGGCAACCATATTTTAATTTCCCGAAAATGAACACTAGCCGCAATCAGGGTTGCTTTTAAGAGGAAGGTTAATATTTTGAAGTTAATATATTTAAGAATAAAGTATAAATAAACTTTGATTCCCGTTTTGTTGTTCAATCTACAATAGGTTGCATCAGATGTACTTGTCTTCAATAAACTGCCATAGTCGACACTCGCCGGGAAACTCTTTTTTTTTGTTGATAATTTTACTGATTGAGGTGATTTATAAAATAAATAGTACCTCAATTTTATGCTAATAAAGTGAATATAAAAACGTTTATACGTGTATAAATCGATATACGTAACCAGAGATGTAAAAAAGAAACAACTCCCGGTGTGTGTGTAAATATCATTTCTTAGATCATGCCTTCAGTTATCATAGTTGACATAAGTCATCATAACATTGAGCAATGTTGATCATCACCTCAGGTAGAAAACTTCGTTGCACCACATGTAATAGTAGTAGCTAAAGTAGCAATGAATTTTGGTTATGCTTATTTTTATATTTGAAATAAGCCTTTAAATGATTTTCTCTTTTTAATTTATAGTTAATTAACAGACAACAAGAGAAATTTCTGCATTTGTAATCTAATTACAACAAAGAAGAGCATCAAATACATACCAGTAAATGTAATCTTCTTAAAATCAATTGTCTAGAAAATACACTTACACAATTGCAAAAAAAAAGTCATCCATTCTAATTGAACAAGGAGACTTAACGAGACACGAGGATATTATAGTAATAATAATTCCTTGCAATTTTGTGAAAACTTTGAGGCATTGCCACATTTCCTTACTTTCTATTTTTCTGCGTACAAAATCATTTTCCTAAAGAATGAAATATTTTAATATCTAATAACTAGGTATTTTTGAAGATGGGATCTTTAATACTTCAATAAAGTTTCACTTCTTCTCTACGTAGATTTGTTCGACTGAATATCTTGCATAGAATGTAGAAAACCACACATGTGTTTTACACTGAATGCTTTTATTGAAAGATAGAATAAATGGATGAAGTGACAACTAGGCAAGATCATCATGTGGGTAAGATATCCTTCTAGGCTTAGGGTCCAAAAGATCATATATGTACATACTATTTGCATAATATATTCATATTATTCAATGGCAAACATAAAAATATAAATTTTAATTAAAAACTTCAAATTTGACATTTTTATTAAAAAAATATTTTATTTGTCATAATGTAGAAGTGTAAATATATTTAATTAAGATCCAGTACATAAAGGGTTTTTCAATAGGGGTCCATTTCCAATTCCAACATTATAACGTATTTTTATTTCATTAATGAGAGCGAGCTACGTCATATTTTTGTTTTGTTTTGTTTACATTCCTACTCACAAGTAGCTTACAAATCATCATGGAGCAGTACAACCTTGAACAATGTTTGCAAATTATCCAAATTTATTACCAAAATTCACGTTTGGTTGTGACAACTTTAAGAGGCTTGCAGCATATTTATGGTCTACTTAATAGTCCGACCCGTCGGACAATTGAAAGTTCAGTGATAATTTTTTAATCTACATATTCAATAAATAATGTTTTTGGTCCAGTGAGACAAAGAAATGCACATAGTAATGAAAATATCGCGGCTGCTAATGCATCAATTCAAGAACACCTATACACACCGTTCTCAAGAATTGGATATTTATGTGACCTCATTGTGACGTATTTTATGAAAAGATCTGGGTGTAGATCCATACAAAATAAAACTGATACAAGAACTAAAGCCGATTGGCCATTTGAAGCGTCGACAATTCGTCAATTGGGCTAATGAACAATTTGAAAATGATCTGGGTTTTCATCTAAAAATCATTTTCAGCGACAAAGGTCATTTTTGGGCTTGTTACTAAGCAAAATATGCGTTATTAGTCAGGCAAAAACGCACATGTGCTACATGAGACACCATTGCATCCCGAAAAACTTACTGTTTGGTGTGAATTTCACGCCGGTGGTGTTATTGGGCCATACTTTTTTGTAAATGATAATAATTGCCACATTAATGTTAATGGAAATCGATAACGAGCCATGATAACGGATTATTTTGGGCCCCAATTGGGTGGTATGGACTTAAATGACATGAGATTTCAACAAGACGGTTCTATATGCCACACAGCAAACAATACAATCGGTTTATTGAAGAGCAAATTCAGTTAACGAGTTATTTCCAGAAATGGACCACTAAATTGGCCATCTCGCTCATGCGATTTGACGCCTTTGAACTATATTCTATGGGACCACATAAAGTCATTGGTCTACACCAGAAGTGTCAAACATACGGCCTGCGGGCCGGAACTGGCCCGCATGGAGGTTCAATCAGGCCTGCAGGATAATTTGAAAGTTGAAAAAATACATAAAAGACATGAATTACATTTTTTAATTAAATGTAATTCATGAATTATCCGATAGGGTGGACTCATGTTATTCTTTCTTTATACCTAAGTCTATTGTAATCTCATCTAAAGTTCATTGTTATAATTTTTGATACCAGTTACTTAATGTTTGTGAAATTTTGTGAATGTTTTGTAAAAGTGCTGTTCAAAAATTTTTTAGTTAAATTTAACAATGTCCTTGTTCTTCTTTAAATTAAAACAAAGGGAAGACTGATATTTTGGTTATTTATAGCTTAGTATGTTATAATTTTAATGGTTAGGCCCACGACGTCTACGTAGGGGTCGTATGTAGCCTGCAATGAGAAATAAGTTTGACCCCCCTAGTCTACACCAACAACACTGGAGGAGCTCAAAGCAAATATTGGAGAATGTCATTTAAGTCATGTCGGAAAAAAAAACATCTCAAGATAACATTATATTTGAGGTTGATTTTAGATTGGATTGCAATGCTTCATCATGAATTATAGGTACGTATATATATTACCTTTTTTTGAGTGGATCTATAGCACACCTTTTTTGTCTTGAATCCATAATTTTTGAAGTCTATGGGCTCATTGACCCTCTTCATTTAAGTTATATAGAATACTTTAATTTAATTATATATTTACAAGTGGTTAAGAAGACATATTTAGATAGAAGTTTGGCATTCCGAGGCAGACATATTTTTTAGTGTAAATAAAATATGTAGAAGGATGCAGCTGATATAAAAGTAGAAAAGGGTTAGTTTTTCATATACCGTATATATCACGAGCTTTTTGATATAAACAAAAATACTCTACGTTGTATGAACTCAAAAAGGGTGTTGTAAATCTATGATTTTGATTGATATATATACTAAATTAAGTATTTTGTGCCCTTTTTTTAATTTTTGAATGTTATGTTATTATTATGAACTCATTATTGATTTTTATATTGGTAAAATTTATTAATGTATAAATCAAATAATAATAATCAAAAATAACAATCAAATTATAACTTTTCAATTAAAAAGTTGGCATTAAGGAAATACAGTAGGCTAGTTACCATATGCTTTTTTAGGTCGTCATTACAAGTGGACAAAAAAGCTTGTTGTGATTACGTCATAGCAACTTCCTTTCTTTCTATCAATCTTTCTTTCGAAAAGAAAATGAAAAAAAAAAAGTTCTAGAATAGTTAACTAATTCTTTCATTTAATAGTATAAAGATAATTGTTCTTTAATAATGTACCATTAGATTGCTGGCTTTAGAGTGCGATTTGGTTCTTTATTTCTCTATTCCAACTTGCTCCAATTCGGCACAAATCAATTATTTTATTTTGAGCCTTTTTTGCTCAACTTGTCATCTCTATAAATTTTCTCTCTACATTTAGGAATATCTACTTCAAAATATCACATGATATGTATGTATATAGGGCGTTTCTTTATCTACATAATTTTCTTCAAAGGCTATTAGTCCAAAAAGTTTGGTTGAAAGTATACAAGTGCTGACTGTTAAAGAGGTTTTAGCGCTATGAAGCGTATCTACATAGAACATTCCTGTCAACCAAGTAATTAAATTATCTCATGATTATTTATATACGACCCTACTACAATTCCAGACCTTCATCCACAGGGAGTGATTGATATAAATGGATGTTTAAAAAAAAATAGATGCATGCTTGAAACCTTCGGGAAACCTTGTGATAGGAAAGAATGAAAGAATTCGAGTGAATCGGAAAGTGAAACGTCGTTTCTCTAATTTGTATAAAGATTCGGTTATGCGTTTTTGATTATATTAGAGTTAGGATAATCTTCTTTTAAAAATATTTTTACTTACATTTATTATTATCAAGCTACAAATTTACATAAAATACGAAAAAAAAAGAAGATATAGTATACTTAGACGAAAAATATTTAAAATATTAACTGAATAAAATCAAAACGCTGCGTTTTACTCCAAATGCATAAGTGACAGTGTTGAAATAATATGAAAATAAACAAATATTCTAACACAACCAAACCAAGGGATATAATAATGTTCTTTACTATGTATAACTTTAGTTGTGATGGGGATTCCAACTAAACCTAATTGACCCCCTAGATGATTGAAATCATAAGTTCGATTTGATTTAATCCAATGATCTAATATTAGACAAGTAAAGCCAGTGATTTTAGTCTTGTGATTTTCCAATTTCACTAATAAACTTTGAAAGCAATATTTGAGTGTGTGTGTAGGGGTGTTTATCGTATATTTTCCTGTCTCCCTCTATTTTCATTTCTTACAACCAATTTTTTTTATTCTTTCCCAATTTTTCTTATCCAATGTATCAGCTCGATACACCGGCAATACCCCACTGGTTCATCTAGTCTTATAATATGTATATGTATGTAAACTTATGTCTGATTGCTACATATAGAATTCAAAAAATCTTGATAGATTGAGCTGAATTTTGGCATATGATAATAACAAAAACTAACTTTCTCTCCACCATCTTTTGAGCTTATATAAATTCATTTTTTGTTCCAATATATGCGTTTCTGACAACTTATATAAGTACACAAGAATATTGGTTATGAAACACAAATTATGATGAAATGTTTTAAGTATAGCGAAGAGTTTTTATAGAAACTGAACTTACAGATGGAAAAATAAACTCTATTTATATAATAATAAAATTTATGAAAACTAAATTTATTGATCTAATATTAAACAAACGAAGCCCGGTAGTTTTATGTTCTAAATATATATTTACGGAACTTATTTTAGGTTATTTACAATTCTTATCGTATTTGGAATGTTCATTGTTCCCCACTCTTCCATAAATCGCCATAGATTTGTCATTAAAATTATTCTGGGATTTCAAAAAAGGATTGTATGTAAATAACGTTATAAAATGCTCAGGATTCTTCATTATTAAGAATATAATCAAGTTTTTGAATAAAAAAAATACATCAAGGGGATGTTGAAACCCGACAATTTTGTGTATGAAAGTGTAGTAAAGCATTAAATTTATCTTTATAACTTCATTTCCGGAACTTTTAATAATTCTCATAGATCTACAGGCCCCAAAATAAGCAAGTATTCTTGTATACAAAGATCTTAAGAAACTGTAAAAATAAGAAATAAAACATTTAAAAAAAAATAGGTTTCTATGTATTTAAGCCCAGTTATTTTAATTAAATATCTAGTTGATTGAGTTCTTTCAAATTCTCTTTATTCAACATATTTTTTATACATTTTTCCAAAGATTATAGAAAACAGTGAATTGTAGGATTTGAATGACAGATATCATGTAAATAATTAAATTACCAATTAATTTTAGGCTTTATTTTTTTTGTATCATTGTGGAGGAATGGTTGAAAAATACAACCAAATAACTATGAGTACCCCATGATCAAACTGCACGCTATGATCCGTATCATAGTATGTCGCACAACCTTCTTTCGCCAAAAAGTGGTAGAAAAAAGGCCAAAATCAGTTGGTACCTACATAGTTAATCAATTCTTGGACTTAATGTTGAACTATTTTTCAGTTTAACTTATAAAAGGAAATTGTCTAATGCTAAAAAAAAGTTAATTCGAGTTCAGCTCGTCAGCATTCTGATCAGTAATAAGGGGGAAATGGTTGTTGACAAATTGACAGATGGTAACACAATACATTATATTTTTTATATTAGAAGATTGGATTATTATTTATTGTCTTTCCGTGGCTCGGGACCACAAATAAAACAGAAAAAATATGCATTTAAATTAAACGGACTGATATTTTTGTGTCCCTTCAATTATTGTAAAAGCATAAAAATAAAACAATTTACCAATAGAAATACGTACGTAGGAACTATGTTTTAATTTACCAAATAGACATTTTGACTCTATTGAAAAAAAAATAGAGGAGTCAAATTGATTTTATTTGTAGTTTGATTTAATAAGGTAACAGCAGATACAAAATCTTATGTCTACACTATTAATTCAGCTGGAAAAAGGGGCCATTGATAAAATTGGTATAACCTGTTTTGTCCAAATTCGATAGACTGAGATGCTACTAATGTTTGATTCTTGATTTCGAGATACTTTTAATAAAATCCACAATTTATGTACACGAAAACAATATATATTTACTCCATAAGGGACTGATGTTTGTATTATTTTCTTTTGAATGAGCTATGCTTGAAAATGTAAGGAGTTGGACAATACCTATGAGTTATCGTCTTTAGTTTAGGAGCTACGGTACCATAGATTTATACTTGGACTAGTGTTAAGTGCGTTATCCGGGCAAAATAACTAATGACGACTTGGCCAAAAGAAAATAACATCGTTAATATAGTCTTTGCTCTGGGGCAAAAATAGTTAACTACTTATAAAAGTAATAAGCTCGTTACTTTAATAAATGTCATTTTATTTTGTGCTCAATAATAAATGAAGTAAAACTAAAAAAATGAGTTTGAGTCTGGATCTTTCTTATTTAAGAAATGCTGAATTAAAAGTTTTAGTATTCACAAAACAAAACATAGTAGTGAATTTGAACATAACATACAAGAGACAATCAGAGATTTTGAGACTCATGGAATTTATTTAAATATGTGTTTTTTTGAGAAACAGTATAACAATCTTTTTTTTCCTCTTTTGCATAACGGTATTAGGAAAAGTAATTAATCAAAGGAGTTACTCCGTTACTTTTAACGCTATTATCCCCATATCTGTTCCTATCATTATTATGCTGTTAATCATCCCATTAATCGTACAAATTATATTTATTTATTATGTGATACATATAATTAATAAAAGAAACCAAAATAAATGGTAAGATCCATAACTTTAACAAAAGAAATAAGATATAATGATCTTTATACTTAAAGATAAAAAAATATGAAAAATATTAAAAGGATTTTGAAATATTTTTTTTTAAAAACTTGCACTCATCATGAGCTAATATTCTTTTGTTGAGCTTGAGTTGTTAAAAATCGAACCAACTTCAGAAAATATCGAGTTAAAATGGTTTTTTTTTTAAATTTAAAAATTTGCACACAACTTTATTCGAATATAAAAATTAATGACTTAAGTCGATTAGAAACGAGTCAACACAACAAATATTAAATCGACTTTTTGAAAAAATATGTATGTAGTACACGATTTGAACTTCCTAATAAGATCTTAGCGTTGCAAATTCCTCATATAAATACGCAATTTTATAAATTTTGCATATTGCAATATTCACGTACAGTGAACATTTAAGTATTTCATGTTCTATGAATGATTCTAAATATATTTTTTTCAAGTAACAAGAATAAGTTTGCATAAATAAAACAACTTTTTAATTCAAATGTCGTATACATTTGAGAAACTCTAGATGAATTCGCATACATTTTACGGTCAAAGAGATCATTTAATTGAACCCTTTCAAAAAAAAAAAAAAACCTGATTTATAACTTTAGTAATACACAGGTGTACATACATAGAACACCATGAATAATATGTTACATTCAATGTGTGGAGAAAGTTACAAATGGACTATTGGAGCTCCAGTGATTTTCATTTTTGCAAAATGTTTGTACTCCACCTCTTTTGAAAAAAAAAAGTGAATAATAATAATAATAAAGAATAATTAAGCCTTCTTGATGTCAATCATTGTCTGTTACATACGTATGGAATTACATACATAAATACTAATGAATGTAAATGCGCAATAAAGTAGCGGTTCCCAATCCCTTGAATCCTGCAATCACTTTCTTTAAAGTTTGAAACCCAAGGTACACCCTCCCTAAAGACTTATTATGAGAGCCTTCATATTTATTTTATTCTCTGCGAACTTCTACGGAATCCTATAATAATAATTTGCTTATCCCACAATAAATGAAGTACTCACAGCTCCCTTAGGAGTTTTGATCCACCTGTTGAGAATCCCTACAATAATCATTTTTTAATATTACAAACTTTGCCTTTTACCCAATACGTTAAAATTCTGGAATTGATACACATAAATACTGCGACACCTTCAACACCAAAAAACAAGGAGAATCAAAAGTTGGCTTCCATCAACAACAAAAAAAAAATTATGTAACAATTTGATAGTTTATGGAGAGAAATATTGCATCTTTTGGGTGAAAAATGGTTCATCATGATTTATTAATACCTATTAATAATATAAAAATACATATTTGCCAGCCTGAAATGTAACAAATTTGAAACCTTAAATAGAACCCTTATAAGTCTTATTGTTTTTTTCAAAAAAAAATTAAGCCCTCTCACTTTGGAATTGGTGGCACCGTCTCTGTTTAATCAAACTCTAAAGTCTCGTTTCGGTTAAAAGGACAATATTTAATATAAACCCAATAATTATTTTATGAAATGAATCTAAACGTATCCTTTGAGATTTTATGAACTTTATTAGAGTTAAAAGGTTTTCTCCTTGCCTTACGTTCTATTTGCCAAAACGTACATGTGAAAAAGTATTCAAGAGCATGAAATTTTTATTTGCATTAGGAATCATGTACCATAAAAAACTCCTTATATTGTCTTTAAACTTTCATTTTCCATGCTACATATCTCGATCTTTCTGAGGGATGAAATACTTTCAAGAATAATGTAAACAAAAACAAGGGTAATGAAATCATAGGTACCCCAATTTCTTCGACTTTTTTAAGCTTAGTATACATAAAATATTAATTCATCTTATCATTATGCCAGTAATTTGTCATTTGTAGTTGATTATCAACAAACAAACTATGAGAGGAATAATTAATTAATTAATAATAACAAGAGAGGGAAGACATCTTTTTTATTTATGATGATAAAGATTTTGTATTTTAAGGCTTTTCATTGCAAAAAAATAGTATCAGATGTAGAAGCATGCAGTCAGATACTCACTTGGTAAATTTTGTACTAACCAGTTCCTGCATTTGTCTGTTTATCCCGTACAACTTAATTGTAGTCTATTTTTATATTTAACTCAAATAATTCTATTGAACAAGAGCTCCTTCGATACATAAAATCAGATAACCGGTCAAATATGAAATAATCAGAAGAAAAACAAACAAAAAATAAACCCTTGAAATTAAAACTTTTCCCATTGTCCCATTACTCGAGCATGAAAAGCCTGCACTCATAATTACACACTTCTCCATTCTTAATTTCATACAATTTTTTATTCATCAGTAAATGGAAGGTTTTTTTTTTTAGTAAGTTAAGATTTTATTACTGCTTACAATAGATATACAAATAATAGAAATGTACACATACTAAGGTAAAGAGCACAACCAACACAATAGGGTATCCGTGTTACTACAGTAAAAATTGAATTCCTACTTAAATATTAAAATTGGTTGTAATAATTTTTTTATTTTTTTACATTTTGTAAGCTTAAGAATTCGTATTTCATTTTCTTCTTCTTGCATGGCTTCATATCTTTCATACGAGAGAGAAGGGCACCTGTTAATGAGGTGATCTGCACTCTGTGACTCTTCCATGCATATATCCCATGTTGCACTTGTGTTCCATTTACTCAGGCGAGCGAGAAATGGCCCATGACCAGTGTGGGCTTGAACAAGTAATTTATGTCCTCACGACGAAGTTTGACATACTTTGGCTTAGATTCTTTTAGCAACATGTTGATTATGATCAGTGAATTGCTTACACCATCTTTTATGAAAGAAATCATTTATTGTTTTCTTAATGTAGCTGGGAGGCTCACCAACACACTTATGGCTATGGTTCCTAATGCCCCTTTTTGCAAGATTGTCTGCAAATTCATTACCTGTTGTGTCATTGTGACCTTTGCACCATTCAACACATACATTCTTATCTTTCTTTGCACTATTTCTTTGCACTTCCTGACCTCATCACTTGTGTTATGTGGATTAAGAATAGCAGCAATTGCTAATTGAGAATCAGTTCGAATTACAAAAATTAGAAGAGTAAAAATAAATAAATTATAATGTTATTTTCAGGCTCTATCAGACACTGTCGGCCTATTTTAATACTTCAAGTTACCAAACACTCCGTCAGGTATTAACTTTCAAAATTTCAAACAGATCAGAACGTCCACTTTCCATAGAGAATGATTTATTGAAAACAAGAACAAGACTTTGAGGAGTCGAAACTGAGACGAGGCCTTTAAAAACTGGTCTCGACATCAATACAAATCTTAAAAATTGCATCAATTGGAAACCTCTATGTGGAGAAAACTCCCAAACTTGAGCATTTTGGAGCAGAAGTACTCAACCTTAAGTACATTTTGCTATTTTAGAGGGTTGACAAAAAATAATAATGATGATCTATATATATAAATAATTTTTACTAATAAAGTTGCTTTTTTTATTTATTTACCTACCCGTTTACTACAATCCTATGTGTGAGAAGTAAATCTGGATGAAAAAACCTATTGTAAAGGTAAATTAAACTTAAAAGGTTAAGAACCACTGCTTCAGGGAAATTAAAAGTCGTAAAATTTAATTCTATTAATTAATAACGGGCAATTCTATTCCAAAATACTAGCTAATAAACTGTTTTTTATTGCTGTAGTTTCGTTTTTTAACAAAAGAAAACATAAAGAAACGCATAAAAGATTTTTTCCACTTCCAGCAGCTCTGATACGTTCTACATATATTGATATATACATAATCAAACTTCATCAGAATTATGTTGTGGGTGAGACACCAAAGTGTAACAAGTCATTTTTTGTCAAAAAGGATAATAACTAATATATGTACTACTTTTATAATTCAGAATATTTGCCAAATTCCGAAGGAAATATTGAATATCTTTAGCAAAATCAACAGAGTTATCAAATGTATAATATTTTGATTTTGAAAACTTTAAATGCAGATATAAATACCAAAGGATTACATTGCTCTTCTAACAATTTGTTCTCCAGGTCCACAGTTACAGCACATTAAAAATGAGTTAACAACTTAAAAACATTTGTAATTTTTTCTGCAAAGTTCACATGGTGTAGATACAACTATGTAGATTATAAGATAAGAATTTACAGGAAATGTCTAAAAATGTGTTATTATCAATTACTTACCTACATACCTATATAACTGTTGTTTCTTTCTACCTATATTAACGGTCGGCAACCTTTAAAGCTCCATAAACCCACTGTAGCTATACATAATATTAAATTCTACATTAAAAATTAAAGACATATAATGTATACTTCAAACCAAAATTGTACTCCTAATGGTAAATAAAACTTTATGAACACAAAGGGATTGTAATTTAAATTGAGGATTTAATGAATATAAGTATTTAAATGTTCAACTTACTTCAGCGAGAAATTCATGTTTATGCATTCATGAACTCAATTTTTGCATTTGTGGTTTTTTTAATAACATGATTTTAGAGTTATCTTTCACTTCTTGATAATATAATTTTCTCAAATACTACAAGCAATTTCGACATAGACACATGTGAAGGTAGACACAATTGCATCTCTGCAAAAAACCCAAAGTTAACTTAGGGCTTTTATTTATTTATTTCACTCTTCCAAATTGCTAGACTAATACTAATCTATTGTTTAGTATTCATTGATTAATAGTAAATAATTTGAGTTCAACTAATCAACGTTCAGAACACAAATAAGAGGTATGAAAATACAAATCAACAGCTGAAAAAGTAAAAATATTTGAAATTTTAAAAATACAATGATGTACAATATATATTTTTTATATATCTTCCTTGCTATTTGATTTGCAATCAGATTGAAAGCTATCGGTTTAAAAGTTTCATTAAATATAATTTTTAAAAGATTATGAATAATACCTTTTTGTACTAAGCCATTTTTAAACAATGTGAATAAAAATTAAAATAGTGTCCAAATTTTTTTATGGAACAAGGTAGCAATTCATAAGTGGGGAAGGGGGAAGTGCAGCTTTACAAAAATGATGTCTCATATACAAAATGACAGTATAGTTGCGCAACTTTTCAATGTTATCATTTTTCAAAAAAAGAACAATGGAGTTGGAATAAAAATTAACGGATGAGCGTCTGAACGGACATTTTTCTTAGAAAATAGAGCAAATGTGCCCAAATCTGGTTAGAACATGGGTCTTCATCCTTTTTTGTTTCGGTTAAATTAAAATTAGGGAGGAAATAAACAATTATTTTTGTGATTTAAATTGTAAAAACGAAGCAATAAAAAACCTGTGTTAAACATATAGATTGAAACGATGTTGATTTAATAAAAGAAATGAAGTCAGTGAAATTATGTGGAGTCTCTTTTTATTCTATTTTTTCAAAAGCAGGCGCGAAGGGACCTTTAGAAAATCAAGAGTACGAGGGTAAAAAGGAGTACAAATCAACATTGCTATTCCAACTCCATCATGAACAACAAGTATTTCGTATTCACCCTTGTTCTCCTCTCATTCCTGATCCAAATCGGAGATTTAAAAAAAGTCATGGTGGTTACCTCTTCAGACGAATTCTCCGAAGATATGAAAGTTCTAGAGATTTTCGATTTTGAGTCTCTTAAATGGAGAAGCATTGAAAAGTCGGATTCTCCTGCCCCTCTCTCAGCTTCATATCGTGCAGAGTCCCTCAAGCCAGGAACTGCTCGATTGGTTGAAAATCACGCTGTGCTTGAATATGAGCTCAAAAATGGACTCTCCTTAGAGCTTGCAAGATACTCGGAGGATGTAATGGGATCAGCTACACTTGAGTATGGAGATACACTCTGCATTGTAGGAGGTTATGAACAATCCAAAAAAATCCTTAAAAATGAAGTTCTATGCTGGAATCCGTTGAATTTGCGAAAAAAATCTGGTGATGTTGATGAAAATGGTCGTAGGGATAGTGGGTCCTGGGTGGCTTTACCTCCTATGAATGAAGGACGCCATCAACCAGGTAATGAAATATAATCTATTAATTTATTTATCTATCAAGAAGCAACATTGTGAGAAATCACTTTTTATTCAAGGGGAAATTGATGAACCGTTGTTTGACGACACATGTTTTTTTTTGCTTTTTTTGTTACTTATCGGAATTCTCATTTTTATACAAACATTATTTGTGGTTGATGTATTCAACCAAAGAAGAGATGAACAGATTTTCAACAAATGAAAAAAAAAAAAAATAATAATAATAATAATTAAAGCATATGTACATACATCTTATGAATATGTAATTAAAATATTTTCTCATGCTTTAATAGGTGCAGTAGTTATGGATGGTAAACTCTATGTTGCCGGTGGCTATGACACTAAAACACACGAGTTTATCTCCTCAGTTGAAGTTTTTGATGACATCACACAACGTTGGTATCAAATGGCACCCATGAATCATGCACGTGCCGGTCTCCGACTCATTACTTCGAGAGGGAAACTCTATGCTATTGGAGGTTGGAGAAAACGGGAATATCTATCTGTGGTTGAAGAATATGATCCTTTTACCGACTCTTGGTCCGAGGTGTCGAGCATGAACACCCCAAGAGCTAGTTTTGGGGCCATTGTTAATGAAAACGACATTTATGTGGTGGGAGGAAAGAAGGGATTTCGACAGAGTGATGAATTGAGATCCATGGAGAAGTACACTCCTTCTGAAGATAAATGGAGCTCAGATAATCTTCCAGAAATGCCACATATTCGTGGACCCACCATGGCTACCTTGGTGAATGACTTTTAAAAGCATTGCAACTCTCTCTCTCCATTTTTTCTATACCAAAGAACTCTTTTTATTTATGAGTAACTGTATTTCTGACTAATAGAGCCCTCTCTTTCTCTGTGGATTCCCTTCCTTGGACCAATTCCATATTTTGACACGTCTTTACGCAGTCAAAATGGATGATGAGTCATGCTATGCTGTTGTTGTTGTTATTTCTTCAAGACTGAAGGAAGTCTAAAAATGAATTTGTCATTCATTATTTATGTTCATATATCGTAAATGTACATGTAAGTGTTTTTACTCTAGATGGATAAATTTTTGGAGGACTAGACTCTTTGCCTTTTTTGATTTATATTTATTTACAAAAGTAATATTCACATTCAAGAAACGTCCTTTGTTTTTCGTTAATCACATATGTATGTATATATGTATAATTTGGAAAATTGCTCTGAGCAATGACCTCATTCCAATGTAAAAAAATCCAACATGATATATTGTTCTCGTATTTAGGTGTTTGTTTTTATGTACTTATTGGGGTGATTATCTGTAAATTTGTATATGTATACACTTACATAATTCTGCTTAGATATAAAATGAAATATAAAATATTTTCTTTAATCCCATTTTATTGATGTAGAAATACATACAAGTATATTTTGAAGGAACATCTCTTCATACCTCTATTATCATATCTTCTACAAATGAGCATCTTTTCTATCTATGTAAATCCTTAATGTCAAAGGTCATTATAACGTTCACTCAAATTCAAGTCCATTTGATTTGTATTATAAAATGTCTTCACTTGACACCATCATTCTATGTAAAAGTCCACCATCTTAATGAAGCTAGATAAAAGAATCAAATTTTCTCCGTTTTGAATAAGGAGTTGGGGACGAAATACTTTTGCTTTTCCTTTGGAGGCATTACTTTTTTCAATTGATAATAATAATATACATAATAATCTCTCTTTTTCTTGTTTCTTGTCTCTTTCCTTCATTAGAGGTATACTGTATGTATATCTCAAGAGTAAAATATATTAAAAATAAGTTAAAAACAATAAAGACTCCATTTCAATGTCCCTTGTTTTTCTTCCAAGGAGGAGCACAGTTAAAAAATAAGAATTTCCTTATAACAAAAATCAAGGATGCTGTCTAAACTATTATTAGACTATGATAACAATTCTGCAGTTTTTAGTAGAATACATTTTAAAATTATTAATTATGTATTGGAGTTGGGAGCGGGGCACAACAATTGGTGTTTCTTTTTGGGAGGGGGCTTGACCTCCAAGTGCCACCATAGTTATTGCATTTGTATAAAATCGGCTCTATTACAATAGTTTAGTTTTGTCTTTTTTCATCGATAAAATGTTATTAAGATAAAGCTTTCTTAAGATTTTTTAAGGAAGTTTGTTCATTTTGTTTAATAACAATAGTATTAACAACAATGTAGGTATGCCTCCAATATAGCGTCGCTTTCAATATATTATGCAATCTGTGCACATGTATAATACTTACATGTCTTTTTTTATAGAATTCATAAGCTTTGTCTTTGGTTTAAAGATGTTGAATATTATATTATTTAGCAGAAAAAACAATGTTGTGGTCAAGACTACATTAATCAATTCCAAGACTTTGTGGGATAGAGAACAAGAGAAACAAATTGTTTTAGAAATGAAAATTTTTCATCTCTTTTCGTTGTTCTACATAAGTATTGACACCTACACCACGACATTGAAAGAGTTGAGATCATAACTAGACCAAGACTTTGAGGAGTGAAGACAGATCCCCAGAATCACATCACCAGTCCAAATAGACACATGATTTATTAAATAACGTACAAGTAAGACTCTCAGATGTTCAGATCAATTTCTCTCTTCAACCTATAATTCTTATAAGAAAATACATGAACTGACTGGAAGGAAGTACTGAACTGGGTGATGCAGAAGAAATATTCATTATTATTTGAACAAAAGATATCTTCTCATGGTGTTTCTGTTTGATTTATGTACATATACTTATGTTTCCAGCTTTTAATTAAAACAAAATTTTAGTGGCATTATCTCCATATGGAGCAATAAAACGGACTTGAACGGTTAAATCAAACATGTGAAAAGCGTTGTTTCAACAACATGAACTAATTGCCATCATATTGTTGAAAAGAAAAATTCCTTGATTGCCTGTGAGAACTTTATATCAATGTACAAGTATGTATGTAATAATGTAGGTATGGAACAATAGAAGCTTTGCTGTTGGCACAAATGACCCGATTTGACCTATTAGATTTCAAAATATATATCCTTAAGGAATATGTCAAATAGTGATTTTTTTTAGTAGTAAATTTACATTTGAAAGTTATTTAACCAAGATAATTATTAATCAAGAGACAAATGTTTTGCCATTACGAAGTTTTTAAAATTGAAACTTTGTATACATTTTTGAACCATATATGCACAGTATATATATGAACCTTAATTAGCATTGAGAAGCAAAGCAGTCGAGTTCCAAAGTTTTGCTTGATATAAACAAAGTTTTTTGAACATTTTGAGTCAAATACTAAATATGTCGTGTAATAATGCCATCAAATTCCGGGGATCTACTGTACAATATATGTATATGTAGCCCTAATAACTCAGATAAAAAAAATCAACAGCCCCGGAGCTATTTTTGAAGTGGGATTCTTTAAACATCTTTTGTTTTAGAAATCTGAAAAAGAGATAAAAAAACCATTTTTAATAGCTTGTACCATATAAGCCATAATTTAAAGGAATATCTTTTAACAAACAAGAAGACAAATTAATAATCAAAATTTAAAAATATTTTAGTAAAATAGTACAAAATCCATCTAAGGACAGAATTTGGTTTCTTAGGCTACTTATTAAGAACCCCTGATCTAGTACCTCCAACAAACATTAATGTCTCGCTTGCACACAGTTGTTTCCTTACTTTACAAGGATTTTAGGGTATATGTATCCAATATGTGGGCATAAGGAAGTTATTTTTAATATGTGAGAGATTTGTGAAACTTCCTGGAGACTTAAAATATTCTAATCGTGGTAGCAATGTGGATCCACATTAAATATCCATTTTTTAAATCATGAAGCACGATCACTCTTATACATACAATTTAAATAGAAATTTATATCATGAACTAACGTAAACTTTGTATGGGTTAAAGAACTTTCAATGTTTTTGATATCTTTTCCATTAATCGAATCCTTTTTATCTCATAAAAAGGACACAGAAACATGTAAGTATAGATAAAAATTCCTAAATAAGACATTTTCTAAAGATTTATGTTTGACAAAATTATTATATGTTTATGAATCATTATTATGATGATTAAATAATTGCATATCAGTATAATTATAAGGTTAAATTCAACTGATTTCATGCTATACAAGGTATTCATACATTTAAAAACGTCTCTAATTGAAAAATAAATATATTGTAACTCTTTATTAGAAATATTTTTTTTACAAAATAAACGACTTGGAATAAAGGCAACATTTCGTTGTAAACTGTCTAGATATATAAAAGGATTATAGATTTATCCGAAAATGTTTAAAGTTCAGCAAGTTCATTTAATTTTAATGAATGCCCTTAATAATCCTCCAACTTATAAAAAAAATACAATAGGAATTGTAATCACTGTTGTTGAGATTCATATAAAGTTTAATCAAATTTCATTAGCTAAAATAAAGAAAAACTATTGATTATTTTGTATATAAATTCACCATAAATTTAATTATTAACTAAGTAATTAAATTATATAAGTATTTTTTTTTTAGAAAAGTTGATTGTTAGATGTACTTTGGAAATGAGCAACATTAATTTGACTGTATTTTCGTATTTGAATAAAGTAATTATAACTCGGAACTTTATTTCTATGATATATAACCACAAAACCTTTCATAATATTTTGCTAGCAATAACAGAAGGGGAAAAACAAGAAGAAAACACAAGTGAAACGCTCAAAGACAGAGAATTTCACTTTTTGATTTCTTTTTATTTCAAGAGGTGGAATGCGTCATACGTAGAAGTTACCTGCAAGGATGTCAGAACACATATAGAAGAAAACCCTTACGCACGTTCAAGGCCTTAATATATATATAAAATTTCATTCTAAGGCTAATAGATATCTTTTTAAGGAAATGCTTTACGCCATGCATAAAAGGATAGTTCTTTATATTTACTTTTCAAAAAAAGAAAAAGAAAGAAAGAGAACGTGAAAAGGCATACGCGAAGCATCTTGACGCAAAGGTTTGTGAAATCCCTTTGTACATACGCAGATTAAATTCCTAACTGTTTTTATTTTCTTGACTAAGTAAATTACATTTACTTCATATAAAATGGACATCGAATTTGTCAAATTCTATAACTATTTTTTATAACAACATAATACATCTATGTATACAGACGACGTTATCTTTATTGTATCTCCAAACATTTCCTTCAAAGAGAAAGAGAAAGAAAAAAGGCCTATAATCAATTGATAGTTCCCAACTCTAGGGTCATTCTTCAATAATGGGAGGTCATTGTTCAAAGCTTAACACGAACTAATTTAAGTTCAACCAATCCATGTTTAGAACACATATAGACATGAGAGTTGAAAAATCAACAGCTAACAAAAAATACAGTGTTAATTTCTATGTCAAATTATTTGATAGCCTTGATAAATAGGTACAGAAAAATGTAGACTTTTTTTTTGAAAAATAAATAATCTTTGTAATTTATTGTTGATTTCCTATATTCGTGAACCCCGAATGGACAAAGGTTCATATTATTGAATAACTTTTTATAGGTTAATACGGTGTGAGTGTTGTTTACTTTGTTGTTTGTTCAGAGCTGGTTTTAGGAGGGGAGGGAGCACTACAGAAAAGTTCCTATGTCCCATTCTAGTATGTGAAAATGAAGGCACTCCCCCCCCCCCCTAAGGCTTAAAAAGATTTAATTGAATTAAAAAATACTCTCAATCCTGCCTGATCATCCTAAGCTGGAGGTCAACATTTTAAATTAGTCAATATGGGATTTGTGAGTATTCGATACATCACTGGTATAAATAATGGTGCTTGATTACGAGTATTAAAAATTATTAACTGCATGTGAAAAAGACCCTACATATCTTCCTTCCGGACTCAGCAGATTCTAAAACGGGTACTGGTATCTGAAATCTACAGGGAATTCATCTTTGGACATATTGCTTTTACTATTTTGTACATAATGTGAAATATTACGCAAATTATGTATACATCTTTTCCTATCCTTAACATGTGTTATACTTCATACTTAGTCATGAAATATAATTGCAAATCTTGCAATGATGATCTAATAATAGAAATTGGAGATAGTTTTACACTGAATATGAAGCCTCTCTCATCTCATTCTTACAAAATGGCGTCTGAATATGAATTCATGCTGGAGCATACGTATCTTAAGTACAGAACAGAAGGAGTCATAGAGAAATAATTTCCAGTTATTTATTTTTATTTTGTGTGTCAATCCGTATAGAAAGAGCTCCATCGCATACTACCTTTGATTAGAACCATCTATGTATCCATCCAGGTGGTAGGTATACCTAGTATATTATATATATTTAGTAGTAATAAAGAGAGAGGAGAGAGGGAGGGAAAACCCGCCCTTAGACTCTATAGCAGCTACCATACGATACGGTTATTACTCTCACTCACAAACTCATTTGAAGGACAAGGTCACTCTAACGCAATCCATAACTTGATTCTGTCATCATATGTGCCAGTCATATAAATATTTCTTAGAATGATGTTAAGCAGTGCAAAATGGTTACTAAATCTGCAGTGATATTTTTGGTGCTTGTCTTCTTGTATTTCGGCGCGAGGATCGAGGGAGCATGGGTGGATCCTCCTCCCAAATATGACTGTCCCAAAAGAGCCATTTTTCCTTGTAATTGTATCAAAGGTAGTGATGAAGGTGTTTACATTGAATGCTCAAACACCAATATTGCCTCATTGTCTGTTGGCCTACAACAGGTTTGTTTCTTCTGTTATTCAAAAATTGGTAGTTAATTAGATATTTTTTTTTGTATCCTTCAAAGGTCAAGACCCTCATACATACTTTAATCATAAACAATTGCAATATAGAAAAGCTATACGGGAACCTCTTCAAGCCTCTCACGATTCGAATCCTTAAAATATTTGATACTCCCATCAAAGACATTAGTGATGGTACCTTTGATCAACTCTCCTCGAGTCTAGAAGATCTTCACATTCAAAACAGTCTCCTTACGCGCTTATCTCCTTCTATAAAAAACCTTACATCACTAAAAAAACTCACCATAGAAAATTCTCAGATTTCATATTTGCCAGAAGGAGTTCTGAATGGAATGAATTCTCTCAAGGAGCTGAGTATTTCTCATGGAAAAATCAAATCCATTGGAAATAAAGTCTTTAATGATGTCAGGCAACTCAAAAAATTGAGCCTTTTCAAAAATCAGCTCAGTTCGCTACCTCGCAACGCCTTCAAATCTCAAGGTCAATTGGAGTTTTTGGACATTTCACACAATCAGTTTAGCAAGTTAGAGCCCCATTATTTCCCCAACTTGAGAAAACTCCTGTGGCTAAACATTTCTCACAATGAAATTCCCCGTATTCAGTCACGAGTCTTTGCAAGAAACTCTTTGCTTCGAGTGCTTCACTTAAATGCAAATAAAATTGACCGCTTGGATACCAATTCCCTTCGAGGAATGAGATTTCTAAGACGACTTTATTTGTCAGACAATTTTATCCCTTCTGTAGGGCGAGGAGCTTTTAGAGCTGTCTCCCGAATTGGTACTGTGGATTTGGCACGGAATAATTTGACTAAAGTAGACTATCAGCTCTTCTCAGATCTGAGATTCATTGATACGATAAGCCTCCAGGAGAATCAAATAAAAACCATCGACAAAGAAGCATTTACAAATTTGTATCTCACCAAAATCAACATAAGCCACAATCAACTCCTTTTCCTAGGTTCAGGGCTCTTTAAAAACTGTGAAAACATGACATTCCTAGATTTATCTAATAATCAGATTGCTCATATTGCAGAAGACGCGTTCAATGAAAATACTTACGCCACAAAATTTCTATTACAGTATAACAAATTAACTTCCATGTCTGGAGTCCCTCTCTCTTCTCAAAAAGGGCTTAAAATCCTTAACGTGAGCCATAACGACATTGTCGACATTCCCAGAAATACATTCCCAAAATTATATGAGCTACATCACCTCGACTTTTCTCACAACAACATATCCATCATGGGTAAATCCATTTTCAGCTCACTCCTCTCTCTACGACATATCGATTTGTCACACAACTCTTTAACGAAACTGGATTCAGGGATGTTTGGAAAAGTTCCTACTCTACTAGATATGGATTTAAGCTATAATAAATTAAACCGAGTGAGGAAAAGTGTGTTTGGAGGACTTTCTTCCATACGCTTTGTGAAATTGCATCATAATCAATTGCGAGAAATTCCATCACCTCCTATCTCTTTGAACTCCATGGACTGCTCATACAATAATATCAAGGAAATAAAAGGAAGACAGGTATGTAGAATCGTCATTAATTGATCCTCTTCTGATCGTATGATCTTTATCCTAGCCTTGGCCAGTCATGAACTCTCTTTTAGAGCTCAACTTAGATTATAACCAGTTGGGAGATTCTATCAAAGCTGGTCGTTTGGACGGTTTGATTGTTTTAAAATCACTTGGTCTAAGAGGGAATAATATAAGTAAACCCCCATGGGAAGCACTAAGATCCCTTTCAAGTGTTAATTATTTGGATCTAGATGATAACCGTATTCAAAATCTAACAAAAAATGCATTTGGACGTCTCCCCATACTTTTTGAATTAGGTCTTTCCAATAATTTGATCCACAATGTATCTGTTGAAGCCTTTGGTGGTCTTTTGCAACTCCAAAAACTAGACTTGAGTCAAAATAATATTACCTATATTCCTCCAGGTGCATTCAAAGGTTTGTGATAAAAATTAACTATGTATAAAAGTAAAACGCTTAATATATTTGTTCGTGTAGGAATGTCTGCACTCTATGACATCAATCTCTCGTTCAATAAAATACAGCATCTTCAAAATCGAACTCATGGACTCTTCGAAGACACTCTCTCTATTCGTAAAATTAATTTAAGTCATAATAAAATCCCTTTTATTACACCCAAAATGTTTCCTGAAAGTCCATGGGCACCCTATCGTACTCAATATATTGATTTGTCTCACAATTTGATGCCTGTATTGACAAAGTCTATTTTGAAAGGAACAAAGTATTTGAATTATTTAAATATTTCCTACAATATGCTCAATGATGTTCGAAAAGGTGAATGAATATGAGGATATTTGTGATTTAAAAGTCTTCATATGGTAAAATTTTAATTTTAGGGGTACTCACGAGCCTCTCAAGCCTTAAAGTCTTTGACATTTCCGGAAATAATTTGAAAGATGATATTTTCAATAATGGGAGCTTTGGAAACATGCCAAATCTCACCGTATTTAAACTCCACGATAATGAATTTGAAAGTATCCCAGTAGAAACTCTTCAGCTCCAAAGTAATTTAAAAGTCTTGGATATAAGGAACAATAAAATAAAGGAATATTACCCTGAGTTCACTCCTCTCGTTAAAAAAGGCATGGACCTCTTCTATGAAGGTAATGACAGATCACAAAAATCACACATTCCCTTCAATAACATATCCATATCTAGGAAATCCACTGATGTGTGACTGCTCGCTCCGTCCAGTTGCATACTGGCTCAAATCCGTTGGGAAAATTAAAGGAAGATCCTTTCCATGGGAGGATGCTAAATGTGAATCACCACCATATTTATCTGGTAATTCAGTAGCTTCTATTCTCGAAGAAAGGCTTGTGTGTGCCGACTCCCTTGATGCTCTTAAATTCAAGCTAAACCCGGATATTAAATTCCGAGAAGTTAAAGAGTAAGTATTAAGAAGAAATGAGGAATATAAGACATGTTTAACATATAGTTCTAATTGAATTTTAGGGATAGAGGACTCATCAAGTTGTCTTGGTATGTAAATACAAATGAAGATGTTGGAGACTTCCGCCTTGAGATACGCAGTTCTGATTTTCCACCTCGAACTCTTGCAAGGGAAGACGTGGACTATGGCTCCCGTTATACCATTATAAGAAATGAGTTCAAAGAACCGTCTCAAAAATTAAAGATTTGTCTTTTAGCTAAAAATTCAGCTGGAAGAATCCGAAGATGGCGCCAGGATCAGTGCCAAAGAATATCATGGTCTACTAGAGTAGAGCCATTTCGTTTTGGTTTTTTGATCATGCTATCGAGTTTACTCATTCATTCTATTTCATAGAGCTATCATTTCATACAATCCAATACTTAAGGCTGTGATCCAAATACATATATCTGAAGAAAAAAATAATTAAATATATTTAGTAATGAAATGACTTCGATATTAAGTTTTGTAAAATAAAATATTTTATCCACATGTTTTGAATTAGTCTTTAAATGAATGTACGTTAGAGCCTCCCTTTTTTGCAATTAGGTTTATCTTACTAAACTATAATTTTTTCTGCAAAAGAGCATCAAACAAAATTTGCCAAATTAATAATCCTTCATTACAATTTTGTCATGGGACTAACATTTTAAACATGATGAAAAAAATAGATATTTTGTGGCCAAAATTAGCCATTTTCAGACGTCCTTTACCGTCCAATTTTAAAGCTATGAATCAGTATAATATAATATTGTTGATTCATAGGCTTTAATCTTCCAAAAAAACAAAACAAATATAGTGTATCTTGTTTTCAAAAAATGAAGATGTTTGAGATAGATCCAATTCAAACAATTTCCTTCATCTATCAAATGAATATATACATATATAAAAACCCTATATACGTATTGGAAAAAGCTAAGAAATTCCACTTTTTTTTATCTTTAAAGTGTCATTACCGCATCAAAAAAAAAAAAACCTAAAATTTTGCAAGTTGCGTTTCTTGATGACTTCCATCAGAAAAAACAACAATAATAAAAAAAATTTAGACCCTAGAAACAGGACACTCTAATGTATATAATCAGCTATATCAAGACATATTCCAGGAATAAAGTAGAAACCCAGATCTTTAGTGTTGATTCAAAACTCGACTGCATACCTTCCGGAATAAATTATTGTCGAGTTCTGACGTTCTAATAAATAATAAAGGATTATAGAACACCCACATAATTCAACTCGAGTCATTTGATGATATTTCACAGACTGGTTTAAAATATCCTGGAACATCTTCAAATTTAAGCTTAAATTATTTTTAAAATTAGGCAAGAGAGCATCTCTATCTTTTCATAAATGTATGGTTAAATAAAAAACAATGAATAACTGAAATTTAAATAATAAAACCAGTTTTGAATATGAGTACAAAGAAGAAAAATCAAGATTACAATGATATAACCCCATTGTTTTAGGTAGGTAAACCCAATTTGTTACATGTTGATTGATTTAAAAAAAATTAAATAGCGAATAAAGATAAGATTTTTGCAGACAACTTTAACTAATTTTTGTACAAAGAAACAATCAATGAAATCAACATTTTTCTCAAGATAGAAATTTTAGATCAGTTTTCTTTGTGATTAATGATTAATTTATTAATTGAAATGACTCATTTTGTACGTACTACAATGAGCAAAAAATAAAGGGACTTTTAAATTTAACTTTTTGAGATTCTGATATATGTTTTTGTTTCTTAAGTTATCACTATTGTCACTAAGGTTTGTACCAAATTACACGTCAAAATATTCATTAATCTTTGAGATACGTGTTCTTTTGTAAACAGCTAAAATCGAATCTTTCCTTTTTTAAAATATCTGATGACTAAATTGCAATTCAGAGAAATGTTGTTTGAAACCAAAAAAGTTTAAATGAATATTCCATACTGTATTATTTGGCGAATCCTTAGTTTATTTCTTGAGATACATAACTTATTACTCAAGAAACCGACCATTTGATTTGTAATTTAAAAGCATATCTAAACTAGCAGTAATTATTACTGTTTTGAACATTGAAAAAAGAAATTAAAGACATGTTCATTGAATGGGGGGGGGGAACTCCTTTTAAGGGGAATGAAACGAATTTTTATAATTAAAATTATATTATATTGTGTCACGAGAAAAAAAGGTTTCTGCTAAGAACTGCAATTGGAAATTGCATAGAAAGTCAACAATTCTAAGGTGGTAATGAGCTCACATGAGTACCGTATTTTTGGATTATACGTCGCTCCGGATTATAAGTGGCACCAGTCAAAAAATGCATAATTAGGAAGGAAAAACATATATAAATAACACTGGAGTATAAGTCGCACCCCCGGCCAAACTATGAAAAAAAAAAAAAAATTATGATAATGAGCTGCAACTTTATTTAAACTGTTGATTTTGCTAAATTTATTCAATTTTTAAGTGGAATAAAATTTTAGAAAAATTGCTCATTGGTTTTAAAATTTTTATTCTTCTATGTCCTATTTGAACATTTATAAAACATCGAATTTCAAAATATGAAAGAAGGTTCTAAAAATAGATAAATGAAACTCCAGAAATATTTAATTATTTTATTAGTGTTATTTGAGCTTATTCATTTAAACAAATTGAATGTACCTCGAACTTCCTTCGGATTACGACGTATTTTGCAATATAAAACGGTATTTTTTATGGAATGAATCCCAAGTTGGAATGCTTTCCACTACTTATGCTTGGGGGTTCGCAGATAGCTTAATATACAGCAATGATAACATAAGCTCTTGAGCCTTTCAATTTTGCTGGAGTTATGAGGGGATTCGTTTTTTTTCTTCTTTAGTTCCATGAAAGGTCCCTATAACTCACAAAAGTTTTAAATGGTTAGTTATGCCTGAGGCTTGCGTCTATTTGTCTCTTTGATCTTCCTCTGTGTCAGAATTTTCTTTGATTCTACAAATTTCTTAGTTTCAAAATTTTATTTGTCCAATGCAGTGGAGTAATACTAAAATATGAGTTAAGAACATAAATAGCAAAAGTGCAGGCTTGGGCATAACTAGGGATGGGCATTTTGTTGAAGAAATTAAGTGGACACACAATGTGATATCTCTACATTTATCGCCTGATTGTTATTTGACAATATTGACTAATACTATTAATACTCAATAACTAATAGAAATTGAGAGGACTTAAGGGAATTTGAATTGTCAGATAATCTAGGAGAATTATTAAGAAATCATGGCAAAGAAAGTGTGTCACTCTATAATCGTACCAAGTTTTTGCTTCAGCAATACAGAGAAGACTGAATTAAAATGGATTCTCAAGGAAGAGGTACCAACTGATCAAAGTATAATGATAACATCAATTAATAGCTGTTAATTAAAATTGTTGATGTTTTATTATTATCTAAGAACTTTAACAATTTGTAAAAATTGCAGCATGTAAAATCTCCTTATACATGTTAAAATTTGTACAAAATAATAACTTACATACACATGACGTAATATAGTATTTTGATTATTTTCTAGTATTCATTGACGTTGATTCATAAATACATTTATGTATATGCACTTCAAGGAGTTCCTTCATGCCTCAATTTTATATCCCTCCCATAGTGAAGAAGGGGAATATGACTAGGAATGAAAATCATATGCAATTCGGGCGTGTGATAAAAAAGTGGAGTTGGCTCTTCAAACAGGTCTTTTTGTTTTCCGAAGCTGTTATCATTTTTCCTTTATTACTGAGGGGAGAACATCTACCTGATAGTACAGATCTCGCATGAAGGAATACATGTATTAAGTTTAATAAAGCAAATAAAATGTATTCAAAAAGGGCTCAGGTCCTCGTATAATTATTATTAGTTAAAAATATATAATTTCCTGACATTAATTTCAGTTAATTTTCTGCCTCTCATCTATGTTATTATTTATTGTTGCATATATAATGGAGAATAGCAGCTTGTAGCTCAGTAAAACGTCATGACAGCTCAAGCTGCTTCCCCCTCGACATTAATTAAATTGTCAGGGTTGCCAGGTTGATTTTCTCTTTCTTTTTTTATAACACGCCCGAATTGCATATGATTTACATTCCTAAATATGACTTCCTTCTTATTGAATCCACGCCTGCATTTTTAAACTTCTAAGCAAGGGGAGGTTTTGTAATACCTGATTATTTGCTAGGAGCAAAATATAGCAGTTATTCACAAACATACAAATGTACTCAATATTTTGTTGTCAACTATCGATTTGTCTACAATCTTACCCTGAACGTTTGTTGCTTTAACTCGAATTATCTGTTATTCAGCTATGAACAATTTTTTACTACTAAATGAGAATTGGAAAACTACGTCCAACTGATTTTGTGCTGTTTTATTTCTTTCTTTTCGGGGAGAAAAGGTTGTGAGATTGAATAAAGATAATGAAGTGCGACATAAATGTTTCAATCTCCTGGTTTTGTTGATTTTGTTTTAATTTTTCTTTTCGTCTCTTAGATTATTTTATTTTATTATAAGAATACTTCTATTACGATATAAGATAAAATTTTGTTCAATACACTTTGATCCCCCGATGAATAATTTAATCCATTAATGCCCAGGTCAAAAATTTGTTGTCTGGTTTTGATGAATTTTTTAAAAAGCTACTCTTATGAGCATTCTAGAAGAAAATTGGTAATTAATTTTCTCCGACCATTTTAGGACCCAAAATTGATTATTTTTACGTCTATTCATCGGGGTGATGAATAGACGTAAAAATAATCAAATCTTATGCTTCTCTAAAAATAAAGTGTTTCTCTGTTTGTCTTTTCACTCGCTACAGCTCAAGCAATGAACCATTTTTATCTCGAATTTTACACGCATACCGGACCAGTTATAGACGTAAGCAGAATCTCATAGACCTTGAAGAGTGTTTTACTTTCGAAATGTCCTCTCAAAAATTTGTTAAAAATCAAAGACTCACGGTAGAGATACAAAAGTAGTAGGCGCAGAAGGATTACGAAATCAGCACACTACTACTTCAGTCTATTGCAGTTGTTTTTTAGCGAATTTTTGCTCGAAATTGAATGAAAATTTATAAATTTAGATGGCGATTTCTTCTTAGTTAAGGATTCTTTTGCATTCCTTATTAATCCATTTCATGTAATATTCAAGAAGTTACTTAAATACAAACAATTTGGTCAACTTTTGGACTTACTACCGCCGCATATTCCCCCAGGAGTCCCTTTAGGTTAAAGCAAGGACTGGAATTGGAATTTGCATTAAATACACTATTGGATCATTATTTTTTTAATAAAATGAGTATCCTTCAAGGCTTAAATTGATGTTGAAGTTGAAGAATGGGCCAAATTAGCGTGAAATTTCTAAATGAAACAGTGATGTCATGAGTTCCCTAAAATTTCATGAGTTTCATGAAATGTCCAATTTTCACATGATGTATATATAAAAGCTCAAGAGTAAAGAAATACATCATAAATAAATAATAGCAAATAAAAGGTTTTGTCATTTTCTCAAATTTGTTCCGTTTCTGATGGGAAACAAACGCGAGTTTTTGAACAAAGAAGAGTTTGTATGACAGGATATTGAAACACAAGAGGAGTTTTTATTCGTATAAGTTATGATTCATAACTTATGTGTTTCTTTGCACAGTAGTCTATTAAATACTTTCTGAAATGCAATGACATAACAAGTGACCAATATATATTATCAACATTATATTTACCAACGATAGCGATTTATAAAGAAGTGAGAAGCAAGAGCCTGACTTGATTAATGATTTGTAGGAAGGTTGAGAGAGCGTATCAATTGATGCGTGTATAAAATATTGTTATGTACATATATATAAATTATATACTAATATACATAATTACGTAGTTATATTTGAAGTATAATTAACAGTAGAATTTTTTTTTATAAAACAACTATTAAATGGTACTTTTGATAAAACATTTGTCATTTTTTTAAAATGGATACAGTACTAAAAATAAACGTGACACGTATTTTCATTTGATTTATAAGCTATTTCAACATCAATTATAATAGTTAATAAATTAAATTTATAATAAAACAAATTTTAAAATTTGTGAATGGAACAAAACATATTTTTTGAATTTGTACCTCATTTCCTTCTTAATATCAATTGATATTTTAAAACTATATACCTACATAAAAGAATGATAAATTTAAAAAAAATATATAACTAAACCTCTCTGTTTCCTCTTTTGTTTTTGTTCATTGATCTATCAGAGTATTGTAACAAAATTAGAGCTAATAACAAGTCATGTCTATGTAAAATTCGGGACCGACTATGTTATGTCATACTTTAAAAACAATATCTGATAATCATATAATATTCAAAAAACATGATATGTTTTACTCCTTGGATGCATATATTCAAACTATTTTTATGTATGTTCATAATATTTCTTGACCCTTTCTAAGTTTGTCTACGTAATTATCAATTAATGTTAGTGTTGTAATTTATTTTCTCGAGAAATTATGGATTCGATTTGACTCGACTCGAGTCGTTAATTTTTCAACTTGATACACATTGTGAGTAGATTTTTGAATTAGAAAAATGTTGATTCCATATATACTATATACATTTTAGTCGGTTTCATTTTTACTCACTCAGCCTCAACAAATATAAATATCTCATTACTTAAGTTTAAATCCTAAGATTTTAGCTCTAAAATAGTATGAATATTTTACATACATACATTTTGGTATATAATTGATGATGTAAAAATTGTGTATATTTAATTTTTTTATGTTTTACTGTTTATTTTGTTTTCTTTTATGACAATATCTCAGGAGATGTTTTTATGTTCACCAAGATTTGATTTTTTTTCACATCTTTACCGATTGAAATTTATATCTACATTTATATTTATACCGTTAGTGATGTATGTGATGTTATTCATTCTTTACAAATGCTTCCTAATTACTAGTTTCATTTTTTATTTATGTTCTATAATTTCTTGGTTTAATTTGTAAGTTATATGAAAATAATCAAAATAGCCTCAAATACTGAAAAATTATAGCTTTCATTTCTATTTTTCTTCAAAATGTTGAAAAAAATAAATTAAAATTACATATGCACTTTTCTATTAAATTTACTATCTCTGTATTGTATAGCTTGGTTAAAGATACTTTTAAGCTTAGAGCGTTTTTTTAGTAAAAAGGAATTAAAATGACTTCTTTTTAAAAAAGATATAGCCACAAAACTTACATGTATTACAAAATGACTACTATTAAAAAAATCAGACATTTTTGGCATCTTTTTTTTTTGACATATTGGATAAAAACTGTTTTTGAGGTGTGAAAATAATTATTTGAAATATTAATATTTATATAATATTGTTTTTGCTATAAATTATATTACTTGAATTATTCATTTTTTTTCTATCAATAAATATAATTTATCAAAATTCTAAATTCATTCATTGAGAAGAAATTTAAGATATTGTAATGTTTGGTATAATGGGGTCAGTTCAAAAAGTGTTGTACTTGTCCACATGTTGTTTACTCTTCTTTATTATGTTATATCTAAAAATACGATTCAACTGTCCTTGACTCCCTACATATTCAATATAACTATTTAATACTTGAATACATTAAATCAGGAGAATTGTTGTTCTCCTAAAAAAATATAGATCTGAAACAAATTAATATGAAAGAATATCAGTAACAACTGTGTTAGGTTGAAACTATATGGTTCTGAGGATAGTAAACTGAGGTGGCAGTGACTATTGTTTTTCTGGAGATATTAGGTCATTTTCAGGTAGTCTGATGGATTAAAATGACGTCAAGTTTTGAGAAAAGAGCACGTAGTTAAGGGCTTATGGAACCAAGAACTGAGTACTGTTGATGTCAAAATGCTGCAAGATGTCATGAATAGAGACAGTCTCATATCTAGTCAAAAGGAATTGGAGATTTGACAGGAACTGAAGGGTTGAAGTGTGGCCTGATGCCAGATCCATATTCTATGGAGATGTCAGTAAATCAGTTTATTAAAAAAAAATACCATATCGGGTTTGTTTCCAATCCCATTAGTCATTTGATTAAGAAATCTAAACTTCACCTATCATTACATCAGTTTTAACTCAAAAATCAAGAAAATTGTATTAATAATAAAAAAAATACCTGCCTTTGAGGCCTAGTTTTGACCAAAGAAATCTTTTATTTAACATAATATATGTATACTTAGTGTCAGCTGTTGTGACGTTTTACTATATCAGCTATTCCCTTCCCCTTTCACAGGGAAAGACATTGACGGTTTTTGAGAAGAAATAAATACAAGTTCATACCTATCAGAAGATTATATTATATCAAGGATTCTAAATTCACTCGACTTGGCATTTTATTGATCAACTATTATTTGAAGACGGTGTGTATTACTCCATTATATTTGGTTAGTGTTACATTCCCCTACAGTAAAATGAAATAATAATAATTGGTAATAGCTTTGGAAAATAAAAAAATCATGTAGATATTGTTAACCATTAAAAATATTGCATGCGAGTAAAGGCTTCAAATTTAAAGCTTTATTTATAGTTGTGGGAGCACTACAATGAAAGTGATAAATATTAAAAGAAGAGTGATACAGAATTTAGTTGCTTATTTATTTACTTTTACGATCAAATTTCAGTTTTCAACAGTTATTGAGTATTATTTAACATTGTCAAATAACAATCAGCCAATACAATAAAGAGGTACCAAATAATAACAGCAGGCACGTTCTCTCACCTCAAAAAATTGACTATACCTGGGTATGTAAATAATATGCACTTTTTGCGTGCCAGATTTTTTGTGTTGGCACTCTGAACAGTAATTTTTACTTTTCAAAGCTGTTATCATTTTTCCTTTATTCCTAGGGGGAGAACAGAAACCTGATCTCGCATAATCTGTGTAACACGTGTAATATTCCTCTAAAAAATATAATCAATTATTTCAACAAAATGTTTATTGGAGTGAATTGTCGGTAATAGAGGTAAAAAAATTTGGAGTTGAATTCTCCGTTGATCAAAGAGTTCGACAAAAAGTTGGACTACTCCAAATCCCTTGTGTCCTAATATGAGTAGGCAATAGCTCTAGGAACGAAACTTCCATCCATCAAAGTTGTTAATGACGCTATGGACTTTTCAAAATCTATCGTCCTACGAAGAGTTGGCAAATACTCTAATGGCTTACATAAACTATAATAACTAATCAAATGTTAGAAATTAAATATAGTTTATTTCAGTTTTATGTATCCCTTGTTCATCTCAATCACATAGAAACATTTACTTTACTTTTACATTGTATTCAATTGTAATATCATGACATGATGGTGAAAATATCATTTCCCTAAACTAATTTATTAATCTTGGACAACACTTCTTTACTTTCCAATGTCGTAGTAAGAAGGAACGAATTTTTCAATATAGAGCATGAACTTGACAAAATGTGAATGAATAACGATATTGAGTGGAACATTGAAGGAAACAAGTGTCTTGATCTTATTAGTAATGAAATTAAAAATGTCAGAATTGTCTTCAATTATGTTCCTTGAACAAGTTTCTAAATTTACCTCGTGATTACGACTTTGAACGTATTTTATAATGTTTAATTTTCTCAAGGCTTCTCTCTCAAATTCACTTACTTGGCGTTTCACTAACCTGGGATCCTCGTTATAAATTTAAGGTTTTTTATTTCCATTCTCAGCAATCAAGGAGTTTACACTTACTCCATTATATAATTTATTTTACTCTCCCTTTACGTATGAATTTATTAAATTGTTAATCCATTATTAATTTTGTAATTTTCGAATACTTTATAAAACTATATATTGATTTTTCCTTCATTCATTAAATTATCACATACATGTTTTGATATCCTTCACAACATATGCATTTGAGAATTGATCTTACATTGAGTTGAAATTATTTTGTGCTAATTTGAGTTTCTATATATATTTATATTATATACAATTAAGTATACATTTAGTTTCAAATTCATTAAAAGTCTTAGAGGAAAGACATGTTTCTTAGTCACATCCTATTATATTGTTTCAATCTAGTAGTGTTGTAAATGAACATTAAAATATAATTGGAAAAGTCATACATAACAACTAATAATATGCAATAGGAAGAAATGACCTTTTTGTAACCTTTGACCTTAAATATAACCTTAAAAATGCCTACTCAATTTGAAATATTATAAAAACGATCGCTTTTATTATAAAATGCCATTATTGGTCTCTACATATTCAAATTTCTCACTTTTTCTTTGAAAAAAGGTAAAAATAAGCGTTTTCAAGAGTATAAAAATTAATTTTTGGGGTAGGGGGGGGGGACCAATTTACAAAAAAAAAAAAAAAATTGCCAAAATGCTTTAAAGACATAAAAGCGTAAGATATCATAACTTTCATAAAATAACCTTCCCCCTAATAGTACATATATATCTCTTAATTTTTAAATATAAATGAGAATAACAGTTTGTAAATTAATAAAACCTCATGACAGCTAAAGCTGCTTCTCTCACACACATTCATCAAATTCTCAAGGTTACCAGGTTGATTTTCTCTTTTTTTCTTTTTACATACCCGAATGTGTATATTTAGGAATGTAAATAATATGCAAATCGGGCTTGTAAGAAAAAAAGAAAGAGAAGATCAACCTGGTAACTCTGACAATTTGATAAATGTTGAGAGGGAAGCAGTATGAGCTGTCATGAGGTTTTACTGAGCTACAAGCTGCTATTCTCCTTTATATATACAAATGAATACATAAATAATAAAGAATAACATTATCTATACTATTGATGGGAGGCAGAATATTAACTCAAATTAATGTCAGGAAATTATATATTTTTAACTAATTGTTATACGAGGACTTGAGCCCTTTTTTGTTTACATTTTATTTGCTTTATTAACCTTAATGCATGTATTCCTTCATGCAAGATCTTTACTATCAGGTAGATGTTCTCCCCTTAGTATTAAAGGAAAAATGATAGCAGCTTTGGAAAACAAAAATTACTATTCGAAGAGCCAAATTCACAAAGTCTCGCACACAGCATTTTGCATATTATTTACATTCCTATCCATAGCTTATCATGGCCCAACTATTCGTTTGAGAGAGTAAGTGTAGAACAAAGGAAATCACAGGAATGATTCATCATTTGCTACATAAAAAATGTTGACAAAATTATATATATCATATATATGGGAATGTATGTATATTGTCTCAATGTAAATATATTATGATTTTTTCGAAAAGCATATCTGTATAATACGTCTAAGAGTAATGCAACTGTTACAAATTTTTATATTTAATAACAGATATACCAATGTGTTTCCCATAATAATTATTGATTTATGATTTAATGGCTTAAAATATATAATTTTCTGACGTAGGTTCTATGAATTTAAGCTTATTTTCTTCCTCTCATCTTTGTGTAATATGTCTTTCGGCTTGCCTCTCAAAAATAAAAGGGAATAGCTGCTTGTAGTTGATACACTATGATAGCCAAAGCTGCTCTCCTTCAAAACCTGTATAAAATTGTAAGGGATACCATTTTTGCTATTTTTAGCCATACCGGCTGGGCATATTCTTTAACCTAATAAATTTATCAAAATATCTTTGTCTCTACTATAGTACCTATACTCAAAGTAATATTTCAATAGATTGAAATATCTATTTATTTATTCCTAAGAAAATATTGTTAGTCAAATTTTCTTGATTTCCATCTCAAACTCCATATTTTTAAACTTTTTAGATTGTCCCTAACAACATTAAAATTTAGCTGCCTATGTAGAATGTATCAATAAATTTAATTGATAATACATAAACAGATGTAAAAATATATATGTATGTTATGATGTGTAATATTTTGACGTGTCTAACTTCAACCAGCTCCCAGTAATTGTGTCAAAAGGCAAAATTGTGACAACTGTTCCCGGTCTTTCGTATATTTTATATATTTTTGAAATTGTAAATGTTCTTTTTATATAGAAATGCATATCTGGAACACAGTTGTTTGAATAAGCCTCTACAAATATTGTATTTTTTACCTCCATTCGCAAATAAATGGACTTCTTTGTTAATCAAGGATTTTCATATGAATCAAAACTTTTTTTATCATGTTAAACTAAAAAAATCTCTAATAAATTTCTTTTATATATGTTAAATTATTTTATAACATTTTTTCTAAAATAACTTTCCTGGTTTCTATAGAGCAACATATGTTTTTGTCTCTCCTGTCTATTTAAAAACTACGCATACAAAAGTTTCAAGTTAAAAAATGAATAATATGATTCGTCATTCTTTTCAATTATTTATTAAGAAATAGTAGCTTTCAAGTACACATGTTTAAAAACTAAAATTTATTTATTTTTTCTTCATAATACATTAAAACAACATTTAATCTTCATATTCAGTCTTTTTAATAACAATCCTGTCAATAGGTCTTAACATCTCTACCCTATTTTTCACACTTTTACAAGGGTCTTTTTAGCACAATGGTACTTTTCTCTAGAGATTATTTCTCATAACATTGGCATTAGCATATAATCACATACATATGTTAAGAAAATTATTGAGGTGAACATTTTATTTAATGACATCATTTTTTGAAAATCTATTAACAGTCTCATCTAGTTTTTGCACTTTTTTAAGCTCACTATATTAGCTTAATGTTTGAAGACTGAAACTTTCCCAAGCTGAAATTACTAGATCTGTTGTTTGGCTGATAGCATTGCTTTTAACCCATTTTCCACAATAACTTTGCTTCAATTTTAACCAACATCTAAAGATATGTTTGGTTGATCAGATAATGTTTGGATTCAAATCCATGGGTTGACCAAATAAAAAATGCTGCATTGAATTTTTTTATAACCAAAGTTGGAAGAAAATTTCATGAGAGCTCAAATTAACAAAAATTTCAACACTAACTTAACTAACTACATAATATTGATCAAAATGCTAAGACACAAAATCTATTAAGCCTATTAAAATAATGCGTATTTTGGATGTAATCTTTTTGACTAAAAACTTTTGTTTGCGTATTTTATGAAATAGACAGGAAGGGTGCAAACATGTATCCACTCCATAGGAACCAGGAAAGTTAGTTAAGAAAAAATGTTATAAAATAATATTTTTATATTGTGATGAGTAAAAACAAGTTTAATACTGATTTTTGTTTATTTATTTGTTTTACACCATAGGAAAATAAGTTTAACTTCATATGGAAACCTTTGCATACCAATTCATTTATTTAGAAGCCTTTTATTTGTTAAGACGCAACTTTTGAGATGGTTAGATAGGTGATACCTTGATTTTTCGTTTTGTATGATACATTCTAATGTACATGCATTAGCCCAGGATAAAAATTTATTTCATTTATGTACAAATACGTATTTAGAATGAATGTGTTTTACTCTCTTACATGTCTATAAAACATAAACGTTCTTACAATGTTTATGTGTGTGTATATATACATAATATATCTCAAATGAGACATTTCTTTGCTTCAAAGTAAATAACTAGGGAAAAGTAATGTTTATTAAAACGTAATTAGAGTCTTAGTTGAGTCGTACATAGTAGTAGTACCTACGTAAACAAAGTCATGAAAATGAAGTTAACTAAATGGTGATTAACCTCGTGTAAAGTGAAGATTAAATGCAAAACCATGAACTAATAACAGGGACCTACATATAATACATATACATACAAACTTAGTACAAGTTTTCACAACCATGTTTTTCGAAATGAGAGACCCCACAATATTAAGTGGACAATATGTGCATGCAACTCAATTTGACGTAAAGATAGATAAATATTATTCCTTGAGCTTTTTCTTTGAATATTTATTTATTTATTTGTGTGTAATTTGGGGCATTTTTTACTGTATTTTTACAAAAATATAATTGATATAATTGTTGATATAATAATACCTACACATATATAATTCCAGCTTTTACCCATTTATATATAATGTATGAACTTATATAATATATCATTTTTAATTATCACAGAATTTTAACATTTTCGGTAGGTAACCTCAAGTAATTTTTATCTCTCGAACAAATTGAAATTAAATGCATATTACTGCTGAACTAAAACAACTAGAAGCTAATATCTCTTTAATGAGAGATTGACCCATAATTCACACTTCAAAACAATTAAGACTAAGACTCCTTTCGGAACAAAAATTCTTTGAAAAAAGGTAGTTTACGAACCTTTAAACCTTGTATTTTCTCAGAATTAGAGGATTTTAGACAATACAAAAAGTAAAACCCGTATTTTGAATCAACAATATATCTTTGCAGAAAATGGCTCTCCTTAGATTTGAGATACTGATTCTTTTGAATTTTGTGAAAACGTGACTCAAATTTATAAAAAGTACGAAAATACTCAAATAAATCCAAATTGAAAAAGATTTGATACGAAAAAATTAATTACATAATTTTCACTATCATGACGAGCTTTTTGGGATAAACAAAAATACTAAGTATTCTCCTATCAGCTGTTTTCATCAGTTGACTCCCTGATTGAAACCAGTTGATCATACGTATTATGAACTCAAAAAAGGTATAATTATTATTTATAATTTTGATCTATTATAGTGTAGCTTTTTTATTTTTTTAATATTAATTATATAATGATAGCACTAAATTTTGATTTCTATATTAGTATGATTTATCATCATATCTAAATACTAACTTCGACCTTGTGCATCATAGGAAAGATAATTATCGTTTTTTATCATTTTTAGTAGGTCATTCATCCTAAAGTCAACTCCACTTCGTATCCTACTCTGAGAAAACGTTAGTATTGATTTTTAGTCCTTGAGTGTTTTTTATGGTCATAACAAACAAATCAGTAATATATTTATTACTGATTGATAGCATTTCCGTTAACAATGCAGAGTTTGTGCTGTATGTACAATTATACATGCTGGACACTTTTTTAATTTGGTATTTTATAAAAAAGTTATATATGACCTCATTATTACTTTAGCAGATTTCTATTGGAAAATATGAATGCTAAACCAATTTCAAAACTTCTTAAGTCGGAAATAAACTTAAATAAAGTACAAACGTTTTGGTCAACTTTTGGGCCTATTCCCGCTACCTATGCCCCCTGGAATCCCTTTAGGTCAAAACAAAGACTGGTAATGGAATTTGTATTAAAAACAATAGTGGTTATTATTTTTTAATGTACAATATGAGTATCCTTCTAGGCTTAAATTGAAGTTGAAGTTTAAAAAATGGGCCAAATTAACACAAAAAGTAAGGTTCGATTTCTCAAAAACTCTCGAAAAAAAAAATACAGATTTGAAATTAGTGTACAAAACTACATAACTTTTGTTATAGTTATATCCCTTAGGATTTTTGACTGTTGATCAGAGTAATTATTGTGTTAAAACAAAAATACAACACATTGGACAAAATAATAAACAATTTTGAGCATTAATGATATTTTGCAATATGCAATTTCCCAATTTACCTATAAATGTATCTTCTATATATTTTCTCTTCCTTTGACTTTATTTTGGACTTGTAAATACTGTTTCATTATTGTTATTCATCCCTTAGCACAATGATATCTTTCAACCGTCAACAGTTGGTTTTTATTTCTTTTGCTTCTGAAAAGGGTTTCTCACATTGATTGATTTAACTTTAATATTAGCTGTTGTGTTGCATGACAACTATTCTCAACTATTAAATTTAAATTAAGAATTGTAGAATTGCCTAACTATTTATTACTCTCTTTTTCTTTTTTAAAGAAAATCAAAACTGGGACAATTCATGCAAAAATTAACTTCGAGACCTATACTGATCTCTCGTACAAAAGTTTAGTTTCTTCATTTTTAAAGCTTTTTCATAGAGGTTGCTAATTTTTTTTAGAGGATATGTGTCCATTTTGTTTAATGACCACCTATATTAATAACTACATTTCCTAAATGGTATCACTTAATACTTTTTAGATAATGTGTGACGTCAATGAAAACGCTTTACACATAGCCAAACAAATTAGTATCAATAACAGTGCCTTTATGCACCTACTTAAATACCTCAAGGTAGCACTATTGAAACTATTTAGAGGTATATGATTCCTTCTCAAGCTATAACTTGAGATACATAGACCCTATATATTTTTATGTTTTTTTTATACTGCAATGCAAAACTACTTCTTAAATTATTTTAATTAATCTATGCCATAAAATGATCATATTTTTTATGATTATGGCTTTTGACCATATAGTAGTCAACATAGTCTGATAATTATGAACACATCCATGAAAGTTAAAGTCGGAAAAAAAAATTCCATGATAAAGGTATCATATTTTGGATTTGTACTACATTCCGTATCTTAAAAAATATATAGTTCAGAATTTAGCCGTCTCAAAAAGTTTTTTACTGGCTTTTAGAATAACCAATTTAGAGTTAATCAAACACTTTTTGTGTACTTTGTGTGACTCTTGGGCTCCTAATTAGAGGGAGGAAATACATTTATATATATATTTTAATTGTGAGACCCATGTTAAATAATTTTGATATTTCAAAAACTTATCTCACGTAAATATGAATGACTACTTCCTCAAGTCATAATATAAAATATTAATATATAAACCAGAGGCTTTAATACTCGTCAAACTCACAATTTATATGTTACTCTTCCCTGAATTACAATAGTTATATGTAGTAAAATAAAATAGATATAAAATGGAAGCGTATGTGTTCATCAAGTCATAGAGGTTTAATGATTACAAATTCGTAATTTTGCAATAAACAAATTAATGTATCTATATATACTTGATTTACCTTGTTACGGTATATATCAAATGCTGATAAAAAATTTGTGAAATGTATTAACTCTCCCAACCATTTCAAAATCAAAGTGAAGTGTTTATATGATTATACATTTTTATAATATTTTAATAATAATACGTTTAAAGTAATATTAGTTATTTTACTTTTCTACAAATAAGGGCCATTTTCGTTTTTGGATTTTGCTTCTGTCTCTTTTGTTTATTATCTTGTTTATTTCTATTTCATAGGAAGGAAATTACATACACCAGTTCAAACCTTCCCTTTCAACTGTATCAACTCTTCCTTCTTTGGCTTTTTGTTTATTTGCTTTTTTTACAAATGTATTTGTTACGTTATGCTTTAAAGTATTTCTATGGAATTTGAGTTATTTCAATATATTTTTACATAGAATAAAGAGTTTGTGAAATTCTAACAGAGGAACCAAAATTAAAATGATTACTTCGTTTGATCTTTTACTTTTAGAGTCGGAAACTAGTTTTTTCAAGAAAATTTGTACTTCTTCTATTTTATCTTTCTCAGTGAGTTGCACCATAAAGAAGCTCATAATAATATATTATAAAAATAGTCATTAATATAAGCTAGACTGGTAGTGTATCAATTATTCCTCCTTCCCCTACATATTTGCGTCTATTTTTAACCTAATTCATCTCACATTAAAACCTACACATCTTAAAAAACCCAAGTTTATATGGTAAACTCTTGTTTAGAAAGAGGAATCATATGAGTAGTATTTACTCTAAGTGATCATACGTGTTATTTCTTTTATATGAATAAGCCTTTGAGTAAGAAAACTCTTATTTTTTAATTTTTGCACACTTAATTGATATTTTGTAATTCTGTATTTAACTCAGAAAACATTTTTGATTATATGAATAAGTTATATTTATGTTAAAAAAACTACAAATAAAGTTTTTTTAGATATCTCATTTATATGAGCATTGTAAATAATGGCTTTTAGAAAAATAGGTCTATAGGCCTCAAAGGCAGGTATTTTTTTTTATTATTAATACAATTTTCTTGATTTTTGAGTTAAAACTGATGTAATGATAGGTGAAGTTTAGATTCCTTAATCAAATGACTAATGAGATTGGAAACAAACCCGATATGGTATTTTTTTTAATAAACTGATTTACTGACATCTCCATAGAATATGGATCTGGCATCAGGCTACACTTCAACTCTTCTGTTCCTGTCAAATCTCCAATTCCTTTTGACTAGGTATGAGACTGTCTCTATTCATGACATCTTGCAGCATTTTGACATAAACAGTACTCAGTTCTTTGTTCCACAAGCCCTTAACTACGTGCTCTTTTCTCAAAACTTGACGTCATTTTAATCCATCAGACTACCTGAAAATGACCTAATATCTCCAGAAAAACAATAGTCACTGCCACCTCAGTTTACCATCCTCAGAACCATATAGTTTCAACCTAACACAGTTGTTACTGATTACTTTCATATTAGTTTGTTTCAGGTCTATATTTTTTTTAGGAGAACTACAACTCTGCTGATCTTAAAGTATCCCAGTTAATTATGAAGTCATCAAAATAGCCTCTGATACTATTTTATTATGGGAAAGGACAACAGAGTTCTGTAGAGGACAATTGAGTCCATACAACAATTATAGCAATCATCATTACTGTACATATGCATGTAAAACCTCCATTCGATGTTAATTGTTTTGTCTAAAAAAAAACTAAAAAACAAAAAAAACAGGCACGGAAATTAATTTACATTCATGTGCTTTATGCACAAAAATGGATACTATTATTTTTGCATTATTAAATGTAATTTTGGATTTAACTCAAGAGTTAAAAGAAGAAAAAAAGAAAAAAGTTATTTATGATATTTTTGTGTCATTTAAATTTGTATACTTGGAAAAACGAATAAAAAAATATATCAAAACAACATACAAATATATAAAAAAAGGTTACATATAGTTTTGTACATTTTTTAAATGCAAAACGTCGAGACAGGTCTACATTAGTCATTCAATGAAGACTAGTAAAAAAATAAAAAGACATTTCGCCGAATAATAGTATGGCATATAAAAAAAATATATGCATATTCTAATATTAATTTATCAAAGAGCTATATAATATTTTTCTTGGCATATACTTACCTAGATAGATAAATAGTATTTATTCGAAGAACTGTACACAAACTCTCAATGTAGGTATAATATATTATATCAATTTTGGCATAATGAAATTGTAAAGTCATATCTTTTATGAAGTAAAAAAATAGTGTCTTAAAGGGTAGTGTATTATTTAAAAAAATAATCTAATTCATTTGGTATTGGTTTTGAAAAACAGACCAAGACAAGAGCACGATGTTGAGGAATCGAGTCACACTGGCACAAAAAGTAGGTATTCGCTTTATATAGTATGAAGATCAAATAGGGGTACAGTGATTCAAAATTCAATTCAAATTTTAAAAAAAAATGAAAAAGGACTGATACATTTATTCTTGCCTCAGGAAAGTATTTAAATAGTTGTACGTCTTGTTTGAGATCAAGAAAGGAACAAGATCTTGAAATATTGAATTACAGACCTAAACTGCCAACATTCAATTTCAAGTCCCTTACTAGGTAAACCTCTTATTTTTCGATCTTTTTTAATGAAGGATTTCCATTATCAAAACATATAAGAGCCTTTAAAATGTTGTCTCAATGATTGTTACACATAAAAAAAAGAAGAAGGGTTCTTCCTATGGAATATTCTTTTTAAAAACTAGGAAATGGAAAATGCACTTTTAGACATTTGTATGTCTAATTTATATTTATGTACATACATATACTATTAAAAAAGAAACACAAGCGTGATATAATAATTACATTGTGTGTCAGCTTAGAAAAAAAAAGAAAAAAAAAAGAGACCGCATTAAGTTGAAAAAGAAAGGTCCAAGTTCCCTTTTAGGGACTTAGTAAAACATAAATGTATTTAATAAGAACATAAAGTTTTCTCCGTGTTGAGTAATTAAAAAATAATTCAAAGAGGAAGAAATAAACTCCTTTCTCGATTGGAATTTATTCCCTTGTGCAAGTAAGTTAATGCCTCACGTAGTATATTGTATATGTAGTATATCTAAATTTAATTTAATAGGAAGTATAACTCTTGACAGAATCTCATCAATTTTCTCCTGACCATAGTATAATAACAAATACAAGAAAATCAAATCAACTAAGGTAAACAAACTCTGCATGCAATCAAAAACTAAATATACCAATATATTAATATCAAAATGAACAACATTTATTTTATGTCCTAATTGCCTGTCCTTTGATCATTCAGAAGGGATCACATAACTTTAAATAATGTGACAAATAGTGTTATCATTGTCCATTTTTTAAAAACAAAAACTAAGGTTTTTGTTTTTTTGCAATTAATTATTTTTATAAACACAATGAATATATAAAAATACAGTGCTTTTAAAGCAATTATATTAATGTAAACATTCAACGTTTGAATAATTAAAAACAATCCTTTTCTTTTAGCTCAAATCTACCATAATAGTTTGGCTTAATATACAAATTTCGATTTATTGTGTATAAAAGTATCAAAATGCTGTCTTTTTTTATATAAAAATACTTCGATAGGAAAATATTTGACTCTCTCTCTCTTGCTAGAGATCCTGTTTTACACCTACTGGAAATTTAGTATTTTATTATTTCATAACATAGGTATATTGATGTATCTATCCTTTGGAAATGATACAGTATATTTATTCAAAATGAATTATGCCCAATGAAGCATCAAAATGTTCCGAATATTGTAAATTAACTACAATACATGTTACGTTCCTTCTTTTTTCTTTCTTATCCCCCTTTACAATTATTTTACCTATAAACTATAGTCTACAGGTGCATCATATATGTATGTGATATATTGATAATTGGAAAAAAAAAATAGGGACTAGGAATCAACATAAAAAGCTCATATTATTTATGCGTCGGATAAATGATTTCGAAACTGTTTCATATCGGTACAAATTTTCAATATTTGGGATGCAATATGTTAAATACCTTTAATATATAGCCTTATACTGATTTTAGTGGTATTAAAGTTAACTTTTAGCTAGCAACTCCCGTCCCGAGTTATATATTTTACAATTGTATAACACGAAGCTACTCCAAAAATAAGTTTATCATCATTTACTATGAAAAAACATGAATTTATTTTGTAATTTTTCAATAATGTATTCTTGAAATTTAATATTTTTTTCCAAAATATAAAATAAATACTTAGATTTTACAGTATTTATTGTTTACTACCAGAATCTCAGAGTTTAAAAATTAGTATTCCGGGGAAATGATTAACCCTTCTTGCTAGTAGTGCTTTCTTAAAATTCTCCTTGTTCCGTCCCTATTATCGGTTCATGAAAAACGTTGCAAATTTGAAATGATCCTTTTGAATGCGTCATTTTGACATAGATTTCCGTAAAGTACATCAAATTATCAATTTAATTTGTTCAGTAAAATTCCAAGTATCTTCTACTATAATACTTGCTTAATATTTGGGCAAATGAAATGCATGAAAATAGTTGGCCATTAATTTTAATTTAGGCTTAGTTAAAGTATTACTTATTATCACGAACACTGGATGTTTACTATTCTATATTAGAAGAGCTAGATGTAGGATTTCATTGAGCCCTGTTTGATCAAATGTACAACATTGTATCCTAGAGGGACGGGTCGTATTTTTTTTAGGATTGATACATCTCTTCCTGCAAGAGTCTATTAAAATTAGTAATTAAATTCGTCGAACAGATTCATTGTACTTCTTACAAGAATAGATTTGTTCATTATCCCACAAACATGCTATATTTTTTTGTCAGCTGTTGATGTGTTTACTCCAGCTCCCCTCTAATTTCACTCTACAACAAAATTTGAAATCTTGTCTCTGCTCGAGTATTGTTGAAAATTTTATATTTGCTTTTATGTCGAATTACAAGATAATGAAAATTTTAAAATAAAATTTTTGCTTCTCTGATCTACAAGAGTTTTCAGGTCAGGAACAAATTTAGATTTTTACCAAGGATAAATTTGACGTCACATCTATTGTAATATAAAATATCACAATGTTCTTACAATTGCTAAAAAATATATTAATAATGATATCCAGTTCTATTTTCGTTTTTGTTTTTTTTAATATAAGAACATCCTTTCACAGTATGAAATATGCACCGACAGACACGGATACCGTGCATTAAATAATAAAAAATATGTACATATATACATGAATTAATAATGATAGGAACAGAGAACCATTTGTCGTTTGTGTTAAATAACACCTGAGATGATAAAGAGAGCATATCAGGTGATATGATGACGTTGGTGCTTTTAATTTCAATATATATCTGTTTTATCAAGCATTTTTTAAATTAATTTCGAACGATAAAACATATTTATTTACCAGATGTGTTTATACTTATTTCATAAATCATCAAGTATTTTTAATCAATTTTAATCAATTCTTCTCCTTTAACGATCTAACAAAGAATGAACATCATTAAAAGAAAAAAGGCCAAGGGTAACAAGTGTATTCCTTTACTAATCTAAATTTCTGATTCTAAATTTTCTAATCTGTATGAGGTAATTATCAGACATATGTGTCTACCTACCTAAAGTACCAGGTGAATAATTTCCTATTTGACACATATTTAAATACAAGAGTATAAAGGCCAATCATTAGAGATGTAATTCATGGATTTTCATCTGTTCAAACAAGTTTTCAAAAAAAACAAAAAAAAAAAACAAGGATTCAAAACAAGTAAAGACTTTGATGATGTCAAAAAGTATATAGTAACATCATGGAGAGCAGCATGTCCATCGATGAAGTTTGAACATAAAAAATACATAATCGCTTATCTTTAAAAATATATTGCAGCTTACCAACCGATATAATTTAGAATTGCTCATTGCTCCTCGTTATCTCATTATTTTTCGACATCTCTTAGTATATTATACTGCTACTTATAATTTGTGCGTAGAAATATAAAAAAAGGTCCAAATCTTCCTTCCTAATATCAGCTGTCTTTGATATGATTTTTGAGAGAGTAGTTAATAAAATTCAGCTATGTCACTCAGTGTAACAAAATGGATAATGTATTATGAGTGCTACACATGTATTCATTGTATCAAATGATTCATCTGTACGTAATTGATGCAAAAAGTTTTGTTTGGGCCATTTGTACCTTTCAAAATTGCCAAAGAGTATCTGTCACTCAATTAGGATAAAATACAAATGCTCTATAAACAAATAACAGAAGTTGGACAGTTGAGAGATCTTTCCCTGAAAATGAAAAAAAGAGATTCCATAAGGAATGAGTAAATTTAATTCCCTAAATTAAAGATTGCAATCTGGAAAGACTCTCAAAGATACTGACAATGCAGGAGACTAGGTTTCCATGCAATATTTAGGAAAGGATTGGTTATATTTATATTGGAAACCTAGTAATTGATCTTATTTTAGAATGTTTATCACATAAAAAAGTAACTGAAAAAAGCTAAAAAAAAAAATTCTCCCTGACTGGAGACACTCTCAAATATTTAAAAAGTTCTTGCAGTCTTATATCATCCTCGATATTTTTAAACCTCTTATTTGACTGCTTCTAGGGAACGTATTCAAAACTGTTCTAGCAAATATTTTTTCATGCTCAGTTTATTCAGCCCATTTTTATTGACATTAAAGCCATACAAAAGTAAAATATTTCATCTAGAGATGAACCGATTTCGGTTGTTTACATTTCTTTGTAGTAGAGATGGGTAGACTGAAAACAATTGAAACACGTAACCAAATTTTACACAACAAGCTTACATTTTATTACTCAATGTTAAACTAATTAAAAGACACTTTTTCGCAACTTGCATTTGAGTGTGTAACGTGTTTCAACTGTCTCTAAGTGTTTTTTTCTTTAATTTAAAATTAATCAAATTATAATAATCATCAATAAAAATAAGAAATGTGTAGCCCAAGAGAAAAAGATCATTTTCCTCTCATTTCCCCTCCTCTGTTAGAAATTTCTCTAGAGAGTGAATGTTATTACATTTTATGTATATATGTATTGTAATTAAAGGAGACTGAATTCATTAGGAAATACTAAAAGTGATTAAATTTTTCATTCCACACAATATTATGTAATAAATAAGCAGTTTCCATTTAGTTGGTCTCTGGGTTCTTCAATTAACATTTCCAGAGTCGGTAAAATGTACATATATGTATATCCGCATTGTTCTTATTATCTTACCTTTTTTGCTTTGTTTCTCTTTTCTACTCTCTTTGTTTTCCTCTCAATAATTCCACCTTAACCCTCTCTCTCTCTCTTTTTTTCTCATTTTACTGAAATACTGTATAAAGTTAATTATTTCATAACAACATAAAAGTTATTTCCACAAAATCATATCCCTACAGGAACATAATTATATAAATCCCTTCCTTGAAAACAAGGGGGAAAAGAAAATATTTTTCTGTCTTTCTTCTTCTGTATGTCATTTGGTTTATTGTATGTTCTTACTGGCTATATACGTTATACTATATATATATGTGTGTGTATATAACCACTTTTGTCTGTATCTGTTCTTCATACCTTTCATTTGTCGCAAAATGTTTTCTCCTTAAAATAAGAATATTGAAAAAATAAGGGGAAAAAACAGAAACTTTTCTTTTCCTTGTAGAACTAAAAAACACATCAATATGGAAGGTAAGACATTTTTTAAATAAGTTGATTTTTAACATCATTTTTCGTTAAATTTATTTCATTACTTTTACAAAGTTTTTTTTTTTACATTACGTATATACATAAAATATCCATGGGCAAAAGGAGACTCAACTCTCAGTAGAATCCCTAGATTTAATAACAATAAAAGATCTATGTGCATTAACACTGGTGAACAGGAAAAAATCCTAAGGGTTATAAGTATAATAAAAGTTATTCAGTTTTGGACGCTGATTTCAAATATGTATTTTTTTTTCGAGAGCCCGACGGTTTTCAAAAAATCGGACTCTACTTTTTGAGGTAATTTGGCCCATTTTCCAACTTCAATTTAAGCCTAGAAGGATACTCATTTTGTGCATTAAAAAATGTTGATTCGCTAGTGTATTTAATGCAAATTCCACTTCCAGTCTTTGTCTTGACTAATTCTAATGGTCTCAGATGAGGTAGTTTTGGCGACAAGGTATTGCAGTTATATTATATAGAATATTATAATTTTACGATGCCCTTTTAACAAGATCTATTACAAATGTAGGTGAGGGAGATGCGTCCTCCTCAACGATCAAATAAAGAATTTATAATTAAAAAAAACCAAGGTTTTTCTTTTTCTAATCATAAAATTATTGGGTTTTTTTTTTCAAAAATCGCAACCCCAATTATGAACAACATCATTTTCTTTTATTCATTGTAATGGAGAAGGAAGGAAACATTCTTACAAAAACATTGGAATTATTTGCTGCACAAAAAAAGTACATGCAATCCCCTCAGTTTTTTTACTAATTTTGAAAAACTTGATATTTGATTACCCCTCCTACCATTTTCAAATCAGGTCGTGATTACTAATATAATGAATTTGATCACTTTTCTTAACATTTCAGTTTTCATTTGATCTAATTTTTATGATTGATTTTGTTCTCCCAAGGGACTGACTATCTTGGATTCGATTTCGGTTATAAAATAAGAAATATGAAAATGTAGTTGAAACAAGATCGAGTTCGAACTACAATTGTAGTCGCAGATAAAATTTTCATTTTTTGGTTTGTAGTTTCCTGGGGAAACTCAAATTATAAGACTTTCCTAGGTTATAATTAGGGATGTATCTTTCCCAAAAATTTGACGTTTCGTTCAAATCAGACGCAAAAGCCATCCCTTGAAACAATCTTTGGTAAATGATTTTTTCAAATATATCAACCACAAAGGTCATCATCAGTAGGAATGTAAATCATATGCAATTCGGGCGTGTGATAAAAAAGTGGAGTTGGCTCTTCAAACAGGTCTTTTTGTTTTCCGAAGCTGTTATCATTTTTCCTTTATTTCTGAGGGGAGAACATCTACCTGATAGTAAAGATCTCGCATGAAGGAATACATGCATTAAGGTTAATAAAGCTAATAAAATGTAAACAAAAAGAGCTCAAGTCCTCGTATAACTATTATTAGTTAAAAATATATAATTTCCTGACATTAATTTGAAAATTAATTTTCTGCCTCTCATCTATGTTATTATTTATTGTTGTATATATAAAGGAGAATAGCAGCTTGTGCCTCAGTAAAACGTCATGACAGCTCAAGCTGCTTCCCCCCTCGACATTCATTAAATTGTCAGGGTTGCCAGGTTGATTTTCTCTTTCTTTTTTTATAACACGCCCGAATTGCATATGATTTACATTCCTGATCATCAGTATATCTTGGAGACATAAGCATACAATGTTAATAAGAATAATAAATACATTAATTAAGACTGTATTAAGAACAATGGCCGGCTATTCTCGTGCATGAGAGATACTTTCTGAACAAATTCATTTGGTAAACTCATGTACTTTACTGTAATTGATACAAAAATGATGTTTTGTAGATAGAAATTTAAAATTTGAAGCGTTTTTGTAAGAATCCAAGGCTTATTATAAGTCCCATATTAAAGACTCATACTACCCTAGTCAATACAAATTTATGTTGTTAATGGAAATGTTTTTTGAGGAATCTTTGATGGTCCGTTAAGGAACCCCTGGGTTATACAAACTCACATTGGCAAATTCTGCCCTAGACTAAGTATAAGTAATGGTGTTACCCCATAATTTTCCCAATAGTAACAACCATTACTACGAAGCAGTCCTGCAGTGAGATAATCTCAACTTAAAAACTCAGATGTTGAATGCAAACTAGGAAACAATATACAAGAAATATCTAATAATTTTAATGATGTCCAAAAGATAAATTTTGATATATATTATATTTATGTACAATGTACATCGTCTTTATAACCAGTTAAATATTCAATTCTTTAGTTTGTTCATCACTATTTACCACTATTATAATATTATTGATAGGAATGACCATATTGTAAAGAAAAATTACAGTTTCATTATTAGAATAGGAACAACGGTTGCTTCCAATTTTTTTAGTTTTTTATTATTATTTATTTCTAGTTAGACCCTCGTAATGCTATAAAACAAAGCAGCGAAATATATATGTTAGCTTAGATAACTTCTGTGTCTAAAGGGATTTTTTTCTTCTTGAAAATGTCGATTTTGAAGAACATAATATGTACATAAGTTTATTCCAAGACAAAAAGTCAGCTCTTCAACAAGTGAATTTATGCAAAAATTGATCACGAGATCCTCGTTTCATAGCTTTGGACCGTTGATACTAAGAACATTTTCAATGTAAAATACATATTACTTTTTCGAAATGAAGCCATGCACTGTATTGATTTACAATAGTAGTCTATATCTGAACCTTAGATCCAGAACACGAAATAACCTTTACTGCGAACGCAATGTTAATTTTGTAGAGTTGGAGATTTTAGCTAATTGCATGAGTTTTGGATAAACATCTCGACTTTATTATTTATGCACTCTTTCACCTGGTCTGCTCTGGAGCAACTTATAGGTAATTGTTTTGTTGTTTTAATTATGGTTAGAAGTAGTAACGCTATTACTTTTTTAGTAATTGAGTAATTCATTTGATTACCTTTCCCTACATTATAACGCCTTTATGCAAAAAAAAAAAAAAAATGACCGTTATCCTTTTAGTAAAAAAATAAAACTTTAATTCCATAAGTCACGTTTCAGATAGTTCCGTATGACATGTACAAGGTCATTATCATGCGTAGCTCAGTCAATAATTATAATTTTAATTTAGAGGATTTACAACTAGATTACTATACTGGCGTCTATCAACTATTAGTATAGTTTGACTTACAAATATTACTAAGTATACTTAGGTAAAACATTATACTATATATGAAGGTATTACCTATTTATTGTATTACCTTCAACATGATTTACCACACCTAATAAATCAAATTCAAGGGAATTTCTTATCGTTATTTCTTCTTTTTTTAAAATTTTCAGAAAAACAACTAAATTTGAATGTTTAAGCCTTTTTATCTTCAACTTATTTAATGCAGGAATAAACAAATTAACCTATTAATTATCATACTATGCGTATAAATAAAACTGTTTTAATAAGAAATGTTCTTATAAATTCAGATTTATGGATATTTAATACCAATTTTCCAGAAAATTATATTTTTAATAGTGAAAATTCCTTTTTAGACGTCGTAGAACCTTAAAACAAAAAAAATACAAATTGAATAATTGTATGTTTTAATTTAAGTTATGTACTACTATGAGAAAAGAAAATCAGGGAAATTTGAATTTAATTTTTTTCGGATTCCGATACTGTCATTGACATCTCTGCTAAATTACTTTAAAACAGTCATTAATGTTTTAGATACGCTTCATTTTGTGAAGAAATAAAATCAAATTTCTCGTTTTTTAAAATGTTTGAAAGATGATGACTAAAATGTAATTTAGAGAAATGTTGTTGAAACTAAAAGAGTTGAAAAATGAATATTACAGACAGTACTAATTTAAAATTTGAGAATCACTGATTTATTTCAAGGGATACATAACCTATTACTCAAGAAACCGACCGTCCGATCTTTAAATTTAATAGCATATCTAAGCTCATCAGTTATTATTTTGTAATTATTTACATAATAAAGTTTTTGTAACTGTTTTGAAAATTGGAAAAAACGTTGGAATTGCCCCTTTTGAGGGGTCGACATAAATCTTTTGATTCCCGATATTTTTTGCTCATAGTTGTATGTAACTCATTTAAAGAGATATGAACAAATCAAAAAATGTCTTTGCTGTTATTAACATTCAAGATCAATTGAGGATTTTAATAACCTTACATTTTATCGACTGATTTCTTAATAATCCGAAATTGACTACTTATAATTGTAGTATGTTCTTGTTTTAATGATATAGAGAAGACTGAATTCGAATGGATTAATTATAATTATCAAAGCAAACTAATATTTTTCTTTCCTTCCTTAAACTCAACACTATATCAACATTTTGCCCATTTCTATACATAACTTTTATTGGTACGGTCCACATCTTCAATCACTAAATAGACATGTTTACTAGATGTTTAGAAATTTACTAGATATTAATCGTAGTTAAAATTGTTAACTTTGATGAAATTTTTTCGTAGACATTTAATGTTGTGTTTTCCCTAGAACTCTGTGACATCCCTGCAGAAATGAAATTACGTTAAAAAAACAAGAAAATAATATTATACATGAGAGAATTTAGTGTTAGTTTGTATAAAACATGATCAATAGACAGTCACAGATTTCCCAGACTTATTATAAAAGATCATGACAACACATGTTAAGTCTGAATCAAATGTTATAAATTTGCAAAATACATATACAAAAAAAAAAAAAATTAGAGAGACTAGACAAAAAAAGAATATCCCATATGTACACATCCAAAAACAGTCAATATATTGATATCTTTCCACTTGCGATAAAGGGATAAAAAAAAAGATGGCAATATCCCAGCTGAACCTCTGGCAAATGATTATTTTACTGCATCTTTTTTATTCTATTTATTTTGTTGTTGGATTCTGTCATTCACATCGGTAGCAGTCCTTCCGGAGTACAAGCACCAAATTTTCTACATGCATATATTCTAAATGTAGTGCTTGGATATTATTATTCATTCCTCATTTAAAATCTTCTAAATATTGAATTGTCAAATTGCTATTTTTTATTTTCTTACTTCTTTTTATTTTTTACATAAACACCAGAGGTATCATATGTAAATCATTTTTTATGGTACATAAACATATATTTACCTATTTACGGATATCTCCATAAAATTGTACTGCGTCTTCATTTTTCAACAGATTTACCATGTTCAAACGTATGTATAAATGTATTAGTTTGAACTCCTCCCAAATCTGTAGATATTTGAAAATGCAATTGTATTTTATTAAAGTCTTTAACCTCAGGGGGGGGGGGGCATTTGCTTATGAATAAATTCGAAAAGAATGCAAATAATTGTCCGTCTTATTATTTAGGTAGATAGAATGCAGTTTACCTGAGAATAGTTAAAAAGTTGAGGGACCCTGTCGACATGATACAATCTAACACACGTTAACAAATGTATATTTTTATAGCTTGAAAGAGGGAAAGGATTTAATATTCTATGATTTAACAGACCTCTCACTGAATAAGTTATTTTCATTGTACATATAAATTGTTTTATAAAAAGAAAAGAAAAAAGAAAACTGTAACGGAGTGGTGGTGTTGTGTTGTGGTGGTTGGAGACATAAAGGATAATTATAAATCAGGAAGTATTTAATAAATGATAACAGGATCAACTCTGATCATCATTGATAAATATTAGCGTACTATATTGGGAAGAACATGAAAAATTAAAGTTGGCAACACCGGAATCGAAATCAGTAGAAATTTTGCCTAAAACGTCATTCTGCCCCGATAGTTATTTAGCCATTGTTATTGTAAAACTGATAAAATACAACATACAGTTGAATTTCGTGTCTTTTATTATTTTTGAGATACAATGAAGGTTGCTTAGTGGGGAACACAGCATTATCCCACTGACGTAGAAATGTAATTGCTATGTACTTTTTTCTCAACTATGAAATGTTTCTTTTGCGTCTTATTTTTGTTCTGAACGTTGATTTGCTGTACTCAAAACATTTCTCGTTGGTCTGTGAAAATATTCAATATCCTAACTATAACTAACTATATAATGAATTCAGCATTAATTGCAACAAAATGTCATAAGAACAATTTTTATCGAATAACAAATAAAATAAAACCACGCTTACACTCTATTGTATTTTTATATTACACATTAGACAACATTATTTAATAAGCATATGACAACAATGAGATTGCAAATATATAAACAATATGTAAAAAAAAGCATACGCTTCATTTTAAATAAGAGTAAAGTTTTATTGATTAACTTTTATACCAATTTGTATATTAGAACATTTTTACTTTTTGCTAAAAATGTTTCATACTTCGGATAAGATTTGAAAATAATATCTCTTTTACTTTAGTTAATTTCATAATATAGTAAAAATAGTATTAATACCTACTAAAATATCCAACAATATTTCTGACGTTCTGTAGGCAGAAAATATGTAGATTAAACAAGGGATAATGTACATAGATGTAGATTTTAGATGAAACATCTTGATTTTGAAATGAACATTTAGTATACTAAAGGTGTGAGCTCGACTTGTACTTCAACAAGTCGTGACTTGAATTTGAATTTGAACCCCTTGACTTAATAAGACTTGCAAGAAATGTAATTCAAGTACTTTTTCCAATATTTAAAGAGAATAATAACTTTTGGTACTGTGCCTATAGATAAACTTGACACAAATATTTTATTTGTGTCCAAATATCTTTAGTCACGACTACTTAATTTTCGGCAAGTAAAATTTTATCAAAATTTGTGGTAGAATTAGGAAAACTTGCTGCAAATATTTTAAAAAGAAACACTTTTTTGTTGATCATTTCTAAAGCATATTAAATTCTTCGTTGATTTACTAAGATTTGGGATCTGAGATAGTTATTTCTTATTCAAATAACAGTAGTAACACATTTTTGACCAAATACAGAACTGATGTGATCATGCCGGCATTTATTTTCTATTTGGAAAGCTGTAGCCTATTGGAATTTTTATTTTCGAGATAGTTTATTTTTTCAAAAGTATTATCTAACAATTAGAGTGTAAATTTTTTTTTATTCTATTGTTAATGAACAGTAGTAAACAAATCCCGAATATCAGTATATTAAGTTATATAAATGAAGGAACATCAATATGGTCTAAAAGTGTACATATCTATTTCAAAATCCTTGTAGTGCATTTTCCGAGATACCATTATTCCAATTCTAGCATTAAACCGTAATTTACTCAATCTGTAAAACAATCTAGCTATATTCAAAATAGAAATGTTGTTATAGATTGAATTATGTATTCTCATTATTATCATTTTTTAAGTAATCAGAGCAAACATCTCATAAAAAAACTAAGGTTTCCACAAAACATTATTTACACTGATTATTTTGACTATAGTTTATTAAATAAATAGGAACTTGTTTTTAGAAACGAGGAACCTTTATTATTTGGGGTGATCGAGGTATATTGAATGTGATTTGATAACTGACTTTATTGCTTTGAGTATAATTTGTATAATTCAATAAATAATATGATAATTATTATGGTTTCAGATCGATTGACTTCTGACTCTAAAATGACGGTTAAGAAGAAACGTAATAAGTTTGCATATCATGATCATAGAAGGTAAAACAAATGATATAAAGTGTTATGTATCTATGTAGACCTTAAGTTACTCAAATTATATAAGATTTACTTTGTAAATTTGACTACCAAAATGTTAAATAGAAAAGCAAACAGGATAACAAAGAAAAATACAACTTTCTATATCCAAGACCTTTCTACAATATTATTATACCTACGTATTATAAGTATGTACTTAATTTGTCTGATCAATATTTTCTTATATTATCGGATTTTTCTCGTTGAGTACAATGAACTCCAACTTCGATGATGATTTTGATGAGTTTAGTCGCATATTGCTCCCAAATTCAACGGAATCATTCATTTTTGATTAATTCTTTTCAGTGAGGAACTTCGGGACAAGGAAATTGAGATCAAATTGGAAATATCAAAGAAGGTGAGTCGACTCAATAAGCCTGTAACTTTCACTGATGAGCCTGCAAAAATCCTGGAAGAAGTTCTACCCAATGATAAACTTACAAAAGACTATATTGATCTTGATCCCTTACATCGCTCAGTTCAATGTTCGTCAGAAATATCAGAGCATTACGTAAGTGTTATTTTGACTCTCTTTTGAATAGAAGGAAAAAAGAGTAATAAAATGCTATTTGTTCATCAAGAATTTTATTCATAACCAATAAAAAAAAGTGTTAGTATTGTATAATGAATGTAACTTTTACACTTGTAATGATAAATTATGCCTGGAAGAATTGCTTATGCATTTACATCTACAACAACAACACTTGTCGAACTTGAAGAGTAAAGTAAAATCCATCAAATTTGTCATAGGTCAATACTGAACGTGCCGAATATACAAGTCAAGGCATGAATCATATAGAAGGAGGATGGCCCAGGGATATCAATCCAATGGAAAATGACCAAACCATGAGATTTCGTAAAAAAGTAGAGAAAGACGATAATTACATTCATTCTGTTCTTAATCTTTGTCAGGTATTTAAAACAATTAAGTGTATGAGTTGTGAATCACAATTTTTTTCTTTAAGTAGGCTATGGAATCATGTATTCGTCAGAACACTGCTATTGAAATATATCAAGATTATTTTGAAACAATTGATGAGTCCACAAAATGTGAAAAGCCAAAAGCACAAAGCGTCCACGTTTTTAGAGATCCTTCTAAAACAATTAAACGGCCCATTAGCTCTATATCTTGGCGTCCTGATGGAGGCTCTCGTATAGCAATCGCTTATTGCAATATGGAATTTCAAGCAACTCACCCTGATACGCCCAAGGAATCATATACTTTTCAAATAGGTATGTTGCTTCAAATGAACCAGATGATCTTAAATAAATTCATGTGTAACATAATTCTTAATCCTCATTGTTAAATTTAAAAATGCAATTAGATTATACACCGAAAGGAGTCAATGGAAAGAGACATGTTTTACAATTGTGAAAAGCTGAAATTTTCAACTCCTGTATTGTCCTTTTAATTCATAAATATACTATATTGCGAATTATATTTTGAATCAAATCAAATTAAATCAATCATGTTACTCAGACTATTTGAAATTTGTTGTTATGAATACTTTTTAACTAAAATCTTTTTTCAAACTTTTTGCTTTAAAAGATTACACTAAGGGTTCTTTATGCTGGGATAATATTGATAGGGGTGAGACTTTTAAAGGGCATTAATTTTATATTAGTACCATATATCTTACTAATATAAAATTAATACCCATGATAAATCAGCTGTCTGTTAGGATTTTACTTGTGTTATTGCTATATGATAGCCATAGATGACCATCAAAAACATCGCACACTAAAAAATACTAAGGATTTACAGGTCTATTTATGTTCATCTATGGACAAAAAAAATTGTGCGAGTAAAAATAGGTATTACTCCTGATTTATAGATAAGGATGTAAAAAATGAGCCAATTCTAAAAACACACTTACGATGACATCATACAAAATATGACACTCTTGCATAGAGGCAGAAATTCAGACGATCACATTTGAAGGAGAAAATGAAGCTGCCATTATTTTGCCGTTTTACTTAAGAACATGTAATAACTACATAGGACAGCAAATTTGAAATGTCAAAAACCTTAGGGGGTATAAGTGTAATAAAAGTCATTCAATTTTTGCACGTTGATTTCAAATTTGTAATTATTTTTTCGAGAGTTCGACAGTTTTCGAGAAATCGGACCCTATCAAATCAAAACTCACGGTAGAGTTACTAAAAAACAAATGCAATAGACTGAAGTAGTAGCGTGCAGAAGGACTTCAGCTGATTTCGTAATCCTACAGTAATCTGAATTTATCAGAAGAGTAAATTTAAAGATCAGAATTCTTCATTTATCGTTAAAAATAACTTATTTTTATTTTATAATAAACTTATCTAAAAATGAGGTTGAAAAAATAATAGTTTTGTTAATTTACAAAAAACAACATTCTTTATTATTTATATTATAACATACATATACATATATAAAATAACCGGAGCAATTACGTAAGAAAATACATAAATAAACACTACATTTTATAATTAGTGCTCCAGAGTAGAATTTCAACAAATATTAACAATGTAAATTATTAATTAAAAAACCAAAATTATTGCATTAAAAACTTAAAATATTATTTAAAAGTATTAAATAATCATACGCATATATTATAATCATACACAATCCTTTTCAAAAATTTCCTTTGGACTTGAGACATCGAAGGGATACATGTACTTGATTATATCTCTAGCATAAGTCCAAGACTGGCAACCAATAGTTGGGATTTTATGTCAAGGGACACATACCGAGCAGAAGCTGCTATCATGACTCCCCTGAGCTCATCTTCTCGAATGGGCTGATATGTTGTAAAACGGCTGGCGATGAGGGCTTTACAGTTGAGAAGTGCTATGTCCAAAGCTCTTGTTCTTGGATAAGCTCTCCTCCTTTTACTAGAAATTCCATAGAGAATCAGCCCTTTTAAATATTTTAACTCACCATCCGTCATCCTCAAGTTGAGAGACACTATAATAATAATTTGAAGGTTGAACCCTTTGCAAAGAAATATTCTTCGATGTATAGAAGCTTGGATGTTGTTCCAATTGTCATCATGAACACCGTTGCGATCCCACTTTATCCCTAATACAAAAGGCTTTCTGGCGACCAGATAATTATCAATTTTAAGGTCATCCATCGGATTCCAAAGACCTATGGGTAAAATAGCAGTCTTGTTTTTGTTGATTGCTAACCCGGTTTTTATTTCAAATTTTTTTAAATACCTAAGTAAGATTATTGTGTGTGCAATCAATTAAGAGTCGGAATTGGCTTTGATGGTCAATGTAACATCATCCGCATATAAATAAATGATATGAGGTAAAAGCTAACTCCAAAACTTCTATATTTTCTTTTGATTCCTTGCATGAGCTCTTCTATTGCCGCTATAAAAAGAAGAGGAGCCAGCGGACATCCCTGGCGGCAACTCTTATTTAAAGTGATTGGCTTACTCTCGAGTCCATCCATCGAGATAGCAGAAGTACCATTATATAATAAGGCACGAACTGGATTAAAAAAATTTCTTGGTAGAAGACTCTTAACAGCTCTAAGAATTTGTTTATGTGAAATTGAATCGAAAGCTTTTCTGAAGTCTACTGCAATAATTGTACCAAACTTTTTTCTAGATCCTACCATCTCAATTGTAGCTTGAATATTACAAGACACATCAGGAAGATTCCTGATGTTCTTCAAAAAACCCTTTTGTTCAACGACAATTACTTTGTTGAGAATTGGTTCCACTTTATGTGCCAGAACACCAGATATAATCCTTATATTCGGATTCATTGTAAACAATTTTGACACGTGTTGTATTTAGCTTAGTGTTTTAGAACATTAGCTCAAATTTTAATATGTAACTGTGAGAATAATTACACATTAGGTTTTAATTTTCATGGATGTATTATACAACATAAAGATACTATGAGGATCGTTTAGAGGAAAACATAGCGAAATTGACAACAGAACTCCTTTACTCTTTAATATAGTTAAGTTTGAGTCCGTAATATATTTGAGAGGCATTTGGGTATTTTCTGAAGCATCATATTCCTAAAAAAACATTATGAAATTAAACTATAGACCAGCGTTTCTCAACCTTTTTTCCCTTTCGGAACCCTCAAAATATATCCCATGTCTCACGGAACCCTTGCGCAAAAAATGATCACTAATGAGCAATAGGTCACTATAAAAAAAGTCAAAATTCTGGTGACAAAATTTTACCACACTGTAGAAAAAAACTGAAAAGTGTAATAGCTTATATAATCTCATTTTTCTCGCGGAACCCTTAAAGACCGTCAGCGGAACCCTAGGGTTCCGCGGAACCCCGGTTGAGAAACGCTGCTATAGACACTTGACTATTATGTCCTGTTATTTATTTTTGGGAATTATGACAAAAAGTACAAAAATTTCGTTTTAGAAGAATAGACTTGTTTTTATTAATGAATTAAAAATAGCTAGAAAAAGAATAACTGATTTTTCCCCACTTCGTGTCTTTGTATTCACGCTCATTTCTTGTTGACATTACACATATTAAGAATAGTTTTATGTAAATTACCTAACAGACAATAATAGGTTCAGGTGTATTGGGAATTAATAAGGCAAAACCAGCCAAGGAAATGCCCATATTCAGAAATTGAACTGATTATAATTGTAATAAGTCCTCACCTTAACGATACTGAGAAAACTGTATTCAAATTGATCATCAAAGTGGTGGTACCAACTAATATTTTCCCTTCCTTCCATAAACTCAACACTATCTCAACATTCTGTTCATGTCTAGTAATCACATAATTAAAGATGTATAAATGCCCCCATCTGGTGTGAAAAAAAGATCATCCCCCTTATGACATCTAAAATGATATGGTAATTAGTGAAATCATCTTATTTGATGTCGATATAACACTGTGAATGTGGCTGTGATAGCTCTTTAATAAACAAAATGAGGAAAAATATATTTAACAAAAAATGTTTAGTAAATAAAATAATAACCTTTGAAGAAGTATATTTGTATGAGCTAATATCCATTCCATATCTGGAATATCTATAATAAGAGAACATGTCAATTTTTATCTTTAAACAGAGTCCCTTATAAGGCTAAACACTCTTTTAGCATCATAATTTACCTCCATGTACGAAAATTCAGGATATTAATTTATTATCACAGTAAATTGTCCTTTAATAAGTAAAAACGGTGCTAATTAATTATACTGACCAACAATTTTTTTCGAACATTCTGTTGCATGAGGGTTTTTTCTAACAGATTATAATGCATTATTTATTGTTAATTTCAAATGCAATCTTAGTCTTTTTGTTTTTATGTTTTTAGATATTTACATTTTTTAATTTGAGAATTTACTCAAGGTATCTAATTCAATCATAATTTGCAGCTTGAAGTAACAGAATAAATTGAAAAATACATAATCTTTTTAAAACAATTGCACTGGTCAACAGTCAAAAATACTAAGGGATATAAGTATAAAAAAAGTTATTCAGTTTTGGACGCTAATTTCAAATTTGTAATTATTTTTTTTCGAGAGCCCTAAAGTTTTTGAGAAATTGGACCCTACTTTTTTAGCTTTTTCGGCCCATTTTCCAACTTCAACTTCAATTTAAGCCTAGAAGGACACAAATTTTGAGCATTAAAAAATAATTATTTGTTAGTGTATTTAATGCAAATTCCATTTCCAGTCTTTGTTGTGACTTCAAGGTACTCTTGGGGGGCGTAGGAGACGGGAGTAGGCCCAAAATTCGGCCAAATCCTTTGTACTTAAATAGCTCCTTGAATATTACATAAAATGGATCAATAAGGAATGCATACAAGAGCTTAGACCCACAGCTTTCAAACAAGATGTCAAGCGCCCGATAAGAGTCCCTAACTTTGAAGAAATCGTCCATTTAAGTGAAATTTTCATCCAATTTCGAGCAAAAATTCGCTAGAAATCAGTAACTCACTGTAGAGCTACTTAAGTAGTAGCAAGCAGAAGGATTTCAGTTGGTTTCGTAATCCTTCTGCGAGTAAAGGTTGTGTGGTATTATCACAACTTTTTTAAATGATAAGTTAATATATAATAAGAATTATTATTTCAAAAGCACAAGAAAAACAGCTGAATGATTCATGAATGATGAAAGAATGTTTTACAGTTTGACAACTGACATGCATTATGAGTACTACTCGTACGCGTTAAATTGTGCGCATTTATAAATCAGATGTATAAATGCGAATAATATTGTGCGTAGAGATTATTCAAAAAAATATATCATCAATCTATTAACGTTAAGTATCTACTGCTTACTTTTTTTAACTCTTTGTATAAGATGTCGAATATATGATGAATTCATTCATTCCTCAAAAAGTAAAAAAAAAAACAAAACACTTACCAATATTCGTAGGAGATGCGCAATAATAAGATATTTAATATAAAATGTTTTACGAACATATATTTTTCTGTGGTTCCTTTTAACTATGTCACTTTTCTTGTAGAAGATTGATACCTCTGTCAAAAAATTTAGGACTATTTAGAATAAATAAATTTTATAAAGTTGATGCTTCAATATAATTTAGGTCAGTATATCTACAAAGTTTTGTAATGAGATTGATAGATTTGTCTTTGATTTTGACGGGAAAATTCTGAGACAAGAGATCCTCACAATTTTAATACTTGAAATCAAATCATCTTAGAATCTTACACAATAAATTCGTTTTATAAACATTGAAGTGCATTGAACAAGTCCTTTGAATGAGCAATGATTTGTACGATTTAGTTAATAATTTCACTTATATAAATTCTTTTTTTATATAGAGGACCCAACACATCCAGAGACAACTATACAAACTCCAAGCTATCTAGTTAACCTAGAATACAACCCTAAAGATTTGAATATCCTTGCTGGTGGATGTTACAATGGACAAGTATGTAATAAAATAATCTATGCTTTCAAATTTCCACAATGACACTACCTAGTTAAAATGTATTTTACTAACTTTAATATAATTCATGAGGTTGGAGTCTGGGATACAAGAAAGAGTGGTAGTCCTGAGGGCCTCATTTCTTTAGAGTATAGTCATACAGATCCCGTGACTAAAACAATTTGGCTCAATTCCAAGAATGCCATGGAGTTCTTTACATCATCAACGGATGGTTATGTATGTATATACTCACTCTAATTAATGATTACATATAATATATAAGAAGTGTAAGGTTAATTTGATAAATAAGATAATTAGATCAATACATTTATATTTATATATTTCTCTAAAAAAATGCATTAAATCATATAGATCGTAATCCTTAGTCCTTTACTCTTGACAAAAAAAAAAGACATGAATTGAGAAGACTAATGGATTTATGTATCTACATGTGTAACTTTATGGAATGGATAAATAACTAAGTACATTATGTACGTAGGTAGGTTTTAAATAGGAGGCAGGGAAGATAGATAAATGGTACATAGGTATATATGTATATTATGTACATGAAATGAAATCATAAGAATTTAAGAAAGTGATGGAGTGGAAGACGAGAGCATGAGTTCTTCAGCATCCTCACGTATTACTTTCTGAAATGAATTTAGCGTTTCACAATAGGATACGGAGTGATCATGTGCAAAAAGATCAATGCAGGCTGTAACAACGTCATACGGAGTTTTCCCTCCCTCATTCACAATATCTAACCTCAGTATTCGTTGATTTTGTTCATTTCTCAGAGACAATAGTTCATTCAGTGTATAGACACAGGCATCCCCTTTCCGTGCAAGTTTGTGGAGGATTGTATGGCCCAAAGAGTCAGCTGTATTTGGATCTTGATGATGGTAAAGATACATGGCTGCAAGGTAAGATGCAATGGATGTTTTGTTGGATAGAGCTGCGAGCTCAAATGCGTTGAAATTTTGTTTGTTCCTTACGAAGAGTAAAGATGGAGAATGATCACTGTAGAGGGAAATAAATGCTAGAATTTGAGCATAAAGTAAGTTAGCTTCAATTCTCTTATCAAGACAAAGTTCCATGAGGACTGTGTCTCCGTCTGCAGAGGCAAGGTTGCTAAATATCTGAGGCTCAGTCCTTGATAACTTTTGACAATAATTATAGACATTCCGGTAGACGGAGTGTCCTCCAACGGAGCGTATTAGTTCCTCTTTTAGTGTTTCATGCAACTTAAAATCACTTTGGAGACACTGAGACTTGATATACTCTTCACGAAATAATTTCTTAAGTCCACAGCTTGCATTTTGGCACTGACACTTCAATACTTTACCAGGATAGTCCTTTACAATCCTGGTGAATGTACATTGATCCTGAGCACTGCTTTCAGGCTCAAATCCTGAATATAGAAGAGGGGATTTATTATCTATGGAACATTTGGGCACAAAGGCCTTGGACTCGCTCTCCTTACCAGACATGATTCACTAAAAGTAAAAGAATATATTCTAAGTAATACTAATGCTGTAATTAATATATATATATATATATATCAGCTACATGTGAAGATGAAACTCAAAAATGAATAACAATAATAAGAATAAGAATATAATATGTAAAATGTGCACTAATTTAAACACTTTTTCAAGAGAAGGGAGAAGGAGGAAAACCGAGAGCCAAAAAAAATTATAATTTGTAAGTTTGTTATAAATGGTTGAAAAAGGAGGGGAGGGAAAAGTAGGAGAGAAAGGAGGAAAAATGCCAGAATATTATTACTTTGCTTTCGGATTGTATTTCTTCCTTTTATTTCTTTTTAACTGTATTACACAAGCAGGAAGGTTCTATGTTCATGTATTTACTACTGCCTTCAACTCTTCTTTCGACGTTCCTTGCCTTACAAATGAGGAAGAAGAAGAAGAAGAGGATCCCTCAGAAGCTAAGCAAAGAAGAGAAAGAAAGAATTATTAATAATATCGAAAGAGAGAGAGAGCTTGAGAGAAGAAAAAACTACATGCATAGAATAGAGGGAATCCCTTTTTCCTTGGTTTCTCTCTCACATACCAAAGTAAATAATAATACTATGATAATCTTGGAAACACGAAAATTGATTACAAGACTTTGACAGGAAATATATATGCAGACGTACAAACACTTTGAGAAGGAGTCATCAGAACAAAATATTAATATGCATAAATACTCACTGCTATTATCAATTAGTGCTGTCTAGTTCAAACGATTCGTTCTAAAAGACCGAATCTTTAGGGTGAGCGAACTGAACGAATCACTAAATAAATTGATTCGTTCTTTTCTCAGTTGAATTGGGTTCCGCCGAACTGCCTCTAGCATGCCCGTTGGGATTGACACTGCCTGACTCATTCATTAATATTCTTGGAGCAACAAAACAAACTACACAGAGTACTGAGAAAAAAACGAATCAATTCAAATAGTGATTCGTTCAGTTTCACATGAACCATGACTCATAACATGGTTCATGAGTCAACGAATCACTTTAATGAACTGATTCTAGGGGTTCATTCCCATCACTACTATCGATGTCTGTATGAATAGATATTGATGCAATTAATAAGAAAGGAAAGACGCACTTTGAAGCATATGTTTAGAACACACTTTTGAATATTGTCTCTCTCTCTCTTTGATATGTAAAATATCAATATTAATATATTGGATGTAAGAAGCAAGTGTAACAAGGGTTACTATGTCTACACAAAAACGAGTTTTATGTATGAGAGGTTTTCAATAAGCGCTCCTCACAGCATTTAAATACTAACTATAGACACTCTACGTTCTTACAAATATACATACATTATTTTTAGTTATTTTACTCCAGAGGAGTACTGTAGTTGAGATAATACATAGTACAGTAGTTATTAATATAGACATAGTCAGACTTAGTATTAGTACTAGGAAAAGAGAAGGAAAAAATACTTGAAATTGTCTGCCTTTTTTTAAAAGCACTTCTCCTCCTTTCTATGCCTATATATTCAGGGTGCACCTCTAAAAGTTTCATTAATAGGATTTTAACACGTACATACATATTAGAGACTACATTAGAGACTATTCAATATACAGCAATTATATTAATGAACATCCTTGAGCCAGAGCGTAGAATAGAACGCAGCTGCAGCTCTTACAAAGGAAGAGAAAGAGAGCTAAACATATACTTTAATTTAAAAATATGAATCCTTGAGTCTATCTACTATACGAGGTACCTATATAGATCTTAATGCAAATATTCTTCACAAGCCTCGTCGTGGCATCATAAGCATGTAAGGAAGGAACAAGAAGAGAAGAGAAAAAGAAACTCCTCTCTATGCATTACCTACACTATTTGTCACTCTAACTTACTTTTAGTCATACATAAATAGGAACTCTTTAAAAGACTACACAGGTGTTGATGCATTCTTTGAGTCAACGAATCCCTTCATTCAAACTCTACTCCTTTCAAATAATGATAATAATATTACTCATTAATAATAGATGTATTTATCCATAAATAAAACAGATTCTTAGGATGAAGTTATGTGATTTATAATTCAATAATCTTCCTATAAATCTGAATAATTTTTCCCCTTTTTATACAATTAATTAATTATTATTCTATATTATATTCTATATAATTATTTACTTAGGTCAAATGGTGGGATATCCGCAAGTTTAGAGAGCCTACTGAAGTCCTAGTTCTGGATACGAACAAGGATCCGGATGTAAGGAGAGCTCATGGGGCTTCCTGTCTGGAATTTGAATCCACGATACCTACTAAATTCATGGTTGGTACGGATAGAGGTATGATGGTTAAATAGGGACATACATACGTATATATATATATAACGGCGTTCTCTTGATTGATTCTCGCAACCTTTCTCCTCAAAAGATAGAGAGAGAAAAGGCCCCAAAAAACTTGAATATTGTAAGTCAATTCTTCTTCACAACTGCTGTGTTATTCTTCCTTTCCTAGAAGTAGGAAATTGTTCACATCACCTTGACAACAGTTAATTCAGGTTAAAATCAATCAACAATCAAAACAGGGATAAGGGGAAGAGTTGAAGTAGAAAAATCAACAGCTGACAATAGAATATGGCGTAAATGTGTATGTTTGTGGAATGACACCGTGGTATGTAACTACATAAAATAATACATGCATTCACCATTGCCTTATTGTTTTTGAGATTTCATGTTTAAGATAAGTTCAAATAGTTAGACAAGTAAACTTGTTTTTATAAACAAGTTTACTTGTCTAACTAGAAATGAAATTTATACCTTTCTCAAGTAGGAAAAAAAGAACTAAAAAAACATACATACCTGCAACAGGTTAATTACCACACATCAATCAAAAAATATTATTATATATTTCTCCATCTTTTTTCTAATTTTTCATAATTGTCTTCAGCTGTAAAAAATATGCACTGCGAAAATTGATAGTGTAATCCTTATAATTTTATGAATGTTCTAGATGTCATGAGTCATGACGTTTAACTACATATATTAGCTCAAATTCCTCTTACGAGAGAGAAACACGAGTTCATACCCCTATCAGAAGATTATATTGTCATATCAAGGATTCTATGTTCCCTTGATCAGGCATTTTATTAATTAATTAATTATGATTTGTAGACAGTGTACTTATATTACTACATAATTGTAGTACTACCAAATTTAGTTGCCATCCACTAGGAAAATCGACTGTGAGTAATAAAGACATAAGATTTACAACTCTATAACCTTGATAATTTCACAAAAACATAATAAAGGTTGAATTTTAAAGTCAATCACCATTTTGATGAGGTATGTTCACGATTAAAAATCACCATTATTGCTATGCTCAAAATTACTTGTTTTTTTAAAGTCCTAATTTTCTTTGCTTGATTGTGTTGATGTGTGTTGACACATGTTGTGATTTTGTAAAGGATATAATAGAGACGATTTTACCAAATGTAATGCTTAACGACAATAATAATTTCTTTTCACATTTTTTTTTTAATTTCAAGGGTTGGATTGTCAAGACCATTATTTATTGTATGAATCATCTTAAAGATTCTAACATTATGGAGAAGAATAGACAAATGATGAAAAAAAGGAATAAAAATATTTTAGAAATTCTTCCCACTGGCCTGGTGGTAAGAATTCATAAAGTATTTATATCCCTCTATTTATGATCTTTCAAAAACTTTCTCCATAAAAATTACGTCTAATAGTTGGATTTATTTGTATTTTTTTACCTTCATGTTGCTTTGTTGCGAAGTAGTAGTTAATGTTGTTCTTAGAAAATGTTTAGCTCTTTAAAGAATTTTGCTCTTATCCGGATTTGAGTAACATTCATTTTTTTATTTGTATTGCTAAGGTAAACATTGAATATTTTATACTACTATTTTTTATTTTATAAAGGAAAATATTCAATATCGTAACCGTGCCCCTTTCCTGTAAGACCGACTGTTGGGGAGACCATTCTGTAAATATACGTATATGTATGTACATTCAAATATGGTTTTGTAATTGTTGTAAATCTGGGAGGTTTAGAGAATCAGTCTCCAGCAGCCTTGGAAGCCAACGTCGCATAGCTGACGTCCTCCCCCCCCCCTCCCTGCAATTTGTTTAAACCCACCTACCCAAAAAGTTACTTAAGTAGCAACAAGATTCAAACTACATGTTATTGCGCGTTATAGTAAATATATGTAGTTAAAATACAACTCCAGAAAAGGACAATTACCTCTAATCTCTTGATAAAAAAAATATTAATTTTCTCTTTAATAAATAAATAAAGCTAAGAGAGTCAAAACTAGAGATATTTGTCAAAATATCAATTAAAATTGTATGAAAATATGCATATGTATACCTATATATATATATAAATATATATGGTCTTTTTCGGTGAAATAATTTTTGAGTAAAGTTGTATTGAGGCATCAAATTGTGTAATTTATATACATACATATTTATATCAATATATATAGTGATTTTTGCTAATATTATGTAAATATAAGCGCTTCTTTTTTATGAGGATATTTTTTTGGCTAGTTTTTTAAATTGAAATGGAAAAAAAGTTAAATGGAGCATACTATTTCCTTTACCAATTTTTTTTTAATCTGCAGGTTAAGGTTAACCATTGGTTAACTATCACTAACAATCAAAAACACTTTAACGTATTATATTATTTGTTTTTATTTAATGATAATCTCATCTTTTTCAAAGGCTGTGTCTTTTCATGTAATAAAAAGGCCAAAGTTGTTACTGAAAAGATAGCGTCCGTTTACAACGCTCATTTTGGTCCTGTGTATGCTCTCCAAAGAAATCCCTGCTTTCCCAAAAACTTTCTCACAGTTGGAGATTGGTGTGCTCGAATATGGTCCGAGGATATTAAGGAGTCCTCCATTATGTGGACGAGTTCATATACAGAGAACCTTACTGATGGATGTTGGAGTCCCACAAGGCCCTCTGTATTTTTTACAACGCGCATGGATGGTTGCTTGGACTCTTGGGATATTCTTTATCAGCAAAGAGCTCCCATCCTTAGTATTAAAGTAGGTTGAAGATAATCCTCATGCTTATTATTTTTTTAAGGAAAAACAGAAATTAATTATTTAATAGAATCAGGTCACTAACTGACGAGTAGAGGCCAAATTTATGTATTATGTAACATAATCCTTGATTATTTTTCCAGGTTGCAGATGAACCTTTACATTGTCTTCGAGTTCATGAAAGTGGTTCTTTAGTGACTGTGGGTTGTGAAGGAGGGAACACTGTACTACTAGAGTTATCTGAAGGTCTAGCTTCATCTCAAAGGAATGACAAAAGCTCTGTTACATCAGTAAGTAAAGACTATACCAAATATTTTATTGTATAAAAAAATTATTTTATATTATGCAAAGTAAAAAGTTTCAAAAGTAAATACAGATTTAGCAGGCTTTGACTCTTATTTTATTAGATGTTTGAAAGAGAAACACGCCGTGAAAAAATTCTGGAAACTCGTAACAAGGAGTTGCGATTAAAAGAAAAAACGAAGGGAATTTTAGGTCTTGGAGGAGGACCCACTAGTACAGTTACTATTGGAACAGGTTCTGGAGGAGCATTTGGAAGTTTAGCCAGGCATTCCATTTCAGGAGGTAAAGAAGAAGAGGGATTAGAGAAAGAAGAGGAGGAGTCGGTCGTAATGAATGAGAACTCTACGGCTGCTCAACACTTCCCCAAGGATGAGGCTATATTAAAAGCAGAGTTAGACTTTTTTCAAATTTTAAAAGAGGTGCAATCATATTTCTTAAAATTACATACATTTGTAAAATTACTTATCATTTCGGTAGGAACAAGACAATCGAGTACAAAATAGAAAAACTAAGGCTGAAACAATGGATTCTTCTTTGGAAAAAGCTTCATAGAATTTATTTATTTAATTGATCATTTTTGATTCTATTTGTGTAGAGAGTAAACAAAAGAGTTAACTGAGAGATACAGTGCTTGATTATTTTATCTATCGTTTGTATTTTCATCATTTGATGGTAGTTTATGTATATATATAAACTATACATAAAGGTACAAGAAATGCTTCTATAGAATAACTCAACTGGGCGTTGTAAATGCTATGAATACTATTAGGTGTATGCATTTTTACAAAATACAAATTATAATTTTATGGGTGATTCAGATATCTTTGATATTAGTACCCATCGTGACGATTTTTTTAAATTTTTTATAATGATTATTTAGATTGCTTGAGTCACTTCAATGATCAAATAACGACTCATAAACAATTTCAACCCGTTTTTTGTGATGATTTTTATCAACAATTTGAAAGTTCGATTGAAAAACGCCTCAAAATAATCTATAGAAAAGGTTTCGTAATTCCTCTTTAAAGGAAATGAAGATTTCACTCAACAAAATTGTTATTTTAAAGAAGGTTGGCTCTTCAAAAATCATCTTTCATTCTTCACAAGCAAAAAATAAAACCTGTGAAGAAGAGGAAAAATTAACGCGTATAAGGTTACAATGCATTTTCAAGTATATTTTAATGAGATACATATTTCAAATATTAATAGCTTATGTAAGTGGTTCTTTAGCTTTTTAACTCGTCAATCCCTCAATGGAAATCAAAATTCTTCAAATTAAAGAGATTACTTATTACATAGTTGTATTACTAGTAATTGACAGGCAGTGATTATATGTAAATATTACGTATGTATTAAAAAAAGATTAAATGAAGTACATAAGAATATATGTCACAGTACACATGCAACTAAATTAGTTATCAGTGTAACCTACTTTTTCTTCTTTCCCTCTTGACATCATTAATGTGAAGGATCTATACAATGGAATTCAGCAATGAAGTTGATGTTAGAATGCAAGTTACCCTACTTTGTTAAGACTCCATTTCTACCCTTAACCAGGTTCAATCACGCATAAACTTGAGAAAGCAAGTAAAAATGGATACTTGCGTGTAGACCTCATCTTATGTCAATGAACTCTTCCTTCAGGTGTGATATATGCAATGGAATGCCGGGGTTTTTTATCCATTCAAAAGTTGATTGCCTATACACAATAGCTGGAAGAATTCATTTAACATGTTCATCATGATTCCCTTTACACAGTAGTGCAAAGTATAGTTTTATATTCTCTAATCAAAAGTTTCAAAAAACCTTAAATTTACCCCAATTTGTTCATCGATCTCTGGGAATATATTAGATATCGACCACTTTAAGAAGCTCAAATCAAATGTATACAGTCTGCATATACCTATATACATATTGTACAGTCAAATCCGGATAATAGAAATACATTTGCTTCAAGAAATATGTTGCTTTTATCCCAAGTATAAGTATACATTTATCTAAATTCGATTATATATATAGATAATGTTCATGTGTTATGTCTACTGTAGATAAAAGTTTATTCATAGAACTCACAATTACATTTTAGACATTTTTATTTCGTAAAAAACCCTTTTTTTGTTTAATTAAATAAGGTCTGATATAAGATTCCGTCCAGTCTGCCATGAACGCATGAGTGAAATTGTTATTTTTGGGAGCACAAGAGGGAAATTATTGACAGAAAACGCTCTAAAAAATATTTTTGAACACATTCAATATTTTGTGAATTTGATGAATTTTTTAAATAGTTATTTTGTCTGAGATTTAAAAAGTACATATCAACTTATTGTTTTTTGGTAGCCCTATAAATCAGCTACATATACACATATTAATCTAAATATATAAAAATTACAAAAATGCTAAATTGCATGAAAAAAATTTGCATTTTTTTAATGTTCTTACACAAACAGAACATGAATTTTGTACATTAAAAACATAAATTTAAATAAATTGGCAGAAAATATCCTAAATGTGAATTCTAAGAGCTGATCTAAAGGACAGTTTTATTATAAGAAATAAGGAATCATTCTTTGTGTGTTCTTTTATTGAGTACCTAAATTAAAGATTAAAGGTTTAAATTTTCAAACTTTGATGCTTTTTCTGATGAGAAAATCTCTCATATTTTTATGGGGGACAAAATTCAACTTTCATTGAATAAATATATGTAAGTTTAATTTGTTTTGAGGAGCAACTAGGAATTCATCATGTGAGACAATTTTTTCTAATGCTGCGGTTTCGACAAAAGTTCTATATTAATCTGGAATTAAGGGGAAATTCTGAAAATTACTTGAATTACTTAAATTAATATTATTTTGTTTGGGAACTAAAAATTACAAAAAAAAGCATTACATGTGATTATTTGTGATGTCTGAGAATAAAGCCAAGAAAACCAATGTATTAATGGCTTAAATAAGATATTTTTGAGAGAAAAAAAAATATTTTGTATTTACTTTAAAGTAGCTGACTCTACATATTATGAACTCAAAAAGTGTATCATTATTATATATGATTTTAATATATAACATATGTATGTATTAATTATTGATTTGTATATTGGTAAAATTTATCAATGTATAGTATATCTAAATAATAACTCTGCCCAAAATTAAAAAGTTGATAACATGATAAACACTGAAGGTCAGCTACCATATGTTTTTTCAAGTTTTTCATTTCCCTTTTTAGAGTCGTGTTTGCGATTGGACAAAAAAGCTCGCCGTGATGATTTCAACAATATGTGATGCCATTTATAATAAATTGTTTACCAATTATCAATTGCAAATTGATTCTAGTAACTCTGACATGTAGGTTTGAATCTATGAAAAGAGTATTTATTTGAAATCCAACTATAAATTTTCCATTTTCATTACGAATCTGATACAGCAAAAAATATATACATTTATATACTTATACCTCTATTGTGAAGTCAATTGAGACAATTCTGAAGACAAGTCGCAAGTCACCGTCATTCCAAATGATTACGCCCAGTAACAGTTTTTTGGGGAGAGGGGGGGGGGGTATCTGCAGAAGAGTGACTCTTAGTGCATTGAAATGTATTCATTTCCTCCAAAGTTGGAAGCTTGGAGCTAAGTATCACTAAACTTCAACTTTAGACCCTACAGTCTACATACTCCGACTCAAAGTTAAAGACTCCAAACTTGACTCCAACACGAGGCTCGAGACTCATAAAAATCATTTATTTCGAAGTATAATTATTATCTGTTTATATTAATGATGACTGAATTAGATCTGGGGACTCCAACTCACTACATGGGCTCGATTCACAGTTAAGTCTAATTAAACTGGGACTTCAGAATTGAATCGGACTCGATGTGAAAATACACACAACATGGCTTGGACTCAAACTATTAGACTTGAGACTTGTAATATGTCTTGATGAACAGCTCTGCCCGTGCCATTATGTTTTAGAGCATCGATTGATGTAAAATAAAGACCAAGATTTTGTCCTTTCATACAAAACAAAAACAATTGTGTCTTAGGGATGGAAATGTATAGTCACCATCATTTTGGGAAAACTATATACATAATATGAAGCTGTTAAACAGAATACCTTCATTTTGAGTATAAAAATTATATAAAAACAACTTTTGAAGTATAAGTAGGTGTGCATTTAATAAACTGAAGACTTTTTCTAAGTTTTAGTGCCATAAAATAATCACTGAAATATTGAATACATAAATATAACGAGACGTGAATTATATTTCTTGCAAGTCGTTTTTCAGGTCCAGTAAATCAAGCGTGTAAAAGTCCCTGATGTTGATGTACGAGATGAATTTCAAAGCATTCTGCTAAAGATTTAATCTACATCTTTGGTTTGTCGCTAAAATAAAAAACGATAATTTTTGAATAGTATGAGTTGTGAGGATTTTAACACGATTATTATTATTTCAATGATAAAAAAATCAAATTCCAACTACATACTATCACTATAATTTGTTTTTATACTTTTTATATGAAAAAATATTTTAAGAAAAAAAAAGTATATGTATGTTTGTTTCTTGAAAGTTTACAACATCCAATAAAATACCCTAATATTTTATTGGATTTCAGCATCAATTACATTCATGTGCATAGTCATTAAATTTGACATTAGGGATCCTACTGTTACATTATGTAACAAAAATTTTGTTTGGATGAACGTTTTGCTAGATTTTATTTTATAAGGTCATTAGAAAGGAAAAAGTATAACCTTCATTTCATTAAAGAAATGACACCAACTTTTTTATAAATAATAAAAAAAAATGTATATACGAAAATTGGAAAAAATGCCTTTAAAAATTGCTGAAACAATACAACATTTATGCTAGTCAGAAGTACAATGTAACATAAAACACGATATCATAAACCAGTTTTTAAAAATACATCGACTTTCTGCTTTTTCTTCGGTAAAGATACTAGATTCCTCGGACCCAACTCCCCAGACGTAGAGGCCCATTATATACTTATTATACTAGCCCTTGGAGTGCTTCTCAAATTTCATTACACATTGGTGGAAGCGCTCATCATGTACTCCAGAGTATTCATTCATATTTGATTTAAAGAAATTTGCAACCCATTGCCTTGTAGGACTTGAGGAAATTTATATATTATAATTTTTTCATCACTTAAGGGTTCATTACTTAACAAGTGATTGGTAAACACTGTACTAAAAAATTGGCGTCATTTTCTTTAAAAATTAAAGCTTGTACGTCAAATTTTGTCTTTCATATTATACAAATTTGTATATTGTGAAAAAAAAGCTAATAAAGAGAAAACAAGTAATTAGCTGGAATTTTCAAAGAAGATTTAAGGAACATTTCCCCATATTTTTTTAATAATTGAAGTAATTTTGCTTGGTGAGTATTAATTTAAAGCTAGAGGATAACAGAGCTAAAAAAAAGGTGCTATGCTTTCATGTTTTATGAGATACTAATTAATTAAATTTTTGTCATTTTCATATGATATGCTAAATCCCAGATAACTTTTAAGATCTTTTTTCAATTTCGTGGAAACAATAGTTTGAGATCCCAATCTCCTATATGAGTAATATATCAAATTTTTTGATATATTTCCTTTATCTTATTTTTGTAATAATTAATATTTAATAGTATAATTTTAAACTTATCAAAGCTCATCAAAAATAAAAATAAATCTAGATCAGGGGTTTTCAAACTGGGTGCTGAAGATTATTTTGAGCAAATTCAGGATTTTGTTTCTAATAGTCTTCTAATAGGAAGAAAGGAATGTTACATCTACAGATTTAGTTATGAGAGATAAAGAGGAGGATTCTACATTATAGAAGGTAATAGAGCTAAATTATCATATTGACTTCATATTTTGGAAATCTAAATTTAGAAAATTGATGATAAAAGATAAATCGAACATTACTGGGTAAAAAATGTGAGCATTCTTTGGTGAAGGAATATATTTTGGTGCAAAACATTTGAAATGCTTCTCAAGAATTAAGAAATAATTATTACATATTTGAAAAATAAAAAATCCTGTTCAGATTGCCAACCACTAAAAATATTGAACACAATAAAATGCTTAGGATTTACAGCTCTAAGTATGACCAATCTTGACTACACATATGTCCATGAGTAGAGCTGTAAATCCTAAGCCCTACCGCTATGTAAAAAAAGAAGTGAAAATTGACTTGGTAACTCTGACAATTTGATGAGTGTTTTAGAAGAGAGCAGCTGTAGCTGTCATGACGTTTTACTATACCAATTACAAGCTATTCTATTTCCCTTTCACAGAGAAAGACATTGACGCTCTTTGAGAAAAAATAAACAAAAATTCATACCAATCAGAAGATTATATTACATATATCAAGGATTCTAAGTTTACTCGATTAAGCATTCCATTGATTAAATGTTATTTGTAGACGGTGTGTACTACTCAATTTTATGTTGTTAGTGCATGATGTTTCCCCTCAAGAATTAAGGAACACTGATGACATATTAAAAAAGTTAAAAAATTATGTACAGATTGCGATTCACTAAAAACATTGCATGTGGAAAAAAAGTTTTGGATTAGCAAATGTAACTTTTTGAACTGATACAAATTCAAGATCAGATATAAAAATTTAATATTTTTAAGCTCATAATTACATACTATGTAGTTTTATTTCCTTCTAGTAAGCTATCCCAAGATCCAAATCCACTCAGTTTACACCAATTCTTCCTCATCAGATAGATTAAATTATGAAACTATATTGTAAGTACACTATTCTATGTTTTTATGGTTCCAGAATACACTCTTACATTAAAAATTCCATCTGTACTCCTCTTTTTATTCTTGATATGTACCACTTTATCACCAGAAATAAACACTTTGATGTCTTGAATAAGAGAAACGAATTGCCACACATCCTATTACTATTATTATTACCTCATTTATGTGGTATTTTAATTATTATATTTTGGTTGATTCTGAAAATGATTTTCTGATTTACATTGAGACAATATAAAAAAACCGCTGAAGTGCTTGCTCAAATACATATAATGTGTCAATCTTTATGAAAGATATAAAGACATAAATTATGGATATGTTTGATAGTTTTTATACTTTCAATTAGATATGTAAACATAGTATGTGCACTCAATATACATATTTGTTGTCAATATGCCATCATAGATACCATACGGTACATGTTGAACGTGCTAGGTCGAACAAATAAACGATCAGAGGGAATCATACTATATACATATGTATAGATGATATTAACATAGTATGGAAAACCAGGAACAACATCAATACTCTGCTCAATTATTCAGACCTAGTTCGATGTTTTAGAAACATACTTGTTATACATTGAATATATTTAGATATTATACCAGTCTGTAGTTTTTCCACAAATTGAATTTAAATGTTATCTTTCAAATATTGCAAATGTCTTCAGCTTCGAAAATAATTACTACAGTCTTTAAATATACAAATCTAGCCATTTCTTAGGAATTTTCAGTGCCTATTATTTATTTTAATTTAACTAAATATAATTAGTTTTCTTAGGTATTCTCAAGTTGTGTTCAATGTAGTTGTTATCTTGTTTGTTTTACCTATTTCATGAAGCTTCATTAAGATTTTTGGGAAAATTTCTCCATAATGTTTAATATATACTCAACAATCATCACTCAACAATTGTGACGTGAGTGAAAACGCTCTATGTATACGAGGACAATTGGAACACTTGTTGTAATTATCAAATTTATTCTCAGTGAGTGAGCTTTGAATTTTAATAAATTGTATGAACTGAAATCAAAAGGCACTATCCTTCAAAGGATATATGTAAGTTGACACGGCAAAAACAATTAAAAACTGGTTCTCCACTGATACAAAAATATTGTTCCTCCAAAAAATTACTTTTACTCCTCAAAATCCGTTTTTATCCAATATCTCAAAAATAAATTGACAGAAATGTACATGTTTCTATTTCATCAAGTTATACAGTTAGTGTATAATTTAAGTGTATTGTAGCTATAGTTTTTTTGATACTCGAGAAAGAGGACATGTCACAATTATCTCCGGTTTTCCCAACCTACAATTTCCCATTTTCAAAATCTTGAGACTGCAGGACTTCCATTTATTAAACTATAGAGAGGTCCTTAGTTAGCTAAAAAATTGTGTCTACAGCCTTGAATTAACATGGTCTATGGTACACAACATATATGACATTAGTTGTGTTATATATATAGTATCCCATTATGTCACATAAGTCATAACTAATTTGATCCTCTCACTCTGAAAGGTTACCTACTCCTACACAAAAAATATCATTAAGTTATCTAAACTTAATACTGTGCAGATTAAGAAAAGGAAGCATATTATGCAACAATAATATAATAATGTTAAATATATTATGTATATTTTTAATTGTATTAGTATTGCATAATTGTCACTAGATGGCGTTACACACTTGTAAATATCCCTCTGACGCTATTACGTCAATCCCGTCATACATAATAACATAATATGTGTGAGGAAAAAAAAATATCATTCATTTCCCCGTATAACTATTTGCCACCTGTTTTTCTACTTTTTACTCTTAGCAACTTCATTCTGTGAACCATACATATTTGACTCAAAAGTCACATGGACTTTTGATTTTTTATATTAAAGGAGTGTGGATTATCTATTATGGAAATACAGGAAAATAGATTTTTATGTTCATTTTCCTCCTCTTAAGAGAGGTTGCGAGGTTCAAATAACACACAACTCCTATAAAGTAATTGTTATTGAGTAGAAGTGGAGGAAGTGGGCAGCATTGGCCTTTTGTCTCTCTTTAGTAGTTATTCTCTCCTTTTTGCGACTTAAGCTAATCGAGAGAGTGCAACTCTTGACTCCTATCATCTTCTTGTATTTCTTGGGTTGGTTATCTTCGGGAGAATATCTGCGTACAGAGCTCAGGTAATGATTTTCATGTTAGTGGAATGCTTTTTTTCCTAAGCATTTATCTATCTCCTCCAGGATGAAGGACAAAGTCCAAGAGGAGTCTACGGATGAACTGATCCAAGGACTCTCCTCCATGAAACTCAAGGATGAAGAAGATAACTTTGATGAGAAAATCGTGTCCCTGGAATTGAAGGATCCCAAATTAGAAAGTGAGAAATTGGAGTACGTGGCCAAAGGACCCGTGTTTAGATCGGATAATGAGGCCCACAAATACTATCCCTATGATCGGAGACACGCGACTACAAGTAAACCAAATGATTCTAAAATGTTTCTCTTTTTATTCATTTCATTCCTCTTTTCTAATTTAGATGATCCTGGAATACCCGGACTTCCTGAGCATAAGGAATCTCAAGTTAATATGAATTTAATGAAATCCATGATTGGATATGAGGACGATGGCCTCCATGTCTTTTTTGAGATATTAAATCATGCCAATATCTCGAATAATTACTTTGTAGTTATTGCTTACTCATTTGATATTGACTTGGAAAAGAAAGTCATTGGATTTGATATTCCGAGGCATGTGTCCTATTTTTTAGAATGTCAAATTGATCATTGTTGTTTTGTTCCCCTTTTTTCCAGACTTCAAATCCCAAGCCACATTCAAGTAACGGATGATAAAATCAAACTCTACATCAAGGTATATCCTTGTTCAGTACGATTCGTAGATGTGATAGCTGAGGTAGAAAAGGGTGAAGTGAATGGAAAAGATATTAATTTTATAAAATCTCAATTCATTACCTTGAATCCCATCAAGAATACGAGTGGTCTTTCGAGAATTACTTCAAGTCTCTCAAAGTCAGATATTAGTTCTGCTCTTAAAATCGTTGAGTCCAAAGGAGATGCTGAGCTTTTTAAAACCTATGGCCCAAATAATGATACACTCTTATCCATGCTTTGTTTTTCCAAGGATGAAAGTCCATCGAATAAAGCGAAGGTCTTGGCATTAACTCGCAAAATATTGAGTCATGCGGATCTGAAATATCGTTCAAATTTGATTTTTAAAAATGGGAGTGACATTAATGCATTGGAGTTTGCCGCTACTACTAACAAGCCAGATATTGCTGCATACATTGCGGAGCTTTACTATGATGTAGGGGAAGACGTTTTATGTACTGATGCCGAAGGGAATACACTTTTACATTTGTTGGCCCGGAAGGGGGATGTCGTTTCCCCATCTTTAAAGGCTCTTTTAGATCTCACACTGAGTAATGGGCAAAAGATGTTCCCTGCGCACGTTTGCAATAAAATGGGACAAAGTCCAATACATATTGCTGCTCGGGGATCTAATACGACAACTACTGTCCAGATTCTATATGAGGTAATCACTTTATTAAGGTTGAGTGCGTTGCTTTTTAATATCTTAATTCTAGGCTTATCCTGATGCGTTAACAACAAAATCTGTCAATGGATCCTTACCACTACACATGGCGTGCCAATATTCTACTGATTCGACCCTCATTAAGAATATTTTGGATCTCAACTTTAGTGTTGTTAATGAAGTCCGCGTTGATGGCTATACTCCGTTACATCTTTTAGCTTCAAGGGGAAACAAAGATGTTCCCAATGTCCCCTCTATGGAAGAAGTGTATCAGTTGGAAGCTGTAAAGGAACTTATATCAAAAGGAGCTGATTGTAAGAAAACAGTAGCTAATAGATTTCCATGTGATCTGGTCGATGATGAAAGAGTCCGAGTCAAACTTTTACTGAAATTGACTTATGGGTATGATGTTTTAAGGAGCAACAACAATAATACTAATACACATAGTAACGATAATAGTATGAATAACAACAACGAAGCTAGCTTCAACAACAGGAATCACCACATATATCCCAATGATTTATATTTTAATGGAAGCCAACAATCTCAAAATCGCTCGAATGGAGGTGGAAATTTGAATTATGGTAGATTCAGTTCCAATAATGGGTATGGCGACCTCAAACTTGCCCCTGAAAATAGTCCTACTTCATCAACTTATTCCTCGGGCTTTGAATCCTCTCCTTCATCTGTACATTCATCGCAAAGCAAGTGTTCTTCCACTGAGAGTACACCCATTCACCAGAGTGTATCTATCAGTCCTACAAATACGGATCCAATTTATCAGTTCTCTCCGACAAATTCGAATTTCAATGATTATAGAGGATCAGAGGAGGAAAATGAAGGTGATGATTTAGACGCAATCGCAGGGGTTTTATATCAACATCCCTCCATACAAGCAGCTGTTACAATGGCAGAAAATTTGCAATAAATACATATATGAAGTATGTTATGTAGCTTGATGTAAACTCCATGTTTGGTTCTGATTCATTATTGCTATATTATCTAAATAATATATGTATGTTAGTTTATTGATAGTGTTTATTTATGATTTCTATCTCTGTGTTATCCAGAATTCGATGTATTTAAAAAGAGAAAAAAGAAAAAAATTTATAATTGTGCTATAATACATACTCGTATATGATATATCTGTTTAACAGGAGCTAATTTAACAATTTTGAAACATATAATGTTACTAAGTGAGTATATAATATTTTCACTGTTATTTTGGCTTAATGTATTTATATCTTTGTGTGATTTCCATAATTAGTTATAATAATTGCCCCTTTTATCTTTATTCATTTACATATATGTATTCGTTTTATTTTGTATGAAATATTTTACTTTAGTTAATTTTTTTTCTGCTTCTTTATTAATTTCATTATAACCTTTGTTTCGAAGTAAATGACTAGATTTTGTTCTTTTACAGTACTGCAAATATTTATTATCTTTTTTTCAACGTTAAAAAAATTGACTTTTACTCTTTAAACTTACATGGGACATCGTGTTATGTGATTTTATATTACTAATTAATTAGACACAGGAAAGGATTACACTTGAGTTTTATTATATATACCCATCATTTCCTTCTTCAAAACGGGGATGGGTGCTGAATAGAAATGTAATTGGCATGGATCGTGACAGTGTCCGCATAAATTACTGTATCCTTTTTTATCTTCATCTGATCCATTGCTGGCGCATACGCATTTTACTTCTCCGGGTTTAGCCTGAATGGTGTCAGAATTAAAAAGTTAATCATTTATAAAATAAGATAAAATTTGTGATCTTACTTCTCGGCAGATAACATGGTAAATATCTCCTTCGCTGAAGGATTCTGGAACTTTAGAGCAGTCATCATCGAGTCCGGTTGAGTTGAAATAGGTTGGAGTAGGGTGCATAGCATCGCTCATTGCGAAACTCGTGAGAACAATTATCATGCATAACATCATTTTGACGAGTGATTATTGATCATCTAACTTCAAGACTATTTATACCTACTTGTCAAGACCAAAACGCGTATAGAACAGATGGTGGCGTAACCAACCCTCTTGCACGGTGGGGGAAAATTTTTCTGATTTCAAAAATTCTTCTGGGTATGATTTTAAATTTTTTGTTCTTAGTAACTAATAGCATTAATGCAATTCCTCAAGAATATTATCAATGGTCATGACTATTTTGTGTGGTTATTTAGGTGCAATTCTTGATGTTCTCTTTGATTATTATTTCTTTGCCAGTACTCTTAGTAGTACTAAAAGGAATTAATTTAAAGAAGATTCATTCTTCCTGCTTAAATAAATAGAAAATCCAAGAGTTTTTCTCGATCAACCTTTGACTTTTTTTAATGAGGGGAGCTAATTGCTTCCACAACTGGCTACGCCACTGGGAACGGATATGGGTAGCGAGGTAATTGGCATTATTATGATTATTAATTTTTTTTATCCTATTCTCTATAAAGATGATATGCTCGATTTGAAATCAAAATTGTTCATCGTTAAATGATTTATTATTTCGTCTCCGTTGCCAAATGCTAAGAACAGATCCAGCTAGATAAACAATAATAAGTCTTTGAAACTTTATGTTGAAAATGAAGCGATGACATAATCTTTACTAAATGAAAGGAGACTCAAAATATTCTGTATTTTCACAATAGAGCTCAATATATACATCTCTGTTGGTTTAACTATGATAAGGGTCAAGTTGCATTCGAATAATATTATGTAAACAAATATGTATAAGTCAACTATTGAATTGCAAGCAACGTGCATGGAATCTTAATTGGATATTGATTACATAAATATAAATAATAATAGACTTCAAATTGAGTAGTCTTATATCTTATCTTCTTTGTGGTTTTGAAAAAAAAAAAAAAGAACAACAGTCTATTGAATGTGAAAATGTGCCACTCAATTATTTTTTCAAGTGTCATTTCAGTCATACCATGAATAAAATGTGAAAAATATCATTTATGCATGTATATTTATTTAATCCATAAAATTTTGTAATATAAACATTATAATATATCTGTGGCTGCCTATGAATAAACTTATTAAACATCAGGATCAATAATAATTTTTGTAATAATAATGATTAATATAGGCATTGGAATCCTTTTTTAAATTTATCAATTGAGATACTAATTGAAATGCTTTGTATTGGACCATGATTGAAATATGCAAGAAAAGCTCCCTACTATGTTTTATTGAAGGATTATTTGACCAATAAGGAACTTTGACTGAGTCATGAGTGATAAACATCTGAAAATACATTTCAAATAAAAGTAAAATTGGTTAGACAGGCTCTTTGAAATTGATTATATTTGTATTGTTAGGTATCTTTAAAAATGTGCTCACAGCTATTGTAATTTGTTTATTTACCATTATAATATGTATGTTTGCAGTAATAGCTATTAGTCTAATAATACCTATGTCCTTCAATCATCAAACTTGAGTGGCAGCTTCTTCAGGGAAACCTATCAAATTTTGTGTGGGCTTTTGCGTAGGAGTTGGAGGAATGACAACAGCTTCATGTATGAGAAGAGGACAACTTACTGATGATCCATGGTATTTTTTCTCAGAATCCCTTTCACTTCCATTTCCATTTGAACTTTTCCAACAAAATAAAAAGAATATACACAAAAATGAAAGGGATACATAAATCAGTATGACGAGACTAAAGGCAGAATCTGATATCATCGGCAGTCCCCCGGATTCATGGTATTTGGGTGGCAAGATAGGTATGGATGAAACATTTTCAAGACAATGTCCAATGTTAAATAGAAAATGGGAAAATAATATGAGCGTAAAGTATATCATGGCGTAGATAAATGAATTAGGATATATTAATCCCTAATTTCCAGGCTCATAGTTGGACTTATACTACATGCAGCATTTATTTACAAGAACATAATACTTCCTCAGCCATCACTATGTAGCCTTTCCCCTCCCTCCCTTTTTAATAGAGAAGAGCTTTCCTTTATCCAACCTATAGTATAGTAATATCTCTTCCATGATATTTACAAAATATGGAAACGAACAAATATTTATTTGTATATTTGGGAGTAACTGCTCTTTATGTTTCTAATCAAATTTATTGTTGTTTTCTGTCCATATCTCATTGCTTGGGAATTATATTTATAATGTAGGTACTATATATGGTTGAAATGACTTTAAGGAAGTTAAGTGAGTAATCAAGAATGGTTTCCTAGACGACAAAAAACATCAGCAAATAGAGAAACAAGAACAAATTATGAGTAGATACTTAAGGAGTACTGGGATGTAGTTATTTACGTTTTAAATATTTCTTATACATAAATGTACATAGTTATAAATTATGACCATAGCTTATAACCATTCTTGTTAAAACACGACAGAATCCTTATTGAAAGTGGTGTGTGTGACCCCCTTTTATAAAAACAATTATGAGTTCATTTTTCATTAATATTCTAGTTTCAAAAGCTCGTTTTCACTTCTATCATCACTAGCAGCGTAACTTTTTTTGAATTATCCATGGACTCTTTGTATTTTGATGTATAAAATAGAAGGTATTGTGTGAATAAATGTTAATTGTTTAGGAAAAAATATTGATAGCAAATTAATTTCCTTCGTTTGGTAATAGAATATAAAATTTGTTTTAAACAGAAGCTACTTTTATTCAAATGAAGAAATGTTTCAATTTTGTGTGTAGATCAAAATATTAAGACTGAAAATTCCCAATGATCATTTCAAAAATTTAAGGTGAACTCACACATCTAGCGACTGTCTACAAGAAACAACATGCATGGAAATGGAAAATTTATTTCTAAGAACCCTACAAAGTCCATATTATGTTCTCTTATCCTATACAATTCTGCAATTCAATATGCAGAGGTTCTATAGCTTGAAATGCTTCTTGTTTGTAGGAGAGAAAATGACAATTATATATACATCTATTATTTTTTTGAAAACGTGTGGGCCTAAAGGTCATCATGGAAAAAATAAAACTTTAGGGAAAACTCACCGTGAGGGAAATTTGGCGCGAGGATTTTATAATAAATATTATAGATATTTAGAAAACCTTGTGCCCAAACTTACGATCAAAGTGTCTTCAATAGAAGATACTATTATTTCACTTTTTATGTTTATAATTTCAAAATGTGTCCAGACATTGCAAGCTTTTCAGTTACCGCTCAAACGCAAATAAACAACTATGTCCGTCTTCTTGTCATTCATAATACTATCCTCTCGAATAAGTACCATTACTTTTAATGTCAATAATTAAAATTTAAAATCAGTTGCTCATTATCATTAAGACTTTCATTGGAGACTTTTTCTTAGATCTTAAACCCCTTGTTGTTTTTCTTTTTTTGTCTTTTGAAAAGAAAAATTTTCTTGAGGAAAATTCAGCAAAAAAGTTGGTTGGTTGGGGGGGGGGGGTTGAGTTGTATTAATTTATACCATATTTATTTTTTTAATTTATTCCGAAGGTAGTAACGCTTTTAGCTTTGTTTTTTTCTCCCTTTTAGCGGCGGAGTGGCAAAGGCCTCTTCTTACAATGCATATTTTATGCCAAAATATCAATTTCAAAGAACAAGGACAAATATATTACAACTAAATCATGAAAAAGATATTATATATAAAAAATGGGTGTTAAAAAATAAGACTCAAAATGTCTTTTAAAAGTAAAAGATCAAAATTTATCTTTCCTTCTTTTAAAAAAGCTGTATTGGGGCATTTTTTTATTAGTTTGTATAGACTAGAATAGGTGTTGGCAGTTCCTTACACGTGTAGTCTATTATTTATAATACAAGGTATTACCAAAGTTAACCCATTTATTTCATAGTGCTCAATTGATTGTGAGTGCGTATAATTTTAGCCCGACCTATGAAAAAACCTTATGTAAGGAGTATTTTTGCACCAATCATTTTTGTTGTCATTTGATTTTGCGGAAATATTATTTCTTATCAGTTTAAATACATACCTCATATTCCTTAAAAGTAGATAAATCCAATCTCTTTGATGTCGTTGATGGTGTTTTTTCTTAGTTAATCTGTCAGCTTCCCACCATTATTCAAAGGGTTTGGATCCACTTATCATTTGTATGTTAACAGAAACATTTTTTGCAAGATATGGTCAAATATTCTCTAATAAAATATTAGAATGTAAGAGTTTTAAATAGACATCCAATTAGTTAATATTGGAGAATATACTTATTTCAAAACTAACTAATTGCTATGAATATGTAGCCTTGTGATGCTAAAGTGACACAGTTATAAATTAGCATGAGCTTTTTTGTTCATTCGCACTCTTGTCTGTCAAAAGAGAAAGGAAAAATTTGGAACAACAAATAGTGGCTACCCTTCTGTATTTTCCTTCTTGCCAACTTTTTTATTTTAGGCAGATTTATTATCTAAATGTAGTATACATTGATAAATTCAAAAAATATGTCAATCAATCGTTAATACTTATATAATATTTAAAAATTCAAAAAAAGGGCTCGCAATCCTTGATTTAATATATTTTATATATATCAATATCATAAATAGTAATAATACCCTTTTTGAGTTCATAACACGTAGAGTCAGTTGCATTAATTCAGAAGAGTCAACTGATGAAAAACAGTTGAAGGGAAAATACATAGTATTTTTGTTTATCCTAAAAAGCTCGTCGTGAATAGAGTATTATGTATTTTGAAACTTTGTGCCATCTTTTGACATTTTTAGAAACATTTTCAGGACCTACAATTGTAACAACTTTTCCTAAGATTGTACTGAACTGAATGAATTAGGATCGGCACAACACTACAAATATTCCTACTTTGAAATAAAAAATAGTTGGAATGGATGTCGTTTTTTGCAAACTAGCCACCCATTATATCATTTTGGACAGTTTAATGGATGAAAGGTTGAGAGACTCAATATAGATTGCTATGATCAAAGTAAATTATAAATTATTTAAAGTACACTTAGCAATTTATATTAATTGCAAAAGTACCAACAAAACCCTTTTTTGTAGCTTGACTAGGTTCATGCATACTCAAAACTTATTATGTACGCAAAACTAGGTTAGTAGTTGGAATTTGATTCACTAACTAATAAAACCTGTATGCATTTAATGAAAAGCTTTATGGTATAACTAACGTGGACCATACTTAGCTGATATCTACTCATTTAAATTTCTAATTTCCAAATGTCTCATGGTTTTTTACATTCGAAATATTCCCTTTATTTTTAATTTATCTCTTTGCTCACAGTCCCTAATATTTTTGTTGTGTCGTTTCAAGGTATCAGTTTAACATACAGTTGAAAATTGTTACTACTACACAACTCAATGAAAGATCATCAATTCTTCTGATATTGAGAAGGTCAAAAACAATGTGCTTAATTTATACTGTGGGTCAGTGGCGCTGAAAACATAGGGGCCCATGGACCATTGGCCTTCACTTTTTGTAAAAAAAATGATTATACAATTTGGCAACTCCACTTAAAAATCCATTCCGGTGCCGCTGCTGTGGGTCCACAAATCCTCAATATATTTTTTAATATTACACTTAATAAAGGTGTGACCTATTTATGTAGTTAGGAATATTTTGTTTTCGTAAACCTGAATCATCAATATCTCAAAGTTATAATGATATTGGCACAAGCTCTTTTACACGAGTTATAGCAATAGATCGTCCATAGTAGATTTTAAAAGGAATGAAGATTCTTTTCTTTATGAAATTATAAAACAAGGTTTCTAGACTCAGTACCCTGTCAATTTAAATTTCAGGCCGTGACAGATCGTCAACCTTAAGATAAGGGCATGAGAAATAGATACATTTTATAAACTGCAACCGTTAAAACAATTTAGAAAATTTATTGAGAAAATATGTATAGAAAAAATATGTAAATCAGGAATTAATGTTATTAAGTTTTGATAACAAACCATTGTACCACCTTTGAAGAACACAGCTATTTTAAGTAATATTTCATAAGTAAACGTAGGTATACAATTGTTGGGTCTCACCACACCAATCAGTTTAATTTTGAACTCGTTTCCACGTTTAAGATAATTTTCAACGGCACTTTGAACGTCAAAGGAAGTTAGAAGGAAGATTGAATGGTGAAAAGAAATAAAAAAGACAGATATAGGTAGGAATGTAAATAATATGCAAAATGCCGAGTGCGAGACTTTGTGGAGTTGGCTCTTCAAACAGGTTTTTTTGTTTTCCAAAGCTGTGATCATTTTTCCTTTATTACTGAGGGGAGAACATCTACCTGATAGTAAAGATCTCGCATGAAGGAATACATGTATTAAGTTTAATAAAGCAAATAAAATGTAAACAAAAAGGGCTCAAGTCCTCGTATAATTATTATTAGTTAAAAATATATAATTTCCTGACATTAATTTCAGTTAATTTTCTTCTTCTCATCTATGTTAATATTTATTGTTGTATATATAATGGAGAATAGCAGCTTGTAACTCAGTAAAACGTCATGACTAGCAATGTAAATCATATGCAATTCGGGCTTGTAATAAAAAAAGAAAGAGAAAATCAACCTAGTAACTCTGACAATTTAATGAATGTCGAGGGGGGGGGGGAAGCAGCTTGAGCTGTCATGACGTTTGACTGAGCTACAAGATGTTCTCCCCTCAGTAATATTGGAAAAATGATAACAGCTTAGGAAAACAAAAAGACCTGTTTGAAGAGCCAACTCCACTTTTTTATCACACGCCCGAATTGCATATGATTTTCATGACAACTCTAGCTGCTTCACTCTCAACATTCATCAAATTGTCAGAGTTACCAGGTTGATTTTCTCTTTCTTTTTTTCTTACAAGCCCGATTTGCATATTATTTACATTCCTAGATATGTATAGGAGTACCGACCCCCTTTGTTGTTTGTGTGGCCGTTCTCTATACAGGGAGGGGGATAGAAATTGCATACCCTACATTGATTTATGAATTATTACTCAAAATAGGTAAATTATTATATTTTGTTTCATAGCTGGTATTATATTATTTAAGCATTCTTTTATTGGAATTATAAAAAATATTAATGCGCCGTGCACATACATTTTTCCTCAGACACACAATATTTCAGAACTTTGAGACTGAAGGGTACAGTGAATTACTTTCCTAAGAAAAGGACTGATCTAGCTAATAACGCTGGTCAACAAATTTGAACTTTTTGAATTTGAACTATATATGTGAGGTATCACATTTATAAGAAACACATGTAATTAGTTGAATTGATTTCATTTAACCATAATATAATGTAGTGTCTACTTTTGTTTATACAACATTTTCAATAATTTAATCATCATTTAAAATTATTAAAAAAACTTTAAACAGTCAAAAGTAACACATTTTGTAATCATTTATGTTTTTCCACCAAAAAAATAGGATAATACTTCATAATTATTATCTCAACTATATGTATATTATACTGTTGTATCAGAAAAAATGAACATTGATTCAGATAGAAAATGAGATTCCAAATTAAGTTTTTATTAACAAACACAAAAAAAATAAATTAAATTGATAATATGAAGAAAATGTACGTTCAAATGGTTATTACTGCAATTTTAAATATTTCATGTATAATTTAAGAAAAATAATAAGAATTGTCAGTGAATTAATTACATTGAAATCGATTTAGTGACTACTTTAACGAGTCACTGAATCGATTGCATATATTCCAAAAAATGGAAACACCGAAAACAAATAAATGAAAAAATATTACATAAAAATGGGACAATAAAGTTAGTGAAGATCAATATACACGAGATGAGCTAAGCTTTAATTATGATATTAGATAAAATTACATCCCCAAATCATGCAAAAGCTCCTCTTATAATCACAATTAACAATTGGAGCATTTAAGTACATGGAAAAATCCTTCAAGTCAATGTTTATCTCGGCAACAATATTCTTTAACTGGATGTATCAGGTATTCTTTATACTATCTACTTTTGAATGGTTCAAGTGGAATTTTTTTTCCACTTTTGTCACACTAATAAGTAGAGGCATTCTTTTTTCTAAGGCTTGTATAATTGATTGCAAAATTTGATGAATCAACAATAATTCAATTAATGGTCTAGCGATTTAAATTATTATTCTTCACCTTTGAAATAGTTGAACTACGTTACATATAGACTGTTTTTATCAAAGTTCCCTAACGTAACATACAATAATAGGTTCAGGTGTTAAGGGGATATAAATAAGGTGAATACAATCAAGGAAATAGCCATCCAGAGGACCAAGCAACACTCCAATTAAAGATTAATACCTGATGTACTTACCTTCGTCCATAAATTGTCAATTTCCCGTTTTTTTAAAAAAAACTTATGAGTTTCAATGATTGGGTTACGGGAAAACAAGATGATACGAATTTTTCCACAAATTGCATGAAATTTTGTTGTCCTTTGACTAAATTTGGGATATTACATGATACAAGCAATTTAGTTTGGTCAGACGGGAAATCAATGTACCTGAATCGTTATTGATACTATGTTTATTGAATGGATCTGGGTTTCCCTTGTGACATAGGCCGTTTGGAAGTCTCACGATCGAAAATTTCTTCATTATAGAATTCGAGAAATACCGTAGCCGTCATGTCATTACACTCGTATTTTTGTCAAATTTACAAACGTTAAAACCACCCTTGACGGTGATTCAAGATCTTGAATCAAAACCTCAGACATTTTCAAAATTAATTAGAAAAGAAGAAGAAAAAGGGAAACAGCTTGAAAGAAAAAATGTTTGCAGATTGCCAACAATCGTTCTTCTCGGGTACGCTGTATTGGCTCTTTTTTTACATCCTTAATCATAAGTCTCACTCTTGCCTTCTACTCAGACTTTAAAATTCCCATCTTTACATGGTAGTATACATACTGAATGAGACAACTGAAAGGGGTGATTTTTATATCAAGCTATGAGCTATAGAACTCAAAAATATTCTCTGTGTGTGCCTGATTATGCTGCTACACATATTGTACAATTAAATAATTCTAATCAATATAAAGTTTTCATATAAACCACAATCTGGGAGTAAGCATGATAAAAATATCTGTGATTTTATCAATATAGTAACTACTTCAATATGGAAAAACCATTAATAAATCACTTATCTTAAAATCTGTAAATTATATAGGAAACAAAAGGATATTGAAATATAAATATACGTACTGCTATTTTGGAATATAAACAAATATACATTATGTTACACCAAAAATTATTTAAATTAAAGTGAAAATTGAAATATCTAAAATATTCCTAATGATTAATGACTATAGACTGAATGGCCATGATAGACATTTTATATGAATTCTTATTCAAATAGAAACTGAGAAACGTGTCTGAAATTAGAGTTGTACTTAAAGCAAATATAAATATATGGCACAGGGAAATAACACAATCTCATGCCGAATTGGGTAGAAAAGATTTGATTGAGATTTTCTAAAGGACTCGGTAAATTCATTTTCTTCCTCAAACTTACATCATCCAGCATATTCAAATTAAGACCACCTTACATAGAAAATTATCTAGAAGAAACTTCAATAGTTTTTAAAAAAAAGATACAGAAGGCGAAAAAGATAATTTAAAAAAGTTGAATGAAACACATAAGCTATGGCATAGAAGCTAGAACGTTTATGGATCTTATTGTCATTTTTTTGTTCTCATCTAAAAAAACTGTCCCTCAAGCCAACTCCAATAGTGATCTATTTTACATAACGTATAAAGTTTTTTAACATCATCTTTCTTATCGATTCGGGAACACAAGTTACTATCCTCTCCACTAGTATTGCTAGGAAAATATCAATAATCAATCTTATGCTAAATAATTTTAAATACTAATGGAAGTCTTACATCGTTGATAATGCACAACCAACCTATACTCGATGCAGTTATCCTGAAAGCCAATATTTTTGGTATATAGGGTAACAAAATACTACGAAGAACTTCGGAACATTTTAATTATAGGCTCTCAATCTCGCCATAATTCCTTCCGAGAATCACGACGAGCTTTTTTGTTCACTCGCAACTTCGGCTCACAAAAGGGAAAGGAAATTTTTTGGAAAAACAACTTGTGGCTACCCTTCTGTATTTTCCTTGTTGCCAACTTTTTAATATTGAGCAGATTTATTATTTTGACATACTATACATTGATATATTCTACCAATAAACAAATCAATAGTTTGTACTTGTATAATATTCAAAAATTCAAAAAAAGGACACGCAATCCTTGATTTAATATATTTTTTATACATCAAAATCATAAATAAAAATAATACCCTTTTTGAGTTCTTAATACATAGAGTCAGCTGCTTTAAACTGATGAAAACAGCCTTAAAGAGAATACATAGTATTTTTGTTTATTCCAAAAAACACTCTTTTGTAAGTCATTCTATATCAATTCATATCGCAGATTTGGTTTCTCTATTTAAAGAACTTTCTAACATGAATTCTGATGACATTTTCCTGAGTTTGATGAATCCCTTGTTCTTTTCAAGTACATCCAGATATTAACTTTTGATCGGTTCATGTTTAATATCATGACAAAGATATTGAAAATAACCTTTCCCTTAACTTGAAAACTCCAAAGTTGTGTGATTATCATGTCATTATTATGTATATACCATGTTGAAAAACTGCCGTCTTCCTCCTCCCCCCAACTAATGAATTGGTTCCACCATCCCCGATGAAGGATAATTTGCAATAATTCTGTTCTTTTCATAAAGTGACATTAATAATTTTTTGTTAAAAAACGATTCATTTGTTCATAAAATCTAACGTCTCAACTGAACTTACTCCTATTAGAGCTATATATTATTATCCTTAAACCTCAATAATTATGCAAATCAAAATACAAAGTTTCTGTGACCTGAAACATATCTTGTCAGTAGGAGAGAAAATGCCACAAAAAATTTGTAATTCTCGCGATATTATTATTTGCTATTTTCTCTAATGCTAACAAGAAACGTTTCTGGTCATAGAACCTATTCTTATAGAAAAGGATAATTGTTTGATTTTTAAAGATATACAGTGTTTTAGGACATAAATTGTTAATTGGTCAAACACGTCATGTTGTGTGCACGGATGTCAGATGTACAAATCCATTATTTCATATTCATAAAGGTTGTTATACTTGTATTGTATAAGTATAGAGAGTTCAATCTGTCGGGACTGGAGCTAAATAATTGCCGACATCCTCTGTTTTCTCAATTATATCAATGACTATCTGTAAAAAAACCAAATTATTATTTCCATATTTATTTGATGAAACGGAATCTACTAACCTTCAGATCTATTATGTGGGCTAGTACTGCTGAAATATGCTCCTCTATAATACTTTTCTTCCCCATTGGATCCACTCCTCTATGTTTTCTTAGTTCTCCTTTAGAAATGACATCCTTTGGAAGTACGATCTGATAAAAATAAATGAAAGCATCATTGAAAGAATATGGCTAAAACATTACTCACTTTTCTTGATTGAACATATTGCCAAAGTGTTTGAAGACTCAGCTTTATATTTGCCATGAGGAGACTTCTCTGAACCTTTTCATTGATACTCTTTTCATGAATTATTTTAAGCTTTGTTTTTTGTTTCTCTGTTTCATTGTATTTAATACTCAATTCCCCTTGTTGTTTCTTCAGTTCAATCACTTGCTCGTCCTCTTCCTTTTTAAGGTCATCTAATCGCTTGGCCTTGTCTTTTATTTGGCCTTTAATACTCTTCAAAGATTTTAAAAGGTCTTCTCGAGTGGCAATGAGGGTTTCACAACGCTTCATCATCTCATCAATATCCTTGTAGCGATTGTGTGATATCTCATTCTCTACAAATTTTTGAAGATATTCCTTAAATCCTTTTTTGACCAACACTAACTCCTTTATATTTTCCTATGAAAGCAAATGAAAATGAGTGGCTATTGAACTTAAGTTTATTAATCTACTGACTAACTTTTTGATCCTTTAATGAAATAATGTTTGCCTTTGTTTCCTCAAACTGTTGATCCAACAACCCCTGCTCTGACAACTCATCTTCTTTTTTGGCATTCTCGAATGATACCTTGTTCTGCTTTTCTCGTACAAAATTATTAAACTTGACTAAATTATTTTTTAAATTGTCTTGATCCTGTTTCACTTGTCGAATTCTGGAATTTAAATATCAACTTAATGGAATATTATTATTCATCAAAAGAAACAAAATACAAGAATATAAAACAAAAGCTTCAAAAAGTTAAGGGCTTGAGATCTAGGAAAATAAAAACCTAATCTTATTTTGTTATGGCTCCTATTTTTCCCGATCAAGTTTTATAAACTGTTCATTTATTATAAAGTTTGATGATAATTAATTTTTATAGAATTTCAATCCCTAATGAGAGGATCTTAATAATATCAGATTCTTAGAAAAAAAAAAAAAAACTCAAAACAATTCTACAATCTAAATTATTCTAAACTTTCTTAGAACACATCTTTTTTATTAGATGTACATATTTTTGAGTTACTTTGACTATTTGAAAACAAAGTACTTTTTTGCAATTTATATTTACTTATTTATTGAACATCGTTTCAATAATACTTGCTCAACAAAAGTTATTCTAACACATAAAATTATTCATAGATTGACATAATTATGATTTGTTTATCGCTTCCAAAAACAAAATCTTCTGTATGCCAAATAATAATTTCAGGCTTTTAAAGGCCGCATGTTTCAAGTATGATGCAATTACACACATTATTGGGGTTAAATAGTTTATTACCTTTCAATCCAAATGAGGGTGTTTAATTTATGCCTCCAATTTTTGAGTGATAGGGGGGGGGGAGAAAGTTAACTCGTGGGATCACCTGTGAATGCAAATATGTATATGACTCCTATAAATTCTTCTTGAAAAAAACAACTAAGATAGTAGTAGGAAAGGACTCTGCAACAGCGAGCCCAAAACTCAAGGAGTAAATGCCATCTATTCAATTCATAGAAATAAAATCACCTGGCTTTCAAATTTTCAACTTTTTTCTTATATTGCTGATTTGTTTCTTTTAGGACTTTCTCAGCATTTGCTACATTTTTTTCTCGACTGATTCTTTGAACTTCATTACATTGTGGTATCTTTACAACCACTCTTCCATTTCCAAGTATCTCTAAGGGCTCTGAAATAATTTTAAAAAGCAATTTTTATATAATTTAGGTAATAAAATACACTATCGAGTATTCTCAACTTACCAACTTCCTTTCGCCAATTGATATTTTTAAAATAGGTTGAAAACACATCATTCATTCTTCCCTACCAATAAATATAATGTGCTTCTTTTCTTTAAGATGAAAGTCTTTAAAAAAATCTTATCCAGAGGGGTTTGATCAATTGAAGGTATATAAATATTTTTCTTTTTCTAGAGATCCATGCGACTCGACTTGTTTGTTTGTATTCTATTTCTAATATCTATATCAATTCAAAACTTTAAATAAATAAGAGAACCATGGAAAAGCATAGCATATAATTTGTTCTACAGGTATTTTCTTACCACTTTCTCCAACTTTCTAATCTTTTTTTCCCGTAAAGAAATAACATATCCACAAACCTAACCTATGTATTGATTAAACACTTATTTGTTCCAATTCAGTCAACACTCAAAACCAGATTTATTTTCTTTAAATCATGACTAAAAAAGTAAAGACTAAAAAGAGTCCAAATGACGGGGGCTCAAAGGGGGAGGAACAGAGGGATAAAATATCAGAAGTGGATAAAGAATGGTTTGGCATTCAAATAAAATCCTTAGAGGAAAAACTAGAAAGAAGAGTTCAAACGATTAACTCATTAGAGGTTAATAACAAGGATTTGACAGAGAAGTATGTACACACTTTTTTTGTCTATTACATTACCTATACCTAAATATTCTTAATAATTGAACCTTATTAATTATCATTAAAAAATACCACCTAGATTTTTGTTTATCAATAAAAACAAAAAATACAATTTATATAACCTTATCCATATTTTGAAGAGTTTAAGACTTAATTACCTAAATAAATACTTGTGTTTCCTTCCGACTTATGATACCTTATACCTAACTTTATGCAGATACCATCAGCTTCGTGAAGACAAGGCAGATGTTGTTGCTTACCTAAAACGAATGTTGCATCAAAGAACAGATCAGATTGGTGAGCTTCAGGCACGTCTTGTTGGGTTACAAAGTGTTCATTCCGCAGATGCTGAACACTATGAAACTAAAATCAATGATCTTGAAGCTGAATTTTCACGCTCTAAACAACAAATGGAATCGGATAACATGGTTCTTACTAAAAAATTGGATGCATTGGAGGAGTTTCGTATACAGAGAGAACAGTTGATGAATAAGTTTGAGGATCAGGTAAGTGGTTAAAAAGCATTTGATTCATATGTTTCGTTAATTACCTTAATTCATTCAAGAACAAGAAAATGGAAGATCAAAAATCAGAATATGATAATCAAATATATTCCATTGAGCGGAATCATATCATCGAACAAGATCGACTCAAGAAGGATATGATGGCTAAACTAGAGAATATTGCTGCAGAATTTCGAAAGGCAAGCCATGCACAGATGGCTGCTACAACTCAACGGACCATTCGAGAAAATGTTAATCTTTCAGCACAAGTCTTTCAACTTTCAGAGCGAGTGTCAAGTCAAACAAAGAAAAACAGTACTCAGGAAAAGAAACTTTGGAAAAAGGAGCAGCAAGTCCAGCTACTCTTGAAGGAAAAGGAAAAGCTCATAAAACAAAACACCTATAGGTAATTCTCTAAGAGTAAAACTATGCTACTTTTAATTGATATTTGGGACTAATATGTATGAACGTTCTAATTAACAAAATAGACTTAAGGTCATGGAGCACCTATCAAAGAAAGTTCAGGAACAAAAGGAACAATTGGCAAAGTTGAATTCATTCTATAGCGAGCGCCGTGAGTTCGAGTCAAAGTTAGCTTCCAATGCTGCAGAAATAGAGGACTTAAATTCACAATTAAAAGCAACATCCCTTGCTTATAAGAAACAAGAAGATTCCGTGACGCATATGGAGTCAACTCTTCAAAATGTCTCAAAAATGAAAAATTCTGTAAATGAGTGTCTACGCCAGGCGAATGAGACGATCAAATCTGCTCTTCATATGAGTTCTGAAAATGTGAGCTCTTCATATTATGTAGATATGTATATGTTTGTATGTAAGTTTTCTCATCTTTCGTTGTGTTTGTAGGCTCAAGAGGAGGAAGAAAATGAAGAATTCACGCGGCAGAGGGTTTTAAATGAATTACTTTCCCTTTTAAATGAGGCAATACATCATCCCAATGGAGAATCTATATCAAGGAGTGAGCCAACAAGGCTCTCCTCCAAAAATGAAGCACGAACTGACGATGATAATGAGGACAACGATATTGATTATGTACAGGGATCTCTAGGCTTAGTCCCTGAATAATATATTATGTATATTATGTATATACATAGATACATTCTGGAAATAAGAATCGAGATTGCTGGTGGTGTTGAGTGAAGACACATGCTAACAGTTTGTTTATTGATGTTTAGATTATGAAGAGCACTTTCTATTCACTCATTCCATGATGTTAGCTTTTTCATTTATTAATTTGACATTTAAAACATTTCTTCTATCTAGTACAAAAATCGGAATGAAAAAAAAAAGAAAAAAAAAAGTGTTTAACACATTCTTTAAAGAGAAAAAAAAGAAATTATTGTTCTTCTACTAAGAAACATGGCTAAACATTTGTTTTTTATTTAATTATTACATATTTCAAGATGTCAAATTGAACAAAAAAAAAATCTTTTAAAAATCATTTTTTGACTTGTATACTTAAAGTTTCTACACCCAAAAATTCTTCATGAGTTTCTTGATGACCTATTTCGTTATGGGTCTTTTACTGAATATTGTTACATGGATATCTACTAATGGAAAAACAAGGCTTCATTTAACCTTCCTTTAAAGTTCAAAATATTGCAACAATTTTAACAATGGAGTAGTAACCACATTGATGATTTAAATAGTGTATTTTGAAGGGTTGCAAAGCTCCAAGAAAACAGTAATGATAATAATAATTATTATCTTTTGTAGATTCATTTCTTTAAAACAGCTGGATTTTCCAATTAGGTACTTGGATAGTTCTCCATATCTATGCATCTATTTAGAGATTCATTCAGAAAAACAAATCATACTATTCCTTGCTATTAATAAATAAATAAATATATATTTATATATACATATGCAAATGAAGAAACGAGTTACAAATTAAGAGCAAGAAAAAAGCAAAAAAAAAATAAATCTACTTCTCAAAATCTACTACATTCATACAATGAAGACTTAACTTCTGACATTTAAACATGAGTGAAGTTAGAGAAGAGAGTAGAAGAAGAAGAATAAAATAAATATCCAAGATTCAAAAAAGAACTTCTTGGAAAGCATTTTCGTATTTCTAACAATGAACCTCATTTTTACATACATAATTTTATATATTGCCTTTCTTTGATTTTGAATAGAGTTGAGCCTGAATCGTCTTGAACTTTTTTTTTTTTTTTTTTTTTTGAAGAAACGAGTGGGAATTCTGGACTCATCTAAAGGCGCATGATTCTTCTTATTATTATTTTTATTAGAAATCGACTATAACTTTTCCCTAAAAAAAAAAATTATATATATTGTAAATTTTCATAATCATTAAAGATAAAATACGTTAGTTCTCATCAACTATTCTGTAAGAGAAGGATTTATTGTATATTCTGAGTGCTCTGAGTCAATAAAAAAAGAAGAAAAAGGCATCATGACAGACTTACTCAGCCAAGAGGAAATGGTAAGGACAAGTTATATGTAGAACCTAAGTCTACATTTTCTTTTCAAAAGGATGTGTGTCAAGTACTGCATAAAAATACATATTCAAACACACATCTTAATCATAATAATGAACTTGTCATACTTTAAAATATACCTATAAATGAAACAAAGTTAGGATTTAATTATGCATTACATTGTGTTGTATGTATAGGTGATAGATTTTGTGCGTGCTTTCATGTAGGTATAATATTTATAATGCAGAATATTCAAATATCACGGTATATTTATTGCTCTTTTAGCAGCATATGTAACTCAAAAAGCAAGTCTTTTCGTGATGATTTCATTCCTGCATAAATTTTACCTATGTATAATTCTACAAATTCTCTTCCTAGGACGATTTGGGCTTGGATACCGAGCAAGTTCACGTCCTCAAGAGATGTTTCGATGGTTTTGCGGATGAAGACGGAGCTATTCCAGCAGATAATGTAGGGAATATTCTAAGCATGATGGGACTTAAAGTTAAGCCTGCGGCGCTGAAAGATATTATAGAAGAAATTGACGAAGACGGTAAAGATTTAATAGATTTTGTTTCAGCATCTTATTTGCTAAAATATCTCCCTCAAAGGTTCGGGTCTTCTTGAATTCGGAGAATTTTGTCAGTTATCTGCCAGATTTCTTATTGAGGAAGATGAAGAAGCACTCAAAAAAGAACTAAAGGAAGCATTTCGGATATACGATAAAGAAGGAAATGGATACATTTCCACGGATACTCTTCGTGAAATCCTTCGTGAATTGGACAACAAACTTACATCGGATGATATCGATGGAATTATTGAGGAAGTTGATGAAGACGGATCTGGTACATTGGACTTTGACGGTAAGTATTTTTATATCTACATATTAGGTGATTAAAAACAAATAGAATACAATTAATTAAATTGAAGGAGTTAACAAGTGCTCTCTCAAATACGTATTCTGAAGAAGTTGCGTGATTTATCTATAAGATATTAACTCCGTTTTATAGTTTTTCATTTATACATATTTTAACTATGCACAGACTTTACGACTCGGGATCTAACATACCTTGGCCACGAGGAGGAACTTAGTTTGATTTTAATAATAATATTGAACTTATTTTTTTGAAAAAGTATAATTTTGACCAGTACACCCAGCAAGATATAATTAAATGAATTTGCATGAATTAAACCTTTGGAGGCAATATAAAACAATTTTCTCCTCCCTTTGACTAAACCACATTATTTCAACAGACCCTTTTTTATGATATCATAGCAATACTTAACATTACCATTCCTCATAGTAGGGTTCTATTGGCCATTTAAGTACAATTTACGTAGATAACTGTTTTTGAAGTATTAGTTGATTTTGAAAGAAAAATAGAAAATACAGAAGGAAGATGTTGAAATCACTCAAATTTTCACATAATTAGAGCATGGTTTAGTTCGTAAAAATTATAATAAAGTATATTCACTACTAACAGTCTTCTAGTATATATACCTACCTATAATTATGCCTAATAAAATAATTTTGCATTTTTTGAATCGTTTCAGAATTTATGGAAATGATGGCAGGATAAAGCCTGAATCCCTATGATCAATATGTACGTTTTTAATGGATATTTTATAACATACACATACGCAACTTTACAAAACATCCACTAATGGATTCGTCCATGTAGAACTCGAGAACTCCTTTTAAATAATGTTACATCATATTCAAGTTTAAGTTTGTCACATTTGTATAACTCTATTTGTTAATTTTTAAGTATTAAAAAGTATATTAAATATCATCAAACCGCACATAAATATAGCTTTAAATTTAAATACACACCTGTATTCTCTTTGTTTCATGACAAGAGTACCAACATCATAACAAGTATACACAAACATGCATAATACTTAATTCGACGTCCTTTCTTCTTTTTTAAGTGGTTATTTATGTACATATACATACCTACATCGCATTCAATCAAGTTAGATAATTTTAATTGCTAAAATATATTGTAAAATTATGTACATAATTTAATTACTGTAATAAAATCTTTCATTGCCTATCACTCTAGTCTACATAATACCTACCTATCTATACATATTTTATTAACCTTTTCACAACCTTTGAACTTTTCCAATCTAAGCCTTCCTGAAATATCAATCCTTGATATGATTCTAAAGATTATAAGATTTACTCATCACTGAGGTGGACAATACAAATAGTCTTTTTGTGCTTAAAGATGATGCTAAATTCTCTCAAAAATACAATCTCAAGACTCTTAAAGTTTTTGAAATGGGTTCTATTCTCTCTGAGTCCAGATTTGGGAATCCATGACGGTCAATTTTTCTATTTTTTTATGTACAATTAAATATTTAATTATCTTATTAATGTAAATACACATACAGTAAATCAAAGAACTCGACACTAATTTGTTCTAGAAGGAGCATCGAGAAATATTGAACTGTATTTGATTAACAAAGTTCATGAAAATGAGATTCTGAAGTTTTGTTTGAGCTTAGGGCAAAGTTTTTTCAATAATTTTCTCTGAACTCCGAATATGTTGAATACTGAGACGATCGTGTTCCAAATTTCTACTTTGTTTGCTTAGGGAGTCATTCCAAGCCAAATCAAGAATGCACCTGAGTTTTTTGTTTTTTTGATACATTTAGGTATGTTTTAGAAACTAAAAAGATCCAAAGTTCCAGCCTTTTTTGACAGATAAAGAAATTTTTTGAATTTATGTAATTAGTAAATGAGGGGATATAAAGGAAATAGGGTGGGAAAGGTAGAAGACTAGTTAATCCCCCCCCCTACTCCACCCTATTTCCCTTCTTTCCTCTCATTCATAAATTCAAAAATTGCTTTACCTACATACAGACTGTAGCAATTCAATGGAATCGAATAAATCTGCCAAATTTATTGAATGTGTTCATGAAATACTAGAGACCAACGTGTAAAAACTTGGGCAAAATTGAGGTTTACCATGTTTGTGTATTTTCAAGTTAAAATCTTAACACGACCTCATTGGTAAAAAATCTTTTTATCTGGCACTCAACCAATTTTTCCCGACTATGGGATTTTTTAAAATTTAATTAAGGAATAGTTTACAGCAGTTACAGTTAATTTGTGAGCAACCAATCAACGCTCAGAACACTTATAAGAGAAGTATAAAATCAATATCTGACAAGAAAATACACTGTAGCTGTTAATATTTTAAAGATACCATTGTGGAGAAAAGTTCAATGTTCATAAAGATTCATGTGTGTCTGTAAGATTTCAATTTAGAGAGAACAAGCCCAGAAATTTCGTTTTAACCTTAGTGAACTACAAATCAGTAATTAAAAATTATGTATATATATATATGTATTACTATTCGACTTTTTTAAGGGGTGGGGGTAACCGCCCTTCCCTGTGAGAGTCTCAACGAACACAAATTTACACTAATTTAAAACCTTTTACTGGGCTCTCGATCTTTGAAATTATGTAGTTACACGGGAGATTTTTAATTTTTCATACTTAGTGACGTCATCAATCTCCCAAAATTTTAAATAAATTCTGACAATTGAACCAAGTAAACATCACCGTGGTAATCAAAGCAAGGTTTTCTAATTTGAAGTAAGTTAATTCGGCATGATATTTTGAGCATACTTTATAAATTCAATGTTAAATAATTGCTTTTATGTTTGTAACTTGTCCGATCTTATGTTTTCGAGCATAATTGAAATTGAATGTTTGAAAAAATGAGTGGCATGAACAGAGTGGGATTGTATGAGACTTGGGAGTCCTAATACTATCCAAGATTTGAATTAATCAAAAAGTCCATCAAATTGAAAGTCACTCTCTGAAAATTTCACTAACTATGTTATTATTAGAATTGCTCAACAGATTTAATTGAATAAGGAATTGAATCATTTCAGCATTAACCCACATGGAGATGATACATACAATAATAAATACCCTATTAGTCGTATTTAAAATAAATAAAGATTTAACGAGAACGGGACTTAAAAAATTTAATTTTTGTAAATCTTAAATACTATAATTATATATATATATATATATTAAACATTAATTTTAATTTATCAAACAATCCATCTATTATAAATAGATATCAGGAAAAAAAAACTAGATGAAAAATTAGAGGCAACAACAAATCAACTAAATGTTTATAAATTGAATTGAAATATTTATACAAAAATAGGTAATTCTTTTAATATTAATAAAAAAATGAAAAGATTGAAACCAAGGATAGATATAGTAGTAACTATTAATATAATTAGTGATAATATACTTGTTGAGGTTTCTTCAAAAATGGAATGTTGAAAAAAAAAAAAGAAGGAATGTAAATAACAAGACACAATGGCACAACCAATTGAAAGTCGATTTCATTTGGTTCGACAATAAATTATAGACAGTAATGTAATTAATTTTTTTTTAATCAGGAACGAAAAATGGTGATATATTAGGGGGACGTACAACGAAGAACGAACGACGTACAAGGCAAATAGTAACAAGAAAAAAAATATATACTATATAGGTATATATTTATATAGATAAATTTGACAAAATCTAGAGTTCTATTAGCTCGTAATAGATTTCTAGAAATATCGATGGTTTGTATCTATATAGTCGAGAGATTTAATATTGAGCTTGACGCAAAATGGCAAATATTTCCTTGAAAATATCCTTATAGTTTTGATGCAATGAATTTTGGAGATAACTTTCATTTTGAGAGGGATTGCTGAAGGAACGGGTCGCTAAAGGAAGACTCTCTTTATATGGAATTGACTCAAAAAATCCAGAGGAGCAATTATCCTCTGAAGAAGACTCCACCATTCTGGAGTGGGAGTGGTGGAGCTCCTCACTTTTCTCTTCGGGTATTGTATATTCAGGAAGGAGAATGGAGGTAGGGCCAGACCAAGTTGTATCTCCACCATTTACTTCCGATAAAATCAAATCATACTCTGGTGAGCTCCACGTAGACTGCATCGAGTCTTTACGACTCATGACTGAATCTTTTTGGAGTAAGGTACTACCATAGGATTCTTTACGTCGAATGAATGAAGTAATGGATGAAGAGGCCGATGAAGAAGAATCTTTGCGACTAAAAATAATAATACAAAGATGAGTCTTCAACATTGTGGTTTTGAAATAGGTACACTTTAAGTTCCTATATTTAATAATGTTCTTACCTTCCGCAAAGGGATGTATATCCAGACTCAACATATCCTTTACTAACAGAAGACATCATTAACTCATCTTGTAAAGATATATACGATAATGAGTTTTTATGAATTGCAGGAGAATATTTATGTGGTGCTGGGTAGTGTGGAATGGGAGAAGGAGAGTCGGATAGGGATTCAACAGATCCCTCCCCACTCTTGATTCCTCCTTCCTTTGTTTTGTTAAATTCTTCCAATACTTGTGTTGTCGAAATTTTCTATCAATGAAAGAAAGGGTTTTTTATAGGTAAACAATACTAAAATTCAAGCAGAAGTCCATGAACAATGATTAATAACTTTTCATTTATGTGCTGAAGCTCTACTATTATTTTTAAAGTGAGGCATCAAAATCAAGAGAAACAACAGAGAGAGAGAGAGAAAGAAAGCAAGTGACATACCTGAATCCAAGTCCCCGTAATTTGATGTGTGCAAATGTTTGGAAGAAGAAGGGTCAATGTCATAGTAGGCATGTAGGTACATAGTATCACAGTCTTAGTGTTTTTTAACTTATCTAGATATCGATGATTCTCTACAAATTCAGCTTGCTTATAATGTTACAACATGCGTTTTACAGAAATAATAAATATAATAATACATAATGCTAAAATCACACGAGAAATTTTTGATGAAAAATAGTAGTAGTATATATATATATATGTATATGTATATAAATCAGGAAAAATCCCAGAGAGTGATAAATAGAAATAGAGATAGAAGTGTGAAGAAAAACAATGACTAAACGAATACCAGTCTGGAAAGATATTGTATCTTTTTGACTCATTACATAGTATACATATAGGTATAATAATATGTAAGTAATGCTTGAAGAACGTGCAGTAGAGAGATAGAGTTCAATTACATATCATGGATATTCCCAAACCCAACGTAACAGTCACAAGGCAAGAAACGAATAACCAAAGATCCAACCATTTGTTTTGACTTCTAATTAACAATCTCCAATCTCTTCGTAGAGATGGAGTTTGCTCCTCAGAAGGTACATAATAATGATAATTATCATTGGAGGAATTATATGTAGTGTGCTGGCGAAAAAGCTATAGTAATAAAAAAAAGAAATATTGTACTTAATAAACGTATAATGTAGGTACAGTGACGGATCTTATTAAGATTGAGAAAGAAGTATGTAGAAAAAATTGTGCAGGTGTGTTAAGTGGTGCGGCGTTTGGATGAATCTGAGGCATCCACTAAAAAATGCATACTTACAAATAATTTTAATAGTAATTATGTAACTTAATAAAAAAAAGTACTGATACTATTTACAAAATATATACATGCTAATTGGCTCTGCGTTAGAGTACCATTAAAAACAGACCGCACGAGTAATTACCTCTTGAATAAAGTCGCTCTGAACTTGTTGAACGATTTGTTGAACAGCATTAAGACCTTGGGCTAATGGGTTCTCTATATTACCTAAACATCTTCGACACAGTTTACCAATTCTAAGTTCAAGATAAGGGTGTTAAAAAAACCAAAGCATTCTTTATATATATATATAAGAAAAATCTTACTTCACATCATTGATTTTTAATACTTCTTCTTGAACCGTATCGGCGTCATCCTGTTGCTGCTTCGTCTTCTCTATTTCCTCTTTGAGTAATGCATTTTCACTATCAAGGTGAGCAAATGCCTTTTGGAGTTCAGATACCTTTTGTTGACTCATGATAAATGGAGGATCGCCCTCTGAGTTGCCAGCGGTACTACTTGAGCTCTCATCCTTACTATGATTGTTAGGTGGCTGAAAGGATATCAAATTATAATTCATTAAGTTCATGCACATAACTTATTAAGATGATTTCCCCTACTTCCTATACATAATAAATATATTTAATCATAGAACCCATCACCGTGGTCGTAAAGTATCTTACCGAAGATGATTTATTTTCAAAGTTATCTGAAGAAGAAATAGAGAAGCGATAGGGTTGTTCGGAAGAGTATCCTGAGGAAGCAGGAGAATTACTTCCTATTCTTGAAGATGTTTCAGAAGATGAGTCTTTGGTCAGGGAGTTTTCCTCATCTTCATCGCTAAGAACCTCTTTGGATCCAATGTCCCCCTCAACATCATTCGAGGAACATTCGTCTTTGTTCTTTTAAGAAAATACCAGGGTTAGAAGAGTTAAGTACAATTTTATTACAGATATGAAATTATTATAAGGAAAGAAGGGTGCAAGGAAATGAGCCAGAGTTAAGGTAACAAGGTCGTTAAAACATTGGCATGAATATAAATATGCATTTGCTAACAATCATCATACCCCTGACCTTGAATAAAAGTTAAAAATCCTTTACAAGAATGTTGTTATATCTTCAATGTTCATTTTCATTCAACAACGTAAACCTGAAGCCCAGCATTACAAATTATTAAAAATAATTTAAAAAACAAAACAAAAACAGGTCACACATGTTCAAAATTATAGTCAGGTCCACAATCTTGGACTCTCAATTAATTCAAAATATCATTCCATCTACCCACACACACATACAATCACATTTTTGTGTACAATTAAATCCATTGATCGAACAAATACAATATCAACACTCCTCCTCCTCCTAAGTCACCTCCAAACCGACAAATACCCCTCCCTCTTCTCCCATGACCCATTCATTATATCTACTATTTGACGTTTAAGAAGGATATGATGATTGAAAAAAGAGAATTAGTCAAAATGGAATCTTACCAATATTAAGGAATCATTACACTCCCAAAACTTATCATCTGAATTGCTGGATTTAGTAGAGGAGGAAGATGATGATCCAGAGTCTGTGCCTAACTTGGAACTTCTTTGTCTTTCTCTTCTTTTGGAACGAGACGTAGTTGCAACTCTATCGCGAGATGAAGATTCATCGACGCAGCGTTGTAACTCTTCTATTCGTGTTTCTAGTCGATTGTTAGCCAGAACTAAGCTAAAAAAAAGAACAAATGAACTGGTTCACATTTACAGTAGAACATAAGAAATCAACTTTGAAAAGAATATAAGTACTATGCATGTCGATACTCCAAATATGGAAAACAAACAAATGTATGATCAAATACCTTCATATAAACAATGTTAAATTCATATAACTATGTCTATGTATTAATACTATTATAATAAGTAACTTCTGTGTAGGAGGCGGCTCAATGGCCTCATTCGTTAACGCTGTCTTATTTATAATATACAAGTGGTACTAGGTACGTTTAAACCAATGATTATGAATTCCATGATGCATTTAGCAAAAGTTATATAACAACATATAATATATAAGTAGGCAGGTACTAAGTTCATCATTATGTAGAACTAGTAGTTTACTTGAACACTCTGTTTAATAAACAAAGACAGAGAATCCAATGCTAACGTCCATAATATTTTCAAAGAATGACTTCCGTTCTTTCAAGCAGTCACATAGATAATACTTCTTATAAAACACAATTGTGAAGAATGACAAATAAACAGTTAGGCACTCTATAGGGCAAACAGATATTTGCATTCCTTTGTGAATTAATTATATAAAAGATGATTTATTTATACGTGTACTATTAAGGGATTTATTTTAAAGGTATCACTTCATAGGTATGTAAGTAAATATATCATTCATATCGTGCAACCAAAGTGTATTCGTCTAAATAGCTAACAACATGGAACGGAATTTGAAACGCACTAAAAGAGGTTTCCCTCCGAACCCACAACTATTTCTATGGCTTCATAAATTTAGTAGAAATTATTCATTTGTATATTATGAATACTTTCCATTCCAATTAGTATAATTTATCAAATTCTAATTTGTAAAATAAAAATTCATAGTCGTATTCAAAAGCTTAAGATTATTTAAATTTATCCTTGAGAAAAAGTTGGAGACTTTTTTTATTTGGAAATTTATAATATTTATTTTTTCACTTCCAAAACCACAAAATCATGCAAAATGTCTACTCCTAACGTACTCAAATATTATATACTATTACATATACACGAATCTACGTGCTAATTTCACAGAATGCCCTCCATCCACTCAGCCTTTAAGTTCCCACAGAGACATACACACAATATAACTGTATAGTTAATACTATAAATAGTTCAAACATATGGAGTTAGGTAGCTACAGAATTTGGATCTTACCTTTTAATACGATTTTTATCTGACTTCGACTCTTCGACTAATTTTCTATTTGAGTCCTCGAGATCGTTGATTGAGACTTCCAACTGCTCGTAGACTTTCAATCGGCTTTCATTTACTTCTCGTAAAGCAAGGTTCTGTTTTGTCAGGTACTGTACATGTAAAATAAAAGTTCATTTATATAAAATACAAAAAAAAAAAAGTTAAAAATATCATTGTACCTTGAGGCTAAGTTAGAATTTACATGTACACATATCACAATGATATTAAGACCTTTTTAATGGTCCTAGAAAAAAAAATTGCGACACAGTCTGGACAACTGAAAATGAAAGTTTATATTCTTGTTGGATTTCATTAGCCATGGAGACAACATAGGATTGAAATCTTTGCAATACATTATATAATACATCAAAAGCCATTGGTCAAATTCAAAAAGAGAAATCCGTCATATTAAGAGTTAGTTTCTAAAAAAAAATTTTTTTCTAAATCATGACGAGTGTCATATCCTTAAAAGTGATTAAAATATTATCATGTCGGATATTTTGAAAACAACAATTTATCTTTTGAGATGGTATTAAGTAACTAACATATGCTGCTCTGCTTGTCTCTACCAGAGGCTCACAAGTGAATAAATATCAAACTTTGTGTACATATATATTTAATTGTATATATATACATATATATATATATATATATTTATGAAGAAAGTGAAAATGAAATGATAAAAAAACATTAATTTTTAAAGTGCGTTACACCTTAAACACACTTCAATGAAATTCCTTAGTCCTGAAGATTATCGTAACTACTTAGATGACCTTAATTAACCCAACTTACCTCTATTTCATGTGATTGATCCTCAACCAAGGACTGATGCTGTTTAACGACGTTTTCTAATTCTTTATTCCGTTCTAAGAGTGTTTTTCCAAGTTCTGCAGCCAGTTGAAGATCTACAAAAGTTGAGAGAAAAAAGAAGATATTAAACTACTGGAATCGTCAATGGATAACATACGAATTAGAAAAAGTAAAGTGATATTGACCACAAATATGAAACATATTCATATATACTAACTCGGATATGTCTAGCCTACTTATTAATTTATTTTTTGCTAGGAATTTCCATAAAATGCAATACTCTAAGAAAGGGGAAATAATAATTTTTGAGGAAACCCTTACTCCATCCACAAAAAGATAAAGGTTCAATGCCATCCAATGTTCTAATCTTAAAATAAAAAATAAAAAAACACAGATCAACCCCACATGTGTAAAATATAATTAATTTTAAACTCTCACGACCATCTTGTACTGGTATACCTATTTTATCTCTAAGATGAGGTACAAATAAAACATTGGCATGAATGTTGTCTCCTGATCTACGCATTCAAGAACAAAAGCACTTGTTCTCACTGCAATGTCTATTCAATATTCACATACTCAAAAAGCTCTATATAACATGTAATTAACCTCACACTTCCTTATGAACATTAATAAACGCGACTAACTGTCACTTGCTGTTATATATTCACCACCCAATGCCGTATTGTACGTATTTCAATCGAAATGTGAACATAGAGACGGAGTACCAAGCAATAACCTTGAGAATCAATTTCAAAATAAAAACCAACAACAAAAAATGTGTTATTACAGCTCGAACAAATTAATAATACAGAAAAACTGACCATCCGTTCCACCGCCTCGAAGATATTCCAACTCCACACTATAGTCCCATGCTTCTAATGAGTTGAGATTCGATTCTCCTTGACCCTTTTGAAGTAGGGACACTGGAGGAGAGGAAGTGTTATCAACAAGATTGGATCGTTTGAGAAGGAGACGAGGTGTGGGAGGAGGGGTTGAATAGGGCGAAGAAGGGGTGGTAGCGGCAGTAGTAGAAACAGCAGCAAAGATGGGGTCGCTTCCTTCATCCTCTAAGGAGAAGGAACGACGTCCCTCACCCAATTTTTCATGTGAACTGACTACTCCATTAACAAGAACTGCAGCTGCATTTGTACTCCAACTGGCATGCAGGGTGGATGCATGATGAGCAGCGCTTTTCCACAATGACATTATTCTTAGTATTTATTACTATTATCTCAGAAACCAAGAGTGATCATGTAATTTGCACCTTAATAAAATACATTCAGTGACACGACAACCCCCTCTCAAAGGAAACAATCAACTGATACGTAACTGACTTTGCGTACTTCAACTTATTAGTATTACATTTCCAAGATTAAAAAAATAAAAAAAGGCCGGCGTTTGATCTTGTACGTACGAACGAACGTACATATTAACAATATGATGTGTACATATTTAAGTCACTCACTGTTTATTATTTATGAATACATACCTAAAGTGTGTTCGAAGACCAGAGCGGAAGTCTCATGGAGATATCTTTTTTTGAAAAAAGTTGTCAATTTACAAACTTATTCTTTAAAAATTTTATTATATTATATCATTCCTCAAGTTCGAAATGGGATTTACACGCCTGACCAAGACAAAATTTTTGGTTATTTGAATGAAGGTGAAAAGAAGCTTTTAAGTAGAGGACAATACCTATGAGAGAACGCGTTTGGGATCGTATACAAGATGAGATATCTTTGGGGTTTATATATATGTTAGTAGATTCTAAGCATGTATATTAATATGAATGATAAACTTCTTTAGTTTAAAAGGAAGTAGGGGTAATTTGAAGAATTAAATTAAGAACAACTCTTTGAGTAAAAATATCGAGCAAACTCGACCTTATCAAAAAAAAAAAAGGATCACTTCAATTCCATAATTATATGGATCACAGTTATAATAAATAAGTCAACATCTCAAACATCTTACATATTCTACGAGCATTTTCATATTTATAAACGTATTTAATATTTCATAATTAAATAAATCATCAACTTAAAGGAACAAAGCAAAGAACATCCAAGTCGTTGATTTATTGTTATACATTCACACAAATATTATGCAACGGCTTGAAAAAAGAGATCCAATATTCATTCAAAGGGCTTCATGGTCTTCCTATTATGTATGTATTTCAGGATTAGTTAACGACTAAGTCAGCAGCTAATCAATACATATATAGTATAGAGATTAAGAATAAATCCCTTATGTCATTTTTCCATCGACTAACTTGCTTCCTTGACAGTGACGTCATTTCAAATCATATCTACAAGGTACCAGTAAAATATTTCCAATAGTTTGAGCAATTATAATGATTCCCTTAGTATTTATTTGAATAGAGAGTTTCTCTCACACAATGCATTTTCTAAGCCTAGAGGCAGAAATCAAATTGATCTCTGAATATTATAAAGACGTAGTAGATAGATAGGCAGTAGCATCTCAGATTGCGAGTGTTTTTGAACACCGTCTTCAATTTGTACGATAGGAATGAATGCCTTGATTGCTCGATATGTAGATAGGAAGTTTCCTTTACTTATCTCAAGCACCGAGAGTCATTCAACTGAGTAGTCCCTGCATTCCGATGGGTATTAGCTTGAACTTTACCCATGACACGGATATGGTTCGTAATCCCAGATACGACTGTATACATGCATTTTGGGAATGTGAAGAAGGAGAAAGAATCTTGCGTAGAGTTTTTAAAAAAGGAACTTCTATTATAATTAGTGCAAATACATAACTAAAAGTTACTTTCAAAATGCCACATGTCAGCCATTCATACGTTAAATTGGTAGGAAGCAAAATATATTTTGGTTTATTAGGAAGACAATGTCTTTTCTTTCTCTTTATAAAAAGTATATTATAATTAATAACAATTATAATACATAGTATGTAGGTATTCTGTGGATGATGATAATGAATCAAAGCTACCTTCAAAACATTTGGCAAAGATTTTTATATTCATTTATGACTATTATTAAAAAAAATTTGGCTTCTTCCTTCTGAACATTCATTTTTCGTAAGCACCATAAGAGTTTTATTAATATTAATACTCGTAGAAAAATAAATACATCATGATCCCACGGAACTCTGCAGGAGCGAGTCTCCTCCAGTAATGAACCAATTCAAAAACGTTGCTATTACGTAAGGAAAGTACACCCACGGAAAACGACTATCATGGAGCACATCTGGGTTCCACTTTTTTATGTTTTACGGATTTCTTACGTGCATTTAAGAAATGTATTACACATTATGTGGACTTCAAGTGGGCGACCCTGTTCATGCCCCAGAAGAAGAAGGTAAACCGAATGTAATTGTGAGAAATATATGTACATAACATATTATGATAATGATTTAATCAATTGTTTTTTGGATCGGTCAAAACCTCAAAGAGAACTTGAGGGAATGAAAAGGGTTTCATCATCTTTAAAAAAAAATAATGATTACACATTGTAACAGTATTGAGCTTGAGTATTATATAAATAACTGAAGAGAAATCCTTATTATGCATGTAGAAGGGTAAAATTAATATACATACTATCATTTCACAAGCATTGAGCTCAATGAAATTTATGCAAAGATAAATAAGGAATGTCGCAAGAATAAACTGTACATATTCTCATAGTAGCCACCGTTTTCATAATATTGACGCATGTACATTGTACATACATAGATATCCTCGTTTTCATCATCTCATTGACGTTTGATATCGTCGCCAAAAAAGGAAATCTTAAGACGCTTCTTCCACCATCATTCATCACTAAAAAGGTGAATTCGCATATTTTAACACATGTATGTACGGCCACGACATGACGTGTTAGGCAATTGACAATTTATTTATAAGAGCTCTGCACATTACATTTTCTACAAACCTTAACCCTTTTCATAGTTAAAATGAAGAGGTTCTGTAACATGAAACATTTCTTGTTAATGGATATTTATGAGAGAAAATGTCATACAAATTTGTAATTCCCACGATATATTTTTCGGGGGTATTTTCTCTTCTACAAACATGAAAAGTTTAAGAGTTTCTTCATTTTGATAAGGACAATTACACACCATATTGACACTTAAAAATCATAATATGCAGAGCTCTTCAATCTATATAATAAATCCTCAAGTTTGTCTGTATGTCCGTAACCCCTCGTATCTCCGGAACCCCTTACCCTATGGTCATGAAATTTTGTATGCGTAATCTACACGTCATATGAAAGATTTCTACAGAAAAAAATTTTCGCGCCGAAGGCGCCGTCAATGGCGAGTATACCTAAATTGTTCAATGCCAAAGATGTCATGCTGTGCGCGTACACGGTCATTAAGATACATGAATTTACACTATGACTTGTTGTAAAGCAGGGGCTCTCAAACCATCTTGCTCTCGGACCCACATTTCTCCCATCTTCATTTCGTCCCGACCCATTTATATTAGATGTAAAGCAAGCAAAAGTAAAAAAGTATTTAATTAAAAGATCGGGCGACCTTTAAGATACTAGTTTTACGACTATTCGTACTACCCAATAACAAAATTATGCATAAGTTGTGAATGCCTTGAATTTTTTTAATTTTATTATTTCTCTTGGACCAAGGTTGTGATAGTTTTTCAGTACTGTCACTGAGATAAAAATTAAATATTTATTTTTGATCAAATTCTCTGTGATCCACAAGTTGAGAAACAATGGTTCAAAGGAGGGAGGGAATGCGTAGGAGATCACATCCTCTTGAGAAAAAAACCTAAATATATCTAAATACCTAACATATATACATACATACTACACTGTACAAATAATTATCTTCTTTTAAATAATCAGGATGAAGACTAATAAGAACCAATCATAATTGACAAAGGAGGCGTTCTAATCCTTTGAAAAACCCCTTTAAAAATATGCTTACTTTATGATTTAAAATCTAACTGAAATCACTTCCAACAATGTTCTTATAAAACTCATTCACATACATGGAAAAATTCATAAATTGAATGCAAAATAATTATAAAGAAACTCGAGCATAGTGCATCATCCCATGAAACTAATTATAATTAAGAGTAAAAAAATGAACACACATACATGACCTTGGAATATGCAAATAAGCTTATGGAGTTCGTGCAAAATTGAACCATGACTAAAATAAATCAACTCATTACTATCGTTGATATCAAGGAAGAAAGAAGGAAAAGGATTCATTTTTTAAGAGGTTGAGTGATGCTATAATGAGGGTGTGAAGTTCCGAGATTTACAACATTATTCTTAGTTAGTTTATTGTTAATTTATTTTAAACCATGAATTTGCACAAATTTAAAGACATCATAAAAAGGCTGACTTCAATAATTTACTAGGTAGTCACCTAAGATTAAAGAAAATTTATCCGTATATTACAATAAAACTTAAGTAGAAATACTAAATAAAAATATAAGTTAATTTAAAAATAAAATAACTACTTTTATACACTTATGTTAATATGCAACTATGCTTCATTATAAAATGACTCGAATTTAACACCTTCCTTATGACGTAATAATGAAACATAACACTGATAAATGTAGACTCATAAGCCCCTTTTTTACTAATCTCAAAAATAAAAAATAATAATAACCACTTAATTTTTGATATCATATACTTAAGTAGCTCATTGAGTTAAAAAAAAGGTATTTAAGACTTTCTCAACGTACAACTTAATTACTTAAAAAACATTTTCCAATTGTCAAAGCATTAATATTTATTTTTCAAGCCCTGTTTATCCAGAACCCCATAAAAGACAAATACTTTCATCAAAATGTGTGCACGGTTGTATTACATATTTTCACTTACCGAAACATTTGGAAAAACAAATATCTATTAAACTCTACGGTAAATTAACACTCTGTCGACCGTCAACACGAAGTTATCTTTATTATATCTTGTGCAACCTTTCCACGAATAAGAAACATATATACAAAGCTCAATGTTAAGTTGATAATTTTAACTTATTCCTCATTTAATATTAGAAAATCTTTCACAGTTTAACAAGAGTTAATTCGAGTTCAACTTATCAACGTTCAGACCACTAAATTGAGGAAAAGAAGTATAAAACAGATGATACTAAATGTTTTTTTTATATTAGTGGTATAACTTCTTGTCAGACGTTGTGACGTGTTTGAGCAATGAAGAACTTTACTCTATATATTCATATTATAATTTACAATCCTCGAACATTCTCCTTTTCAAAATAAAGTTAAAAGGTTCAGTAGATACATACTTTCCTTGGCAGTGGGAAGGAAGATACAATACTATCCTCAAAAAATTATTCGCGGGAATCACAACTTTTTCGTGAACTTTACCCTCATACAAAACCTCGTCATAATGATAATATGTAAAGTTATTAAAGAATAATTATCCATTGCTCCAACACGTCCTAACGTCTGACGGTCGAAAAAATGTGCAAATTCATCTTCATGGCTAATGTAGAGAGCATTTTTCAAACGTCACAGAATGATGAATAAGCCGAAATTGACGCCATGTTGGAGGCATCTATTTAATATAAGAATTAATTAAATAAATTGGACAAATATCCAAAAAGATCTTGAGGAAACTTCATCTAATGGTTTAAAAAATGAAAATAATTTCATGCCAAAGATATTTGGATAAAATTAAATTAATAATAGGTTATATATGTCTATTTCAAGATAGCCGACTTCCACAATGATGACGTTAAGTGATAACACTATAAAGTATAAGCGACATTAATAATTTATAATATTCTATTATAAGAAAAATGCTACATCACATCCATATCAATGTCTATCAGCAGAACTCAAGCATTATACTTATAGATATGCAAATAAACGTTTAATATTCTGACGACAACTACATAGTATGGTATTCCACTAAGTATGAAATATATATTCTTATTAATGAAAAACATAAGCCTGCTTTGCAATAGATTGAAATTACCAATAAATAACCATGTGCAAATATCTAAAGAATAGAAAGATTAACACTTTAACAACAGCAGTCCTTCAAAAAAATCCTTAAGATATTTGGATACTACTGTTGAAAAACTACGGTTTTTGGATAACGGAAAGGAATATGAGCCTACCTCAAATGTAAAAGCAAATTCTAGCAGTTATTACATGCATACACTTGATTCATAATTACAAGGGATAAAAAACAAAAAAATTCTAATTTTTAAAAGGAGAAAAAAAAAAAACTAATTTACATACGGACTAAATGAATTATAATATAATATCCCTAAATTTGTAAGTTAATTGCAAAGGGATACTCCATTTAATTTTAAGGCATAATAATAAGTAGGCAAACACCACAAATTACATATCAACTCTTTCCCTCCCTGGAGGGTAAACAGAGAAACAGAGGTCATTATTGATGAATTTTGGACGTGCTTTTAACAAATCATATGTACGTACTTTAGAGTAAAAAATATGTTTTATAACAGTTGTTAATTGCTGGTTTAATGAGTATTGAACCCGCAATTGACTCTTTAATTATGATTGCTATTAATATCTTATATCTTAATATAATAATAGTAAATCTATTGAAGAATAAATATTAAAAAGAATACACACACACACACATAGCTAGGTATTGAATGCAATTCAACGGCTGTGGTTTTCAGGGATAACTGTTGATTTTTGGTATGAAAGTTTTCCTTGTTCTGTTTCATTTGCTCTTCAAAACAAAAATGGATGCCAGTTACACTTTCATTATAACAAGAGGGGACTTGGAACTCAATTTGTCGTTAAATATATATTCAAATGCATACTTCACCTTGAAAGTCAAAACTACTCCTTCAAGGATGCTACTTCGTGAATAAATAAACATAAGAAGCTCATTCATGGATATAAAACCATTTGAATTTTAATGGAGAGTCACTAAGGAATGGTTGTTTTTTATAGATATAAGGAGTATGCAGTATAATGAATGAAACATGGGTACGCTGAAATCCAATGACGGAAATGATTAATTATATTAGCACTGGACCGAGAGTTAAGTTTACAAATGATTAGTTCAGATAGACTATAGAAATTATGAATAAATACGTATGTACGTAACTTTGACAACGGATAAATGAGTTGATGAAGGTAATACATGATATTATAGGATGTAAGTATCTTTAACAAGGGCTCTAGGCAAAAGATGAATCAATCACAATATTATGTTAATTCCCCATAATAAAGTTTTCTTCAAAATTGACATAATATTTTTAACATTCACTAATTGGCATACCTATTTTGATTTGATTGGTAATTTGATTGTAATTGAATGTTAGAACAAACTTGATGAACAATGCCAATACATAATAATATATGGTCATTTTGAGCTAACTGGTTGGAAAATATTTAAAATTAAGGAGTGTTAAAATTATAATATGTAGAAGTACTCCATATATTTCTAATATATGATGCACAATGTTAACTTCATGTTGTTTTGATTAATAATTATGATCCAACGTATACATTTTTTAGGGCTGGAATGGTACAGTATCGAACAGTAACTTGGTTCGGTTACGCATGATTCCCCCGTACAGTACGGCACTCTTCTTAATAAAATATTAATCTACCTATTTATAGAAATTAAATTAAATGCTTCAGTTTGATTATTACTATTTTCAAAATAGTTTTTAGTACATTCTTACTTGATATCATTTGAACTATTTTTTTACTATAGAAAATGAAAGTACCATAGTGTTACTCCGTTATTATTATTCTATAATAGAATATAATTTACACAAAAAAAAAAACCCATAATACAGAGTAATGATACATTATGCATTCAATGTTAAGAACACATTAGTCATTTCTTAGTTCTTTAAGAATACCACCAATAAAAAAATCAATTACCGTAAATACCCGTGTATAGGACGCATTTTTTTCGTAAAAAGTTGACATAAAAACCCAGGTGCGTCTTATCCATGGATACTTTTATCATAAGTTTTTCCATCATTTTTTGGGTCAAATATCCACTGCGTCCTATACATGGTATTGCCCTATACGCGGGTATTTACAGTAATACAATGTACCGTGGACCGTCAGTGTCGAAGCCCAGTTCGTACCCTAATGTTCCAGTCTTAATATTTATGTGTATTTGACTTGTTCGGACTACCAGTACTAGAGGAATATAGAGGAATTTAAAACAGTACTATCCTAAGTTGGTGTTGAAACCCCATTACTTGCAGAACCATAACATCATATAAATATTGAGCAAGTAATGATCTAACAAAAACCAAAGCAAGAATGAAACCTGTCTTTTATATATATATAAAGAAGTCATCAACCCTGTTTTTCAGTCGAAAAAGTATCGAAAATAATCATACCCAATTTTGGTAGTTGAGCCGATATACAAAAATAATGGTATTGTGACATTAATATGTATAGTCTAAAATAGATTATATACATGTTAATAAATTAATACAATTACATATATTTTTAACTACGAGTTAAGAAATATGCATTCTCTAAGATTTAAATAACAGGTCCCTGAGATAAGTATATAAGCTATATATTATTCTATTTTAATTATCTTGAAGTCGCATCATTATAATCTGTTATTTATAGGGATGGTCTTTCTGGACATGCTTAAAAAGTAAATACTATAAGCCTATTGTATATTATCTGTACTTGTATACTGTACAGAGTAGGTATGTACTTGACTTCAAAGTTATTCAAGAAATGTATGTATATATGTACACTTACATAGAATAATTTCCCTTCATCTCGTTCCAAGATTATCATCCACTACAAGTAGCTAGGTAGTCAAAAAAATGATGGTTCTGATGCAATGCCATAACACGTTCTTACATGAAGCTTTTAATAACTCTCTATCTATATCACCTTATTTTATGTACTTAAAGAGAGAGAAAAACAAACAAACACGGAGTGTTTTGAAATAATTGATAAACTCATAGCATATTCAAAGAGACACTGGTTCTAGAAAAATTCGCCGCAAAGATTTAAAAATAAATACGTACACATATTTTAAAAACCTTATTATTAAGGATTTCTGGATCACGTAACTGTTTCTTGATTTAAATACCTTGATATGCTAATATTTGGGATCTGAGGAAATTATTTCGTATTAGGAGGAGAGTAGTAAACCCATTTTTACACCTTGGTAAATTATCTTACTATAATACTTTTGAAAAAGATAACTCTCTCGAAAATTAAAGTCCCAATAGCCTACTGTTTTCAAACTTCTAGGTCAGAAAATAGGTGGCAGCATGCGAACATCATTTCTGTAGTTTCAGGCAAAAGTGCGTTACTACTGTTATCCTAATAAGGAATAATTCTCTTAGATCCCAAATATGAGCATATCACGATATTTCAATCAAGGAACAGTAATAAGATCTTGAAACACTCAACATTAAGGTTCTTAAAATACACGAAGGTATTTATATTAAAATCCTTGCGCCGAGTTTTCCTGATACAAGATTCCTAATCTAGAAGTACATACTCATAATATACAAGTATGTTGCATCGCCTTTTTAGAAACCTCCTATAATAGCAATTGGTATGTAGATAAAAAACAAACAGTGTTTGATTCCAAGACACACATCTTCTCTCTCACATGGGGTAAACATCCGTTTCTTAACAACATAATATGTAAATCCTTCAATCAGATCAATGTACATTTACCTAGATAGCTAATATATGTATGTGCGCTCGATGTATTTATAGGAACATGTGCCAGAATCATGTGGAATAAATAAAATATTGAATGTGTTTGAATTAATAAGTAAAAGTTTTGAGTCGATGATCTACTCATTGATTATAATTATCGTTTTTTAAAGATTCCACATGAACAAAAACGATTTATAAGACTACATTGTTGACGATCATAACACAACAGTTAAAAGTGTGCTAAGTATGTATTTATTTTATCTTTTAAATAAAAACATAATGATACAAAATTGGAAGTAGGTATATGGATATTATATATATATAAATATTTAACGACTTGCGGTTGTTTGCCTAATAATTATAATTAAACATGTCAAGGATAAATCCCTATATTTTTTTTTTCATATAGTCACAACATTGATGTATATTTACAGATAGAAGAAGAGGTGTAAACTCGAATACCATTATAATATGATCTGAGACACAATAAAATCCTACAATTGAATTTCTATGAACACTTATCTTTTTTAAAAATTAACAAATCTTAACCATATACGGAAAAGTTATGTACCTAGACTAATTATAACTATTATTGATTGATTTGTTGCGTAACTTAAAGGAAAACTCTGGAATTAACGGACCATAAATGATATTTATGATACTTGAGAAATATCTCAAGTTACATACATATGTAAATATATGAGTACATAGATAGTCAATGTACAAGAAGTAAATTACATGTATGTATTCTGCATATTTCGGAAATTACATAACGTAATTTAAGCCCAAATTAAACCGATTAGTCAAATTTGATGGAGAGCAAAAACAATATAAAAATAATAATCCCTGATCTTAATTTGAATATAATTAAAGCCTTTATCACACCAAAGAGTTCTATAATAATTTTGTATTGAACTACCTGGTCACACACACTCACAGTGAAAGAGAAACATCAATTAAAACATCACAATACTGATACGTTACATAGATATATTTAATGTATCAATAAAATATAATTTATCGAATCAGATGATTAATGTCTAAAACTACATAGGTTATATTGGCTCATAATAATACTATGGAACTCAGAATCAGTCCCACCCCTATCTTAGGTCCTTGAAAAACATTCCAAATTATCTCTAAAAAGCTTCCTTTTTACTAATATTATAGTAATGTTTACCGATGAACTTCCTTCTGTAAAACTCTTGAGTATCATTCATTTGACATTTTTCTTAATTTAGGCTTCATTAAAACTATGTATTATTCTTATAAACATTGGACGTTTATACCTTCACACCGGGCGTTGACCTTACAATATAAACAATTACACCCTACTTTATTGTCAATTGTTGATTTTATTTTACTTTTCATCCCCTTTTTTCGTTTTTTGAACACTGGAATGAGCCCTTGTTAAGCTGTAAACTTAACTACTGCGGAATTATTTTTTGTACAATTAAAAAAAGAATAATTTCATAGTTAGCAAGGAGAATTTGACAACTACCAAAGGATTTTGAGTCGTTCTTTCTCTTTTGAGAGAAAAAGTTTCGATATATAATAAAGACAACAACAACGCTGCATGATATACAAATAGAAACACCTTCCTTAAAAGTGAGTGAACTTTAAAAGTTAATTACTATCATCTGATACAACATCTTTCTTTTTCGCCACCTCTCCCGTCCAGATTAGTCATGCTCACATAAATGCAACATTACAAGTAAAAAAAAGAAGATTATCAGAGTTTGACCAAGATTTTAATAGATCCAATCATTTCAAATGGAAACGTACGCTGTTGCTGCTCCATTATAATTGCTTTGATAACTATAGTTTGATACCCATCAAAAGAGGCCCACACACGTCCAAAAAGTAAATTAATGAATCCATACTATAATTAATATAATAAGTTCTTAAAAAAAAGACATACCTCCCCCCCCCCCCCTATGCAGTGTAGCTAGCCTTATAATAAGTACAATTATTTTAAAGCTAGTTACATATATATGTATATATGCACTAAGAGTGAAATATGACTCTAGTTCTATACATTAAACTTCTTACATAAGCATATATGCATGTAGGCACATAAGTACGTAAACACGACACCCTTTGTGAAATGACAATTATGTAGAACATCTTCAACAACAAATGCCTGAAGGGAATAATTAAAAAAGCGTAGGAAATCAACAACACTTGGAATTAGAAGTGAAAAAAAGTTTGCTAATATTTTACCAAGATATAAGTTGATTTATGTATGTGTGTGGAACAGGTGGGAGTACAGCTTGGCGTTGAGTTGTTGTTTTATGGGATACCTGCATTTGTAGGTAATTGTAAATATCTTAATATTAATTATGATTACTTTTTTTTTTCAAGGAATGTATATACATTTATTATCAAAATAATTAACTTTTAAGAAAGTTATGTAATGGACGCAAAGGAAATGAACGTCAAATTTCATAGCTAAATATTTTAATAATGAATACCTGCATTTGTTGCGTAGAAGAACACTTTATACGCATATACTATGTCTATAAGTGGAAAGGAGGGATCAACTATAACCTAACTAAATAAGGTCAACTCAAATATTGGGATCTATTCATGTTCAAAGCCACCTCAATTTCCGCATGCATATCTTCAAGGGCAAGTTGTTGCATATCGAAAAAAGATTGTACTTACAATGCATGCTCAAAATATTTTAAAAATAACAATAGAAAACGAAACTACATGGAAAATACCAAGGTGTTTTAAAAAGAGAGGGTTTACCTTAATTGAATTATATTTCATATAGTGGATATCTCTACCCCCCCCCCTCCTTGGAAAGGATCATAAACAAAAAAAAAGAATTAGCCCTCAGTAAACGCCCACTCCATAGCCCTATGTATGCATAATATGTAAAGATGTAATCTGTAATCACACATAAATTCCCTTCCTTTCTAACTAAATGGCAAACACCTGTGTAATATTACTTACATATAATAACATATCAATTATACTAATTTGCCCTACTTGACCAGTCTACTTATATGTATGTATAATTACTATATAACAAGGGTTAAATGTCTCTTTTTTTTTCTTTTCAAAATATGTACAACGAAGAAATTCAATCGCAATCAATGAAGCATCATCGTCAACCTTGGAAATAATTAGTGGCATGTGATCCATTTCCTTCCAAGTAGAAATAAGAAAAAAGAATTAAACGACTATATTGAATTTTATTTATGTATTTATTATTGTTTCAGACTGTGTAAATAATAAAAAATTTCAATTTTTTTAGTACCTACTTCCACGTCTTCCGTTTTCCATTTAAGAAGAAAATACATTTGTATATATATGTAGAAGATAACTCAATACCTACTACATAGGGTCTAATACTACAACTTAACAACAGGTGTATTTGGACAGCAAAACCTCAAATTTATTTCATTTTAAAATAGGAAATATGTAGTGTAAACCAATGGATTATTACACAAGCACCTTTTCTTCAAGAAAGTTTCAAAATACATACTTTACACTATGTACAAAAAGTCAATTCAATGAAAGTTGTGCATCTCGAAAGACAAATATATATATATATATATATATAAATGTTGTGGTCATGGCAACAACACTCGAGACCAAGACTTTGAGGGGTCGAGACCAAAAGAAAAAATTGCTGCAGTTTTTTTTAATAATACACTTTTGATTTAGTTGCATGGTTTGAAACTGAGACTAAAACTTTGGAGGAGAGTTGAGTCCAAGGCAATACCAAGAATTTAAGGGCTCGAAACCGAGATAATACTTTCAAAGATAAAAATATCCCTAATATATATAAATATGTAGTATTCAAGTTGCAATATGTACAAATTGTAACTTGTATATGCAGATTGTACGAGTTGCGATAAAAAAAATTGAGATGAAACATTTTTATATACTGAGTTTGTGACGGAGATAATAGAATGATTGAAAAACCATGGGATGTTGAATATATTATCAAGGGGTAATATTTTTTTAACTAAATTAACGAAAATAACTAATTGATAAGTATATTGTTGCGCTTAATAAAGTTTAAGTTTCATTAATTGGTTCCGTTACTCGTAAATAAGTAATACATGAATAAATGGTATTATGCAATAGATCAAAATAAAATGATAGCATCAACTTATATAATAGGTAATCAAATAGTTGGTGGTATATGCATAAATATATAATTAGATAAGACGTTATGAGACAAATAATAATCCCAACATGTACACAACATATATATAAAATTAAAAACGTTTTTAAATATCCCATATTTAGGACCTACACAGCTCTAATACACAAATATATATATATGTACTATACATAAATGGTCCACGAACATTTAATTTCAATCAATTTAAGTGACAGAGAATAAGACGCAAATATCTCCTCTCTAAGATTTATTATAAAGATATTTTACTAGATAATATGTAATATGTTCACGTAATAAAAATTAATTCTTTTGACAACCCAAAATATAATATATATAAATTAAGCCTCTTAGATAACACCCACGATTGTCGATATTTCTAAAGGAACAAATAAGATTTGTTACTTTATGCATATAAATGGACCATTTATGATGAAAAACACTTTATTTTTAAATAAAAACATGACACCACAATAATAGTAAATAAAAGTTTCATCGAAAAGAATGTACCTAATTGTAAAACATTGTATTCAAAGTAAACAAAATCAAGTTTACTTATGCTAGTTAAATTTGAACTTAGCATGATTCAACTCTTTCAAACTAATAAGCAGATTTACGAAATGCAATGAGATCTAACATTACAAACCCCCAAATTATATGTATATACATTAAACACCATATCAAATCACTGCCATCTAGGAACGTCTTTTGGAAACAAATAAATATTAAGACAGTATATTTTATGTGTACATAGAAGCTCTCAATATAATATAAAATCGCAACTAATGAGTTGTTCACTACCTTTTGAAGAGTGAACGACCGATTACATGCAAAATAAATAAATAAAAAAACCATAGCAAGAACAATAAAAAATCTTTAAGAAATAAATTTTATTATCATAAGATTATCGAGGCGTAAGAGGGTGGCGATTCTTTATACGTAGGTATTGTAATAGGAACTTCCGAACACAGCCCTATTCAAAATCATTTAAGGCCCCTTGGAGTTCATTGGCACAACAAAGACAGCACGTCTGATTATTTTCCCGCCAACTTATTTTTTAAATGGATATACATTCCATCTAAATCCAATCAAGGCAAGTACTAAAGAAATGGCTTCCAAGGATGTAATTTTGATAATAACTTTTTTGTGGAAAAATAATATATCAAAAGCAAGAAAGAGAGGGAAAAAAAGTGAAAACAATGCGATCAACAAATTTTAAATGCCACTTGTACTTTAAACAGAAGGCAGGAAGACAATTTGTAACAAGCAAACTTAAGATAATAATTATAATTAATCAAAAGAAAAATGTACAAATGGGTGTAAAACTTGACAAATAAATGTACATTTTTTTAAAAGAACCCAAAAAATTAACGACAAAAAAGACGTGAAGTAAATATAATTTTTGATTTTCTTACTTCCAGGCTCATAATTATATAATACATAATCATTTAAATTAATGAATTGCAATTTTGAATTATTCAAATTGCCATAAGTTACCATGATAGGACTAAGTTACTATGTCTACTATAACTATCTAAAGAGAGAAGTTTAATTCACTTTAAAATATATGTAATTATAAAAAAATTAGTAATCCTCACTATCCCCATCTATCTAGAGGCATTTGAAATGCCATAATTGCTAAATTAACATTCAAAAGAAATTAGTAAATTGCAACAGGAACAGCAGCTCAATAGAAAGTTCAATAATCTTATAAATCATGTTGGGAGATAGAAAAAGCAAAGCTTAATCAGTATGAATGAATAATAACCTTTAGGATCAAATACAAAATTCTGGGCTTATAGAACAAGTACAACCAGCATACATGCATGTATAGAAATTGGAGAATCTGTTCACAATATCTATATATATAACCTTTAAAATCCTTTTGCAAATTGTACCATCTTTCTTAAAAAGATGAAAAGGTTTTTTTTTTTGGTATTTAAAAGCACGATAGCATCACTAGACATTTAATAAAACTTATCTGCAAACACCTGGATACATAAGTAGGTAGTAGGAAATAACCCAAACAGGTAAGCACAAGACAAACATTTTCCTTTATTGGGGAATTTATATTTATTTATGTAAAATTTTTACATTTTTGAGAGTCTTTTAAAAATTATAGAGGGCTGAAGTCCTCAGAGCCTCCCCGTATAAAAACACTCCATACCCTCAAACAAGATTTATCTAACTTTGGGACATTAATGGGGGCTCGGGAGAGATAGATATTTTTAACGAGTATCAGTCAAATGCCCACAATAGTATCAAAGACTGTTATGTTTGTTTTTGCTTTTTTGCCACCTATGGATTTGTCCACTCTTACTTTTTATTATTGAGCAAATATCCAAGTTCAATAGTTATCTAAAGAGAATGACATGTCTCACATTCAATTCCAGCCTTACTTTTCTTTCCCTTTCAGGAGGAGGGGAAAGGTTGAGAAATGTAATGAAAATTGTTCTGTGGTATCTTTATTACTAAAAAAAAAATTAATAAAATGAAGATTCCCTTTCTTAGAGCGAGCTGGAAGATGATCAAATACAACACGTAATACATGTAATACAGTTTGAGAGGGCTGTGTGTATAATTGGAGTAAATTAACAATAGGTTGGAATGTCTTAAGGGGTAAAAATACTTAGCATTCCACAAAGGCATCAAAAACCTTATGCATATACAATAATAAATAAATATTTACTATCAAAAGAAATGCACTAAAGATGTTGAGCGTCTTATTAATAAACATGTACACAAATTTGACACAATATGCAACAGATTTGAATGACCCTGTATGTCTAAGATATTGTCTTGTTGATATACGCAAGCAAATGTAAAAAAAAAAAATCATCATCTCTCTATTTTTATAATATTATGTGAGACGGAGAAAAAAAAAACTCTCATTAATATTTTGACTTCATTGGATTCGGAACTAGGGAGTAGGCATATTGTATAGTAAGTTTTTATATGAAGGTAAATAAAACGTACCAAGTATAGTAGTCCAAGTAAATAATGTGTTTTGTTACATAGGTAGAATATACTGTCTACATATGTATGTAGTATAACAATAGCCAATAGGTAAGAAAAAGAACCTGGATCTACTATTACATGCTTTAATGGCATTTAAAATGCCTAAATATGTATGGGTATGTATTTATAGGTTTTGCAACCCAAGATCATCAAACATCTTACTCAAATTGAATAGAATCATTCATGGATCTATTTCTGTGTAGAGCAAATACTAACTTTGAGGATCAGAGTTGAGTATTAAAATAAAACAAATAGCAACTGTACATACATTTGAGTTATTAAATAAATAAAAAAATAATTGTCAACAAATGATATGAACTGGGGGGTTGTTGTTCACTCCACACATTTTTAATAAAAAAATAAAATAAAAACGCAGTCTCACACAGCAAATAATGTACATATATTATTATTATGAGTTGACAACGAGGCTCTCTTCCTCATTGAGCCAACAACAATATTTTGAGGTAACAAGAGCATTATTAGACCAGAGAGAAGAATCCCTACCTGAAAGACTCCAACAATCCGTACAGTCTTGACACAACATGGACCATTCAAAGGCAAGATCCTTGTGTGTGGCATGGCGCGAAAGAAAATCCGAGTCTTTTGAAGGAGGCAGTGAAGCCTCTTCCGAACTTAAAATTTTATCAAAATAGTGTCCAAAAGGTAGAATTTCACTCGTATCCTGATTATACAATTGAGAAGAGGAATGATGGCATCCGCCAAGGGACTCCTCCTCAGACATACTACTCTCTATTCAATATTTATGCATGAACTCATATGTAAGTGCAAATTATGTATCAAGCTTGTCACTGAATAATAATAATAATTATTATTAATTATACATTAAATGAAAGCCTCAAAAGTTTTCTCATTTTATTTTTCCGAAAGAGGGATCACATGGCTCTCGGAACGAAACACAGCAACTGACTGAAGCAGCTTTTCGTAGTAGTAATAAATTGTTCATTCAAGTGGAAGGTTGCTTTATTATTATTATGATTACCTGCGCGGACGCGCGAATGCTTTTCAATAAAGTGAAACAATCATTTAGCAGGATTCTTTAGGATTTAAAAAAAAACATGATACTAAATCCCTTCATTGGGAATGATGTGCCGTAGGATATTTGCAACACACATTGCAAAACTATGAACTAAATAATCAATTTCTAGGTGCATACATACGAGTATGACGTATTCATTTGCAAAGAAGACAACCACGACGAGGTTTTTGAATGGACCAAAAATACTATGTATTCTCCCTTCAGCTGTTTTTCATCAGTTGACTCTACGTCTTATCATCTCAAAAAGAGTATTATCCTTATTTATTTATAATCTTGATTTATAAAAATATATATTAAATCAAGGCTTGCACGCCCTTTTTTTTATTTATTATTATTATACAAATGTAAACGATTGACTTGTATATTGGTAGAATTTATAAATGTGTAGTAACATATATCCATATAATAACTCTGTCCAATATTAAAAAGTTGACAACAAGGAAAATACAAAACGGTAGATGCCATATGTTTTTCTATAATTTTTCTTTCCCTTTTGAGAATTGAGGTTGCGAGTGCATAAAAAAGCACGTCGTAAACTTTGGCAAAATATTGATGAAGAGATTTTATTATTCATAGACTCATCATTATTTAAAGAAGATCTCATCATTTTTTTTCCTTCTTCAAATAATGAATTCAAGATAAATTCATGTACAGATGTAGAAAAAAAGAATTCATACGAGAAATGGATACCAATCTTGAATGTTAATCATACTTAATCACACGTTACATGGATAGGGCTCTTGCATCACATCGGATCATATCACCACCACCCATGAACAGATACCCAAAAAAATCCTTTTATCAACAGACACTATATTATTTCATGATGCTCCTCCAACCTTGTTGCCACCACCTAAGGATTTTTATTTCCTGATTCAATCCATGATGAAAAAAAAAAAAAAAAAACATGACGGAAAGTCCTCTAAAAAGGAGAAAACCCATTGTGAAATAGAGACTCGTTTAATGATAATTAAATTCAAATTATTTGATACATGAATGTAGCCCCCCATAGGTTGTTGGTTATGGCCTATGTGACTACCTACACGAATGAATTGTTGAGATATTATTATCATAGTCAGGGACACGTGTTTTGTGACATTTGTAATTTTATATAATTTTTTACATATTATTATAATGAAATACGTAAGGACAAGATGAACAAGAGAGTGGACAAATAGGCACATATATATATATAAGGAATTGAAACATGATGAAAAGAAACAAAGATTTCAATTTCAAGGTATACATATTGAAAAGTGAAATCCTCGATAGAAACGGACAGAGAAGGAAGAAGAAGATCAGTACATTTCAAATCCCTGTTTATTTTCCTTTAGAATATGGAACAGCAAAGGACAAGACAATGTCTCTCCTCCTCCTTTTCATACTCCAAATAAACCCAAGAAATGCGTAGTTAGAAGCATATACAATACACACGTGTGTTTATGTCTCGATATTTAAAGTGGAAAGACCTCAAACAAACATGATTCACTACTTAATAACTACTTAGCTAATAGCTAACTAACAAAGCGATTGACATAAATGACAATAATAGACCTTAATTGTAGATATATCAATAAATGACGCTTCAGCTTATTCAATTGCTTGAATGTAGCCTTCCTCACTCTTTCTGACTCATGTTTGTCTTTAGTTGAAGCTCAATGTAAGGAATATCATCGTTGAGCTAAGCTGCTCCAAAATTCCTTCAAATTTTGTGAGTAATGAGGTAGAGAGTAACTAATCCTCTTTGAGAGTCAAACTCCCGTTATATGTGTTTTATAAGATAGGTATAAGTTGTAATAAACATGATAATGTGTACAAAAAAACCAGTTATCAAGCATAAAAATACATCTTACCTGCAAAAAAAATAAATCAAAGCATAAATTAAAGAAACAAATCAAATGATTTACAGAATAAGAACTCATTCATTGGCTAATATTCTACGTTGTATAAAATATAATATATGTATTATAATACTACAATGGGTACTCATATGTAAATTATGATGACAAAAAACAACAGCTGACAACGAATGAATTGTAATTTTATATCCTTATAAATAAGCCTTTATTATAACCTTATAGTAAACATACACAAATTTATGAAGCCTAATAAGGTATTTTACTTTACTAGTATTTACTAATTATGAATTATTTCCCGAGAGAGATATTACATTTAATCAATCAGTAGAATATATGTATAGATACAATTGCATCTGAAATTTGGGGTGCCCCCCTTTGGATATATTTAGGCCTGATAACGGGACTATCTGTATATGCATGTATTTCCAATTGCACCTTGTATGCACATTATATAAGAGTATTTATAAACATATAAAATGAAACCGATATGACGTACTTATTATTAACATAAAGTTTCTCCTACAAAGCGATACACAAAAATATTACCACTTATTAGCACGTAGATTAGATTATATTTTAAGTTAATTCCTTTTTATCAATGCAATCATCCCACTATTATTGTATATATATAATATTATCAAAGCTAATTTCTCTTCAATTATAATTTTTACAAGTATACTATCAATACATACGCTATACATCTATGGAAGGAATCAAATAATCCCAGGATGGATCAATTAAATCAATTTCCCCTTTAACCCTCCGAGGAAGAAAATAAATTATTACTTTATTGGCTATAGAGAATAGTCAATTAACACTTCAATTCGCCCACATAGGAATTATCCGAATTCACACTCCAGACATACCTAGAAGGCAGCAAAAACAAAGCTTCTTTCATTTCTTAATGAGTTTATTATTATTGGTAAAATGATAATGATGGAAAAGTGCTAATATTTAGAGAGGAGGGGGTCGAAGCATACCCATGATAATAAAACGTATATAAGCGAAAACATGAAAGAATGTTCTTGCGTAGGCGAATAAGAATGCATATTTCTATGAATATCCATGAAATAGCAATAAAATATATCAAATAGGAATTCAAGTCCTACTCAAGCAGAACTCAGTCTCGAGTTGCACGTAAGTCTCATTCAACTTTAACTCCTGACTCGAAGTGAACAGATTCACAATTGAAGAACGATATATTGAGGTTCCTTTAATTTAAATCATCGTTATTTTTATAGCTCCATTTATATTTTTAACGAATGAGCCGTTGAACTTATGTCGTAAATATTATATTTCTACATCCAGTTTAACTTAGACTCTACTTGTAAACAAAAGATGATTCTTAAACAAATCTATTCAAGAAGTTTTGTTGCTTTTAAATCCTTCAAAAGGAAGTGATTTTGTTACGCATACAAACAATAAGTTGACTCATGGCTTAAAGTACAAACATACGTGTCCTAAACAGGAGTAAATAATGAGAAAATGAGCTAGAGAAACATCTGTTCACACTATTTTTCAAAGTCATTATATCTAAATGTGAAATATAAATAAATGACAAGGGATGAAGACTGGATCGTTTATATGCGAGAAGTCCATAATATAAATTTTAGTAGAAACAGCTCCTCATTTGAATTCTACTTATAACTAGACATGGGCAAAATGTTGAGATAGTGTTGAGTTTAAGAAAAAAATAAATACATAAATATAAGTTATAATATGATAATAACTAATATTAGTCAACACAGGTGCTCTCTTAGACCACCAATGAATAACATAGCTACGCTCCATTTATATACATAGATAAATAAATAAAAACTTGTATCTTTATTCTTTATCAATCAAGGTTACCCTAGTTCAAACACATTTATTAATCACCCTTCTTACTTTGTCAAATATGTACCTACCTACATATCCTTTGATTGCATGGAATTAGATAGTATGTGTACACAATATATCATTTTATAAAAGCAATTTATAAATTCAAAATAATAATATGTTTTCAAACATTATTCAATACTCTTTCGAAAACGTGATTTTGCAAAAAAAAAAAAAAAAAAAAAAAAAAAAAAGAAGAAGAAGACAAAAAGAAGACTCGTTTGTCTATATAAGTGATATTATAAGGGTAATGACATGAGATTTCTCGATGACGTATGGGGTTGGATGGAGTTGGAGTATTAGGACCTGTGTTTTATAATAATTGTAGAGTTTGATTCACTCTTTTATTATTTACAACTTGTTTTATCTTCTTATTTATATAATTATCCAATGTTATTGAGAATTTCAAATTAAGTTATGGAAAAGCAGTTAATATATTTAGCCTTAAGCTATAGATTTTGCAAATAAAATTAATTCCCAGTTAGCTTATAGACTAGCAATGATACAATCCTTAATGACTATAAATGCATAAAATCCCAAAAATATCATACCCAGTTTTGCAATATTGCAGAACAGTACCAAATTATGATGAATGCTCCAAGTAGTAATGATATAATAACTGTACGGTTATACGTACATACATGTAATATAGGGATGTGATAAGATCATATAGTCTCATAATTTTGAAATAAAATATCAAAAATTCCAATAATCATTTTTGAAAGTTACTTCATATTTTTCTCACCTTATTCAGCAGAATGGAGTTACATATTCTGCTCAGTACAAATTGTAACTTGTATAAGCAGATTGTAAAAGTCGCAATTTGTATGTTTTGACATGTACAATTTAATTATTGCAGCACCGGCCATTTTAATTATAGCCTACACATTTATTTTGATCTATTGATATGTCTTATTTATGATGTATATACGAGTTATATTTTTTAATAATGAGCTACAGAATATTTATCATCAAAAAATAAAAAAAATGTTCTCTTGATATATATATTGAACATCAATGAATAATTAATTATCTTTATCACTAGTATCTTAATTCGGCATTTACAGAATACAAAGTTACAAATTATACACAAAATATATAAAAAATGTTACTTATTAGTAATGACTTTACAAATAATAAATATATATATTTAAAAAAATTCTACTGGATACTACACATGGAAAAAGGTCATGTTAAATTAAATTGGTTGTTTTTTCTTATAGATCTTATATTTGAGCACGCATCCAGTTAAATCGACTGAATTGTTGAATTCATAGATGTAATGGGTATTTGGTAAGAAAAATTATACATAATAATTGAACAAAAGAGTTCAAAAAATGCTTCAAATATAGAAAAAGAAGCTTTTGAATATCTTTAAAGTGTATTTGAAAAGCATTGAAAGTAATTTAGATTATGTTTGGAGTCAATTTTTTTGGGCGAAATATAATTATGATGAAGAAACTGAAAATAATCAGGTAGTAGAACCTATTAATATTGTTCCATTGAGCTGAGATTTGACATGTGGCAATATAATATCCATTATATACATAAATTAAGTTGCCAATTACCATTTACATAAAACACATTTTTTAAAGCCATGTTCAAAAATAACTAATGACACGTCAACATTCAAAAATCCTAAGGGGTATAAGCATAATAAATAGTTATTCAGTTTTGCATTTTTTGTTTTTGAGTGTCCAAAGATTTTCAAGAAATCGGCCCCTTACTTTTTTGGCTGATTAAGAAACCAGCTGAAATCCTTCTGCGCATTACTACTTAAGTAACTCTACCATGAGTCTTAAATTTATAGCGAATTTTTGCTCGAAATTGGATGAAAATTTAAATATTTAGATGAACGATTTCTAGTTAGTCAAGGATTTTTATCGTGCTCTTAACATCTCGTTTGAGAGCTGTGGGCCTCAGCTCTTTAATGCATTCCTTATTAATACATTTCATGTAATATTCAAGAATTTATTCAAGTACAAAGAATTTGGCCTACTCTTGCACCCTATGCCTCCAGGAATCCCTTTAGGTCAAAACAAAGACTATAATTGGAATTTACATTAAATACACTGGCGGATCATTATTTTTAAATGCACAAAATGAGTATCCTTCTGGGATTAAATCGAAGTTGAAGTTAGAAAATGGGCCAAAAAAAGCTAAAAAAGTAAGGTCCGATTTCTCAAAAACCTTATGACTCTTTAATTATTATTTTTTTTTTACAGATTTGAAATCGGCGTGCAAAACTGAATAACTTTTATTATACTTATACCCCTTAGGATTCTTGAAAGTTCAAATTTTTTGACCAGTGTTATCAAAGTAGCACTTTTACAAATTCAATTCAATTGTGAAATACTCAAAATGTTGTTTTAATGGATTAAAATTTGTTTTGTAGTCATATTCGGTTACATGTAAAAACGTTACAGCAATTTCGTTACCGAGTATTTTCATTTCAAGCAATAACATTGGGGACTATTATGTTAGTTGAGGGACGAAGAAATAGCCTAAGGCCCCTCTATTAATACACTTAAATCCAGACCTGAGGTTTTCCTAGATGCTATGAGGCCTGAGGAATCTAAATGCTTACTGTTTGTGCTTTGTACAAGCTAAAAAACCTTGGCTATCACTAAACATAACCCAGATCCTAGGGTTCCACCAGCTCGCATTGAGGCCATAGAATGGACAAAATCTACTACCAGGCATTCCTCGCTTGATATAGTTGGAGTATCATAAATTGCAACGGTATTGTCGGCAATGAAAATGCTCTGCAACGAAATTGCTGAAACGTTTTTATTCATATCTCTGCTAATTCTCAATATTTTTACCCCCCCCCCCCCACACACACACACTCACACACAAACGAGCCACCATAAATTATATACTATATACAGTTTTTGATTAGTATTTTTGTTTTTTATTTTTTTTAAATGGATCTATCTTTTAGGCAAATAAAATATCGGTAATAATTATCGATATGTCTAAAGTCGGCATATATATTGGCTCACCGATATATCAGTTGAGTTTTATATATACCAACTAAGCAACAAAAACTTAATCCTAGCAAAAAAAAGTTATATTCTAAGTATGCTAAGGCAATACTTGTTAGAACTAAAGAGTCACAAGTGGTACATGTCTCAAAATGGCCAATATGTACATAGGACCTTCTTGCTCTGATCCAAAGACATATACTAGAGTTTATGTGCAGTAAAACATGAAATCAAAGTTATTAATCAACATTTTTTGCATTTAAATAAGGCATAAATGGAAATCTTTTAAGTATATGTAAAACGATTTTTTTTTCATCCAATCTAATTAGAGACATGATTGTTCAATCAGAGCAAAGGCTAGTAAATGAATTATGTAAACGATTCAATTTCATTAAAACCCTACTCTATGTATTCTCACGTTTTTAATCAAATATAAAATTAATATCTAAGGGATGTTCTTCCATCTTAGAAAACCTATAAGAGAAGGGAATGAATATAACATCTCATAAGCATAAGAAAAGTATTTTAATGTTATAGCAGCATGTTTTTTCCTTAGATTGAGTTTACATGGAAATTAAACTATGAAGGGAGAGGAGGAGAAAAACACGATAAAACAAAAAAGATTTAAAAAAAACAAAAACTAATTTATAATAATATTAGGTGCTTAGTTATACCTAAGGGAATTTATGTAAGGAAATTGATTAATTTCAATTCCCACTTATCATTAAGGAAGTAAAATGAACTAAATTCATCTCATTCATTAATAACTAATTTGAAAATTACAGGGAAATAAACTACTTACATATTTACAGATATGTATATAATTATAGTTCAAGAAACCACTTTGTATTTCAGGAACGCCTCATGTAACACTTCATAATCGGCATGTTTAAATATAAAGCGTTGTCATAAAACGCCATCATTGCTATGCCAGCTTTGTTTGTAGGTCATGAAACATTATTATTTTTTATTTTTTAAATAAGTAAACCTTCAACAGAACTAATTAGTAATATATAAATCAAAACTTTGGAAAGGTATTATTTCAATTGAGTTTCAATATTTTTTTATTAAAAAAAATAAAAAGTAAAGAAAAGATTTATGCACGGAATGTACTAGCATATCCTTGAATTGAGACTTTGCATAATAATAAAGTATATCTTGCGATATTAGTGTAACTTTAGAAACAAAGTAAAAATTATTCACATACAAAACAGCCTTTGAACTAATGATTAATTATACGTCATATGAATGGAAAAGAGAATGCATATTATAAGTGGAAGGATAAAATAAAAAATATCGGAAGATTCAAACTTAACACAACCTCTCTTATTTGGTTTGAAAAAGAGAAGCACATCCCTTCCCTTTTTAAAAAGATTCAAGAGCTGAAAGGCAGGAGCTGGGAGAGATAATGGCTGTGTTTGGTTACTTGAAAAGATGTCGCCACCTCCGTTTAGCAAATCATCATAGAAGTCAACGAAACCTTCTGTTTCTACTTCTAACTTCTAAGTGCCGCATCCCAGGGAAGGAATCGTTTACCTCACCTACAAGACTTTGAAATGTTTCTAACTCGTTCAGACTACGATCGATCCGTCAACACCTTTTCTCCTGAGGGTCGACTCTTCCAGGTAGAATATGCCATCGAGGCTATTAAATTAGGATCCACTGCCATTGGGATTCAGACAGGGGATGGAGTCGTTCTTGCCGTGGAGAAGCGAATCACTTCTTCCCTCATGGAGCCCTCAACCATTGAGAAGATCGTTCAGATCGACAAACATCTTGCCTGTGCCTTTAGTGGCCTCATTCCAGACTCCAAAATGTTGATTGACAAGGCGAGAGTGGAATGTCAAAATCATTGGTTTAATTACTCCGAGAAAATGAGGATCGAGAGTGTGGCTCAAGCTGTTTCGAATCTCGCCATTCAATTCGGAGATTCTGAGGTCCAAGGAGCAGCTCTTTCTCGTCCCTTTGGAGTGGCTCTTCTCCTTGCGGGTGTGGACGAGAGGGGACCTCAACTCTATCACATGGACCCCTCTGGCACGTACATCAGATTCGATGCTAAAGCCATTGGCTCTGGCTCTGAAGGAGCTCAACAGTCTCTTCAAGAGAAGTACCACACCAGCATGTCCATCGACGAAGCCATCAAAGAGTCAATGACTATCCTTAAACAGGTCATGGAAGAAAAACTCAGTGAATCAAATGTGGAAGTGGCCACTGTCACAAAAGAAGGAGGTTATAAGATCCTTAAGGGAAAATCTCTCGAAACCATCATTAGCCAGCTCGCTTAAAAATATTTATTTTATACTATTTTTTTTGGAACACGAATAAAAATTATGACATTAATAAAACACCCATTTATTTATCCCTCAGTTCATTCGAAGGAGTATTAATACTGCTCTACTGTTTGGAATCTGAGGTAAAAGACCTGAACAACAATCTATGTACTTCATTTTTATTTACAGTTGGTACTAAGCCTTCCTCAAAAAATGTGGCCCATCATAGTCAATTTAGCAAGGACTTATGCTCCAGCCGTGGTTCTTCCGTTTGCAGCTGTCTTTGGATTCATTGGGTACAATGTAGAAGGTATGCTCACGGACCGACAAACTCCATCCAGGGAAACAGCAATTGAGAGAAGGGAAAAGAGGAAAGAATTGGAGGGCGATAACGATGCATTTGAAGTACCTGCTACGATTTTTGAAAAAAATGTATCACCAAGTCTTCTTCCCAAAAAATGATTTCCCTTCCATCAACACAACTCCATTATTAGTCGTTGAGAGATTGAATTCAAATGTCTGTTTTTTAATCTCATTTTAGTCTCCACTTATTTTTCTTAGTTAAGATGTATTGTATTTCTATGACCAACAAAGCTTTGTTTTTCATGCGTCTTCTTTTCGACATATTATTTTATATATTTAAGTAGAACAAATTCTATGGTCGAAAACATGAATAAATGTTTGAAGTTATCCGTGCATTCAATATGGATTCATTCATGGCATAAAAATGCAACTACTCTATATCTAAAATAATAATACACAATAACCTATTTATAAGTCAACGTTGACCAACTCAACTTTAAAAAAAAAATGTTGCGAGCTAGGAAATAAGAATTTCCTTCAATATAAAACGAATACTTATGTCTGAGATAAAAATACCTATATACGAGAGTTTTCTTGAGTGAAATGCGAATGCATTTATATTTACTTTATCTGTTGACAGATACTTTTAAAATGGAGTAAAAACTTTAATAAGTTGTTATTTTATAGAAAAACTTAACGAGATAAGTAATTGTACAACTAAAATGCACATTAAAATTAGCAGCCAGTATACCACCCTATTCAATTATTAACATGACGATTTTGTTTCCACCGTAACGAGGAGCAGAACATCACAACAAGGATTTAAAATTTGTTGCAACTCATAGGAGGAACCCAAGGATGGTTCCGATAAGCCAGTAAAAACGTATCACCACATATCACTCTCCCATCCTGAAGAGCTCGAGTAAACAATCTGAGGATCCATCTTGCACATCGATGTAACTACTTATGGTCGTCTTTTAAGATCCTATTATCTATCCATAAAACAGTACATATAATATATCGAGAGATTGATTTTGGACATCAATGATGGTTAGATAGTCTATTTTGTTTTTGCTAATATTTGCATTCAAGAGTACAGTTATTCCAGATTTGAAAATCCACGATATTTAAAACATTTATTTTTCATGACTACTGATTATGACTACAAATATTTTAAATGAATACATTAATTTATTCCGATATCGATATTCATTTTAATTTAAAATTAAAGGCTTTTTACCCGTATTTTTGTTAAATAAAAAGTCTCTCACTCCACAACTGTTCACTATCCAGTACCTACATGAATATTTAAAAAAAACCGTTAAACGTAATCCTCATTATGAGCGTAAAAATTGAATTCCAAGTTAATTTGACTAATCATTCAGTACAATCTTGATCTTAAGAGTCAATAAATGACAAGCAAGATGATCAAAAGATTCTCCAAGATTTTTTAGTAACATATAAGTACTGAAAAGTATTTTAGTTTATATATACACGTCTATGCTCCTTGTTAAAATTAATAAACAACACTCATTATAAAATACATAAATTGGATCCTCCCCCCCCCCCCCTCTAGATGTGAACTAAAACCTTCATTGCGATAAAAATAAATCTTTCAATCCGAGAAATTAGTGTAATTATTAATATTGATGGGCATGATCGTGGCTATGCCCCCCTCCAACTCGTTGACATAACAATATCTCTTCATAATCAAAATTGATCAATATTTTGACCAGTATTGCTATCAAGAATATGGATATTCTAATTATAAAATTAATTGAGGGAGATTTGATTTCCTTATCACCCAGTGGATTGACATAGCGTGTATTTCTATTTATAAGACAAAATCCGAAGGTACACATAATTACTCATACCATGAATGGTCGGCACTAAGGATACCACAAGATTTTCTTCGACCTTAATCTTCATCTGCTAGATCAGGTACACCTGGTGATATAACGTATTGTCTGCTTTTTCCTCCTTATCCTCATAAACAAGTCAAGAATATTGTCCATGATCATAAAAATATATCGTACAAGGCCACCAATGGGACCACCAAACTAAAAATCATTTTGAGCTTTCAATTACTATTAAAAAGATTTAAAAGTTAAATAAATCGAATAATAGTTGTCTAACAAAATATTATTATAAACGGTAGTACGAATGCAATCCAGATTGTTTTTATAAATCGCCATCTTTGATCCAATTTTCAAAAAACAATTTAAAAAAAAAACACCTTCTATTTCGCATATGTTTTTATGATAATGACGTATGGAAAATTATAAAATGGATTATTCTAGGTATTAAATGAGTTAATGGTTCAAATCATAGGGTGCTTTTACGTGATATCATCATTGTGAAAGTTGGCCATTTTTGGGGCATACATGACCAAATTTCGTACGATTAAAAGTCTATATTTCTTTAAAATTAAAGAAAAAAATGAACCCTCAAAAAATCTTTACCGTCTATAAAAAATATATCTCACTTTATTATATGTAACCTCCTTTTTACAAATATGTTTTGCATTATATTAAATTAATATTTACTAAGAGTAGTCAATGAATTGACTAATACTAATCCAAGGGTTAAAAATTTTTCTATGATTATTCAACTTTTCCGTTCCCTAATTGATCTAAAACAAACTCAATTGTAAAAGTCTAGCCACTTCATAGGAATTTTTAGTGCCTATTATTAATTTAATTTTATTGAAATATCACTGCTTCTTCTCTTTGGCAATATCAAGTTAAATTCAAACCAGTTTTTTTTTTTTTTTTCATTTTTAGACCCATTTCGTGAAGTTTACATAAGTTTTTTTATACACCCAACATGGCGTCGCTTCGATTGACGAGGCAATCTGTGAAATCCGTGGAAACAATATAAATTAACAAGATTTTAATTCTAAAGATATTATTATATTAATTTTTGTTTCCCTTATAAAGATTACGAGGAGAGAGAGTGAGAAAATTTAATTGGAAAATACCCTTTTTGCATGCACTCGTGGCTCAAGTACGTAATACGTACATCAATAGAATTTCATAAAGTGAATTATAATGAAATAACACGATCTAGCCTATTAAAATAAATGCAATGGCTTGTGAAAATGGTGACATCATATTGCACTATTTATATATATGGTGGTAGTTCATGCATTCAACTAAGGCACGAACCATTGCACGTCTATCAAAGTTATGTTCGTACAATTACTACTAAGTCAATTTGATAGCCATAATCTACAAGGATTTCGTATCTATATTTAGAAACGAAATAAGTAGAACAACTTTGATTAATTATCTGATGAATTTGGATTGTAAGTACTTTATGGGGTTTGATGGATATAACTTTTAAGGATATTGGATATAATTAAATCTATTTAGTTGAGTCATATAATTAGTACAAACCCATATTCAGACATTCGATTGGTCCTTAAATTTGTTTTTCCACTCTAAAACTTGGGACACATAATTTTTCATAAAAGTTTCTTTTGACAAAAAATGAAAAAATACAAAGTTTGAGACAAGTTTTGATTTTATAATGCCATTAAAAAAGAAGAAAAAAGAAGCGCACTATACGTGTTACACAAATACTCTTTTTTTTTTTCATTCTCTTTCCACTTTTTTTATTTACAGGATATTTGAATAAAAAACTTCTATTAGATTATATGTATATTAATTTAAAATAATTATTTTATATCAAAATGCTCTACATTGATTTATATACACTATTTTAGGGTAATACTGCTATTTATAGCGAAACAACGCCTCTAAACATTGATTAATATGACTCAAGCTTTATGTTTTTTTTTTTATCAAAAAAAAAAACTTTTTTCGACTAACTTTTCAAAAAACAAAAACAAAATTGAGGACCTCTCAAATGGACATGTAGCTCAATCGTCAAATGTGCCATTAAAAAAGAGGAATCAAAATGATTTTTAAATGACATTATTTGTTTGAGAGAGTTCAAATCCTTTAATAAATCCTTCAAATCGAAAGATGAAGAAAAATCCCTTAATTTCTTTCATTTCATACTCTACAATCATAGAAAACAGTTACAGGTATATCAACTTTAAAATTGTAGAGGAAGATAATGAATGACTTGATTGATGAGAAACTTCTTTTCGAGGGCATTGCTTTTAAAGACTTAAAAGCATACACATTATAAACTACAAACATAAATAAATACATCGGAAGTATTTGAGTTGTATTAAAAAAGTGAAAGAAATATCCATTCTTTCATCAAGTATGTATTTTAAAAGCATAAACGAAGAGCTTGATTGAAGGATATATATTGACTATTGTATGTACATATTTTATTCCCTCCAAAAAGAAAAAATATATATACATATGTAGATATGCCACAAATTCGTTTCCTCCTTAAGAGGCTTTTCATTATCCTTCTTATAATCCAAGTATTCTACACCCCATTAACTTTTTTGGACTCAATCCAAAGATCATACAATAATTATGAAAGTAAAGGCAATCGAGCCATAATAACGGATCACCCATGGGAGGAAGACATTAAATGTAGGTAGGCTTTTTTTGAAGTCCTCAACTCCACAATAATGAAGTTAAGTCATGAAATTTTCCACAAATTGACTCCTTGCTCCATTTGTTGGCAGAGTCCCAATCACTTCTTTTATCCATACAAACGCATTAGGATTCTCCGCTATACATACAAAAATTACCAATATTTGTGTGCTTCAACACCTGATTTACACATATTTCATATCATGCTACCCCTGTATTTGCTACTTAAATTCCTTGTTTACAATTTCAATTAGTTACAGACAATTATAATATCTTAAAGATTGAGATAGATATTTAGAATAGAGGATTGCGGTTCAGTTCCACAATAGATTGATCCTTAAAAGATTCAAAAAACACAATCCTTTACGACAAGTGTTTTTTCCGCCTATACCTAAATCTCTTTTAAAACTAGTGTTGTATTATACAATATTATATACTTTTGGTCCAAGAAGATGTGTTCTATCGATCCTTGGCACTTTCACTTTTAAAGACGAATACTTTACACTGTATAATCAACACTGAATCCATTTAGATGTGCTGTTTATTTTTTTTTGTTAAGCATGATGTAGCTACAAAATTATACTCATTTCCCAAGGTAGCCCACATTATCAGGTTAAATAAATAGTAATTATATTCTTTCTAATTAATAATACACTAATTTACAGTCTTTTTTTGTCTTAGGGCGTTATAAGAAAAGGGAAAGTAATTAAAAGAGTTACTCCATAACTGGAAAGAGTAACAGCGTTACGAATCTCCAATTACTATATTTTCAATAACTAAAGCCCTCAATATAGTACACAAGAAATCATCAATCATAGAAGAAAATCTAATTTGCACACACATTAACGAAGATAGAAGCTTTTTTTTTCCTATCATATTGAAAATAAACAATTAGATAATGGAAAAGTAATCAAATAAAGTAATTTATAAATCATTTCTATTTAAGTTTCAAGTCAAAAAAATAAGTATTACTAAAATGTATACGCTTTTCCAAATTACATACAAAATATGTACAGTCAATTTGCGTTCTAAGGAGAGCAAAGGGAATTGAGCACTTTTTAATTCGTTAAAAGCGTATGTAGGTCCTAAGAACTAACTTTATTATGACCTATTATTTTGGCAACAGAGTGTTATTGACGTCAGAGTTCATTTTTTAAAAAAAGGCAGTTTTTTGAATGAAAATGAGATGTAAAACTTACAAAGTACATTGATGGCTCTCAACACAAAAACTTGTCACAGGACCCAAGCTATAAAACATAGTGGGTACACGACGACCACATGAATAATTTATGTTCAAATTCACTTGGCTACAAGACGATTCTTCTTTTTTTTTGTCCTTTAGAGCCTTCACTTTATTTACAATACTATATTTGCCTGTCTTTGATATGTCCTTTTGCACAGAATCATCTTTCATAGAAGTCTTTCTCATTAATATTGATCAAGGGATTTTGAGGACAATTTGTGACGCGCGCCCCCAAAAGTTGAATCAGAATAATTAATTTATTAATAAAAAAGGAAGATAATATTAATTAATTAGTTGAAAATATGTTTAAAAATGAGTCTGGACTGACTCATTTTTAAGAAAAAATTATCCTCGCTTGTTTACCTACCAGAAATATTTTGTCAAAATTAATTAGAGTATAATGTAGCACATATAGATTCAACTTTTAAATCCATATGAAGAAGAGTTTCAACTGATACACGTGGAATACACGGGTTAAAGTTCATTCGGTTTTAATAATGTATTCATTAAACAAGTTCCACAACATAGTAACTTACTAATAACACTGGTCAACAAATTTGAACATTGAAAAATCCTAAGGGGTATAACTATAATATAAAAGTTATTCAGTTTTGCACGCTGATTTCAAATCTGTAATTTTCAGATTCAAAATGTGTAAATTTTCATTCAATTTCGAGCAAAAACTCAAAGCTACTTAAATAGTAGCGCGCAGGAGGATTTCAGCTGGTTGTTTATCCTCCTGTACACTACTACTTAAGTAGTTCTACAGTGAGTCTTAGATTTCTAGTGCATTTTTGCTCAAAATTGGATGAAAATTCACAGGTTTAGATGGACGATTTCTTCTTAGTTAAGGATTTTTATTGGGCTCTTAACATCTCGTTTGAGAGATGTGAGCCTCAGCTCTTTAATGCATTCCTTATTAATCACTTTTCATGTAATATTCAATAATTTATTTAAGTACAAAGAATTTGGCCTATTCTTGCACCCTATGCCTCCAGGAGTCCCTTTAGGTCAAAACAAAGACTGAAATTGGAATCAACATCAAATACAGTAGCGGATTGTTATTTCTTAATGAATAAAAAATGAGTATCCTTTTGGGCTTAAATCGAAATTGAAGTTGGAAAATGGGCCAAAAAAGCTAAAAAAGTAGGGTCCGATTTCTCGAAAACCGTCGGACTTTCGAAAAAAAACAACTATAAATTTGAAATTAGCGAGCAAAACTTAATAACTTTTATAAGACATATACCCCTTAGTATTTTTGACTGTTGACTAGTGTTATGCTCCATTTTGATGTCTGCAATGTATCATATAATCATTACAATTTGTGAAGGAGTTCCATTGAGTTGGGCTAATCAGACATTTGATTCAAACATTACAAACATAAATATAAAAAGGAATGAAATGCTTGTAAGTCACGATGTGCTTCATCGATGCTTCATAAAGAAAAGAATGATTTTTAAAAAGATCTACGTACTTCCTATACCTACGTTGGCATCTACATGATTGATGACAATTTGAATCAAAATAACGGACTTTGTCGATTATTACCATTATCATTTTTTACATATTCAGAAATGTACAAAGTAAAATGGTTTTAATTTCAAATGAATCATGAAACACAACATATAAAATATGCATATATACAATCCTAGAAACATAAATTGTACTTTTTTTTTTGCATCAATGAATTAAATGATGTTTAAGATACTAATAAAAAATATAATATAATATAATTGGCAAATAACGTTTATATATACGAAGTTTAGAGAGTTATTGCTTATATTCCCATATATTTTTCTGAAAAAAAAAATCATTTTGAAAGAGGGGTGAGTCATAACATAATCTATTTAATGCCAAATCGTAATTTGGCAAATAAATACCAGATTTACATATAAAACTATGTTGTGTAGTATTGTCTAACGATTTGAACGTCGTCAGTTTATAACAAACTATTTATTCAATTACATATTCAGTTTACGTAGAAGGAGACCATGAATCAAATTCCCGGATCAATTAAAATGTTTAAGATTATCACATGTTTCTTTTGGTCTCAAAAACATTGTGGGAAATCCCTTGCAATTTGTGCTGTACCAAATTTTCTCTGATAAAATTACCGTAAATCTTCGAGTATAGTCCGCATTTTTTTCCGGAAATTTTAAGGTCAAAATCCCTGGTGCGTACTATACATGGGGTTAAAAAAAACATATTTTCTTAAGCGTCAACCATATCGCTAAATCCGATCGTGGATATCGCCATATTGAATGGTGTAACGATATTGCATTATTTACGATTGCATTCTGGAAGGTTCTCGATAATACGATTAATTCTATTTTTACCTTTTTCTCCCGTTCGATTTGTTTACAAAAGTTAAAAGTCACATGACTGTCACATGTTTTGTCTATTACGTTAGGGATGCGTACTATACATGAGGTTTAGGTTTTTCCCCAAAAAAACTCCTATACTTGCCGTGCGGACTATACATAGGGGCGGACTATACTCGAAGATTTACGGTACTAATAAACAATGACGTATACACTACATATACAGTAATGCATGTATAGGTAATTTAAAATAAAAAACCATAAAATTGTGATAATGAATTAAAATTTTCTCAAAAATCATTAGGGTTTTTTATAGCTTCATCCTTTCATATCAAAAATGGATCTCTTGTAACAAAGTTACACCACATACCTATACATACTGTGGTCATTATCAAATAAATTGAGCCAAAAATAGACATTTCTTTAAAAAGTCTCAAATTTCACATATAATATAAACCATATCAAATTACCTGCTTCATAGTCTATAAAAGGATTCCCTCCAAGGAGAGCCTCTTCCTGTGCAAACTCAAATTGTCCAAGAGAAATCCCCGGCTCATATTCATACTCCAACTCTGGATCCTCTTCAGGAATCTTATCCGTAGCTTTGGTATCTGAGTGCATTGATGAGGAAAGAACCTCTCCTTCTAATAGCAAAAGAGGTAGAACCGTGGAGTTTCGAGATCTAAAGATATGAGAGAAAATTTAAATTAATAAGGTATTGAATTTTTAGTATGTACATGAGGGAAATTTTACATCAGGCTGCACACTTAAGGAATTGTTCCTTTTACACATTTAGGACTCCATCCCAAATTTGAAGCTGAGTGATCGTAATTTGGTCTACCGCATTTTTAATTCAGTTTCTACAAATTTATCTATGCAATGAAAAGACACACAACTATCACAGAATTTGATAATTTTATGTACAGAATAAGCTCTCACGCAAAACGAGAAAAAAAAGGCGTGCATCAAGTTTGAGTTTGTTAAAATACTTTATTCAAGGTCTATTTTTTTTTACTTTGCTACGATAATTAATAAAGAGTCCATCAATATGTGTTAGGGTAAATTGACCGAAAATTCGATACAACCACACAAATATTATCTAAGAAGTGCAGCTATCTACTCAGAAATTTACGTCTTACCACTGCCCCCTTATGTGCATATATATATATATATATATACATATATATATTATCTGTGTACAAGTTGTAACTTTTATAAGCAAATTGTCCTTGTATAATAATTATCTATATTTTTTAATTTTTTTGATTACAATTTGTACACAAAATACAAGGTTTGTACTAGATGAATACAAATGAATAGAAACAAAGGTTTTTGATACATTACAGACTAGGAGCTGTGGGTTTATTTCTATATAGCCTACCAACAAATAAAGAAAAGGGAATTTCACTAAATACCCAAGGAAATCCAATGTTCCATCAAGTAAAGAGAGAATGAAGGGAAAATAAAACTAAGCTCCAATGGATTATTTAAAAAAACAAAAACAGGAGTAAATTCAATTGAATTACATACCTACATTACTATGTTTGTATCATGATATTTGATTACTTTTCTTCTCTTTTTTGAACCGTTCTTTCATGGTCTATGCATGTATATTGTACATCAGGGTGGCTCCTTTGAGGGTTTTTTGTTATGGTTTTTTTAACAATAAAATTGAAAAATGTATTTTGACTAGCCCAAAAAACTGTGTTTGTAATAGTTTATGACTACACAACAAATTTCAGGTCAGTCGTATACAATTTTGTACATATAACATGTAACAATTAAACTTAATTTGTATAAGTGCTATTTTCATGATTATTTTTTGTCAAGGTCTTAAACAAATATGTACTTATGTTTTACATTTATGGCTACTTAATTTATATTAATACTTTTTTATACCTATAATACATATAGCAACACAATAAATTTGAACAATAGTAACAGATTCCACAAAAATAAGTATTTTCAGTTCCTTCATCATTTTTTTTTCTTAGCCAAAAGGTGAAATTTTATTCATAATGTTCGTTCATTTGTAAAAATAACATAGCTTAAGAGGGACTAACAAGGAATAAAATTTAAAGAATAGTGTGGAGAAACTGGTTTCAAATAATAAATAAATAATTAAAAGACACGCTATAAAACAAAACTGGGCATTATAAAATATATAAAATCATTTCATTTCTTTAATAAACATGCTAATGATTGAAATAATGTCCTTCAGCTTGGTGTCATTGGAGGATCTTTTTGCGTAGACGACTTGTTGTGCCTTTGTTAAAATAGCATTGACTTTTAGTTCATCTTTTCCGCTAAAATATGTTAAAAACTCCTCTTTGCCTATCATAGCTTCGATGTGATTGGCCAACTCATTCGATATTGATTTGTAAGTTTCAGTTCCTTCATCATAATTTACTTTTAAAAATCAACTTCAAACACAACAAAAATTACTTTATATGTATTTAAAGGATATTTATAAGTTAGTGCTCATTAAATTTGTTACAAAAACACTATATCAATATTTCAATTACTTTGTAGAATATTTATCTATGGGGCTGAAACTTTATAGAGCATGTTTATACACCAAAGAACAACTTTTGATAAGTAGCCAAATATAAAATATAGAAATTTGATTATATGCACAAAGGGAGAGCCACCAAATGTATACGGATACAAATGGACACGTAGAAATACAAAAGGAAGTATCTTTACACAATTTATATATAACTACAACATTAAAGCGATCTAGGGAATATTTTTTTAAGACTTGAGATATTTTTTTTTTTTTACAAAAGATAGAAAATGACCTTATTTTAATATCATGTAAAAATACATTTTTGGAAAAAACAACAACAACAACAATAAAAAATGTGAACATCTCCTCCGAAAAATAAAAGACCAAAAGGGGCCCATAATCAGCTAATAAATGTTATCCAAATCATTCCAAACCCTGTAATTACTCTTCATTTAATAGCTTAATAACAAGAGCTGATTTTAGTTGCGAATGTATTTAAGGAGCAAATTAAGTAGAAACTTGACAGCTAACAAAAAAAATAAATACATGAGAGCTGTTGATGTTTTGAAGAATACAATTGTGATGTACATAGGTATTTATAATAAAAGCAAATTCGTCAAAATAAACGCTTTTATCAATTATGTATTTCTTTATGTCCATCATTATTGATAAGGTATAAAATATTACTTCATAATATCATGTAGAATTGAAGACAAAAATATGTGTACGTAAGAGGATAAATAAAAACACATTATTTATATAAAAATATGTAGGACTTTACTCAAGGTTATCCTCTACTCTTCTAGCCTGACAATGTCTTTAAATCTCATTTATTAAATGTACATATTTACATAATATGTATATCCAAGAATAACAGCAGTATTAATAATATAATACTCATCAGAATCGTTCTAACTGTAAACAAATTTACATATTCATTCACGTTTAAATATTATTAAATATAGGATATACAGAATCAAACACACCTTTTCAATTCTACTTCTACCACCACACCATCAAGTACATTCAATGTTCAAACATATTATTTACTCACAGAGTAATAAATCAGCATTCAAGTGGAAATAAAACTCACCCAATCTAAACACGATATGGTTTAAAGTCTCTCAACAGAGAGTATTTTAAAACCCATTAATCAACAAAAGCATTCCCCCCCCCCCCCCACTTATTTATGTTGAATGCTCATTCTATATAGCATTATGTTAATAGTTAGAACTTGTTTTCCCCTCTCTTTAAACCTTCCCCCCCATCATACATAAAGAGCTGTTTTTAACTTTCATTCATAGTTAGTTGTTGTTACTATGGGTACAAAAAAAAAACTACAGCAAAGGATGAATGTGGCTCATGACAGCTCTTCTGAAACTTATAGTAATGAAAGTAAATAAAAACTAAATTCTGTTCTGAATAGTGATATATCTTTAATATGGGAACATGCCAATTATTATCTTTTAGAAGAGTCTCCCCTATAAGGCTAAATTCTCTTTCGGCATTACAATTCACATCCATGTACGACAATCCAGGATATTAATTTATTTTCAAAATAAATTGTCTTTTAATAAGTCAAAGCAGTGTTAATTAATTGTACTGACCAACAATTTTTTTCAAACTTTATATTGCATGATATTTTTTTTAACTGATATGTTCTCATATTAAAGATATTCTTGATATTAAATGGAATCATGAGTTAATACAACTTTAATTCATCAAAAGTTATTATTTCATTCATTGAACATCTTTGTTCAATATATTTTTCTTATATTCGTTTTGTTAAAGAACTATTATCAAACTAAAGACTTAAAATAACACTGGTCAACAGTTAAAAATCCTAAGGGTCTAAAATAAAAGTTATTCTGTTTTGCACATTGATTTCAAATCTGTATTATTTTTTTTTCAGAAGTCCAACAGTTTTCGAGAAATTGTACCCTACTTTTTTAGCCTTTTTGGCCAATTTTCCAACTTCAACTTCAATTTAGACCTAGAAGTATACTCATTTTGTGCATTAAAAAATAATGATTCGCTAGTATATTAAATGTAAACTCCAATTTCAGTTTTTGATTTGACTTTTAAGGAACTCCTTGGGGCATAGGCAGCGGGAGTATGCCCAAAAGTTGGCCAAATCCTTTGTACTTAAATACTTCTTGAAAATTACATAAAATGGATTAATAAGGAATGCTTTAAAGAGTTGAGACCCACAGCTTTCAAACAAGATGTCAATCACCCGATAAGAAACCTTAAATAAGTAGAAATCGTCTATCTAAATATGTAATTTTTCATTCAATTTCGAGCAAAAATTCGCTAGAAATTAAAGACAAATGTAGTAGCCCACAGAAGAATTACAAAATCAGCTGAAATCCTACTTCAGACTATTGTAGTTGTTTCTAGTAGCTCTACCATAAGTCTTTGCAAGGTCCCACTTCTCAAAAACTGTCGGATTTAAAATAATAAAAAAAAAACACATCCGAAACTGAATTGAATAAAATGTCAGAAATCCTAAGGAGTATAAATATAATAAAAGTTAAATTTATTGTCCTGTGTAATTATATATTCACAACAGAGTTTAGTATTTATTTATTTTTATTACTACAAGTCTCAGAAGAGCAGTCATGAGCCTGCAGCAAAGCTATCACGGCCACATTCACTGTGTTATATCGACAGTAAATAAGCTGGCTTCCATGGTTATTTCATAAAACTCGAAATGTGAAGAAAGAGCTCTCCTAGCAAACGTTTTTCACTCTAAAATCGTCTCAGTTGGCATGCTGCATTATGTATTATGCTTTTAAAAGCTGTCATCATTCTTCCTGTATTTTCGTAGAGAAAATACATCATTAAATATAAAAATTTGCCGTAATAATTGAACTAAAAATACCTTAACCATAACCTTTGCAATAAAAAGGCGGCACAAAATACACATTTTATAGGTAAAAATGACTTCTTGATTCACTTTCTAAGCGATGTGCTCAAATGGAAAAAATAAAAGTTTTTTTGTGATAAAATAGCAAAATAATAATACCTAACTTCTACATTATCTCCCTTATTGAAGAGTCGACAGTATATCAGCTGATATTATGTCCCTCAATTTTATCATATTTTTTATGAAGTTATTTCTGAAGTGAAGTTTTTAAGAATTGCTCTTTTTTCACATTTCTATTTACTTATAATATTATAAGGAAGTCATGGGAAAAAAGAGTGTCTACAAATTAATATAATTTTCCTTTGATCAATCGTTTGAAGATATTTTTCAATTAGAAAGTACTTGGAACAATTACTATTATCAAGACGGTTGTTAGTGCAATAAAGCAACCCTTGGGGTATATAATAAACCAAAATAATAATAGACATTTTTGCAATGGGTACTTACTAATTGTAAGTTCAAGTCTTGCATTTTGCCCATTAGGAAATGTATTTTGAGAAGACAAAAAAAAATAATGCATAGCATAGACATACAAAACGATGCAATTTTAACATTGTTGAAACGGAGCTAAAATATGTAAAAATATATACATATGTCAAGTCAACAAAAAATCAAGTTTATCTGAAATATATCAAAAATGAGTGTCAACTGCACTCATATTCTTGAAGCAATTCTCTTTCGTTTGTATTAATAGGTTATTTCGATTAATTAAATAATGACTCCAATAATTGCACCTTAATTATAGGGAAAATATACCGGCCACAATCAAGAATACGAAACATCTGGTACTCCAGACTATGTTGTTACTATTACAATGATTCATGGTGAGCATGATAGCAGACTAAGTAAGTTCTAAATAGTTCTTAAACAAATGAACTGTTTTTAGCAAAGTACAACTAAAAAAATCTCTGGAGCTATGAAAAAGATGGACGTTCTTTCAGAAGCCATATCGGCTTCTTGTGAAGTCGTAACATTTATCCGATTACTCTATTGGATAGACAATAACCCTTGCTTTCTTGATTAAAAGTGATATTTTAGCAAAAACCGTAAGCAATAGTTCTTAAAATGACTCCAAAATATTTGACCGTTATATTTATGAAGTAAAAAAAAGATAAAAGTGGATTTTATCCTTTTCAATATTTGAAAACAAACTTGCTTTCTTGTTGACTTGACACATATATGAAAAAACCCTTTTAAAATAATCAAACCACAAAAACAAAACTGAACATACAATCATAATGGAAATAGCTCTTGCGTTTTGAGTTTATTCATCATCAACAATCAAGTTAGCATAGCTTTATTCTCAAACTCCATTCCATATACGTCAACGTATGACGTATATTCATGCGTCATAGAGTTTTTGACTTAATTAGAAACCAAAATATTGAAGAAATTAAATGATAAATCAATTAAATTCATATAAAGAAAAAGTAGTCAATGCTTCATTTTAGAAAGAGTAAACGTTTTTTTTCTCTGAGCGAACTCTTTTTTTGAAAAGGGATGAGCCAATTTTTCTTCATCTTGATCATAAAAAGTTTGTTTTAAGTGAGTTAGAGTATTTGCATATAATTAATTAAATAAATTTTGACGGAATTTATTACAGTAAACATTGTAAACGGTGATAATAACTAGAATCACTGCAGCACTTACAAAATAGGGACTCAAAATGTTAACCATTTTCTCACATCCTCATTTGACTTTAGGGGGAAGGCCCTAGTACCCTAGGCTCCATACTGAAAAGGATCCCGCTCCCATATTTTTTTTCAACAAATTTTGTTTAAAGAATAGCAAGAGACTCAATTAAACAAGGATATAAAAAGAATCTTTTTAAAAAAGATAAATTGTTCCCATATAAAAAATAAATAAAAATAATGAAAAACTCATTGCCTCAGACCACGCATATGGTAAAATTCCAGTCTTTTGGTCAAAGTAATACATATACGGCATTATTCTAGTAACATAAAAAGTTCCAGTGTATTTTTTGTCAGCTCTGGATTTTCTAATTCTCTTGCCATTCATTAGTGATTGGTTGAGTTCAAATTAACTGTTGTTACGCTATCAGCAATTCCTTACAACTAAATAAAGAATAACTCCCCGGTTGAGATGAATTGGTTAGCTACCATATAATTTCGGGCCTTTTTTTTATTTCTTTTTGGAGGAAAGGCTGAGAGATGTAATGAAAACTCACGGTCTTGATGTCAAGGAAATTAGTGGAAATAAAATACAAACAAATGTGTTGACTTTATGATGGGGTGGTCAAGCAATGGACTTTATTGTATACCATATAATCAGTAAGGGATACGAATAACAGAATCTGATACAAAGTGAATGTGAAAGGACCGAATTTATTCCAACACGTATAAAATAACCACATACAATATACCTACTACATATGTTCCGACAAATCAATGTAACACTGAGTAACCGTGATGAAGTTGCAAATATACGGATATATACATAAAAGGCCGATATCAGGAAATCTTCTGCTGTATTTTAGAATCAAATAAAACCAAGATTGAGATAAAAACAATACAAATGTCAGTATTTCTGGTTACTTAAGGGACAAGATTTGATTGTGATCAGAGCTCGCCGGGAGTCCTTCTTTATTCACATCTCTAGTTATGATTTTGCCAAATCCTTCCAGTCATAAAACTTTCCAAATCTTACTTTTGATGATAAGTTTTTACAAAAATTCCTATTTTCAAGAAATAATTGGAATATAAATACAGAAAGAAACCATTTCGTACTTTAGGGATTCCCCTCAATGTAAATTATTATATAAACGTTTTCGAAATATCAATGTTTGAAGATTTTAGCATACCCATCTACATGTATGAAAGTATGTAAATTTACAAAATTTCTTCTTTTTTTTTTCATTATATAAGACTCACACAAAGGAAAAGTATTTGTTATATTAACCTTTCTTTGAATGGTTTCGTATTGACATTTAAAATTGAATTTGAAACATACAAAAAAATATGTCGTATATCATATTTTGTATTTAGAATGTATGTACATATTCTTATGTCACAATGGTATCCGCACAATCTACCTACATACATAAACCATTCCTTAGTATTTTTATATTAACTGTTGATTCCTGCTACTAAATAAAGCAATAAAACATTTCAAGTTAATTTGGGATTATTCTCTCTCTCTCTTTAAAAGGAAAGGTTAATATAGACATCAGGATATGCAATGCAAATTGTTATTTGTGCTTTCCAAGGATCTTTAACTTACAGTCTTTTATTAATATTTCGATTTAAAATTTTTTGCTGTTATAAAAGCTACGTTTTCCTCATGCCACAAGGAAGTCACATCCTGAAATGTATTTGCCATTAAAAACACTCAACTCTTTAGACTATATATAAATAAGGAATGTGAGAAGTCTTGGAATGTATCATTAATGTCTTAGAAGTGATTTATGCTATGGATTCACCTGTATTCACAACAAGCTTTTTTGTCCAAACGTAACCTCGACTTTCAGGAGGGAAAGGAAAAATCTGAAAAACATATGGTAGTGCCTTTTGTATTTTTCTTGTTGCCAACTTTTTAATTTAGGACAGTTATTATTTAGATATGCTAATAAATTATACCAACATATATTGTATTAAAATAATAATTAATTAATATTCAAAAATTAAAAACAGGTGCACCATTTAATATATAAATCAATATCATCTATAATAATAATAATACCCTTTTTGCGTTAATGATACGTCGAGTCAGCTGCTTTAAATCAGAAGAGTAAACTAATGAAAACAACAACTGAAGGGAGAATACATCGTATTTTGTACATTTCGAAAATCTCGTTGTGATATACGACCATAAACTTTCATTTATGAAAATAATAAAGAAAACACAAAGGGTCAAAGAGGAAGGTGGCAAATGAGATAAAAATCCCTAAAAAGTTATTGTGTAGAATAGTTACGATATCTCCGTGTAACAACACTATGTACTTAAATTAACAAACATAAGTGCAACAGAAGGAGTATTTATTAACAGACTTAGCCTGATTTCTAAGCCTAGTTAGAGCTAAATTGAAAAATCATAATGTAGTATCCCAATGGACCAGTAGTCATAAACTAAAGACTCGACATGAACTCGAGAACATCCCTGATATTTTAAGTTCCACAAGATTCTACTGCATTTTCAATTTATTTCCTTCAATGGTACTAAATATGTATAATATATCAGAAACTTTTGGCACACCCCTTACTATAGAATAAGTTATAAAGGTGGTTCCCACATTTTTTAAGGGTACAATGGCTTGGATAATAAACTAATTAACCATGAGCCGTGTTATTTACTAACAAACACACCTTCTTCAAGTATAAAATATGACTTAACACCTTTTGTGAGAAGTGAGAGAGACCCACCATTGTTTCAAAATTTCTAAAGACAATAAGTCATATTTATGGTCTTTTGTCTGTGAGTAGTATTATAATTTGATTTTATGTACTTATATATAGAAACGCCAATGTTTTTGATTTGAAGCTCTCTGTTACCTACACCATTAGGTATTTATTAATTTTTGCCCCACAATACCACAAACATATTTTCCTTTTAAAAATTATTTCGTTTGGTACTTTGTGTACCTCAATTTGATTGAATGCCCAACTACAAAAAAAAGAAAAAGAACGTGAGATACTAAGATACAAACTAAAAATCTAGTCAGAACAAAAGTATTACTCAATTGTCAATAACGAAGGGACAAGATTTATAAAAAATGAAGGAATTAGAGAGTCCTAAAGTAAATCCAAATATGTACATATGTATTTTTTTTACCCTTGATAGTAATGTGGAGCAGACGAAGATGACGTAGACATGTGAGATAATTGAAGGTAATTCATAGAGAAATCATCGTCCATTTCATCATCCCCTAATTCAAAACTTGAGAAGTCATCTTCATCCTCACTAGCATTCTCATAAATCCCAGATTGGATATTTTTGACTAGATTTCGTCGAAAGGAAAATTGGTCCTCTGAAAGAAAGAAAAAAAAGATATATAGTAGATAGATTGTAGACATGAAAATAGGTTCTAGTGAATTTAATACATGAATATTGTATAATAATATGTGATGCATATATGTAGATGATGCTATCAAGGTAAGTTCTTGTAACTCCTTTTTTTTGTTTTCATTATTACTCTGTCATATTCTTGAAATTCCTAAAGTTTTAAATATTTTCAACATCTGTTGTTAAAACACTAAGTTGGGACTCAAGTTTTTTGTTTTTTTATTTGTTGTTGTTGTTGTTGTATATATAACATGTATGTTACATACGTACAGTATGTACCAACTATAAAAGTAAGTATTTTTCTCTTACTTTTAAGAAAAAGATAGCTATAACGTAATAATCTCTGACAGGGGCTACTCCCATTGAACACAAAAAATAACACCAAAATATGAATGTGAAAAAATTATTCTCATTTCATTTTGATATCAATTTGTATCTAAGTAGTAGCCAACACCAAAAACATAATACAAAGTAACAAAATACGCTTGTTAGCATGGAGATATTTCATGGTATTTGGGACAACTCCCCGTAAGATGTAGCTTTTGAAGTACATCTATATTTATTTGTACTTTCTTTACAGAATTTACCTTGTTCTAACAACATTCATCACATGGTCTTCATTTAGATTAATTTATTTCGTAGTTTTGACTAGGACATGTATGTATCTACTACTTTTATAAATACTTTTTTGTTAGCTGATCTTTTGGTAATTAGTAATAGCAGTGTATTACATATCCCAGCAAGTAAATAAAGAATGTTCAATGACCTACTAATAAATAATTTTGGACATCTCTTATAAAAGGAAAGATTGAAAGATGGAATATTATTTTATACTAAATTTATACATTTTTTTAAGAAACAAAAATTATTTTCATATATTGTGGATAATAAAAAAATGCGTGCATTATTTAGTTCTATAATGCTATAAGTACATATATCTCTCCACTAAACCTCAAGTAATATTGGTCTTTAAAGAATTGCAATCGAAGCAATATTTGCTCTTCAACTAGAACCTCAAGCAACTGCAATAATGATTTTTTGAAAATGAAAGCTAAATAATTATTTACTCTTCAAAGAAAATTATTTTCCAAATGAGTATTGAAAAATCAAGGCGATATTAAGGCATCCCCAAATTAAAACCTTAAAAAGAAATTTTTGACATTTCCTTTGCTAATTCTCAGTAATATATACATAAATCGTACTACATGAAATAAATATAAGCCCATATTACGAATTAATATTTAATTTTACAGGAATTATAAGTTTTATAGCATCCAATGCCTAAAGATAAAGTATCAAGCACGACCAAAAAAGTACTTTTTTTACGTTTAGAGGCACTGAAGTAGTTCAATCAAGTAATTAAAGATATGTATCACACCCAGAATAATGATCACTTAATTCTTTAAATAACTTTGAAACAGAAACAATAATAAACTTTTCAAATTCTTAAGGAGATGAACAAGTAAAGAACTCAACAACAACTCCTTACACAATACCCTGAATATATTTCCTCATTTCAATTTTGTATAATTAATAGTTTTTTCCTATAAACAAATGAAAAAGTTTTTGTTACATATTCCTACCCACCTATTTGAGGACTTTTTAACTATGCAAATACGTTAAGTAAGAATATTGATATTATGTTCTGACATAAAACTTTAAGAAGGAAAATATAAGTAAGTTTTTTTTATTAAAAAAATAAAATACAAAAACTTTATTCATAAATAAATGTTGTGCGTTTTTTATTTTATTTATATCTGTAGATATAATTAAAATGTGTCTAATGTTACTCCTTGATGAGAACACAAAAATTCCTAAGGAACTAAGGTAACACCCTAATTACAAAAAATCATTCTCAAATATGTATTAAAAAGCCCCTGTATACATGACGATAAATACTTGTCAAGGATCATCAAACAATAACTAATCACATTTCACGACAATCCAAAGTGCCTACATTTGAGGCTTTTATTTATTTTGCCATCATTCATCAAATTTCAAAATAACTCTTTTGTAGCAGAGATTCAACGTAAAAAAATCTTCACTCCACATCAAATGTTCAGGGTTTTTAAGGATACAGGTGTCAAACAAAAAAGAGTAGCACATTTCATCAAATTGCATCGGAAATCCTTGATATAATCCGTCCATTTCCAGCAATTTGATAGTTGGTAACGAGTCCGTTTCACATGCCAAATGAGTAGATAGAATAAATAATTATGATCTACAATTTGGTAAATCAAAACAATTAGGATAAAAGACTAAAGGTCTCGTACGTCTATCGTCATGACTAGGAATGTAAATAATATGCAAATGGGGGGTGTAAAATAAAAAGAAAATCAACTTGGTAATTCTGATAATTTGATGAATGTTGAGAGGGAAGCAGCTTGAGCTGTCATGACGTCTTACTTAGCTACAAGCTACTTTTCTCCTTTATACATATAAATGAAGACATCAATAATAAATAATAACATTATGTATACCATAGATGAGGGGCCGAAAATTAACTGAAATGAATGTCAGGAAATTATATATTTTTAACCAATAAATAATTATACGAGGACTTGAGCCCTTTTTGTTTACATTTTATTAGCTTTATTAACCTTAATGCATGTATTCCTTCATGTGAGATCTTTACTATCAGGTAGATGTTCTCCCCTCAGTATTAAAGGAAAAATGATAACAGCTTTGGAAAACAAAAAGTACTGTTCGAAGAGCCAACTCCACAAAATCTCGTACGCGGCGTTTTGCATATTATGTACACTCCTAGTCACGACAGTGAAACTGTTGAAACCAGACATTCCTCCAAGTACTAATATATCATTTTTCAAAAGTAATCATTTTTTGAAAACCAAATAATATTCGATTTAGATATAAATGAACATTTCTTGAGAGAGGATTTGTAGACAAGGGGATTCATTCAATTGTTTTACTCCTGTATAAGGGTTCAATTCTGAATGTACTTGTTTTTGAAAGAGGAGTGACCAGTAACTGGAAAAAGAACTTGTAGGGGGGGGGGGCATTGGTGATACAGAAGCATACTTGTTTAAGTAATAAACTAATTACAAATTAAAAAAAAAAGTGGGGCCCCCATATTACGCGGTTATCATAGCTTTAAATGTTTTTACTTGGTTAGGACACCCAAAACAACATTTACTCATTAAGATACTTTGCTTAAAACCCTTTGGAAAATGTACATCATGAGAAGAGCATAAATTATTCATGTTATTAGACCTTGAATTCAATTTATATAAGTGAAAATATGCATGTACATATTGTATTGCCTAAAAAGGCAATACAATGTAAATATATGTATAGTGTACACATGAATAAATGAATTAGATAACACCTTGTTTTGAAATTAATTTACCATAATAGAATCTATGTACAGTACACATTGAAAACAACAATAATTTAAATAGTAATTATAATTATAAAGATAGCTGGATTTTTATGACCTACATGAGGAATGATGCCATTGATGCTTGACTAAATATAAAGCAATATAATGGAATATAAATATTTTTTAATACTTCAAAGTCAACTCGAGAAAATGTATTTTAGTCCTGACATTACTCACAAATATAATTCACAAAGTAGTTACTTACCTCCAATGGAGCGTTAGAATATCACAAAACTTTTTACGAAGACCCAGCACACAAAACTACTTATAAATCCATCATGCAACATATGTTGATATACATATGTACATAGATTCGAAAATAGGACTCGATATTTATATGTGTATGTATACATCAAAAAGTTATGCAAATTTAAAAAAGAATGTGGTCTGTTAAGTACTAAAATAAATATCCTGAAAAGATAAAAACGAAAGGAGAGAAAAAGCTTACACTCTTATCCAATGTAAACAATTATAAAATAAGGAATTCACATCTGGACAATGTCTAATGCTATCAAAGTTATATATAAAATGTGGTACATTATTATATCAGACAAGTTTATGCTTATTTTGAGTTATGAATCAATTAAAAATGTATGCATATATACTTGGAAGCATGGGTATATTTAGGTAAGGATACCAAGGTCGGTAAAGAAAAAAAAACATGTCAAAATCATAAGCTCTAATCAATTCAAAGGTCTTGATAAACGATATGTCTTGATGTCAAAGTCAGTAGTTATTTGTGTGAACAATGAACATGAACCTTATATGTAGCCTTCATACTGATAAAACTCATGAATCATAACATACATGTAATTTTGTGCCTCAACACAAAAACAATATTGAACAACAATCAATAAAATGAGAAATTTATATATAACCTCATCAACGGTGATTTATAAAAAGGGTCCAGCTCCAAGGCACGTCCGAGATGATGTCATAAATAAATATGGTACCCTTGAAGTAAGGCAGAATTTCAGCCGATTACATTTGAAGGGGCGGAACGTAACTTATTATTTTGGTGTTTTACTTAATAACTGATTATTATTTAGTAACTTTAAAAATTTGTTAAGGATAGAACCCTAAATTTGTAGCAACTAAAGCTATACCATGAAACCTGAGTCATTTTTGAATGGACTCGGACTTAACTTGAAAATTAAATATTATATAATCAATACTAATAGAGTATGCACCTCAATATGTCTTTGTCGGCATTGCACCTCAAAATTGCTACACTTTTACACTTAAGTGAATCCTATAATTCATATTACATATTTAAGAAGCACATACAATTAAATTAAATGATTTTATTTAACCATCTAGCGGCTACTTTTTTTTATTCAACAATTATCATTTAAAACTATTATAAAAACTTCAAACATTCTAAAGTAACACATTTTGTTATCACTTAAATTTTTCCATAAAAAAATAAAATAGGATGAAATTTCATAATGATTACCTCAAATATATATATATATATATATAGTTATATATAGTTATATCAGAAAAACTGAACATGGATTCGGAAAACCAATGTGATTCCAATTTAAGTTTTCATAAATAAACCCAAAAAAATAAATTAAATTGATAATACGATGAAAATGTACGTTATAATTACAATTTTAAATATTTCAGATAAAATTTAAAAGGAACAAAGTATTAATTATCAGGCAATTCATTACATTGAAATCGATACAGTGACTACAACAACAAGTCACTGAATCGATTGAATATGTTCTCAAAAAAGTAGAAACATCAAAAAGAAATAAATAAAAGAATATTACATAAAAATGGAATAATCAAGTTCATGAAGATCAATATACACGAGATGAGCTAAACTTTAATTATGACATTAAAGAAAAGTACATCCCTTCATCATGCCAAAGCCCCTCTCAGAGTCACAATTGACGATCGGAGCATTTTAGTACAAGCAGAATTCTTCAAGTCTATGTTTATCATGGCAACAATATTCTTCAAGTGTATGTATCAGGCATTCTTTATACTATCCACTTTTGAATGTTTCAAGTGGAATATCTTTTCGACTATTGTCACACTATTAGTAAAGGCATTCTTTCTTCAAAGGCTTGTATTATTATTCTCCTTCACCTTTGAAATAGTAGAACTACATAACATAAATACTGTTTTTATCACGTATATAATAGGGTCAGGTATTAAGGGAATGAATAAGGCAAAAACGTCCAAGGAAATGCCCATCTAGAGGACCAATCATAGATTGATCCTTGAAGTCCTTAGTCTCGTCCATTGTCATAAATCTATACTTCTCGTCAATTTCCCGTTTTATTTTGAGAATTCTGACTCCATAAATTGGATGAAATTTTGATGTCCTCCGACTGAAAGTGGGATAATACATGATACAAGGAATTACATTAGGTCAGACGTGAAATCAGATGTACCTGAATCATTACTAATACCATGTTTATTGAATTGAATCAGGTTTCTCTTGTGACATTAGCGATTTGAAAGTCTTATGATCGGAAATTCCTTCATTATAGAAGTCGAGAAATGGCAATGCCGGAATGTCATCAGACTCGTATCCTTGACAAATTTTCAAACGTTACTACCCCCATTCTCGGCGAACCAAGTTCCTGAATCAAATCCTCAGGCATTATTTAACTTAATTTTAAAATAGCACTTGTTGTTTTTGAATTGAATAGAGCTGAGTCATAAAAGAAGAAGAAGAAAGAAGAAGTTTGAAAAGACAAATGTTGCCAACAACCGTCCTTTGCGTGCATGTCAGCTGGACCCTTTTTATGCATCACTACTCATCAACAGTAACACTCCAATGTTTTGGTCAATTATGGGCTTTATATTCAAATTTCTGGGAAGGGTAGAGATATTCAAGGGCTGTTAGCTATTGTGTAGAGCCTTCATTTGTCTTTGATATGACCTTTCGAATAACAAGAATCACGGTAGAACTACTTAAGTAGTAGAGCGCAGAAGGATTTCAGCTGGTTTTTTATCCTCCTGCGCGCTACTACTTTAATAGTTCTACCGTGAATCTTAGATTTCTAGTGGACTTTTGCTCAAAATTGAATGAAAATTTACACATTTTGAAATCTGAAAATTACAGATTTGAAATCAAATTGCAAAACTGAATAGCTTTTATTATACTTATACCCCTTAGGATTTTTGACATTTCAAATTTGTTGACCTGTGTTATCAACACTTAGCTTACCTGAAAGGATACATGTCAAAACATATGGTGATTATTTAAAATAGTGTTTATATTAATAAATTAATTTATTTTCAAAATAAATTGTCTTTTAATAAGTCAAAGCAGTGTTAATTAATTGTACTGACCAATAATTCTTTTCAAACTTTATATTGCATGATATTTTTTTTAACTGATATGTTCTCATATCAAAAATATACTTGATATTAAATGGAATCATGAGTTAATACAACTTTAATTCATTAAAAGTTATTATTTTATTTATTGAATATCTTTGTTTAATATATTTTTCTTATACTTGTTTTGTTAAAGAACGATTATCAAACTAAAGACTTAAAATAACACTGGTCAACAGTCAAAAATCCTAAGGGGTATAAATATAATAAAAGTTATTCCGTTTCGCACGTTAATTACAAATCTGTATTATTTTTTTTTTCAAAAGTCCAACGGTTTTCGAGAAATTGTATCCTACTTTTTTTAGCTTTTTTGGCCAATTTTCCAACTTCAGCTTCAATTTAGACCTAGAAGTAAACTCATTTTGTGCATTAAAAAATAATGATTCGCTAGTAAATTAAATGTAAATTCCAATTTCAGTTTTTGATTTGACCTTTAAGGAGCTCCTGGGGGCATAGGCGGCGGGAGTAGGTCCAAAAGTTGGCCAAATCCATTGTACTTACATAACTCCTTGAATATTACTTAAAATGAATTATTAAGGAATGTTTTAAAGAGCTGAGACCCACAGCTTTCAAAAAAGATATCAAGCGCTCGATAATAATCCTTAACTAAGAAGAAATCGTCAATCTAAATATGTAAATTTTCATTCAATTTCGAGCAAAAATTCGCTAGAAATTAGAGACAAAAGTCGTAGCGCGCAGAAGGATTAAGTAACCAGCTGAAATCCTTATGCACACTATAACTTTTGTAACTGTACCGTGAGTTTTTGATTTCTAGCGAATTTTTGCTCGAAATTGAATAGACGATTTCTACTATATACTTTTATCATACTTATACTCCTTAGGATTTTTGACTATTGACTAGTGTAATTATTATTATTACAAAACAAGGATTTTAAAAACCAAGGTGTGACGTTCGTATGGAATGTCCTAAAGATTATAACCGTTAAGACGTATCCACAATAAAAAATCCCTTCCTCTTCCATGTAATGACTACCAATACATGATGTGGTCAACTATGTATTTATAATGTTCATTATTATTTATGGAACATCTTATTTCTTATTGAGTTCTTGGTAGGAATTTCCGGCAAAATAGTTATCATCATAGTTAAATTAAACTATGACACAATAGTTAATGAATTAGCAAAGAGAATTTGTAACTGCATGGTGATAAAGAGAAGATCAAACTATCAATTAAAAAATAAGATCATGAACATGAATTACAATTGTATTGCAATTCGAAAATACATAAATACTCTAGTGAGGAAAAAGGTGGGATTTGGAATGTGAGCGACTAATTTGATTATCATGTCCACGACTTAAGCATTGTTCTATGAGTCTGAAAAGCTTTTTAGAAAACTTCTTCTTTGTACTTAAATTGTTTGTTTTTTGCTCCTTCTTTAGATTGACAGAAGCATTGATGGAGAGATATCCATCTGGTTGGAAGTTAAGGACACCAGAACCAATTCATAACTACTTTGTCAAATGTGGAGCATTATAAATATACTTGAAGAATACCCGTTCTTCACTCGTGAATTTGAATGTTGACAAATTAAGTCCTGGTTTGTAATTATGTTTTTTTTTTAATAGAAAAAACACTTGAATAAACTTTTCAATGGAAAGCAAGAGTGAAGACATGTAAATGGATATGTGCAAGTTAACAGGAATTGTATATTATGATTGATGGCTTAAACCTAAAGGCAGGGAGCCTTATATGTATTATTTTTATTAGGACTATTGTTAAGCTCAAGAATAGTTATCGCATGATGTCAAAAAAATATAAGCCATTTTATCATGTTTCAATAAATAAAGTTCTCAACATATCAGTACACAGTAGCTACACAGCTGGTTTCTCACTTACCGTCTCTAGCTTCTTACCGAAAAAAAACCTTAATTGTCCATACACTGTTAATTGAAAGTCAAAGTATATATTTTTTTTGGCTCCGTAGTCCAGCAAAAAACGAAGTTTTAAGCACATTTTGCATTATACACTTTCTCGTGAGATCAATCATATTGTCAGAAATTAACATACAAAAATTGACGTACAATAAGCGTCACAAAAACGGAAAATCTTACAAAATCATTTAAATTATCTGAGAGTTCTAAAAATGTATAATACTTGTACATTTATTATTGATAGTTAGAAGGAGATGCGTGTGGAAGTTTTTTGTATGTTTTAAATATATTCCTATGAGTTAAAAATCTCATTTTTAACAAATGATGACTTGTTACACTTTCTTTCAGGGCCTATGAACTGTAAATTATATGCTTAAAAAATATCATCTCACTTTTTGTTGCAACTTGTATTTATATTCAATCTGCTCGTGCACATCATTTCAAGACTTAAAGTTACACAAATAAGCTTTGAAGAGCTAAAATTCAAGGAAGGGGGATGGCTCATCGTTGTTGAACAAGAAAAAATTAATATACACATTTATAATTTCAAACAAACGAGAAAATCAGGTGATCCTTTTAAGTCGGTGCTTTTCAACTAATGGGTTGCAGAAATCTGCTAACCAAAATATGCAAATATTGTCTGAACAACTACCCAACCTCGAGTAGAAAGAATATTAGAAAAATATTCACTATTAAAATCACATCAAATAAATTTTGATATGGGGTGATATCGATGTCAGTGCCGAACGAAAGTCGGTCGATCTATACATGAAATACATTAATTTGGCAGAACTAAAAGACCAATAAAAAGGGTTGCAGTCCCAAGATATCCACCATTAATAGTAATTTTGACATAATTATCAATATTGATAAACCGTAATGACTCACATAATTAATATCTATTCATCAGCATTCTCACTCTATAAAAAAGTACTTTATATATAGAGTAAAGGTGAAAATATGATTAAAAAATAACTTATAATAAGAAAAAAAATCAAGAGTCTCTTAATCTAATTAGATGTATATATTATAATGAACATAATATTACTATTTGGGAAATCAAATTATAATCTGCAAATTCATATAAAAAAAAATAATCAATTTTTGAAATCATAATATACCTATATGTATGTAAGAATGAAAAGCTCCCATGAACGCATTCAAATACTAATGAACCAATAAATCTGTTAGATATTCATTGTTGCTCATTGTGTCAAAACCTTGAATTAAATCTTTATCATCATGCATAAGATGAAAAAAAAGTATTGACATTCAAAAAGTTATTCTTTTTTTTACAGTTTTCTTTACGGAAAACACGACAAGGCATAGCCTATGAACAAGTATATTTTGTTCTCATCACGGATGAATACGATGCAAAATGAAATAGCAATATTGATATGGAGGACGAGTAAACATGAATATCACGCCAACGGTATTACAATATCAAAAGTGTTATACGAGGCAGGAATAAAATGGATATCTAGCTATCGATCAATTAAAATGCATTTAATATCTATTCACTTCTATTCGATGTACAATAATAGCAACAAATGATAATATTCATGATTTTCATTTTTCTCAATATAATTGCTCATGCAATAACTATCACGCATGAGTCCTCATTATATAAGAAAATTTATGCATGGTAAATCGTTTCTAATGATTGTTTATATCTGTTAATTAAAGTATATGGGGATTTGTGGACTATGAAAAGTTAACGATTAACATGGGCAGATATTTTTTGGAAATTAATGTCGATTATTTTGGGCTAAAAAAACTCATAATCGATAGATTTGCCCCTTCCCTCTATTTTAATCTTTGAGATCCCAGTAAAAATAACCACACAAAAGTTCAAATATGACTAGAGCTTAATTTTCCTCATCACCGTAGCAAAATATCTGTCAAATCACCTGTCAAGACTTTGAGAAATGACATTCCTGAATTTCCCTTCAGAGAATTTTTAAATCGTGGATTTATTTTTATTTGATTGATGGCCCGAGTTGGTCAAACATAGAATTTTATGCTAGTTTTTATTTGTAGCTTATGTTATGTAGTATACCTTAAACTATATTCCTTGTTATAGTCAAAAACATTAATTAAGGATTAAATAAGTTTAAAAAAATCGTACTGACAGGTGTTTGGGTGTTCAATCCTTAAGAAATTTAAAAAAAAAATCATGTCATTTTTTAGGAAAATAATTATTAATTTTGGTGTTTATTTTAAAAAAATGGATCTTGCCTTCCAAGGGAATTAAATATCGGCCAATAACCGATAAATCAAAAGCAACCTAAAATCGGGCCATTTAGACAGCTCATCTATATATTGGACGAGTTCTAGTCCATAGTGGCTTGTTTTTAAGAAAAGGGCTGAAAAGAAACATCAACAACAACAACAAAATCATAAGGTTCAATCATAGAAAAAAAAACCAAAAAACAAAATCATAAGGCTCAATGATAAAAAAAAAACAGAGGGTAAAAGTTTGAAAGTTTGGCATAATTGGGCAACAGTAGACCAATAGTAATCCCATATCTGTGCCACAAATTTGGCTGGGTAAAGGGGAATAGATAGAATTGTAAAGGTATTTAAATTAAAATGACTAAATATTTTTTTAAAAACATTTGATGTCATCTGTTGAATAACCCTTCTGTCAGGAGAAGTCAATGGCTCATTCTTACGTATATCTTTCATACTCTATAGTTCCTTCACTATTCATTTGATACTTGACTATATTAGCATACTTGATAATAATTAATTACATTTAATTAAAATTTTATATCAAGTTGGGTATTCGATAATTTTCGTTTGTTATTTTTTAACTTTTTGTAAATTTTTTACTAGATTTGAGTAAGAAAAAAAATAATATGGAAATACAATTAAAAATAACCTCAGTTCCCTATAAAATAAATGTCAATTCCTAATGTGAGTTTTTATTTCATAGGAAATGATTATTTTCTGAGGGAAAACAAAGTATATATAAACAAAATCAACGTTCTTTTTTAATCAAAAATTGAAGTAAAAGACATCACTTGAAGTATAAATAATTTATCCTTTGTTTTAAAAAAATATGTGGTGATCAAACTTGATGTCTGGTCCACAAAAAGTTTTTAGCTGGACATTTAACAGTACCTATATGTATCATTTATTAATTCCTTATCTTTGACTAAGCCGTCCAATTAAGGCAATTTTTTTTTGTTTTTTTTCCTAGTTCATAAAAATTTATCCACATCATAAATAGACAACTTGACACTCTTACTGTAGAAAATTGTTGATTCCTCCTCTTGAGTGTATAGTTCAGCATAAATATGGGTATAATTAGTATTTTTTAAAGACAAAGTTTACTTTAGACTTAGTGATGAAGTCATCACAACCTTTTCTTTAAAAAAAAGAAAATAGACTTATAAATATAAATTTTAGTCGTTAAACTTTTACCCCACCCCCTTTTAAGTAAATAAAATATTGCCTTAATTTATTGCATCTCTTTACTTTTTCTCAATCATAAAAAAGAAATAACGAGCCACAAATCAGTTGGTTGTCTGTCAATTTATTGCGGCGTCACTCCCTGCAACTAATCAACTATTCTTTATTTGTTAGGGATGTACTAAATGTTTAATAAAAAAATTATTTCTACTCAACAAATCAAGGTGTAGAAAACAAATAAGAAGCAATAGACAAAAGATCAACAGCCAATGAAAAAAGTTTTAATACAATCATGCCCACATCATACATATGTTGATTTAGTTTTAAATTTACTTTGAGTTTACGTCAAAATGAAATGAGAGTTAGGATAAATTTCTTTCGGTCAGATTTAAATATTAAATGAACTGTATTTTTAACATAATTGGTCATTGTGTTACGGGAGAAGCGTCTTTGTCAATGTAACCTAATATCAACCTTGAGTGATTTTGGGCTTTCTTTAAAAAAAAAGAAAAAAGAAGAAGATGAGTTATAAAATACAGTACCACACGCAATCCATTACAATCAACTCGATTTGATTACACTTGTAATTATGTACAAGGATCCAGAAAAAGATACACTAGTAATTATTTAAATTGATGCTTTCCCTGCGGTTAACACCAAATTGAATCAAGGAAGAAAAGCAAAAAACAATTATCGAAAAAGGATTTTGCAAATTATTTTAAACCTAATGAAAAAGATGCATACATGAATATATTTATTTTTATACCTATGTGTTTATACATAAAACTATGTATAAGCACATATATTTAAATATGTAGATAAGTACCTAATCCTGGATGAGCATTTGATACAATAAATAAAGAGGGCTAGAGGATTATTAAAAGACAGGCTACATCTTCGCCTTCTTGTCTCCCTCGCTTTTTCCCCTTCTTCCTTTTCAGTTTTTAAAGTTTTTTTTTATACCTTAAAATGGAAGAAATCTGATCTTTTTATTTTATTTCATAGCTATGATAGTAATAATATGTTATAAAAATCTTTGTAGGTATCTTCAAAGATCATAATACAGATATTATCCCCCTCTTTCTATACTTATATACTTAAAAAAGCAAGCATTTATTTTTCAGCATTTCAAATGTGGAATTTGTTTATATAAATAGATTAGAATATTATACATGTTACTACATTTTTTCCTTCAAAAAATAACCCCTTTTCGATGATAATAAAAGAAAAGGAATTGTGGCACATAACTAAAAAATGAGCCTCTCTCTAAAGGTGTAAAAGGTCCATTTACAAGTTATTCATATTAACATATTTATGGCTAACGAAAATTTTTTTCTGGCTAACTAAGTCACATCTTCTTTGTATTATCTCTCAACCTTTCCTTCAAAAAGACAAAAGAAAAAAGGCATTTAATTAATTGGTAGTTAACCAATGACGACATTCTTTCCCATTATTGATCTATTCATCATGTTATAGTAGAGATATTTGCAAGATTCAATTCGAGTGGAACAAATGAACGTTGTGGACACTAATAAAGGGTCAGAGCGAGTAGGAAGGTGACGAAAATAAATAAATACATAGGACACAACTTATCTTAACTGTATTTTGTACCTTTTTTCCTTCCAAAAGGAGGAAAGAAAAAAGACACAATCAATTGGTGGTAGAGATGGCGAATTCTTCTTTCCTGCTGTGAAATTATTTTTCATTTTAATAATGGCTGATATCTGCCATAGCAGAGTAAAAGATAATTCGAGTTAAATCAATCAACGTTCAGCACAGTGATAACGGAAAGAGAATAGAGAAATCAACAGCTGATCGAAATAACACAGATTAAATTTTTATGTTAGTGATAGGATAACACCGTGGGGAATTATTTATGTTCTGTGGATATAATTCAGAAGTATGATTAGCTATCTTAAAAATTGGAGCACCATTCAAAATCTGGCAAAATGGAGGAGAGAATAGGAACTAAAATTTAAAATACCCCAACATGAGACTTTGCAATATTCTTTTAAAAACCTTTGATCAATAACACCAATAAACCATATTGTACTTTTTCCAAAATAATGCAAGTATTTCACTTGTTAATAATGAGTCTGCAATTAAGCTTTTAATCGCATCAGTTCAAGGTTCTTCTTGAGTATTTTAGATTGGTCTTTATTTTTATGCTTTTGTTGTAAGTTATATTGCATTTTTTTTTTGGGAATGAGGAAAAAACCTTAAAGGTCAAGGCCAAAAATCTCTTTTTAAGGGACGGTAGATGTTTTTACATTTATCCAAACCACATATGAGACTCTCTTAAAAAATAAAATTCTGAAAAGGGTTAAAAAACCAAATACTATTGTATAAACAAAAAATTGGACGATCAGTGATCGGATTCAAAAATTCAATATCAGTCGAGCTCTACTTTTAATACTGTTTCAGAAAAAGAATTCATGCTCCTAAAGATTTAAAATGGTTGCCCATAGTTGCGTAAATGTATTTTTTCCCCTCAACATTGGCCTCCATAAACATCATACAAAAAACAAAAAAAAACAATATAGCTACAAAGAAAGTCACTTTATGGGAATATTAACCCATGACATAAAAAAGATCCTAGTTGTTTATTACAATTGAAAATCCAACCAAATGATTTTATTTAAGATATGAACAAGACGGCCGCCATTATTATACTCATACATGGCCCAGTACATAACGAAAAATGACTTCTTAGATCATAGAATGAAAGAAAATATTATTTAAAAGTTGATTGATAGAGATCAGTTCTATATATACCAACTGTTTAAATGATCATGTTACATTAAGTGCTCAAAAAAGAATGCTCCATATGGTTTTGACACTCCTATTGGATCGATAAATGATATTTATATTTGTTATAATCGCAAGATTAAATAAATATATAATGTTTATATATAATAGTTTAAGGGCGATAATGAATCTTGGATTCATATTTCATCATCACATTTTAAGAGCTACCCCATATTTACTACCCTCATAGAACAATATAAATATATGTTTATGTTTTGGATAGTTTCAAAATCCATATATTGGATATTGGTGTATATTGTACTACTTCATTCAGGGATAAAAATATGCCAATATTGTGATTAGAGCCTAAAACTGAAGGGATTTTTATATTCTTTTCAGGTTACAACTCCCTCCACCACCGACCTACAGGGAGCACACTTCATTCCTACTACTAATACAATTCTAACAAATACTCTTTGAAAAAGTCAATTTGCGTACAAGGACACATGATCTGCTCGACATTCGTGCATAAACCAATTATTTACCTTAAGGTGACAAATTAATATGAGGAAATGTAGTAGAATTGTTGAAATGAATTCAGAAATCAAATAATCTACTAAAAAATTAGATTTGATTTACACAGTATTATTTCGTCAGGCTTGGATTTTTCTACTACTTTTCTCCATTATTAGTAGAATTGTGAAAAAAGAGCTCACTCCACGAGTGTTGATCAAAATCGTCTAAGTTGGCAAGTTTAGACAAAACAAATGAGTTAAAAATTCCTAAATCAATGAAAAGATACCAAAAAATACAATTTTATGGGGAATGAATGACATTTTTTCTCTGTTTTCGTAGCAATGTGCTCAAATGGATTAAATAAAAGCATATTAGCTGATATGATGTCTCTCAGTGTTACCATATACTTTTTATGCCATCATCTCAGGTGATTCTTTAATACACAAGGAAGGCTCTTTATTCACATCTCTTTGTATTTGTTAGTGTTCTGAGTGTTGATGGTGTAACTCAAATTAGCTTGAGTCTAGACAATGAACAATGATTATAATCAACGATTAAATAAAGAATAATTCAACAAACAAGGGGAAAAAATTGGTTCATTACCATTTTAATTTTGGGCATTTTTCCTGAGAGATTGGTATATTAGATACTAAAAATCCCATCGTGATGAAGAAAGAACTATTTTTTTTATTCTTTTTTTTTTGGTATTTAAACATTTAAATTTAGCCACTATTTATAAATAATAATAATAATAATAGTAAAGTAAATGTACCAAAGTAATAGAATCTAAGCAATTTAATTGATTTCTATGCTTTAATGATGAAATACATACTTATATAATGTGTACGTGATACGGAAATCAATAAGAGATCAGGATTATGTACATTTATGTAGAAGATAAAAAAATATCAATAAAATTTCAATTTACAAATTTAACCTTGGCTTATTTATTTATATTTATAATAGGTACAAGAGACACATACACAGCATATGTGAATTAAAGGATTGTCTTTAGGAACATACTCTGTTGTTGTGTCACTTGAGCAAGTAGAATATCTAACAGTACTAACTTGGAATAAATTTATTTATACAATTGAATATATAGATATATAAGTACAAAATATATCTATTCAATATAATATTATATATAAAAGTTGAATAAGGCAGTGTCTGATTAAGATAGATCGAGCTGTGCACGCACGTTTAGGTCCTTTAGAATAAAGCAAATAAAGTTATTGATTTTGTAACCATACGACTCCTAGAAGAGCTGGTTTCTAAATGGAATATAACAACGTTACTATGCAGAGGTTCTAAAGCCTTTTAGAGTACGTAGCACCTTATTTTACACAATTAGTGACATTATAAACTATAAGATAGTTCTAATAAATTTAGAAAATGAGGAATCTTGTCATTGGATGAAACGGCGTTGCCCCACTTGAATAAAAAATTACACTGTATTTTATTGTCAGCTGTTGATATTTCTATTTCTTACCCCTTATTATTGTTAGAAACGTAAAATGACTGAACTAAAATTAGATCTAGTCATGCTGTGAACAATTATATACTATGAAATAAACAATAGTTGCACCTTAGAAAAGAATAGTCATAATACTTTAAACTGATTTTGAATCCTCTATCTTTTGAAAGGAAAGATTGCAAGATGCACAGAAAATAATGATATATGAAGTCTTATGGAACCCTTTTTTTGATACAGCACAAATAAATTCAATACAAGTAAGTAATAGGTGCAAACAATGCATGTATAATTTGTAACGTCTCTATTGACTATTCAATAAGAATCATACTTTGAATGAAAACAAATTAAGTAGCTAATAACAATTAATCATACTTGATGTAAGGTCTACATAAAGACTTCCTATTTGACCTAATCAAAAAGAATAATACCTTATCATTACTCAGCTAACATAAGTTTGTATAATTAAATACGAAAATAATGAAACAAACATAACAAAAATGAGTGACGAGGCAATGAAAGAACCATGGGTTCATGTATGTACATATTTATTTATTTATTTATAAGGAACATTTTACCTTGTTATATGTTCAATTGTATAAAAACGAGGAGATGATTGACACGAGTCTCATTTGATTTAGTTTGTAACAACTACCTTTCATTCCATGGGTAAAACTCTTCAACGGCACATATAAAAAGTTGGACATTTTATTTTAAGTCAATATGACAAACAAATACACACAAAACAACGATAACAACAAATGGAGAGGAGGCCTACATTTATGCATGCAGTGTGCAAACATGCATAAATCCTTGTGTTAAGCTCGTTTTAAATCAAAAAACTATTAAGAAAAAACGAGGCATGGGAGACAATAAATGTAAAGCTAGAATCAACTAAGCATATTATTTGAAGGCATACGACATAAAACTAAAAAAAAAAAAAAAGCTGTCTTCTTTACATGAGAGGTACTGCATTTACTTATAATTGTCAAATGGGCAAAAGGTTGAGTTTAAGGAAAGAAAGAAAAATAACAGTTGGTAGCACTACCTTGATAATAATCAATTTGAATTCAGTTTTCTCTATATATTTGAAGGGAGAAGTTATTGAGCATTATTTAATGCCGTCAAATAATAATTAATTATCCAATAGAATAAGGCAAATGACCCAGATAGTAATTGCGGGCACACTCACTTACCTCAACAAAATGCCCCTACCTGCCAATTATAAGTTATCAAATTGACCTAAAAAGTTATGCAAGCAAATAAATATAACGTATCATGTGCATATTTGATAAAGTTAACCTAACTAAATGATTTTAAAAAAGATACTATATTTAGAAATTTGGTAGATATTTGATGAGAAAAAGTGTAAAAAGTAACATCATCAACAAAGTTACACCATATTTTGTTGTTAATTGTCGGTTTTTCGACTTATCTTGTCCTTATTAGTGTTTTGAACCTTAATTGGTCGAATTCGAGTCAGCTTTTGTTCAGCCGTAAACAACTACCTACTTTTATTTGAAGAATAATTTTGTAGTCTGGAAAAAATTGGGGAAACTCACCAACTGATGTTGGGACTTTTTTTTTCTTTTGAGAAGAAAGGTTAAGATATAAAATGAAGATAACGACGTACCATAGCTTTTGTTAATGTATGTATATACAAATTTAAAGGGCATTGATTAATTAAAATAAGTTTTTTATGTATAAAAAAATTAGAAAGAATACAATGACATTCAAAAGAAATTACCCACCAAAATATGCAGAAGAGATACGACGATAATTACTTACAAAAAAAAAGAAGAAATAATATACATTCCGTTCGAAGGCTATAAAAAATATATACTTTAAACTTAATTTTCTAATATAAAGCCAGTTCAAAATGCATTCACAAAATACTACAAAACTCCACCGGAGTCTCCACAAAGCAATGAAAACTAATATATGTATATTTTAATTAAAACTGAACTAATGTTGATTTTTTTTGTGACCAATTAGTAAGGGAATCAAACAACCGATAACTCCATAATTCAGCTGATTTTTTTCATCAAATATTCCTTTGAGATCCTAGTAAAAATAACAATACAAAAGCTCAAATATGGCCACTTCGTCAACTATGTACATAATTTTTTTTATCACCATGGAAGAATAAATTAGTTATCTGTCAGGTTCTTGAGAATTTCATCATATAACTTTTGTTCTGAGAGTTTATTATAACATTGATGACCGTTATGCAGAACCTATGATTTTCAACTAGTTTTTAGTTTTTTAATAACAAATGAATTAAAAAAGTGATGTCACATACCTTGACTGTCATCTTGTTGTTGTTTTGGAGGGGGAGGAGGAGGAGATTTCATGTTTAATTATAAAAAAATGGATCTTGCATTTGAAGGAAAATAAAATATCTGTATTGACCGTGTACTTGGAGCCCTTACTGACTAATCTAAAAATCCCTACAACCAGGCAATTTAATCGGCTCACCGACATATCGGTTAAGTCCTAATCTAAATCCATTTTCTAAGCAAAAAATAGTTTCAAATTAGTAATTGAAATATATAACTCTATCATAATGAAAGATGCTATGTCGACCCTATACTATTTTACATAACCTTAATGATCTATTATGACATAGATACAAATATGAATTGTTTTTGAGGCATATGTAACTATTTAAAATATTTACATTTACAGAACAGAAGTAAGTGTCTTTGAATAAGTTCCCAGTAAAAACTGTGCTAGCGGAAAAAGATTCCAAAAATGTATAAATTAAGTAATACAAGAATGATGACAGTAATTAGTGAAAAGTTAATGACTGTTATTACTTCTTGAAATTAAGGATAGTAAAATTTAAAATAAAATCTTAAGGAACGGATTAAACTCGTAAGCCGACATACCACTGTCATTTGAATATAGTTAGATAATTCTGTATTTGCATAATAAGTCGTACTGAAGGGATTTGAGGCTTACTTTGTTTCTCAAACTTTTTTTTACACCTGAAAGCACTATTGAAATAACCAAAACCATATAGGGTGTCATTGAACAAATTTTATTATCTTGCTTTATTTGCGTTCCGAAAGTATGTTGAAAAAAATATACAATACACTATGTGATCAACCCTTAAATGAATCCTTCTTAAGCGTTCATTAGAAGTAACTATTGAATCCTCAGAGCGTGTTTGTTGTTTAACTTAATACTGGATAAACGTCTAATAAGAGTAAAGGATAAATAAAGCCTTCGTTTCAACTGTAGAAGTGATGTAATCATTCTACTAATATGTTTCTAATAGAGGGAGGGTCTCCTTATAAATATCCTTTAAGAATATATCTATAAAAACTTACACGTTGGACTTTCCGATCATAAACAATATTTTTTCATATCGGGAGTTAAAGTCGCATATAAGTTCACATTTTTTGAATCAATAACGTTTGTTTTCATAAAACTAATGTAACCAACCACGTTTTGGCGTTATTTATTCGAATAAATAATAAAATTCATGTATTATCTAATCACATGACTGCTCTAGTTTAGGGCATAGGTGAATGACATAATTCAAATTTTTGATTAGTCATTCATTATTGTACTTTGTATAAGACCAAAAATGGATACTAATCATAATTGTATTAATAACTTATGCTATGATGACTTAAAATTAACACTACACACTATAAAAGTATAATAATTATTACTTTGTTCTCCCTAATTATGTGGAAAGAACGGTGTTGGTTGTCATAAACACTCTATAAAGGACATGAATTCCATTTTATAAGAAAACATCCATATATTTTATATCGCTAAATACCCATCTGTATAATCGTCAATGAAGGAAAAATCATTTTTCTGGACTTAATGATGTAAAAAGACTGGATAAACTTTCAAAGTCTAAATAATATGCCTAAGATATCAAATAGAAAAGAGCAGCATTTTTTAAGATCTTTTAATATGTTTAATGCAAGTCATTAATAAAGATTATTTTAATAATATTAGGTAAATATATAAAAAAATTCCAACTTTAATTGATATAAAACAGGATATTGAGTCTAATTTTACTAGCTTATTTATTATATTCAAGTAATTTTGCTTGGATTATTCAGAAAAATATTAATTAAGATTATCTAATTTTAGGTAAAATATGTGTTAGTTATCCTAAGCATTTGTTATTAATAGCTAAAAAATCCATTATGACCCTTAAAAGTAAAAATTTTAAAGGAAATTAAGAGATAATAAATGTTTTATGCGCGCTATACGTAGTACGTTTCCTTACTTCCAGTATTTTTATTTCTATTTTTAGAGATGAGATATTTGTTTTTGCAGACAGTCTCTAAAACATTTTTTGTAGATATAACTCTATTTTCTCAAAAACTGTACATTAAAAAAAGTTGCCTGTTTGGAAACGTAAAATCTAGACTATAGGGAATATGAAAATGGTTTCAGAAGTTTTGGGACCTCAAATGAAACCTATATCCCAGTTTTTACCACCGTGCATATACAAGAAATGGCATCGAAGTGGTCAATAATAAGTATCCTTCTGACTTAGCATTAGGAATTCAATCAGGAATCCATGAATGGACATAGGAATTGAGGTTTTTTTTGTAAAGTTGAAGAAACAAATAGCTACAATTGTAAGTAGTTCAAACCCCGATACTTAAGAAATCATGCCCAAAAAATTTGTGCCCCTTCTTCTGGATTTGTGAAAATTCAAAATCCTTTCAATCCTTCCTCTCATTTCCTATCAGTAATTGAATATTACTCGATATTGTAAATAATAAATCAACCTATACAATGAGACAGTTACCAGATAGTCATTGCATGTACACTCACTCACCTCAACAAAATCCCCATCCCTACCCAAGAGTACCCTATTTAATGAGCAATGCATTGAATAGTAAAAAAAAAGAGCTTAGAAAGATTATAAAAACATTTCTTTGAAATAATGAAGAAAAAAAAAATACTGCAAATATTTACTCTGTAACTCAAACTTTTTTTTAAAAAAGCAAAAAACTATTAAACGTCATTATTATTAATTGAACTTTCAAAGGATTCTAATATTTTTGGCTTTTTTGGATAAAAAGAAACATACTTCAAACATAAATCTTACAAAAAATACAATGAATCTCAAATATTACAAGGGTAAATTAGAAGGATCATGAAGGCCTCCCCTTCTTCTGTAGATATTTCCTAATACAAAGACACACACACACCAATTATCCTAACATAAAAAAACCCATTGATTTATGGCTTCCTTATACTAATATGTACATATTTATTATGTTGGATCAACATAATTAGTACACACGAATAAATATTAAAGTTCAAATATAGTCATCGCTCGTAACAGTTGATTTGAGTTTGAATTAGGACTCGACAGATATGGATATTTTGGGACACAATAACCAACCAATTAATTTTTTTCTTCTTCAAATTAACCTCAGAAAACCTAGTAAAACAAATCACACATAGTTTCAAATATTATATTCCCCACATTGGTCACGACATGATCTTTCTCATCATTAGAGCAAGGAGATGAATTATCATAATTACACAGCTACTATAACTTTTTATCTGAGAATTTTCAAACTATGGCTTTAGTTTTATTTGATTGATGGCCGCATAGAATTTCATGGTAGTTTTTAGTTAGTTCTTTAAATAATGAATGACAGGTAAAATTTAATGTCACATACATTAAATTAAGTTGATTAATTGTCAAAAATATTAATTAAGGGTGAAGGAACATTCGGACACTGGCCACGTTTGCATTTTCTATGGTCATGGCTGCTCAAAAACACTTTTCTAATTCCCTTTAAAAATAAATTTTTGATTCAATTTATACGTTCGAATGGTCCTAGTATGAATTGCTTAGTAATGTGTTATAACCAAAAATACTATGAAAAAAAAAACCCGGAGTAACGAGGATTTTTCCACGTTAAAAACTCGTTGCTCGTCAAAATAGTTAAAAATCAAAGAAAATCCTAATTATTTAATTCAAAAAAAAACTTGGCATTTTAAAATTGTTCCCACACTTTAAGTCCTGTTAAATATATTGTTTTGATATGTTGTATTTGAGATCACACCTTTTAGATATTTCAGTCATGTAATAGTCTTTATATTTTGAGTAGCTCTGACTCTGTGTTATGACTTGAAAATAAATATAATAGAAACATTTGACCATATTTTTTTTAATCGTTGAAAAAGAAGACAGTAGATATAAAAAGTTTATTTCAAATTTGTTCTCACTTTGTTCTTCTGAAACTGAAAGATTATATAATAACAAATATCAAAATTTGATGTCTACTTCATCATTAGCCAATAAAGTATAATAAATAGAAACATGTAATTTATTCATAAATAATATATATATATATATATATATATATATATATTTGCAAGCAATAAATTATAGAAAATCATAGATTTAAGCGTATTATTTAATTTAGAAACTAACACAGATAAATAAAAATATTCCTAGAACTTTTAAACTAAATAAAGAAAAATTTGTATAATTTGAATTCCATATCAAAAGTGTTGTATGTGAGAAAATATTGATGTTCAATGATAATAATAACACTGGTCAACAGTCAAAAATCCTAAAGGGTATAAGTATAATAAAAGTTATTCAGTTTTGTGCACTGATTTCTAATTTGTAAAACTTTTTTTCGAAAGTTCGACGGTTTTCGAGAAATCGGACCCCATTTTTTTTAGCTAATTTGCCCCATTTTCCAACTTCAATTTAAGCCTAGTAGTATACTCATTTTGTGCATTAAAAATAATGATCCACTAGTATATTTAATGCAAATTTCATTTCCACTCTTTGTTTTGACCTAAGGGAGATCCTAGGGGCGTAGGGGAAAATCGACCAAAGCGTCTGTCCTTAAATAACTCCTTGAATATGACATGAAATGGATTAATAAGGTATGCATTAAAGAGCTGATATCCATAGCTTACAAACGAGACGTCAAGCGCCCGATAAAAATCCTTAACTAAGAAGAAATCGTCCATCTAAGTGTGTAAATTTTCATCCAATTTGGAGCAAAAATTCGCTAAAAATTAATGACTCACTGTAGAGCTACTAACGTAGTAGTGGGCAGAAGGATTACGAAATCAGCTGAGATCCTTTCCTTTTTTTAGTAGATCTATCGAATTTTTGCTCCAAATTGGATGAAAATTTACACACTTAGAAGGACAATTTCTTCTTAGTTGAGGTTTCTGATCGAGAAATAAGTTACTAATAATATTATAAATAATAAATTCTTTCTAGATTTACACGTCGAGTTTTTGGGAGCCCTTTTGCATACTTTATAAAGCTAGAGTACTAATTGAGGAGTTTTACTCATGAGACATAATTGTAAAAAACTTATACATCTAAAGAAAAGGTCTCACAATCCTTAAATTTCATTCCGTTTGGCTATTCAAGGACAAAAATCACAAGTACAAGGATACATATGGGACGAGGGAGAGAGCAGAGCAACTTTTAGGTGGTGCTCTAAATTATCATAAAAAATCGTTCAATACACTTTGTGCTACTTATATTAAGATTTGTTAAAAACATAAATTAGTAAATTTATTGAAATTTGATGGACGGACATACATAGTCTGTTCACTTATGACAGAATCAGCGAAAAATAATGAATGACTGCGTCATTTTTAGTAATTAATTTAGGAGCTATCTAACCCTTCATAGATATAATGAATATGTGTAAACTGTGGAGTCTCATAAAACCCTCTTTTTTAGTTTAAATGATAATATATCGAAAAATAGATTTTACAAAAGAATATCACAAAATGACTTTCTTAGAACAATGACACGGCAATTCAAAGTCCATATTCAACAAATTCCATAAATTACTCATATGACAAATAAGTCAACTGATAAAAATATATATGAAAAATATATTTTTATATGAACATCATAATTTTCCTTCTATATTTATTCTTTTGCAAAGTCATCAAAAAAAAGAAAGAAAGAAAAATAATAATAACTTATTAAAGATTCATTTTAAATAAGATTCGTAGAATAAAGGTCAGAACAAATAGAAAGATATCCGGACATATTTATTATACTAAGGAACATTCATTCTTTATTCATATGATACCTTATGTAAGTATGTATCAATTTTGAATATTTTTTGTAACAAAAGGACAGAGCGACTCTAATACGACAAAGGAACGTTTAATTGTCTTGTTTCACTCAAGCATACAAGACTTCTAATTAATGTATATACATATATTTGTTTTGTATGCAGTTGAAATATACTTATTGATTTTCTAAGGACCTCAAAATCAATATACAAAAATAAATTTAATTAAGAAAATTGATAAATGAGAAAGAGAGAGGGGGGGGGGCGAAGAGAGAGAGAAAAAAAAGAAGAAAGTTTTCAGCATGGTTTGTGGTAAGATTGGACCACTAAAAATAAGGAATAAACAAACAATGTGTTTAAAACATATAACAGTCAAAGACAATCACATGTATTTTCTAAACAAGGATTTCATTGTCTATGTACAAGACTTGTAACCAATATAAATACATCCAGCTCACGTAAGATCAAATGATGAATAATTTAAATTTCAATCTGGCCATTGTATTTCACGACAATTTACCCCTACACCATGATCAATTATCATTGGAAAATAATAATACCCGTTTTGGTAACTTTTGAGCCAATAAATAATTTGAAAGAATGAAAGATGAGGAACTAATCTACGACTTGGTAACATTCGAACTTAAGATGTCATAATTAATCTCTGTAATACAAGATTCATCAAGGAGTAAAAAATTGTACCATCTTTCATATTACATAATCGAGAGTTTGCAAAAAAAACACACAAAATTGTATGAACAGCTCAAGTATTTAGAGATTTAAGATCTATTTAATGGAAAATAACCTATAACGTGTCACTATCCTTATTGTACCTCGCAACCTTTTCTCCTAAAATAAAGAAGATCTATAATCAGTTGATGTAGTTGGCCAATTCTTCCCAATTGAGGAATTACTATTCATTTAATAGTAGATAATAGTTTTTCACATCTGAACAACAACAAATTCGAGTTCAACTCATCAACGTTCAGAACACTATTATAGGGAAGATAAATAAAAAAAATCTGACATCAAAATAGGTAGTGTACATTTTGTTGTTAGTGAGATAATGTCGTGATAATGAGTCCATTACTCAAATTGCACAAATGACAATCCACCCCGGTCTCACTTAACCAATCTTTTCCGAACTTTTGACTAAGAAAGAGAACATATAATGAGGAGCACATTCATACTTTATATATCAAATGTTGACTGACTTAATAAAGGATTCAATACTATATTAGGAAGTAATACCACCATAATTTTATGTAATTTTTTTGTAAGAAAACGATTGCTTTTTTTCAGCTTAATGCTCTTTGAACCGCCACCTTCTTCTTCCTTGGTACAAATAAATAAGCATTACTTTCGTAAATATACATAAATTTGTAAGTCAGCATTTCGTATGAACTAAGGGAATACATATTATGTTATTCATAAATTTAGTATATGGCCAAGAAAATGGATGAGGCGCAAGCTAGTTACCATACTAGGATAATGGCAAAACTTACAAATTATTACCAGAATCAAAATAAAGGTCACATAGTCCATAGATATTCTTCAGGAAGAACAAGATGCCAAACTAATTGCAATTGATTTTTTGGCTAATTCTAGAAATTTATTTGATGTGTTGAACCAGGCCTTTATTGATCCCTCAGCCGAAACATGTACAAAAGATCGGACTAAATGTACACAAGGAATGAAAATGTAATACAAGCCTTAAGGCAGACATATATATAATAATTGGTTATATTTAAAGATTACATTATAATTCAGAACCCCTAGCGAACAAAAACTCAACTAACTGACAAGTGAATTTGTACAAAAGTTGATCAAGTGATTGTCACTTCCCCACTTTGTTTCATAGCTTTAAAGTAGACAAAAATGCATACAAAACATGAATTTTTTTGTCTAATTTGAGTTCTAAAACAATTTCTTTGGTTATAAAAAAAAAGACTTATATTGCATAAACCTATTAGTATTACTAATACAGTGGCCAAATTAAATGACATAATTGAACATTTATTACTGCAAAAAAAAAAAAAAAAGAAAAAAAAAAACGAAGTGAGTAGGAATCCACACATTACCTATAGGTAGGTAGTTGTGGATCCATCCACCTACAAAACACAGGAAACATAATCAAACAACACAAATTAATATAAGTACAGGTTTTATTCAATATCTTGCAGATTTTGAAATAATCCTTAATCATGCATTAACAATAAAAATAAAACCACCACTTTCCATATCAGTTATTCAATGAAATGGATAAAACAAGAACTAAAGTTCAATCTCAGTGAAAAGTTTTACATCTTGATCCTTTCCTTAATAGCTATCCTATCTGTAAAAACTGACAACAAGTGAAAATTACGAAGTAAATACACACATTGATACATTTTACTTCTTTGAGTTAAAACATGCTATCTCTGCATAAAAGAGGTACCAGCATTGATTTTCTAGTCAGCTATTCTTACTTTTAAGAAAACAAATAACATTATCATCGATTTAATACTGCAGATTGATCTTAACACGCGCATATTATTTCACATATTTATGTTACATACAAAAAGAAAATGTATGTTCCATGAAGTAATTATACAGGCATCTAAAAATCTGTGATTTTTTCATTATTGATCATAGGTGAGGCAATGATGACATGCCATTTGACAAAATACAAATTATAAATCTAGGCACATCACAATTCATATATCTCTAAATGAATATAATCAATAAAAGGAACGTAAGGGTATAATATAATGTAAGCCTCATGGATTAGTATTAAATCAAGACTAGAACATTGCAAACGAATCCCTTCAAATTCCTCACATAGGTGGTAGCTACAATTCTGCACTCACTTCCTTCTCATACCTACTATTATAGGTGGCTTTTTTTAGCATGCATGTAGAAACCCTCTTCTAATAGAGCCGTCAAAATTGAAGGTATTTATTTCAAATAAAATCCTTGCTATCCTACGGCAATCTCCATAATATAAAATTAAACGTTGTGTAACATAGTTACACACACACATACATACATGTGATGTTCCAATGAGTTCACTTTTATTTTCAATAACAGAATGACTGAACATATAAATATCCATGTAACCTTGAAAGCCTTTACCTTCGAAATATAATGTATGTAGCATTTTAAATAAACAATATAGACAGTAATATGTAAAAAGTCATTGTAGGCACTTCTATTGATAGAGGAAACAAAACAAATCTGATTTTAACATGTGGAACTGCTGACAAAATATTATGTACATTGTACTTACATATATGTACACAAATAATTATTTATTCAAGGAATAAGAAGAAAAAAAAAAAAGGTGATGAGGCAAATGTCAGACTCCACCTCATCAAACGAGTTTGTAAATAAGACAAATCATACAAACTCTATAAACATTAAACCACAACAACTAAAATCATTTCTAAAAGTATTAAAAACGTATTTGAAACTCATCCTTCAGATTTGTGAAGGAGTCGTCAAAAAGTATAATGAACAGTGTAAATACCATTTTGTGCCATACTTGCTTTTATGTCGGATTACAGGAAAAAATAAATTTAAAATCCAAAAATTTGCCTCATGCGGTCTATGTATTAATTTTCTTAAATTAATTTTGTCTCTACATATTAAAAATTCAGACTCATTTTTTAATACGAAGAAAAACGCTAAATGAAAAAAAACCTACAATTATAAACATTATAGGTAAAGATTTTTAACTTTAGTTATCTTGCTCCAAAATGGGAAAAAAAAACCACTTAAAATTGAGTAATAATGAAGAAAAAAAGACATTTTAATTTTGAAGTTTATAAAATTATCATTTTAGGCAATTGCAAATAGAATCTTAATTTGAATTAAAGAAGAAATCCACAGCTTCAATCTAAAAAAAGAACACATTCAAAGATGTTTTACTTTTAAGCTATAGATTTAATTATTTAAAAAAAAAAGTTTAGCTTATAAAATAAAAAGATTGAAGTTTTGTAGATCAAGAAATAAAACATTCTGAGGATAAAAAGGATTGCCCAAAGTTTTTAGTGAAAAAAATAATGAAATAAATACTAATGTATAATTTCAAAACATATCCTTATTTCATCCTTAAAACTTAACCTCAATTCCTTTAAACTTCAAATTATTATAAAACTTTGTAAAATGTAAAATATTTTTTTCTAAATCTTCAATAACTTCACAAGTAATGTGTCCTTGAAGATGCACATTTAAAATCAAATCAAAGATTGCATTTTGTCTTTCATAGGAAACCAGCTTTTAATGATTATATCTTACATATAATGAGGAAACTGTAAGCTTCAAAATAAAATAATCCTTTTTTTTCTCATTTTCATTCACTTGTAAGCGATTTTTTTCAATTTCAATTTCTGACGTTGAGAGTGAGATACAGGAATGTCAAAAAACATTTATCGAAACTATATACCTTTTTTTATAATTTTTATTGAATGATTCTTTTATTGATTTATTTTCTTCATATCAAAAAATGAGTCGAAATACACAGAAAAAATAAAAAGATCAATCGAGAGACCACAAAAGCAAACTTTTTGATTTAGCCACAAATCACTTGTACGAATATACTGCGTGGGCTTCATTACTTAGAATAGATACTCAATCAAAAAAAAAAGTATAATATGAACCAGGAAATTAAAAAATATTATTAAGTATAAAAAGTTTCCTTCAAAACGTAGCTCATTTTTATGATGTCCATTTTATCTTTTGTATATTTCTTAATTTATAATTCCTCAAATCCTTCCTCAAATTAACAGTGGAAAAATGATCCAGTATTAACAGAGAAAACCCTACAAAATTACTAATCATATATTAATCCCCTTTGCCCAAATTTGCTTGATTTTGCTTCATTAGAATACAAATATCATCATCAGCTTTACCAAATGATGTTTAGAAGAGAAAAATACGTATAATGTATAGAAGTAAATATATAAATCTATATCCATGATATAGAGAAAAATAAATGGAGGTTCTGATGTAAAAATAATGACTTTAAAAGTCGAATAGAGAGCGAAAGAGATATTAGAGAAGAAGAAGCAATGCTTTGTATTGCAATTTGACTTTTGATTGATTGTGCTTGAAGGAACAACAAATGCGTCTTTTCAAAGGCATGTTCCGTAGACTCTCAACATGAATAATACAAAATGCGTGTCCTTGGGATATTTAATTATATATGAAGACACAAGGAAAACAACATCCTCCTCCTAGATGCTATTACATTCACATAAAGCAATTATTATTATTATTTTTGCTCCTAAAAAAATCAAGTAGAAATTCCCCATGTCATCAAGATACTTGTTTGTCAGTAAAAAGATAGAGAGAGAGAGAGAGAGAAAAGAAAAGAGACTATGATGTTCATTAATGCGCAGACATGAAGTTCACTATAATTACCGATATTAAATATTAGTGATGAGGTTTTAATCGTGAGTAGGTGGTGGGTCTGTGATGATTGAATGATATGAAAATTTATGAATAAAGATATATATAAATAAATAGGTATTTGATAACGAAGTATGTATGCCTATAGACGGGCGTACCATTTGGATCTTTAATATATAAAACCACGCTCACAATATGTCTTTAGCTAGACGGCTTATTCTATGTATTTATATACAGCATACACATTCGCAAATATAGAAGTAATAAATCAAGGAATCGTTCAAGATTTGCTTACATTTTATTATCAGTTAATTAGACTCATGTTGAAGAAGAGAAGAGAGGTAAAATACCAACCAAGATATACATAAATAAATAGATAATGAGAATTAGTAGCTACAAAATAATTTATCAAAAAATTTAGCTCCTTAGATAAAATAGTAGTTATACCATATATGTACATTGTAAAATTATACAAATCAGATCCGTATCTTCCTCTGGCACAATAGAATAGTTAAAAAAATGTAAATTAAAGGCTTCATTTACAAAAATATGTATTAAAAAAGTCATGACAAATGGCTTTCCTCAAACATGACAAATTAAAATCTTTTGATGAAAGTATGTACATAATCATTAAATATGCATTTCTATGACTTTTTAAAAAAAATAATGCACCCATGTAACATTAATCTAAGGAAATGAGATGAGAAAACAAAGTTATAGCTTAGAAAATTCAGCCTTTTTGAATTTTAATAATTTTGATGCTTTATTATCTGCATAATGAAGTCAATCACTCATTTTTTAACCTTTTTATTTACTTTGTCCCCGCTTATAATATTTTAACGGATCTCTTAGCGTAAGAATCGTTTTCCACTTTACAATCAATGGCATTGTCGCTTTTAAATATCTCCATGTAGCAATATATTAGTTTCTTTAGAGCCCCTCTTGATTCTGTCATTGACAGAATTTTGCAATGGAGATGAATAGTGAGAGAACGCTTCATTTTGAGATAAAAGTGTGACTCAAGATTACTTTCCATAATACCCCTACAACGAATATTTAAATACAACGTGGTCTTCTGCATACAAACTAATTGCATCAATATGGAAATATTATAACCCATGCATGTAGGTATGTAAGCTCTATTAAATTTCCTGGATGTTTGGAATTATTTCCGTGGATTTTACCTTCAAGACGTATAACCAACAATGAATTTCCTCGACTGAAATTTAACTTCCGACTACTATGAACACTGTTTAGCAAAATTGAGTAAATAATAAATATAACATATATATTGGTATTAAAAGTAGCTTTGAACCAACAATCGTAGGTGCACAAAAGAGTTCAGTATCCTACATAGAAAAGAAGTTGAGAAAAATGTACTGACATACGTCACAATTAGAGCAATTACCATAATGAAGGTCCTTCAGAGAGGGGAGGGGGGGGGGACAGAATAAGAACTTAGTTATATAAAAATTTCTAGAGCCATAATTATCATTAACCCCACGAACTTCACGACTTGACAATAGACCATTAAAAGAGTGTTGATTAAGAGAGATGTGTAACAATTGCAGAGGTTCTTTTAATACCACCTTAAAAAAGATGACGAGAGATAGAAGTACTTATAATAATGTATTTGAGGGACCATTTTTGATAGAATAAATATTTATAATTATTCATGATTATGATATTATCTTCATTTCATAATGATGAAAAGTCATAGGTACACATAGTTAAAATATTTGAGATGAACGAACAAAAGAATTATAACAATTAGGGAATTATATCTGAATTTATTACATAATACCCATGAGGAAGAACAATATAATCACAAAACAGATATAAAAGTAAGTGACTAAGAATCAAAAAACAATCCTCATGGCCACTCTCAACCTTACCTCCAAAAAAGGGTGGAAAATCAATTGGTTGTTGGCGAATTTTTTTCCTCTGTGACACTATTTTCAAATAAATATTTAGGAATTAGAAATGATATCAAAGAAAAAAATAGATCAACCCTTCACTCAATAACGTCAGTATGGGCCGAGAGCACCAGGTGCCGTCATAATCAATTATGTCAATACCTTTTCAAGTTCAATATGGGAATAAGTAAGTTCAATTTGGGAATAAGCAATTGAGTGGGTGCGTGAATGCTTAAGAAAAACAAAGGATGAATATGGAGGGCCAGTAGTACTTGTAATTGATAATGCTCCGGCACACTTCAGGATTGAAGATATTTTGAATGAAGAAGAGTTTTCAAGCCACAAAATTTTAAGACTTGGGCCTGACTCTTATGCTCAATCCAATTGAGCATATTTGGTCAATATTGAAAGCCTTTGTGAAAAAAGAATCAGCTAGAAAAATTGAGAATATTTAAAATGATTTAAGCATGTCGGAGCAAAGATCAAGAGCTCTGGAACAATTAATTGAAGAAGCACTAAATGAAATTACCTCAATGATTTGTAATAATTGTATTGCTAGCATCCAGAATCGTTTTGTAGATGTGATTAATTTTGTTGACATGAGATTCTAATAAATTTATTATTACATAAATTAAATTTCATGAATATTATTCTTTATAATTTATTCCCATATTGAACTTGAAAAAGCCACCGACAGAAAACAGTTCATATAACAGAATGAATAGAGAAAAAACGTGATTCAAATGCCTAAAAATTGAATTATTAAAGTTAAATTTATTGTTTCCTCACATTTTCAAGACAAAGGAGAACTATCATGGTGAAGTCTTGCGCAATAAAATATTTATGCGATATCTAAGGAAAATACATATATTTTATATTTTTCCTCGTCTTCATAGCCTTTGAAATTTATACCATCTTTATTCAGTTTATCCTACTCGTATATTCTATATTTCTAATGTATTCCATGTCCCAGCTGTATTGGTCTTGTCTTAGTAACAGGGAATCACTTATTCTATGACTGAGTCTCATCTTTTTATATTGTTTTTTTTTTTCTTTTTAGGGAATTGTTTAGAGTAAACAATCAGGGCTAATTCGCGTTCAATGAGTCAAAGTTCAGAATTATAATAAGGAACAGCAGTAGAAAAATCGACAGCTGATAAAATAAGTATAAAAATAGGATCTCTTGATGTTTTGGAGATAGCATTCTGAAATATTAAGAAACAATTCCGTTTACACAACTTTACAGATCCTTCAACAATATCCACCTATATGTTATAATTGTAATTCCTCAAGACTATACACCTATTACACTATAAATGACAATTATATTCTCAGAAGAAATGCAATTTCAAAACAAAACAAAAATTGAACCTTTCGTCTCGTTAAAGATACTACAAATAAATGTGCCATAAACTCAAGGAACAAAATTCAAAAAAACAAAAAATATTTACCTCATGGTTGCACTTTTTAATTACCAATTATAATATATTCTATAATTACGTACACGAATATACCATTTAATGCGAGTAAATGTACATTAAAATGATTTATCCAGTCTTTGTATATGTATACTTATGATATTTTACAGTTATCTGACTATGAAGGGTTAAAATAATAATAAATGACATTTAATCATCTCCATGTATTAGATGTGATGAATTGAAGCGGAAATACTCTATCAAGGGATCTGCTAATTCAATGATGTGTTTGAAATCTGTTATGTCACACATATTTGAGCAAAATGCAAAAAAGTGCCTTAAACATTTTTCTTCGAAATAGTGGAAAGATTATGAGTAGCTGAGCTAAAAAGGCGTTACCCCAGCCATGATCATAAAAATGCATACAGTATTTTGTTGTTTTGTCAGCTGTCAATTTTTCTACTTGAAATTGGCTAACATCTACCAATTTATTTTTATTCTTTAGTTTCGAAAAGGTTGCAATATATTTAGGTACAATAAAAATGATTTAAAAGACTTTTCAAACTATGCCTCAGCATTGTATAATATAAAAAAAATACAATACATACATATTTATGATGTAGCAATGTTATTGTTATAAATATAATTAAGAGTCTAAATAGGCGGCGCGTCTGATATGGTTTTAATCACTATGTATTTATATGTAATATAATAAAATCACAAAAATTAACAGGGCGTTAGCATTGAAAGAATAGTCTATTGTGCTTTGTGTAAGCCATCACTCTCATTGATCCAAGATTCATGGATGGATTTTAGTCAGCATACATATCAACTGTACAACTATGTAGAATCTATATAATAAACACAACAATCCAGACAACAACATAAATCTAGTCAGAGTAAATTCTTTCTTAAGGCTTATATCTCGTATTGAATGATTTAATTTCGTGATATAAAGTAATTTAAGAGTAAGTAGATAACTCTTCAGAATAACTAATTCAATGAACATCACTTGGAAATAAATAAGAGCATTGCAAAAAAACAAAACTTTTCACTCAAAAACTAATGCAAAGTTCATTAATCCTATAAGATATGGATCGATACTCCCCCCCCCCTTTATGCCTTAATCATTGATTTAATTATGGCAGCTACATCCTAAATAAATAGGTATGTACAAATTTAGGCAAATAATTTGATAGTTTACTACATTGAGAATGTTGACCTTTGGTCGTTAGATATTTATTATTAACAATTCTTTATTCGTATACTCCCAATATTTAATTATCCCCCAATCAAAATAATTAGCATTTCACAAATTAAGTTCAACGCAAATATAGATATTCATTATATTTACATTTGAATGATAATGGAATATTAATTAAGAAAGGTGAATTAATTAAACTTAAACCCTAACTAAGTCATGCTTTAAAAAAAATACTCAAAGAGGGTAAATATCATATAAGCATAAAAATTAATACTAAGTATGAAAGACGAACTTAGTCTCATACTTAGATGTCTTACATTAATGCTATGACAAAAATAACACTCATGCTCAGGAAATTAATTGAAAATTACGACAGAAGGATTAAGAACGAATTCATTTTACTAATTAAGACTTTTTTTTATATTAGAAAATGTGTCTTGATCACGTTGTAGGCTCTATCTTTTATTTTGAAAAGTTGACCATATGGAGTACCAATATATTTTTTGGGGAACATAATTGTAGTTACATATGCATGTAAGTAAATTTCCACCTGTTGAAAAAAATATATATATTCTAAATATATGTACATACATGGTATTTGTAATTTTGCAGCTCATATTTGTATTATTAAAATACCATATTCAGTGAATTCAGTGGAGGACCAAAATAAAAATATTCACTCCTTCATCCTCCCATGCACACAGATCCAAACAATATCGGAACTCCCACATAAATATGAGCTAATAATACATACTAGTAATTAAATATCTGATGTGTTGCTCTTCCTAACTGCCTTTAATCTTGAGCATTTAAAGGCTCAATAATGATTTATATAAAAACAATATTAAACAATGCGTCAGGGCCAGCATTACAGAAATTGGTCGGGGATGCAGGTTAACCTACATATCTGTAGATATGATTGCTAACAAAAATCCGTGATCAATTTTTCTACAAATTCATCTGTCCAAAAGTTGATTTTTCTGTGAATGACTTTATAACTAACTACGCATTCTCCATGAGTTTGACTTGTTACTTCAATTAAAGCATTGGCTATAAATTTAAAGCATTAAATTCCGCTAAGTGAATTCTAATATCGAAGGAATTTCTTAATAAATTGATAGATTTTGAATAAAAATGAAAATATGTTGGATAGATCAACACAATTGAAGGTAGGAAAGGGACAAGGATGAAGGCCATGTTTGAGTAAAGTATTTATAGATACATGTAGGTAAGAGATAACAGCAATCAACTAGATAAATTGATGCAAAAATCCCATGATGATCCATTAAGAAAATCAATAATATGAGGATCCTTGCCAGAAATGGATTATTCTTAAATGTAAAGAGTCTAACATTGGCTCATGGTTGTTGAGGAGGGAGCCAACAAGGCCTCAAGTCATTAAGACGCACAAATAAATGTGGAACTACATTGTCACTCAATATACATAGATTCATATGAAATTAAGATTCATATATATAATTACTTTATAGGTTGAGTAACTTTAAAATATGGTACGAGTAATGACGTATTAATAATGGACCTATCGAGAAGAGCATTGAATGGATTCAATATCATTATTAATGCAAATAAAGCCCTTGATAGCCCACTCTTCCTAAATAAAGGAGCAATCAAATCAGCAGAAATGAGCTAAGGAAATCACAGGGATAAAATAATATATTGAATTTAATAGAAGTTTTTTGTCGTAAAGTCATGCTTTTGGTTACTTTTTGCTTTGAGAGTACCAAATACAGGGAGCAAGAGTAGATAAAATATGACCTATACGAAAATATATTTCTTTCAAAATGGTCATCCGTTTGAATCTACAGAAATAGCTACTTTGGTTTTTAATTTAAATGCATTGCATAGAGTGACGAATGAATTTGGAGATGAATACATCAAGATAAAAATCATATCCTAAAGTAACATGGATGAGGTTTATATATAATGAGGCTCATTAATTTGATACATTGGAGATTATGAAATAAATAGAAAAATAAATTCATACCCATAAATCTCACAGTTGAGAATACATATTAATTAAAATAGAAGGGAAATAATAGGCGAACGTTTATCAATTGATCAATCGAAGGCTCAAGTGTGATTTTAGGGATGAGAAACTATTCATATGTATGTACTTATAATATATGCTATTTTGACAAAAACGATCATGTCAAATAAGATACATAATAAGTACACATTTTTATTGACGAATCATTTATTACATTACCATATGTTTTTTTGAACATGAAGTTTCTCCTCATAACAAGATTTTCAATTATGAAAAGAAATTGCAAGGGTTGATTTACTATGTATAGAATATATTATTGATATTTTATGATGATAGTCTTTAACATGATTTTCCGTCCATATATATATATATATGTAATTTGAAATAGAAAATTAACAACTGAACAGTCAGCAAATTTATATATTTTCCTCAATTTATTGCATTTTTGTAGTAAGGGGAAAAGTTGTATTTGGGGATCAATTGGGTTATTATACAATATATACAGCTATGACTTTCACTTAAATCAAAATAGATATAAAAAATCAGGAAATCTCATCTGTCTTTTTTTTTCTAATAATATTATATCACATAACAATTTTGATTGCATCTCTCAAAATTTCTTTTAAATAGAGAAAAATGAAAGACTCAAAATTAACTGATAATTAATTAATAATAAGCCAATTATGACACTCTTCCCAACTATCCTCTATTTGGTATTGGGGATATATCCACAGTTTAACAAAATTTAATTTGAATTGAACAAATCAACGTACTAAACAGTATATAGATGCAAGATTACACAAAAATACGAAGGAATTATTAATGTTTTGGGGATAGGTACTACTATGGTAATATTATGTAAGCCAATTCTTGTCTGAATATATTGGATAATTAATTTTATATCCCTAGAAACTATTAGAGTAGACTTTTTCAGTAGTTGACTCAATGATATTTACAATGTAGAAACAGAAAAAAAAATGGTCATGCAAATTGTAGTAATACCTTGGATTATGTGCACCGTCCGTGTACAAGTAGTGCTCGTAAACCAAAACTGACTAAAACCTTGTTCCTTCAGCATAAATTTACCAACATTTGAATAAAATTGATATCAATATGTTTAGTCACAAGAAAAATGATATGGTTATCGAAATTGGTATTGGTTTTGGCCTCGACCCCTCTTGATTTTTTCTTGGTTTTGGGATCAATATCAAAGTAACTAAATTAAAAAGGAAAACTCCTAGAAGCAATCCCAAATTTCACCCTTTTCTTTTCTAGAAAAAACGAGGACCATTTATTTCTCTGGGTCTCGATTTCGTTAAGCCTCACTTTATATGGTCTTGACCACAATACTGCACAAGAACCCAAATGATTCTTGCATCCTATGGAGTCTACATAAGGTATAAATGGAGTGATTGATGCATGAAAGGGAATCTGCTTCCAAGCCAAGGCATTATCAAACTAGAAAACGGGCACTCAGTCTCGGAGTGACTCGCAGTCAAAAAAACAACAACTTACTGTTATAAAAGCAAGTAAAATGGTTATTCTTCCCAAACATTGTTCGTTATCACTACATACACTCTTTGTCTAAATAAAACCACCAATCTAAAGAGTATACCTTGAAGAGTATAGGTGTATAATATGTACCAGCCTTAAAAAAATTGAAGGATTGAATTTGTTTTTTTTTTAATTTCGAAATCTGAAGGGATCACCTAGGAGATCTATATCAAGACTCTCCTGTTTGCAGATACATATTGAAGGTAATCTAAAGTAAGATCCTTTTTTATTATTATTGAGCTTTTAAATCTTTTTGGCACACAATATTGATGATCCATTGGGGGAAGGGAATAAATATTCACAAATGAATAACTACCTAGGTAGTAATGATTTAACAATTACATCTCCCAATGTTTATTTTTGGGAGTGCTTCAACCAGGATCCTTGATATGTAAAACAGAATTACTAATGAGGATATTTACCTATTTATTCCTTTATACTCTAACTTCAACTATAAAAATAAATGTTTGTGTATAAAAAATAATATTTTTTTAATAATTTCGGGATGGCCAAGGATAACAATGAAAAATCATATTAATTTTTAATATGATTACTATAACATATATGTATATTTATAAAGAGGCAAAACTCAGTTTTATTATGTACAATTTCCCTCTTTTCTCCATTCATTCACTATAAAAACATACAAAAGGATAAAACTCAATGCATGGTGTTGTTGTTGTTTTGTGTGTATGTTTTCTATTATAAGTTATAACATATGTTTACCGCAGACATGCATTTTGAAAAAAAAAATCATATATTTATTCGAATGGCAATATACGTATGTATATCGTAAATTAATATTTAGTATTCGCAACCTGAAAAGAAAATGTGAATGAAGAGAAAATACGGATGAGTGACTCGACGTAAAGGCACTTGATTTTTGACATTTACACCTTACTTGCCCAGTGCCGCTATGATGTTTGCGCTCCCCCAACTCAAATAGATCCTACATAAACTGCATTCTGGATACATCCTAGATTTGTGCTATTCAAAATAATTTATTTTTGCATTGTGTCACTCCTATGTAGAATTTAGAGTGGCTACATATACATATATAGCAGGTCTTACTACGGAACTGCACTCATGATTTATTGTTGATAAGTGACTCCGATCAACCAATATATAGAATTAAAATAAGCCACGAACCTTGTCTCTCTTCCTCAAGGGTTCCAAGGGGATATCCATGCCTAAAAATGGTTTTCTGTCCCGGAATCTTACACTTTACCCTTTTATTAGACCATTGAGACTTATTCATAACTTCTCCAGGATTTCTGATAATCCTCATGGTTGGAACACTCTCCAATAAAAGGGGTTAATCGAAACAATTTTTTCTACTAAATCACTTTTGGAATTGTTTGAAATTATCACTTTTAGTTGGTACAAAAGAGTGAAGGATTAATTATCCGCAATGCCAATTACTAATTCACTTAGAGATAGAAAACAACATTAAGGTACGCGCCATCACATCAACAACACAATGAGAACTAGAGACTCGGAAAGATTCATCATGTCATCATTTCATTACTACATACATTTTTTTTCTTTTTTTTCTAAAAGTGAAGTCGACTGATCTTTGTAAGCAATATGTTAAATAAACACTCTCGCACCAATGGAATTGCTTCTGTTCCTCCTGCTTTGTACATAGGCAGCATGTTACACTTTATTCCACATAAAGTCAAGCTATTCACGCTGGCCCGAGTACGATATTGGGTGAGATGAATGATTTACTACAATGTATAGTAATTTTCTACTATTAAATATTGAAATACAATACCGAGTAAGTACTTACTACTACGACTGTTCATTCACTCCCTCCTCTCCTGCCAGGACTTATAGACTATAGTGATATTTTCTATTTTTAAATTAAATAAACTACATAAAGTTATATCCTCCCCCAGCAGCAGCAGCTTCTCAGTTCTCCATCCCTCTCATTACTTTTTATAGATTCGGAACATTTTATCTCAACACAACTTCGTCTACACATTCTACTGTTAATATTCACCTAATGTCTCACTAGGACAGGAATGCGAAATGCATTTTTCAAACTTTTAAATTAATTATTCTCAATGCATCTTTCATTACCTATTTATTGACTAAAGTCTAAGAAAAAAGTGTTAATATAGAAGGGAAAATAAATTGTAAAACTCAAAAACAGTGTGCATGAATAATCTAAAAAATCTTCAAGCAAATATGATTTTAAAAATAAACAATTTTCTTTAAATAATAATAAATAAAAAATCAAAGCTCTTCATTTTTAATGATATATTTTTTTGCATTTAAAAATATTTCTTATTTTCTTTATTGAAAGTTATTTCAATTGTTATGGCTATTTAAATAATTCTTCATGTTATTGCATCAAATTGTACAGAATAGGTAATATATTTAAAGTTGTAGCCAGTGATTTGTAACCAAAATTATAGAGTTTGCTAATAAAATAACATTATTATACATACGATAGTTCATTAAATTGTTTTCACAGTGAAAAAAAGTGTCAATAGGAATAAATACCATGCAGTGGAGCTAGAAAAGATTTATAAATTGGGTGGGGGATAAATTTGATACTTAAGACGTCTCAATTGACCAAAGTTATTTTATAGCTACATCACGAAATATTATTATTTTTTCACTCCTATGGTTCCGTGCCGGAACTTTGATTTCAAGCAAGGTTGGAAGTTATCATTCCCAAATATATCGAAGAAACTTATGAAAATATCCTAATATATTTTTATACAATTATAAAAAGTTCTTTGTAACTTCATAAAGAACACTTTTTCATGCTGAAAAGTCTAACTAAAACAATATGATTTATGTCAATAAGAAAATAAGAATAAAAATTGGGTAATTTGCAATCACGGGCACCAGAACAAAGGAATATCATTAGGGTTTGATGTATTTTAAATAAAAATAAATTTTTGATACACGGTAAAGGTTTAAGTCCTTACATTTGTCTTTCCCTCGAAAAATTCTCGAAAACAAGATTTTAAATCAAATAAATAATTACAGGTTCGAGATATATGTGTCAAATACTACTAAAATGAGGTATAAAACCATCAATAATTCGAGAAAGTAAAATTTTGTTGACCTGTGCGCTATAAAATCATTTCCACGATGGTATAATATATCTATTGATGTTGACTAAATTTTATAGAAGTTATTAACAAGTCCTTCTATTTAGAGGCCAGACAGCATTATATAGTCAATCTAACTAACAGTTGTCAATAACGACAGAAACTATAAAACAATAATATTATAGACATTATTTTACGTTGAAGGCTTCACAAGCAGGTTGCATTCGAATTGGAATAGGGTAAAAAACATTAACATTTAAAAGTTGCGTGACTATTGTGACATTATTAAGTATCGTCATTTTTGTAGAACTGCCCCCGTTCCAACTTTTGATTTGGTTTAGTGAGGCGCCTCGGATTGATACGTTACTGTCTTGCTTTTTAAATTTGTTTCCTCTCTATCTTTAATATTAATGTTTTGAAAAACTGACAACAATTCTGGATCAAAAGCAAATACAGAAAAAACACGAACAATCAATTATTACCATTATCGATCTTTCAATTACTTCCTGCACGTTTTATGATGATGATAAAAAACCAATATTAAAGATCAAAGGGTATATAAGAACTAATACGACCATTTATTGGAGTTCCATTCTGCATATGGATTAAACCAATAGGGACTGTCAATGTCTCTTTGACTAGGTTTTACAACGTAATTAATAAATTAGACGTAGGTTTATAGACAGTGTACATACATAGAACGAGTGCTGCATATTCGTCGTCATAATATCATATCCCATTAGATACTCCTTATGATTTAGATATGTAGTAAAAAAATTAATAATAAAATTGCATAATGGCGTCATTATATTCTTTATATGTACATATAAATGTATGGAAGACACCATACGGAGAGGAATATGACTTCATTATTGGTAACCATGATATATTTTATGTACCTCATTCAATTTTAATGAGATAATATACTACACCATATAATATGTACAATCCTTTGATACTTTATCTTGCTCCCACATTTATTAAAAAAATACATCATAATATAGGTACAATGCACAATAGATACATACGATGATGATCTCATTACGGGAGCCGCAATAAAGATCATAATTATATTACCCTCTAAAAAAAGAAATCATTGCTCGTGGAGTGGAATTTGCCATTGAGTGATTTACATCATCACGATTCCTGCATCCATCAAATAATGCATCACTTTTTAGTCTAGTGAGGAAGAAGCCGTTTTTAGTTTGTTTGTTTAAAAAAAAAATTACTCCATCTTTGGATCGCTACACAAGAATTGGCTATGAACAAACAAACAAAACATTCATAGCTTCAAGATTTTGGGAGCAGATAATATATTGAGTCTTAGTGAACAAGCATTGTATAATACACACATCCTATTAAACATAATGAGTAGATATGTGTATTTTGCACGACAAGCTTTTTGGGATAAACAAAAACACAATGTATTCTCCCTTCAGCTGATTTTCATCAGTTGACTCTTTTGATTTTAAGCAGCTGACTCTACGTGTTATGAGCTCAAAAAGGGTATTATTATTATTAATGATTTTGATATAAAAAAAAATATTAAATTGCACGCCCTTTTTTTGAATTTTTGATATATTTGTATTGATAGAATTTATAAATGTATAGTATATCTAAATAATAACTCTGCCCAATATTAAAAAGTTGGCAACAAAGAAAATACAGAAGAGTAGCTACCAGTTGTTTTCCCAATTTTTTCCTTTCCATTTTGTGAGTCGAGGTTGCGAGTTAACAAAAAAGCTCGACGTTTTGTTGTGGGGAGTGAATTTATATGTGGTTATCATTTGGTCATTTTATAGACTGTTATTGACTGTGTTAAATACCGTGGAATTGACTATATTGTCAGATATTGAAAGTAAAAAATTGAAGCACAAAAAGTGTCAAAAAAACGAAAAACCATTTAACCATTTTAATTTCGGGTATCTGAGGACTCCAAAAATATATAATACTTGTAAGTTTATTGGAGAAAGTTAGGAGGAGATGTGTGTGGAACTTTTGTCCTGGAGGAAGGTCTAAAAAAGTTAGGCAATGTCGTTATGGGTACAGAATATTTTTTTAAAATGGTGTAATCTTTTAGCCGAAGAGGCATCAAATGATGCTTAAAATTAACAATAACTAAGCATTGGATATATGTACACATTAAAAAACAAACATAAATATACAATAATGAAGATTTAAGTTGTTGTTGTTGACTTTTGTGTATTTTTATCCGAGAAAAAATACATAAAAATGCAGTGGGAGCTTTTATTTTGCGGGCACTGTATTATTAATAAAAAGTCTGATCTACATAATGTACATAATATTTAGTTGGCATTATACATAGGTAATCTCTTACTTATTTTTATATATACCTGCATACATACAAGGGCACAAAAGTAGACATCATATCCTCACATGAAATTGCTTTTGAAAAATCTCTTATACTCGTGAATACATTTACAATGGATTGTACATGCAGTAAAATGCTCTATTTTTTTATTTGTATTACTATATATTGAAAAGTTCTAGAAAAGTAAAGATAAATTTAAAATACTGTCAAGTCATAAAATATACAAGAGTTAATCAAAAGTCGAATAGAATTGGGATTTCTTTTTCATACACAATCATACAAATAGATATTTATGACTGTTGAAACACGAGGGAATCCAAGGTAGAAAGAACGCTGATGGTTTAAAATATCAATTTTGATTAATTTATAGTGTATACATACATAACTACAGCAAGGGATATCCACCCACATGTGTACATACATAAGTAAGCAAATACACAAAATATAATTGCAGTTGTGTTTTTATACCTTTCAATAAAGAACTTCCTAGTTAGATAAAATCTAAGCTCAATATTTTACAACTCGTGAACATTTTATAAAGTAACTTTTCAATGTCTCAAATCTTAAAAATCAGATCTACAAAACCTCTTGAGTTTGATAGTCTAATGCAGTGGTTCCCAACGTGGGGCGCAGGCCCCACCGGTGGGGCATGGCAATATTTTGGTGGGGCATGGCCAGGACGTGCACCCTTCGGCTTACTATACCAAAGACTACGGGGCAATTCGAGAATGAGTTATTAACACTGAATTGTTTTCTTTAAAAGCTTGTTGCGATACCAAGTTAATGGCCTTTTAAGCTTCCTTCACGTGTATAACAGTAAAATTTTCAATAACGAAAATTAAATATCACAGGGGGGGGGGGGCATCAGGATTTTAGAAACGCCTAGGTGGGGCATGGCTTAAAATCGGTTGGGAACCACTGGTCTAATGTCTACACATATATTATGTACAAGTTAGAATTTTGTGCAAGTTGTAAATTGTACGTTTCACAATGTTTTATTTAACTTTTAAAAGCAGACTTCCTAATAACCATTTTGATTATATTAATATTCCGCATTTATTTCTTATTGACGAGTGAACGAATCATATTTTATAATAAGCCACATAATACTTAATTATTATGAATTAGTAATTTTCATTAAAAAAATTAAAATTACACACTTAATATTATATTGAATATGCCATAGTATTTCAATCATTGCATTATCTCCAGCACTATTAGGACCTTAAATTCGGAATTTGAAATGCCTCATTTTCTTTTTTTATTGAAACTTGTACACAATTTTTTTACCTATACATAAGTAGTTAGACCTATTCTAAAACATACTTTTTTGATATTGTTTTGTTTTCCAATTTTCCCCATATTTTTGGATATATAGAATAAAAAAATCTATTTATTTTTATTTTTTGGTTTAATTTTTTCGGAAACAGTACCTCATGGGACATACAGGTTTGAAAAAAAAATATATTTTGAGATTATTTCATAGTTTGTGTCTAAAAATAATAGTTAAATGGCATAATAAGGTAATAAACTGAAGATATAATAAATATTTTTTCAATGGGTATTGTCATACGATATCCAAATAACTAAAATTGAATAAAAGTAACGGTGTTGAGAGAGACAAATGATGAGGCATTTCCGCTACAAATTTATTAGAGTAGAGATTGTGCTTTTTAATGTTATATTCTAGGATTCTGTTACGTGCAAAATTGTATTTGTTTTTCAAATGACAAAATGTATCTCCTCTCTTGGAGTCAAAGCAACTTGATACTTTTTGGATGAATTATTCCAAAGAATAAGTTTGTGTGTTCAAGACTACACATCACATAATGTGTACATATATTACCTTATTCTCCATGGAGATGAAGAAAATGTGTTGAAATTTTGAGTATGATTTACTCAAGTTTATATCCCTTGTGAGAGATATGAAACCTTTCATCTTTGAAACTCATTCAAAAAAGAAAAGAAATTGTATATGTGATAACATTGGAAAATCAGGACATCGATGAGTTTTCCTTCCCAAAGGACATATTATAATTTTTTTTTCAAACAATCTCTTAGTCTATTAAAATGAAATGCAATAAGTTTTGAGATACGTACATATACATATGTAGGTACCCCTTTTATGGAATAACCAATTGGAATATTGAGCACTGTAAACGATTTTGTTGCGTCAAAAATTTGATTGCAATTTTGAATTCAGGGATATAAATTAACACATTCTTTTTGTAACCTCATTCTACGTTTCAGGGTAATCTCTCTCATCTGTAGAATACAATAACCCAATTTTGTGGAATTTTTAAAGATAATCATGATACAGAGGACGTGGGGTTTTGGGCCTAGGTTATCATTCAAGTGCAAAAAAAAAGAAAAGAAGATGTTTATTCCATCATTAACAACAACAAATACTTTATCTAACTAAAGAAAAGAAAATATTGTTCTGAAATGTTAGGCTTTATTTAAGAACAAAGCCATTTTTGATATTGTCTTACAATCCTCACTAATGTGAAAAAGTCAGTGAAATTAGGCTTACAAAAAGGAAAATATCAAAAAAAACTCATGCCAAAATGAATATTATATACGATGCAGTGCTTCTCAAATTTTTTGAACTCCGCCCCTCCCTCATTCTAACAAGGGGGATTAACATTTTTTTATTATTAAAACACTCATTGAAAATTTATTCTCAACCCCTAGAGTTGCGCCAGAATTGGACTGCACTTTACAATTTGAAAAGCTCTAATGGTCATTTCTAACATATTTAATACCTATTTAGAGAGTTTCCATAACCTAATTTGTAGCACCAATCTAGGAAATTTGTACACATTGAATATGATTTATTCGTTTTTGCAACAGAATCTCAATTTTGGGATTATGAATGTTGTTTCCTTATTTTTTGATAGTTTAAGATTTACAGTTATATAAATAACTTTGTTATTAGTAGAGATCGGAAAAATATGTGGGTTTGGGAAGCAAAATGTTAAATAAATATATTTTTTTGAACGAAATAAATACAGAATTCTGTGCCTTTAATTTTTTGTTAAAATACAATATTTTCAAAAAAGTAATTGGTATTCAAAAAAAATGCAAACTCTTCCAAAAATTTCAAAAGACCATTCAGAAACATTAAAACAAATTTACATATACATTTATATATTTGGCTTGGTTGCACTTATGTACATATATTTCCAGTTATAAAAATATGAGGTGTTTCAAAAGTCCTAAGAGTAAAAAAAAAACAAAAAAAACAACAAATTATATTTTTGTAACACATTTTTTTTTCAAATTATATTTAAGCTCTCGGCATCGTAGACAATTTTATATTTTTTTTTGTTTTAGGCATAAAATTAATGAGGTAATGCAATGTCTCAGACTTGTTCTTTTCCAAGCTTCTTAAATGCATTTTTCAATTAACTGACATATATTTGTTGGTACTTCTTTCATATTTTTTATGCCCCACTCTTCGAAGTAGGGATGCGACTTTGTAGAGTGCGATGTGAAGGGAGGATCAATACAAAGGATATTGTTGAGTGAACAGAAAGTTGCAGATCAGTCATTTTTACATTCTATTGGTAATGAATACACCAAATGAGATTGGTGAAGGGATTTCTTCATCAAGCAGTTCAAGCAGGATATTTCCTCATTGAGGTGCTAAAATCCTTTGTTATTTTATCGACACTGTTCTAAATGAAGAGATAACTCAAGTTGTATAAAGCTAGATTGTAACTTAATATAAATATACATCAATTTGAAGTATACTAGTATGGGATTTTTGAATTAAAGTCCAGGGTAGAAAAATATAGAAGTGTGAAAAGTTTAGAATATATAACTTTTTTCATTAATACATATATATATATACATATATAAAGCATTACTCCAATATTACATAGGGTTTGTATGTAATATTTATGTACCTACGATAATAACATTCATAAATACTAGCTTCTAGCTATGAAGGATCACCCTTTCGGCATTTTGAGTGCCAAGCCATTGGATGGGATTGAGTCTGAGTTTTCAATTCCTTGCATTTAAAGGAGTTATTACTGTTTTTGACTCTCAGAACCATAAACTCAGCCGGACGATTTGAGGATTCTATCATTTTTTGATATATAATCAAAAACAATACATTTCTCGAATGGCTGCCAGAGCTGTTTACGAGTCGTTGAGCTAAAGTCCAACTCAAGTTGCGAGTCTTGGGAGACAGGCATGAGTCAATTTCAAGTCTTTAGTTTCCTACCACGAGTCTGAGTCAAGTCGGAAGTTGCATATTATAGCGACTCAAATTCGGTTGGAGTCCAAGTCCGTACCTCTGCTGACTGCAGCTAAACATAGCATTATTGACAGTTTATAAATTTTATGTTCTGATAAGTTCCCGCAGACTTAGTATAATTAACAATAATTAGTAACGTGGAAATAAATGAAATTTCCACGTTACGCTGTTGCACCCTGTACATGTACGAATGTACTCTTATGCACATACATCTAACCATTCCACAATTAGAAAAAAGTATTCTTTTTCCAACTTTTTGAATGTTTCTTAGGTACCCATTAAATTGAATTAGAATAACTTTTGAGCTCATCTCAACATTTAAGTATAACATAACATGGTAACATTCCGTTTGCATGCTACACTAAAGCCCTAATACTATACTCAACTCTTCTCTACTCTTCATAAACCCCGTTACTTTCAACAACAATCAATTTTAGTTTTTTGTTTTCTTCTCTGTCTTCGAGTAATGAACCAAGAAAATGCAATATATATGTACGACTATAATAGTTATATACCTATATGGAGGTACCTATTGGTAGGCATGCATTCCTTTGCTCTAAATAAAACTACATAGTTTAATAATATAAATTTATATTGCTCCTAACAAGAAATTCCCTTTTCTTATTTTGAAGGATTAATTAAAACATATGTTAAAAAAAGCATTTTTTTTCCTTCGTCTTCAAAGCAAAGAAAAAGAAATTAACTTTTCTAAATTAAAACATCTCAAATTAGTTTTTAAAGTAAAAGACTTAAGCTATGAGAGAGAGAGAGAGAGAAAAGGCAACTCAGTCAAAATTATAATTTTAATTATTATCTTTTCTTAATTTTCAATGAGCAATTAGATCTTTACGCAACTTTGCTTTCATTTTGAGTTTTAAAATCACTCGCTGGGAATATTCTTTTTTCACAGCTATCAAAATTACCACTATTATCGCATAAAAAACTTGATATTTGAACTAAATAGTTTTATTAATTATTATTATAGTTATAAGACAGAAGGGTATTTTCTGAAGGGACATGCATACTCGTATGTATAACATACATGAACATACTTCAGTCGCCTCTGTAAGAAATAAGGGAATCCCTCGAAAAAAATTATTTCAAAGACATACCACATAACTTTTTGAATATCCAATATCCTATATCTTGGCGTTGACCCACTGGTATAAAAAGAAAAAGTGTACTTTGTTGTCAGCTATCTATTTATTCACTTCTTTTCCCTTGATCAGTGTTTTGAATTTGGTCTTGTTCAGCTACTTTTAGTGAATAATAATTCCAAAGTTGGGAAGAATTGGCTAAAAATGTCATTTTTGTTTGCAATTGCTTATAATGACTGGTGAAAAATAAATATATCTATGGTGAACCTAGATTGAATATGTTTTTTTTTTAAAAAAAAACGGTTTTACCAGAATTTTATAAAGTTATATGAAAAGCAAAAAATCTTCCAGTTACCTTGTTTAGAACATTTTTTATTTATTGAAACACTACTATGTATTATATAAATGTGTAAGTATTGTACTTACACATTTATTTTATTTTAAATTTTATATCCTTTGAGTCTTTGTTTTTCCATGTAATGAATATCCTAAAAAAGTACATTGCAAAATGAGTTTACATATATAAATATGGATTTTTTTAAAAAAGAATGAACTTAAAATATATTTTTTTTATGATTCATTTTATTAGATACATAAATCATAAAAATTCAATACTCGAAGATACTTTTGAACATGGCCTTTTACTTTTTATCACTAGTAATCCTCACCTCTCTATTTTCTCCACAGAAAATTTCATTCCCGAACACTTCATCCCTACATTTTAAATCCTATAGAACATTCTTACTGACGTCATGGATTGGGTCATTTATTGAAACGACATCATGTTAGGGGTATATACAATGTAGTTGCTATATTTATTAAATATGATAGACATATTTCCAAAAATCCATAGGAAACTTTATCAAATGTTCTTAAAAAACGGAAACAACTAAACATATTTATTCAATACAACTTGATGTCAAAGAAAAACGATGATATTTGAATAAAATAACATTTAATAGGTAGTTTAAAATCCTTATGAAATGGATAGACTTTTAGAATTAATTTTATTCTGTATAGATTAGGGACCAGTAAAGTAGAATAATTGTAGAAAAATATCCGATCCTTACAAAATTAATAGCTAACACATTGGCTACACTATCTAGATTTGAATGTACCTATAATGATATAACAACATATTTTAATACGTACATATAATGGTCTAAAATATAATAAGGAGATAGAGATTTTTGATAGACAGTAAGGGTTTGAGTTCATTTATTGATATATACCATAATGACGTCTAAATTCTCGATAGTAATTCTCTATTTTCCTAAATTTTAAATAAACAAGGATTTTTATTCTTATAAAATTTGGTTGATTATACTCCTTAGCAGATGATCGACTTTTACAATTATGAGCCGTCCATGAAAACGATCTTTTTCTGGAAGGTTCTCAACAAATATGAAAATAGCACATTTAATTATAAACTGTATTGAACTAAACGAACTATGAATTTGTCAATTTTTATATTCACACGTCAGGAATAAGCATTTTATTACTTTATTTTCTTGTTGTGCACATATATATATATATATATATATATATAAATTCAATTTGTCAAAAAGCATGTTTTTATTTTGGATTTTAGGGTAAGGATCAGGCAGAGCCAAAGTTAATGAAAGGGAAATATATTTAAAAAAAAAATATTGTTAGTCAAATTTCGTTGTTGTAATAAAATATATGATTTTAACCAAATGATAACTTTCATACTGCTTTTGTAGAAACTTATAATTTTAACCAATTGACATAATTAATTTGCTTTAAAGCTCGAAACAACGAAAATGACTTAAATTAATGTTAAAAAAAAAAACTTTGATCATAGGATATGATAGCACTCATACAAAATAATTCTAGTGTAATGAAATTGAAACCGTTATTTGTTTCATGATGACTCACCTACTTGACTTCTAACTCTTATCTAATTAAAAAAGTTATTATTCCAAAAAGTTAAGTTGAGTGTAATTAATTTTTTGATGCATTCAACTAAATATTTACATATTTCAATCGGTGGAATTCATTTAGAATAACTGTATATATAGATATTAGGTTAAATAATAATTATTTGATCATGCAAACTGCATTAAATCAGTGCCATATAATATTAATATTTAATTTATGTCATTATGAAATATATTTTTGAATTTTAGATATGCATCAACTTATTTTGATGAATTGAATGTTGAGAACTAAACCAGAAAAATTTGTCCATGGGATTTTAAAATAGATACATACGTAATTTGATAACCTTATTATTAAACATTTCTAGATCATAGTACTTTTCCTGGATTTGAATATCTGGATATTCTACTATTAGAGATCTGTGATAATTATTTTCTATATCAAATTAACGGTAGTAATACATTTTTGCACAACTCAGTATTATCTAACAACTAGGGTTTAAAAATTTGTTAACAAGGATTATACCATCATAAAATAATTCCCTCAGATTCTAAGTAGCAGAATTTCAAGATACTTAAATCAAGGAAATGTAACAAGATCTAGAAATGTTTACATCCCATTTGTAAAGGTGTAACTTTTTAGCGTATTACCTACATTGTTGTCTTACTGCCTTGGATCCACAAAGTGATGATTTACAATTCGGATGTGAACGCCTAATTTAAGATATATAAGATTTTTAATTAATTTAAAAAGTAGAATGGAGTCATCCTATTCATTCTGTGGTGCCATTTAAGTACTAAAAAATTCGACCACTCAGAATGTTAAAAAAGGTAGTGCCGAAGAGGTCCTGACCTCATTCTACCCTAGAAAGAATGTTATATGAGGGGAAGAAATTAAGGATCTTTTCGTCTCTCATTTGCTTATCTAGTTACTGTTCTCATGAAAGTCATTGGTCAACTGTCAAGCAGTGAGCCTTGTATCAAATTTCACAGGGTTTTAAGACATGTGTACTTAAGTTTAACCGCCTCTAGACATCAAATTAACAAAATTTGTTGCACTTTTACATTTTTTTTTAAATCCGAATTTTTGTTTCTTTTTTAAAGAGCAGAAACCTAAAATATTCTTCAAAGCCTTTGTTTACAGGTTGGTAGTAGATTTGACTAAGATGTTTTATTCAAATGAAATTGGAAGTATACATTTGAATCAACACTAACAGACTACCTCAAGAAAAATGGGCATACTTGATAGGTTCCCTTCTTTCGCTGGAAGAATGATCACGACGAGCTTTTTGGGATAAACAAAAACACACTGTATTCTCCCTTCAGCTGATTTTCATCATTTGACTCCTTTGATTTAAAGCAGCTGACCCTACGTATTATGAACTCTAAAAGGGTATTATTATTATTTCTGATGTTGATGCATACAAAATATATTAAATCAAGAATTGTGCGCGCTTTTTTTGAATTTTGAATATATTAGGAGTAGTAACAATTGGTTTATGATTGGTAAAATTTATAAATATATAGTATATCTAAATAATAAATTCTGCCAAATATTAACAAGTTGGCAACATGGAAAATACAGAAGAGTAGCTACCAGTTGTTTTTCCAAATTTTTCCTTTCCCTTTTGTGAGTCGAGGTTGCGAGTGGCCAAAAAAGCTCGACGTGGATATCATCTTAATAATCAGCTAAATATTAACGATTCAAATTCTTCCAATGACGTCACAACTAGGTACACATGAATAAATGGGAAATTAGTTCCTTTTTAAAAAGTCACTATATCGTCACGCGTTTGCTTATACAACCCTAGTTCAACTACCAGGATTGTCTTCTAGATTCAAGTCGAAACTTGTGGCTACACCTTTGTCGGGTTAGAGTTTTGAGTCCCTTTTGGATCCAATAAAAATATAATTATTAAGTCACTAAATTTATACACATACCCGTGTGTTCAATAGATACCTACATAGATCACGTTGTTTTTTATGCTAACATAATATATAGGTATTCCTGAACAAACATAGATTTTATACATTTTAGGAACCATTTAAAAAAGTGGTTTTCTATACTAAAAATTTATTATTTGGCAATTTGATACAATCCCAAGTATTTTAATGAGTTAGCAACGATACTTTATACAACAAAATAGACCTTATTGTTTCGTACAATAAGGTATTTCAAATTGCATGAAGACAAAAATCCTTATAACCAACCATTTCATCATATCATAAAGACCATAAATTTCATAAAAGACCCGCTTCTTGAAAAAAATGCTGCTTCTTTTTATTTATTAGTTTACAAAAATAAAGTGTCGAGTAGAATTGTATAAGTAGAAAATTGTCACATAGAAATCCCATGTTATGACCTTGAAATGCAAAATTTGATTATGAGAATGGAATGAGGGAGAAAACACCCTTCTCAGAGTAGTACTTTATGACCCAAGAAACACCCGATATTTATTCTACCTGATACCCATATCTTAAATTATACCTCCACACGTCGTTATCTTTATTGAATCTTGCAACCTTTCTCCCAAATAGTAGTTAGCCTATTCTTCCCAAAAATGGAATTATTCTTCATTTAGTAGTAGAAAACTGTTTGCACCTAAACAAGAGCTAATTAAATTTCAATCAATCAACGTTCAACACACTAATATAAAAGGGGGGGGGGAGTAGGAAAATCGATGGATGAGAACTGTTTGTGTTAGTGCTTTATACTTATACCTTTCCCTTCCATGAGTCGTTGTTGCAATTGGACAAATCAAGCTCGACGAAGTAAAGCCGTGGCAAATAAGCACTACTATATAGACTACTTATTTATTTCGGAAAAATAATACTCAGCAAAGGACAACAAAACCTCACTTTACAAAGGAAGTACATTTTCTAACACTGATCATTTTTTATAGACAATGGAACATTTATATGTATTTATGTATTTTTAGACATATATAGGCATAGATATATTACATTTATAAAAACTTCGTTTAATTAAGAATTTCAAAAAACAACAACTAAAAAAAAACTTTACATTATATTTTTTTGCACAATAAAATACAAAGTTTTATTTTTGCATCTCTTTCTCTCTCTTTATAAATGTATCTTTTATTTTATAGTGTTTTTTTTATGTGTGAATAGTTCAGTAGATACAATAAACATATACATACATATATTGTACCATAATAGTATAACTTTTTTATATACTAATTCTATTAACAGTTTCACAAAGTTCATGCATAATTTTATTTCGATTTTTTTTATCAATGTTTTGTTTTTATCAAATTTAATCTATAATTGAAGTTGACAATGGAGGCCGTGACGAGAAGGGTAAAAATATGTAGCTTTATTTTGAATACCCTGTTCTTAATATATGTATACCCATATGCAGAAAAACTTTTTGTATCGAATTACTTATTCAAAATAATGATAAATATAATTTTAATCTTCGTCTGTCTGTTTGTTTGTCTCTTCGCAAACATTTATCTAACACCCACTTGATAATACATATTTTGAATTGGATATTTTATTGGTTATGGGGATATTAAGATATTTATTTGCATATATACTTGCAAATATGTAAGTATTTATCATTAAACTTTGATTCAATGCACAAACAAAATGTGAATGGTAATGGTAACCATCTAATCCAAGAGCAAGAGTTTGAAAATGGGGAGTTGAGATTCAAACGAGACTTATTCAAACAGGAAACGTAGCATATTATATTTGACTCTCGAAACCTCAAAAGCGTCTCCATATGTGTGAAGTCAACAAGGAAGCAAGTTTATTTTGAAATATTGAAAAGGAGAAAATCCACTTTTTTAATCCAGATATTTTGGAGTCATTTTAAGACTTATTGCACACGGTTTTTGCTAAAATGTCAATTTTAATTAAGAAAAAAAGGATTATTTTCTATTCAATAGAGCAATTGGATAAATGTTACAACTGCACAAGAAGCCGATATGGCTTCTGAAAGAACGTTCATCTTTTTCATAGCTCCAGAGATTTTTATAGTTGTACTTTGCTAAAAACAGTTCATCTGTGTAAAAACTATTTAGAACTAACTCAGTCTGCTATCATGCTCACCATGAATCATAGTAATAGTAACAACATAGTCTGGAATACCAAATGTTTTGTATTCTTGATTGTGGCCGGTATTTTTTTCCTATAATTAAGGTGCAATTATTGGAGTCATTATTTAATTAATCGAAATAACCTATTAATACAAACGAAAGGGAATTGCTTCAAGAATATGAGTGCAGTTCACACTCATTTTTAAAATATTTCAGATAAACTTGGTTTCTTGTTGACATGACACATATCATGACGAGCTTTTTGGAATAAACAAAAACTCTGTATTCTCTCTTCAGCTGTTTTTCATCAGTTGACTCTTTTGATTTAAAGCAGCTGACTCTACGTGTTATGAACTCAAAAAGGGTATTATTATTATTTATGATTTTGATGTATAAAAAATATACTAATGAAGGATTGCGTGCCATTTTTTTTAAATTTTTGAATATTATTCAAGTATTAACAATTGATGTGTATTTTGATAAAATTTATAAATGTATGGTATATCTAAAATAATAACTGTCCAATATTAAAAAGTTGGCAATAAGGAAAATACAGAAGGGTAGCCACCAGTTGTTTTTCCAATTTTTTCCTTTCCCTTTTGTGAGTCGAGGTTACGATTTGACAAAAAAGATTATCGCGATATATTATATATAATTCATTGGTGAAAATTTCACTACACTCTTCTCGGAGTTTAACTCTCAGCTTCAAATCAAACACTCATATAAAATCATAAATTATTATTCATGAAGTCTGAAATTCCTGTTCTCTTGAAGGTGAGAATAATTAAATACTCGTCGTTGTCATTATTATTCAGATTCTGAAAAAGCCTCAATGGGCCTTTTGTTTGTGAGAACAGGCACCCCTTACCAAATATGAGAGACTTCTGAGATAACCTTGGAGGCTCCAATGTATTTTTTAAGAATTATTTGTATCAGGACGTACATTAAGATACTGTTATTACACCAATCGGCCTCTTCGATTATACAATAATGCCTTTTGAGCTTAGAAATACATCTCAATCTTTCCCACGCTTCATGGAATCGATTTTCAGAAGCATGCTAAGAGGGTTCATTTACTCGGATGACATTAGTCGCGTGAAAGTAAATGGAAGAATATTGGATCGTTTTGTTCAATATTATTAAAAAGCTTCAAGAGACTGGACTTCGTTTCTCTGGATATTAAAAATTGTAAAAAAAATAATAGGCCATCACATATATGTAGAGGGAATTTTCCTTTCAGGGGCGCTTGAATCAATTCATAAGTCTAGGTAATTTCATAAAGATGATATTATTTATTTTTTGATGAGGTAATCATGCAACTTTTCATTTTATTATTTTTTTACAAATTGTATGGGGGCATATGGTCATCAGCCACCTCTATCAAGTAAAGTCAATGTCATCTTGAAGCTCGCTGCTCTAAATTTCGGAAGGAAATTCTAAATTTCTTGGGAATATTGCAATATATTTCAAGATTCCTACTTAATTTTCATATGTAGATAAATAGGCAATTTATATCTCCTTTTGCGTAAACAAGCTAAGTATTATTGGAATGCTGAAAAACCAGAGCCAATAAAAGAAGCACTCTCTAACAAAAGTATGTTATTTTTTCATCAGGAAAAGTCTCCGTTAGCATTGATTGATTGATATGGGCACTTCTCTCAATAAATTCTTTTAGTTTTTTGGTCAAGATATTTCACCCCAACTCAACAAAAGTATACGGCTTTTGACTTGGAGCTCCTTGCAGAAAAAGATACCACTATGCACTTTTGTTGATCACTTGCATATGTTAATTTCAATGACTACAAGCCTTTAGCGTCTGCACTAGAGCTCAGGAATTCATTATGGACAGAAGCTCCACGATTGTAGGATACTAAGTAGGAGATAGTCGTTGGTTAATTTTTATAATTTTGCGTATGGAAGTTCGGTGTTCTAGTTTCCATCTACTCCCAATTTACAGGAAGTCTTTGGAAGAAGTTGAGGAAGCTTCTTGGCTATGTAATACCGTGTGTGCTTAAGGGAATCAGAGCATTAATTTCATAATCATAAAGGGTATTTCATCTCTTTGCATCACCTGTTGGACACAACTCCTCGCTTGCCATTGCCATTGATAGAATCTCCTCATATAAAAGCCTTTTTGAAAAATTCCAAAGTATGAAACACAATCCACCCATAATTATTGCTCAACTATAAAAAAAATTCGAATTGCATTGATTTCCCTATAACTAGCTCCAACTTACCGTGGTCCCCTCAAAATGTTAGAAAGGACATTTAAAGTCAATTTATATCCCTGCTTAGACGTGATATCTATTGTGTTGCTATAGCGCCTGGTATAAAAGGGAACTATTTGTGTTTTTGTTTTGTTTTTTAGATCCTACTCAATGGAATTATACTATTTAGTCTTAAGTTTTATTTATTTTATCATATGTTTATCATAAAATCGTATTCATTTTGTAAGAAAATCACAACCCTTTAATGATTTGAAAAAAGCAAATTGTATAATTGATGAGCTGAGCAACGTGAGTCAACCAATTTATGTTGATCCTGAAAAGAGACCACAAGACCACAACTACTATTGTAGAATATCTGAAGGATTATTCTTTTACTATATACATAGAAGGAGCTAATTAGTGCTCATTCTTTTGAAAAGTATTTAATTTGTGGTTTTTTGAACAACGTACTTTATTATAGAGTTGTACTCATGGATAAAAGTATTAACTTCATAATTAACTAATTAGGCTGATATTATAGAAGATGTATAAAGAGAGATGTGATTAAAGAGTATGTTGAAAAACCACTTTTGAAATGACATTATAGAAAATATGGTTAAACTAAGAAACTGGTATACTCCCAAGTCTTAAATAAAAATTAAAGCTTAGTTGCTTTACCTCAGAGTAACTTTTCTTTAACCCATTTATACGGAAACGGAGAGAAATGTCATTCTCCATGAAATGTGTATTGTATGATATTTTTTCACAGCAATGGATATATTTTAGGCATTTTTATCTCATTTGTTATTTGTTAAAACTTATCTATTTAATACATTTTTTTTTCTTAGAGCACGAATATGACGACGGCTTAAAAAACAAAACAAAAATACATAATACAGCATGCTAAATGACACAATTTTGGAGTATTGATGCTCGGTGAGAAACGGTCTTTTTGACATCTTTTCTTATTTTTAAATAATGTAAAATTATTATGTCAGGAAAATAATGAAAATTTTAAAAAACTAACAATTTTTCTACCAGATATTCCAGTTTTATTGATTGTTTTGATTTTGACGAGGCTTAGAAGGGTCAAGACAAAGGTCAACTTTTGTGAACCACATCTTCTAAACAACCTTTTAGCAGTATTATTTCAAACATTCTTAATTTATAAAATTTATTGTAATAAGAAGGATGCCCTTGTTACCAACTGTTCGTATTGTATTCTCGATTTTCCTTTCACTTTTTTTGTAAACTCATTCCAGGAAGCAAAAAGTGCGTCTCAAATCTTCTTTTTTTATTTTCAAAAAAGATAGCATTATTGACTTTTTTTTTCTCGTTAGATAATCATTATAAAATAGCTATAATTAAGAATAAAAATGGTTGCACAAGAAAACTAGCTGAGTGAAAGTGGGGCTCATTTTATTATAAATATAATTGACATAAAACATGCGTATTTTTAAAACTCTAACAATGTACAATGTACTAATTTTCGTATCCTGACTTTCTTTTTCTATATTTTATGATTTTTGGCAATTAATTGACTTACATATAAAGCATCTCTTTACTTGTCTCATAATATAATCTTACTCTTTATCTCAACCCTTTCGCCGAAAGGTGGGGGTAAAAGGCAAAAAAATTAGTAGTGATCCAATTACATTGTTTTCTCCAAACATCGAACTATTCTTGTTTGTATTTGTCACTCTCTGAACCACTCTAGACTTATTTATGTAATACACATTTTTTTTATTAAAAAGATAACAACCTGGAGTTTTATTTCGATTAATATAAATTAAGATATCTAGAGAATACTTGGGCTATCCAGAAGGGGTTAATATCATAGTAATGGGTTATACAAAGTGGATCTATTTAATTCCTTTTTGTCATTCAAATTATTCTGTAAATACCATTATTAAGTTATTCATCAACCTCGTGTGTTTGTTTGGCAATCGACCCAATTTAATTTTTTATGACGACAATTTTTTTTAATTTTTGATAATTTCCCTACTTTTTTTAACATAATTTACAAGTGCTATCCTGACACCAATATTTTCATACCGGTCCCCGTACCACAATTGGTATCAGTGTGTTGTCGTTTATGACAATTCAGATACAATTACAAAGGCGTCTGTAAATTTATTGGTATATGTATGAAAACAATTTTCTTATAAATATTTTTACAACGAATTGGCAGAGCAAGAACTAGTCCGAATAAGTTTTTTGTATAGTTGTTGATATATTATTAGTAGTACATCTATTTAGTACCAAGGTACCAAAAACCACTAAAATTTACTTAATCTATTGCTTTTATATATAAAAATGAATCTTCCTCGAGCTATGCCCATATCCTTGGAGATCTACTCTACATATATAGATTCTCATAAAACATATTATATATGTATACTATAATATAATAGACTTATAAAATGAACAATAACATGTAATCAAGTTGAAAGTCCTTACAATAAGATCTTGTAGGTACACACTAGCTAATAAAATACATGCATACCAAAGTAGGTAAAAATGCAATTTTTTTGTATCCCAAAAGAAAGAAATAAGTTTATCATGTTCTATTGTTCCAAGTTTATTTATTTCTTTTTGGTTTTTTTTTCTTCATTATAATAAACATAATCATGAAACATACTCTGTCAAAACTTTTTGTTCTTATGTACTTTATATTTTATTTAAAAAATAAAATAAAATAATATCTTTATTTTTTTCCATATCTACCCTAGGTATTGTGTTGTTTGAAGTTCGAATATTTTCACGAGAAAGGAAAATAAGGAAATACATCACAACCAACTTGCGTTGTATATACTATATTTCTCTTTATTGTAACTTACACACTGTTACATGTCACAAGAATTCCTATTATTATAATTTGTGTGTATAGTAAGTTACATATAGTACATTGTTTATTTTAATTTGTTTTATATTCTATGCTTACATCATAAACATGTACCTACATATATGTATTTATAACTTTCAGACTGGTTTGATGTCTGTTTTTTAGATGATTAAATACCCCTTTTTTTCTAAAACCAGGTAGGTGGTGCAGCTATACATGGCTTTTGTAAATACATTCTACATATAGTATGTAAAACAAAAACCTTTAGCATGGAGTTATGAATTCCCCTCAGGGGCGTACTGGCCCGGCGGTCAACCGGTCAATGACCGGTGCGCCCCTCTGAAATCTTTACTAGGCGCCCCTTCGATTTAGCATAATGCGCCTTTATCGTACAAGATATTTACTCTTTGCCCGGTGGAAATTTTCGCCCCAGTACGCCCCTGATTCCCCTCCACTTAAGAGCAAGGAGTAATAACCTTATTCTTTATAATACAATTAAAGAGATCTTAAATTATTATTATTTATCTCTCAACCTTTCCTTCATAAAAAAGAAAGAAAAAAAGTACCAATCAGACATGAAATAATAAATAGATAATTAGAAACTTCCTTCTCTAATTTAATGAAAAATTGAATCTGCTGTGTGAGGGTGGCAGAAAACTTGGTGATAGTGCAGAAAAAGGAAAGGGAATAGTGTTGACAAGAAAATGTATTTGTGTATTACAAATATGACTGTAAATCCTACGCCTTTATTTACACTCATTGTTTTTTAGTGGATTTCAATCTGTACAAGATTTTTGTTATTTTGCAAAACTGTTACCAGTATTCCTTAATTCTTGAGAGTAGAACATGTAGCATTAAACAAGAGTAATGGAGTTAATTTAGAATCTTTGATATAATACAATCTTCTGATAGGAATGAATTTGTGTTTATTTATTAACACAGATTCCCTCTAAAAAAATATCAATGTTTTCCCTAGTATAAGAATAAGAGAATAGTTAATTGTAGCTGATATAGTTAAACGTCATAAAAGCTGATGTTGCACTTCTTACAAACATTTATCAAATTCTCAGTTTTTTTTAACATACCGGTAGTGCATGTTATTTACAGGTTTACTAATTAACAATCCTATAAAGATTCGTCTTTTCATCTATACATTAAACACGAACTCACTTTTTAATTATCTCTATTCCCTCTCTTTTTTTTTTGTCATACCAACAGTATCACCAATTAATAAAGCCGATGAAATTCATATGGTTACATATTAAAGATTTTCTGAATGTGAATTTCCTTGATAGGTATAGTCATAAAAGTCTATTTGTGAATGTATTTTTCAGAAGTTTAACTGCTTCACTGAATTTTGACATACAAACTTATATCTTAAAAGAGTGACAATTTGTCCAAACAAACTTATTTATATGTATATATATTTAAAAAATTATCTGTGGCTTTCCTTTTTTCGCATATATGCTGTGTCATTTGGTACCTTGCACGTAAACATGAGAATGCTTCATTAGTTTGATTTTAAAGAACTGTTGCCTTAAGATTCTTATTTTTCCAAAGTAGAAACTCTGTTTAAATGTACGTTCCCTTAAACACAAAAAAAGTGACTGTGCCTTGTTTCATAACATCTTTTGACATTAAATGTTTTTAAGGTCTTTATAGCTTCATGAATATGAAACAAAATGCAGAGTCTCCAAGTGAAATTTAGACGTAATCAAATGTTCAACTCTCAACGAAGACAGGTCCCTTTTCCACAATTTTTCTCGTTTTAGGGTTAGCTGACAATATGGGTGTGTCTGTGTGTGTGGGGGGGAAGGAAGTTTGAACTAAATTACACACATATTATCTACGTGTTTATAAATATATACCCAAGGTATATGTTGTGTAGTAACCTTAAAAAGATTCCCTTCCGCTCACTCCTTCTAGTCTAGTCCCTTTTTGTGCATTTTGTACCTTTCATATTTTCTTCTAAATAATCAAGTGTCAAATGTATAAAGTATAGTAGTAATGCAAATATATTTATTTAATATTGTAGTCCCTGCACGATTCTCTCTCTCTCTTTCTTTCTGATCTCACTTGGTTTATGTTGTGTCAAGACACAAGAGTATATCTAGAGTCGGGAATTTTGTCAAGATAGAGTTGAGTTTGATGAAGAGAAGAAAAATATCAGTTGGAAACCTGAACTGTATCATCATTTCCTAATCAATAATTTTATGTAAATACATCTGTTTGCTTTCATCTAAATTGAACTTCTATATAGATGTATATATATATTTATAATTCTAGGACATCTACCCTATATCAGTTATTCTTCTCAACGAGTGTGTCGCAACACAATAGTGTGTTCCGAGATTATTTAATTGTACCACAAAATATTTATCTTGACACATAATAAAATATGAAATATAGGTATTGAATATATGATTAAAAATTTTAATAAAAAAACATGACACATTTTTTGATGTTTCAACTTTTTTATTTTTGTGAGATTCTTATAAGATTATTGATGAGTCATTGATTAAAAAGTGGAGGAATCTACACAATTAATTCCCGGTACAATCAGTGTCATTGTCCGGTAGATCTTCTTAAGTAGAAAGTTGAATCCTAATTTGATGTATGAGTGAGAAGATTGAAAATAATTAGGAGTTACTTCCTGAACCATATGAACTCACTTGTTTAATAATATATCTAAAAAAAATAGAGTTGATCAGTAAATGTTTGGATGTCTTTGCCAACATTTAGAAGGAGTAATACGACACCATACATTCATGAGTACATTTTTCTTAAGAAAATTGTTAAGTTCATCACATAATTCCTAAGATCAAGATTTTTTTTTGTTATGCATCTCAGAAATCCAAAAAACCATTACTACAGCAAATCGACAACAACCCATATTTTTCGACCCAGAATATTGAATTTTCGTTTCGTTTTTTTACAAAAAATAAATTTTGTTCTACCTTTTTTTTAATACACAACAATAATTTCCTTCTTTCTAAAATCTCCAAATTAACAACAAATTTTGGCTTTTCTACAGAAATAATTTTAGAATTGTGCAAACTTCTCCTCCACACACTCAGTCATTCTATCTCTTGGTATATATGAGTATATGTACAATTCTCTTGTAATGTTGTTCTAAGGGCCACATAAAGCATATTCAAAAAAACCCTGATCAAGAATAAGAAGTTACAAAAATAAATGCAAATAAAATGAATAAATATACAATCTTTTTATTCAAAATATTTATGTAATATAAATACACATATATACACCAAACACATTTCAAAATAAGCTATAATTTAGATTTTAGCTACATTTCTCTTTCCAAGAATGACCTTCATTTCAAAGTACATAATACATCTGAAAAAATCCTTGGTAGTTTCTTCCTATCCTTGAGAGGTGGTTTGACGGATATTACTCTTCATTTGGTATATGTCTACACAGAGACAGGAAATAGAAATAAAAATTAACGAGTCTCCTCTACACAAAATTCTTATAACTTATGTAGCAATAAGAAAAACAAAAATTCCAATAAATTTCCCCAGCGAATAAAAAATAAAAGGGCAACTTGTCAAAATGAATATAGGTAATTGAAGCAATTTATCTTAGTTTCCTTTCTCTTGGAATAAACATAACTATTTTCCCTCATTATTTCATAGTTTTTAAAAACTCAGAACAATTAGTAACTTTTTTTATTTCACATAATTTTAATTTAGAAACGAAGTTCATAGGTACTGTTTTGTGGTTGCTTTAAACAAGGTCATTATTATTCTTCAAATAGCACTTGAGAAAGAAAAAATAATATCTTTTTCATATTATATGTAAGGCTATTTGAATTTTACATCAAAATAATAAAACTAATTAGTTTTTTTATTTTTTATAAGAAGTTTTTATAATTATTCGTTTGTTTGTTTATAACTTTAGCTAATTGGGAATTCAAATTTTTTTCTGTTCCAGGTCTTTTAAAGGAAACCTTTTGGATTAATTTGAGTCATTTTTATAAATAACTGCTTCTATCTCTTATTTTGGGTTAAAAAAATCAATTAAAATCTACAAAATGAGAGGTTGTTATATTGAAAATATGATAAAAGTGCCACATTGCGATTTTTGTACAAAAAAAATATACAAATATACTCTTGGAGTTAATTTTGAGGATACTATTATGTATCCTTCCGAATAAAAAAACACCTACAACAACAACTACTATTAATAATAATAAAAATAATTAATCATTAATGTTAATGTTAACTAATTAATAATTTATTTATGTTAAAGTTTTGAAACACGTCAATGACTGACGTGATTATATAAAAAATTTCCTTTCGTCTAATGATTTATTCACATAAACAAATAAATGCTGATAATTTATTTAAAGATTTTTAAAGTAAATCAATTAATGACGAGTCCTTCAAAATACGACTTTATAGAATAATGATGTTATCACAGAACTTCATTTTTTTGGGAAAATATTGATGTTGTAGATCAAAGTATGATGAGTCCTCAAAACTAATTACATATAAAATACTGTTCTCACACGATCTCCTTTTTGACAATTATTGATGTTGTAGATCAAAGTACCTATGATGAGCCCTTAAAATTATGTTCTTATATTTATAGTACATACAAATACTGTTCTCACACAACCTTTTTTTTTTTTAATGAAAGATTCTCAGATCAAAAAGTGAAGAATCTTTGGGATAATTCCTAAAAACTGTGTCGTATATATGTACATAAATATTTGGAAGAGGTAAGTAAAAACGAGCCCTTATCAATGAATGCTCGTTACCTACATGTGTCTGTATACACGCATACAGAAGAAGGTAAAAAAGTTATGATACTTCAAAATGATGAGAGCCTTAGAATTACAATAAAAAGAAGAAGAAGAGCTTTCACTTTGTCATATATGTATGTATGAACGTCAGACGCAGAAAATTTCATTTAATTTTAAATTATTAAATGACCTGAAAATATTTTGTGTGGATGGCAGTTTTTTCTTTTTTTCTTTCTTTCTTTCGTTTTTTTTTCTTTTCGTACAAATACTCTCATTTGATGTGTGTTTACCTTTTTATACATGCATATGTACCTAGACTTATATATATATATACACATTACACATATATGTATGAGATTATAACCAAATTGTTTTGCATGCTATTTTCCTGGAAACAATTAAATATTATATTGACTCAGCAATTCTCTTCTCTTCTTTTTGCGAACAACATGCAAAACCAAATTATTTCTCTACATAAGAAATATATTTTTTTCCTTTTATATGTAGGGGAAATCGACAAAAATTATGCAACAAACTCTTTTTCTCAAAACAAAAAACAAAAACTATAGTCATAAATTTCACACCACTATCAAATATATGCATACTATAATAAGGATAATTGACCCAAAAAGTCAGACATTTTTGTAAACTTTTCTTTGAGAAATTAGATAAAAACTGGTTTGAGGTGTAAAAATATTATCTAATGTAGAAAGATCAATATTTTGGATAACAACAAAGCCAATTTTTAATTCCTCTTTCCTGTAATTTAAAAATGATATGAATTATTGATTTTTTTGCATTTAAAGGGCATTCAAAAGTTATTTTTCATATAATTTGAACTAAAGGAGCTAAATCAGGGGTTCTTAACTGCATTGGCTTTGAGATCCACTATCCTGTGAGCCTTTTTTACTGTCCTTCACACCAAAGAAATTGGTATAACTATTTGTATCACCCAATAACAAAATTTATTTAAGACGTTTTTTAATAGTGAATGTTTTCAAGATCCACAGGATGAAAAACACCGAGCTTAATTACGTTTATATGTTAGTTTTTTTATTAATCGATTGCAATTGCTTTGTGAAGCCTGTAAATCTTTTTCTATAGAGCTGAAACATTGTAGAGTAACTAAGATTGTTCATATGTGGAATGGAAGGGCTTTGAACCTAATTTATATATATATGCTCTTATATTAAGAAATCCAAAAAATTGAGTCGTTCTTTGAGATATTTTGTTCAAATTTCTTGCATCAATTTCCCTGCAGAATATCCTATACATCAATGGATTCAACAATTCAGTTGATATAAGCTCTGAACCAACTTAATTTAAATTCACTTTTTTCTAAGTGTAGTACCAAGTACCATTTTTTAAAATAAACGCATTTGTTAGTACTGATAATTTTTTTTTCATCCATGTGATATGTTGTGTATAAGTTGTATCTTGTATAATCAGATTGTACAAGTTGCAATATAACAATGAATGCCGGATTTAAGGCACTTATAAAAGGTGATAATGCAATGATAGGAATTTTATGGAATATTCAATATAATACCAAGAATGTAATGTCTAATTTTACGGATCATAAGTATTTATAAGCTCTTTATTATAAAATATAAGTTTTTTCACTCGGATCACTTATACATGATAAGTCAGATCAGATATTTATTGATCAAAATGAAATGTATAGTTTGTAATTGAAATGACTAGAGCTATAAAATAATTAAATAAGATGGTTTGAAATTGTAACCTGTACAATTTGCATATAGAAAAACTTGTCAAAAATCCAAACCTACACGACATAAATATGAGCATATGTGGAAACATGTATCATTGAATAATGATTACGTCATGGTTATAAAAGTCTTTTATCCCTTGTTCTGATGAGTCATGTTAATGCTTATTAACCATTTTTTAACATGCTAAATATTATACATGCATAAATGAAATTTGTTTGTACGTACATAAATATCAATTTAATTTATTTACCACGACTACAAACATACATATTTGTTGAGTCACTCTGAAAGTCCAATAGTTATTTAAGCAGAGAGAATGTATAGAAGAGACTTCAAAAGTCTTTTTGTGGATTTATAGAAGACATGTGTATACATAAGTATATTATATGCTATGTAGTATGTATTTACATTGAAATAAAATATGATTTTTGAAAGGTCTGAAAAAGTCCCTAGGAACACAACAAAAGAACTGTTGAATATAACTTTTTTTATATCCTTTTAAAGATACTTGTGGAACTTTCTTTGTGTTGCTCTGACTCTGTCTAGTTTTTAAACTTTTGTTTTAATTTAATTAGTATCTGTGGTATTGAATAAACTTAACACAAATCAAATTTGAAAAATATTAACGATGTAAAGATACTTCTATAGCTGTCTACAATTATATAACAGTAAAAAAAGTCCTTGATGACGTCAGGATTAGTTTTTTCGCCTCATATACTGAAACCTAACCAAATAAATCATTCTCAATTATTACTAAGTATTCAATTTTGAAAATTATTTTGATCAGATATTTTGTTGAAAAAACTTGTTTCTCTTATTTACTAGGACTGACCCTAAGATTTGAAAGTCATGGAGTGCTCTTTTTAGGACTGCACCAGAAATTTATTTCTTGGGATTCCATTGTCTTGGGGTTTTACACCAACTAGAAATTTCTGGTAAATATTTCATAGATTAAGCTTTCTGTAGTTAATTCTCTAAAAACAAAGCTGAGTACATATAAGTGATGATTCACTTGTGTTAAAGTTTTTAACAATTAATGATACCCCACAAAGCACCAAAATGTTTTGAAGACTTAAAAACAATCTTATTTCAGTCTCTTTTTTGATGATGATTTTTTTTTTAGAATAAAAGACAATTTTCATTCTAAATGATGATACTTAATTTTTGTTTATGGTAGCAGATTGAAAATTCTCATATTTTTACATAATGATTTGTTGCTACTGTTATATGTATGTAGCTTATTACTTAGATTATTTACATGTATATACTTACTTGAACAAGATAAAATACTATATTAACAATTTTAATTATCATATAAATAATTATTTTTAGTACAAATATATTTTCAATAAAGTAAAATGTTTGTACCTTTTACTACTGTTAGTATGGGCAGACTAGCTTAAAATTCATGTTTGTTCTTAAAATAAATAATAAATTTCTTACATTTGACAGTATTTATTATATACCATATCATCCCAGGATCCCAAAATTTAGAAATAGGTTTCCTAAGAAATGAGAAAACCTAGTACGTTTTATGTACAATTAACATATTATGAGTCTTCATTAAAATACATAAAACTTCATCATTGGATGAGGGACTTGTTCAAAAGAATGTACAGGAGAGATAAATCATATTCATATTTAACATTATGATGACAAGGTTTGATAAATATTTAATGTACCTTTTGAGGTTTTGTGTTTACAAGATAAAAATATTTATAATAAGTTCAGATTTTAATATTATCTTTCGTTTATCACCTTATCATGCCATTAAACAATTATTTTTTTTCTGAAAAGTATGAAATAATATCAAAATAGGCATTCTTCAAGGCTTTAAGGCCCAAGAGATGGGATTTATGAAAACTTTAAAGTCCTTTTTTTTATATTCTCATTCTGCATATCCAAAAGCTTGGATAAAAGTGCATTTTTTTTGACATATTTTGATCCTATTATATTTATAATACTCATTGGCAAATATTTGATATTATACTCAAGGAAGGTTGGTACACTGACTTACACTTTCAAATAGTCAAAATATTTGTAAATGTAGATAATTACTTACACACATGAAGTCATGAAATAAAAAAATTCTTATTTTTTATCTAAAAAAAACTTTTGCATTTCCCCCTTAAGTGCAACAGTAATAAATCTGTAAATAATAACAAGGATCAATATAATCAAAATCAAATAAGAAACAATAACTGTGTTTCGTTTACGAAGAATATTTTAGTGTCATTAGAAAGTTCAGTAATACATTTATAAAGGATATTTATTCCACAAAAAATGCATAAATATGTAATAAAAGAGTGTTAAATACGATTGGGATCGATTTTAACCCCTTTCATTCATAAATGCTAATAAATTAACTTCATCTAAATCTGACAACATTAGGAAATTTTGTGCCTGAAAAATCTGAAACATCAAAATGAATAAAAGTAACAGAATTTGAAGCCCTTGCAAATAAAGATTTGCAAGGGACCAAACATAATTTAATGAACCTTGGGATTAGAAATGATCTCATCATATATACACGGGTTAAAATACCTAAAACTGTTTCAGTTTCAGCATTAATTTATTCATTGAATTCGAATCTTTTATTCAATGGCATTTTTTTTGTTCACAAAGAGCCAATAGTCGTTGAATATCAAATTTATCCAGGATGAGCGAGCAATTCAAAATATAATTAATGCAATTTAAAAAATTGTTTTGAATCCCTTGTTTCTTATAATAACAGAATTATCTCCACTAAAACTGTTGAACAAAACTCCAGACTATCATAAAACTCTGTAAAACTTATTTTGAGGGTTACAAGCATTTTAATGATTACATGGATATTCTGTATTAGAAAGGCCGTTTATCTATAAATTTTCTAGTTCAATAAGGGAATAAGTAAGTTCAATATGAAAATAAGCAAGTTCAATATGGGAATAGTTGAAAAGGTATAGCCATGAGACAAAATTATTGATACCATCCAGAAGATAATGCTGTCTCACAGATATTTTGGTTGTGTTTTTATAGTAGAGGTACCCGAACTTGTTTGGATTTTTTTCGAGTTAAATAAAAACAAACATTAGTGTTTGAAGAAAAAAAATATGCTCTTTTTCAAATTTAATTATAAAAATTTACAAATTTTAACGTACTGAACGTAGAAGTACGCAGTCAGGTATCAACATGCCAATTTTTAGACTGATCTTTTTCTCTGTCACAGTCAAGGCAATGGTTTTTACAATTTATTATCTCTTTGGGAATTCTTTCCGTGTTTTTACGAATTATTTTTTGCAAAAATAGTTCACATTCCCAGAGAATGATGGCATTGAGAGCTTATTATGACGACTTTTTCCGATCTTGGACTCCAAATATCCCTAAACAAAATAATCGAGGGGATAAAAATCTCGGCTCGAAGGAGACTAACAGTTTTTTGGCCAAAAATCCACACATGACTATTTGTCTTTTTTTTCTATGTACAAGATGCTTTGTCTTGTTGAAATACCAATTTTCAGTTCCTGATTTTGTTTTTGGGGTACTATGGAAAGATCACAGACGTCAAAATCTGGTAATTGTATCGATCCTCATTCAAATTTTGTTAAAGAAACAAAATTATATTGATACTTTAAGGCATTACTGCATAAAATTGCCAAAATGTATGTTTTCAGGTTCTTAAGCATGCAATCAGTTGTTTACTCGCTGATCTGTTTGCCCGCTTTCCCATTTAACCTCAAAATCTAAACGATGATATATTTATATAGGGTTTTTATAAATATAGAGATTATAAATGAAAATATAGATATGTACATATACTGTGAAGATTAAAAAAAACGAAAGTCATTTATTTCCCCATCTCATTCCCTCTCTTGAAATTCTTCAAACAAGACGATAAACCACCAAAGATCATTTTGATTCATATTCATCTTTCTTTAATAATATCCACCTTTAATCATCAAAATTAAGTAGGAAATGCCTCCAACAATTTTTAATGTCAAAGCACATATATGTATTTAATTTATTCATTAAACACCTTTGATCTGTATATGTGTGTACTAACCTCTTATTTGTATTTTATTTTTATTTTTACTTTCTCAGTAAAGTCCCTATTTTTTTATTTTTTTTGCTGCTCCCTCTCAAAAAGGAATATCTAATTTAAAGTTGTCAAAAAAGAGATTTGAAGATTTTTTTTTTTTTGCTTCTTTAAGAAATTTAAAGTTTGAAATGGAATGACAATGAATATCTTTTTATACGGTTCAAGACAGAGAGAAACTATTCTAAGATATTGTTTTATCTTCACTTGGATTTGTCTTTTAATAATATAATTAAAGAAAAAAGGTAAATAAATACATATTCAGTACTCATAAGGTTCTTTCTGAATTTTGAATTATTGGTAAAGTGGAGAAAAAACATACTTTTTTCTTGAAATGAACAATTTTTAATACATGTTCATAACGACATGTAAAAGAATCAATCAATATTTTTACTGTTTCCAGAATCTTTTGATGATGTTGAAATGTACCATTGTTTTTGGGTTGTTTTTTTTTTCAAACTATTGTTTACGAAGTCCCGTGTACAAAAAGTTCATTGCACTCTTTTCACTGACGGAATGTTCAAAGTGAAGAATGTTCAACTTGAAGAAAGTTCACTATCCTTGTGAAGTGTGCTTTCCTCACAGTGAAAAAGTGCAGAGAACTTTCCTGCAATCGCAAGATCCATAGTTATTCTCTTTAATAGTCAAAATATTTCAAATAAATGATTTTAGATATAAATGTATCTTTGGAACAAATTTGACCTTTATGAAAAAAACGAGTTTGACGTCATACTTAAGAGTGACATTCCTTTAAATCTATGTTTCATCTAATCTGAGGAACCCTTCATAGATGCATATCTTTATATATCAAAATATGCATTTTTTATATTGACTTACGCATTAAAAGTACCTTTGTACTTGGTATCTAGTGTTTAAAAAATCTTTTGATTAATTGTGACTTCTTTGCAATCCCTCAAATCGAGAGATTCTTATTTGTGTAACTAAGGAATTTTTCACAAAGAAAATATTTTTTTGCTAATACTAAGTCATTTTCAAGATGTTTGCAAAACTGATCCACATTCTTCAAGGCTGCAAAAACTCTCAACAAAACTGCTTACATAATATCCAGATATTTCATGTTTTTTTTCTTCATGATCACTCTTTCAAAATTGGATCTTATAGCACCCCATTATCATTGACAAAGAGGTGCTTAGACCTTAGGAGTCAAAGATATGTATTCCAATGTAATAATATCTAGAATGAACATAAGTAGATAAAAGAAATCCACAGTTGCTTTAACCCTTGAAAGCAATTTACGAAAAAAAAGGAGTATAAATTGAGAAAAACTTCATTATTTTTAAAAAGAAAATTCAGAAACTAATTTTAATTAAAGTATAGGGGTAACTATATAGGTACTATTAAAAATGGCGTCATTTTAACTTTTTTTTCTTTTTACAAACCTCACAAAGAGACCCAGAGAAATTTCTACTCTTTTTTTAAAAAAAGCAGCTAAAATAAACAAAGTATTTTTGTGTGCTATAACTTTATATTACTTGTAACCCTCTTTAATTTTTTTCTCCTCAATTTATACAGCCTTTGGTCTAAGTAACATAAAATAAACAATATGTATGTACAATTTTCTTTACAATTCATACTCAATGGGTAAATAATTAATTTTGCAATCAGCTTAAATTTTAAACAATGGTATTAAAAGAATAATGAGCACTAATTATGAATTACCTCCTTAATAATGTTTAATGGTTGTTTTATTTAAAGCATGAGCAAGGGAAGTATAATTGAAGTAAGAAATATTGGAGCACAATGTATTCCTCAATGTATACAAAAAAAGTTATATTTTCCTTATGAAGCATTTATGAAATACTAAAGTTACAAAAATCATAAATGATTAATACAGTAGTGCCCCAAAATGCAAGCATCTTGATTTAAAAGTGCTTTGAACCGATTTCAATTTAAATGATGATGAGTAACAACTTTCATTGACTGTAATTTATCTTGCTTAAATAAGCAAAAAAGTTCCCAGATTAGACTATAGAGAACCCTGATTAAGCAACCATTTATTTATCTTCTTTTGATTGGAGATGTTAATATTCAAAATAAGTTTCGAGAAAAGAGGTGGCAAATATAATAGAATATATCAGTATATAATTTTTTTCATCATTTTGCACACGTTACACTAGTTATTTTGTCAATGACTACCTACACTAGACAAAGGTCAAAAGTCGGTATTTAGTTCCAGGAAATAAATAGGCGTATAATATAATACATTCACTACTCCAGTCCTATAACTATTTGGAGATATCTTACTCTGTTGCATTGTATTTCTTGTTTGAAAGTGGGGCTTACTTCAAATAAGCATTAAGATAAGAGAAGGAGTCAAGACAATAATAACCTTCGTCGTAGATAAGTTAACTACGAGAGAAAAAGGTATTTAAATTAGAATTTCTTTATTTTTTTAAAGGGAAATTTTTAATTAATGGAGGCTGCTGGAGTGCAGTTCCTCTATGATATAAAATAATTTGAAACAAGTCTACTTACATACGTACAGGGTTATGTGTATTCAAATAAGTTGATTAAATCAATCATTTCTATCTTAAATATGCTCTAAAACGAGAGCTCTCAATTAAAAATGTAAGTGGTCCATAGAATAAAATTTATTGAGGTCAGAGGTCAACAACACTTAATTGTGAAGATAATCTTTTTACCGTATAATGTTGTCCTGGGTTTAGGAAGATATTGTTTGGATGGAGATTCTATTGTGCCTATTGGGAATCCCTAGATGAAACCCTTGTTTAAAACAATACATACAAAACTCTATTCGTAAGTTGTGTAACTTGATAAACTCAAATACATGTTTTTTGTTTTGTTATGATTGATTACTGTTTTGGAAGCTCTTTCCAAGGAGTTTTTTTTTTTTTTGGTAATGACTACCATTGCTTGGTAGTCAATTTATTAGTAAGAAGCAATATGCCATTCAATTTGGATTTATGAGTCCTTTTTTGACACGGAAAATGCTTTTAATACGAAAACAAGGCAGTACTGCATCTTCAATGCTATCTTTTTCTTACACTGTATCTACAGACAGATGAGATTACTTAATTTTAATGAAGTGGGAGTTAATATAACATTATCTTTATAAAAAATACGTTATGATGATTATATAGGTAGTCTCATCTTCATCATTTTTTTTTTTTTTTTGCAAGCCTATCTCATTTTCTATAAATATAAGAAAAAGTAATTTATTTTGGAAATTTTTTATTTTATTTTGAAAACGTAAAATGAACTATCAAATAATCTACAAAAAAAAATGTTTTTAACTATGTAACCCCCCCCCCCGCCTTGGTTACATAGTAAAAAACAAACAAACTACAACTACAAATTGGATATTATATTTCAAGAAAAGAACTAAAGCTGAAGATTCGTAATAATTTATTTTTTCAATCCATAACTTTTTCTATTATTTTATCTATGCCCTGAACATACATAAGTACATTATGTTTATTTAACAAAAATAAATTGCTGGCTTTAAAGAAAAAAAAAACCTCTTCAGTTATGTTATCGTAGAAATTAGAAAGCACATGATAAAATGCACTCAATACTTTTTGTTCGTGTACTTCACTGAAAAGCTTTGCTTTATAAAACCCTTTTTTAAAATTTGTGGAATCATATTACAAATCATCAATTTATTTTTTTTATATATTTTTTTCATCCAAGGCATTTTTCACTCCACAATGTACCTATGTAAAGATGAATAATGCTGAAAGATCAAATGTAGATTTAAAAAAAAAATGTTTTGTATGTCATGTTAATCTTGACAAGGGAGGGAGGAAAGCAAAGATAACCCATAATGTATTAAAATATTTAGAAAGTTTATTTGAATATATTTTTTTCAATAACAAAGGACTCGTGGGTTTTAAAAAGCCTTTTCGCCACTACAAACGTAGTAGCAATAGTAGAGAGAGAGAAAAAAAAAAATATTGCATTTTGAAAAATAAAAATAAAGATTTTTTTTTTTCATAATCTTATTATGTTAACGAAAGTCATTGAATAAAAGAAATAAATGTATGTATATGTAATACTATTTGGGATGTAAAAGAACAATACGACAATAACAACAATACATGACGTACATAATTATTTTATATTAAATGCAATGTTGTATTTTGTTGTATATATATTATAAAAAAAGAATTTGATGTCTAAGATTCAAACAGACGCCCTTTTTCTTTCTAAAACTATTTCAAGAATAAAACTTGAGAAAGATTTTGTCATTCTGACCCTAAAAATTTTGAGTCCTCATTCAAGCAAAAACAGTCAGTTGATTTTGAAGTAGTGTTATGTCGTTATTTAAGAAATCCTTGATTGGTTAAAATTACTCCTTACACCGTAGATTTCAAAGGTATTACTCAAAATGTATAATTTTGACATATCTATGATATTTTCTATACCAGAATTTGTAGAGTATAGAAAAAAATAATTATAATATATGCAATATAAATTTGTTAATGAATATAAGTTAATTAATAAGCATGGATAAAAGTGAATAAATTAATTATGTATATAAGTACATAGATGGAAAGCTTTCTTTTTGGTAGATAGAAACTCTAGGGAAGCTTGTTTCTACAAATGATCCTACAGGAGGCTTGTTTTAATCCAAGTGTACCGTTTCTCATTTAATTGTGTGTCTGTTTGAAGGATGCAAAATTTATACATGAATAAGGTAATGATTCATTCGTGACTCAGAAAAGAATATAAAATGACAAAGAGGATCGTGGAATGATGATTTGAGTTAATGAGTGTACATATTGGATCTATATTTTTGAAGACCCTTGTACTGAGTTGACAAACTGTGCAATGAATGTAAACAGTTTGTGAAAGACAATCCAAGATAATAACTTTCCTTATCCTTTTCAATCTATTTTAAGAGTAGTTTTTTTTTATTAGTTTTAACTTGAAATTCAAGTAATAAATTGAAATATTATAATGAAAAGGGTAATAGATGTAATTTGTGAGATGGTGGAATGAATTCTGATCAAATGATGAAAGGAAAGACTTACTTAGGCAATTGAAAAATTTTAAACGAAGATAGAAAATTATAATAAAAAAGTTACAGAATGCCGCTCCATATAAAATTAATTTAATTATTGTTAGGCCTTAGTCAGAGTCAGGTTGGCCAAAATTAGTTGAAAATGTTGGATATACAGCATAGAGACATATAATTAATTATAATTTAACTTTAATAATGATTATTAATGAGGTAGTTACTAAATATGGGTACATAAAATGATTAAATTTAAGGTAAAGTTTCACCCATTGGATAAAAAAACAAAACTTACAATTGACTTGTTTCGATTAAAATTTCCATAGTTTAGTAACATAAATGAACAATTTCACAAAACAGTAGGTAAATAAAAAGTATATGTAATTTGTTGATAATGCGACCATAAATTATGTTACTTAGCCTCTTGTATTTAGGAGTGTAAAAAAGGTTGACTTGAAATCTATTTTTTGTCAAAAGACTATAATGATATACAAATTTAGCTTCAAGTTATATACGAGACTATGTACATATAATTTTATTGAAATACGACATATTAGTTCAATTCCATTACAACAAAAATTAATAGTCTCTAAATGTTTATAACGAATACAGAATCGTTCAAAAAACCATTATAAAAATATTTAAACAAAAACATTACATTTAAAATGTAAGCTAATTTACCTTGTTCAAGATAAGAAATTACTTAAAATGCTTAGAATAGTAATTAAAAATATATTTTCCTCAAATGGTTGAACAACACTATACATTGACTAATTTTTATTATAGATTATGACCAGATACGTCACTTTTAATATAGAAAAACAAAAATAGATTGGCTAAGTAGTTTTATTATTATTATTTTTATTGATGATAACACCTTTTTTTTTTCTTTTCCTAAATAAAAGTTGTTTTTTCTAGAGGTGTCAGTTCATTAAAAGAACTGATAATATTATATATTCTAAAAATCGACATACTTAATTACAAAAATTGCCATTAATAGTATAAATTCTAGGGTGTGAGATATCTATGATTACATATTCTGTTACCTCAATTAAAGATTATAAATCGATAGGTCTTTCTTCAAAGATAATAAATAAATAATTACGACCAGATAGGACGTTTGTATTTATAATTTATTTTTCCCATGTATATCAACCACTGCCTTAAAGTAGGAAAATCTGTCGAACAAAAAGCGCCATCTAGCGCGAAAGTAATGAATTTTGTGTTGCCAGAACAAGCTCCTACATAAAATAATTACTTTAGCACAATTTTAGTAACAATAGAATGCATTTTTTTGGAATATCATTTACTTTACTAGAGAAAGCATTTAATCTATCATATAAATATTTTTCTTGTTTGTATATTTGTTTACATAAAAATCAGCTGCCCTTCAGTTCTCGAGGAACAGACTCTCTTTCTGAAGTACGGATACCAACGTAACAAAGTGACAACTACAAAAAGATAATAGTTAAGTTTCTATTCTAAAATCAACGTGTATAATTCATGAATTAATGATTCGAATACTGAAATGAAATCATACGAAACTGCTCTTTCCTTCAGCTACATAAATATGTATGTATTATGTTCGTGATTCGTTAAAAACGTATTATTATGTATATAATTTTGTAAAGTCTTTAATAATAATTATTTTCCTATGTTTGTAATTACATATTTGACGTTTACAAAAAAACCAATTGTAATAAATAATAATAATAATATATGTAGAACAATGTATGTAATTAAATTTATAAATATTCTCTATACAAAGGCAAGGCAGAAAAACTTTGGTTTTATGATATTGTTTGTACATAACAAATATTTGTCTTGTTCTTAAATGAAACTAGAGTGTTTATTTTAAGATAAATATACTTAACTCTTGTTTATTGCTGTTTTGTAAATAAGACTTGGAGTAGAACATACATATTTATATGTTCAATGTGAAATATGTAATAACAATAATAAAAACATATTAAAAAAAGAAGATATTTAACTATGTATGTTACAACGAAGGGAATGCATTTTTTTATTGAGATTATTATTATTCATTGACTGACACAAATCATGCTTGATTCTCATTCAATATAATAGGTAGACATATGACATATATTCTCTCGGGCTGTAAGTATACATTACATACATTTGGAAAACAAGTACTTTATATAAATAGTGTTTTTTTTATATATATAAATATGATATATTGAATGTAACTAGGTAATGGCTGGACAGCCACGAACGTTCCATCTACATATACCTAGTACTATATATTATAAAAAGGTATAATTATATAAACACTTCATTTTGATTTTGAAGTGTATTAACTCACCCTATATTATATTTTTTTTAGTAATGGAGTCTCTTCCCTTCTGTTTTTATGCCATTTCACAAAAAAAAAGCAAAAAAAACTTTCATATTAAAAATCCTTCATCAGTCGATCATCCATGATTTTTTTCCATGTAAAAATTCATAACCCTATTTAACCCTCAAAATAATAAATATTTTATTTAAGTGTATTACATTTTTAGTTATTGCTATATTAAATTAGAAATGAGTAGATTATTTTACTTTGTTTTTTATTAAGTAAAAACATAAAATAACATTTATTGTAGCTAAAGTCCCTTTACATAAACGTGTAACTAATTACTTTTTCTCAGGAGCTACAAAGTTACTTTTTAAACCAAATTACTTGTGATGAGTAATTAATTACTTTTTCTAAGTTACTTTTCCAAAACCGATCAGAAGTAATTCCACTAGTTAAAATAAAATAAATGTTAGAGTTATTTTGAAATGATTAAGAAATAGGAAAAATTATCTCATGAGCTATACTTCTATTTCTTTTAGAAATTAAATTTCATTCAAAACATGAAAAAATAACTGTATTGCATTATTTGAAAAATGAAGTTGATAAAAAATTTTTTTTTTGTAAAAGTGTTTAAAAAATAAATGAATAATAAAGTCATGATGTCACATTATATTCCTAAAAATTATATATTTTTTCTTTCCCTATTCATTTGAAAATGTATGGAAAAATCAATTAAAAAATATTTCAATTGATATGATATATAAATTTGTAAGCAGTGCTGATTTGCTCCAAATACACACTAAGTTTGTTTAAAAAATTTCATTACTTAAATATTTTTTTGCACTGAATAAAAGAGAGAAAAATGCAATTTTTCTCTCTATTACAATTGGTATTTATATTACTAGTATTATTCTTATCCCCCCCTTTTTTTTTGCTTTCATCCACTTTGTCTTCCTTGTCCTCACTCTTTCTTTAAATTGATGTTGTATAAGAAACAATGATAATTTTGTTCGTAGATTGCTTTTTTTTTAAATATAAAAAAATGATAAAAATTGATACAAAATAAAGAAACAATAATTTTAAGTTTTTGTTTTTAAAAAGTAATGTGTAATTAAAACTTATGGTAAAATAAATAATCTCTTTTTTTACTTTAGGAAATAAATATATATTGAGGGACATTGGGACTTGAATTTAGTATCCAAGGATAACAATTTAATCAATCATACTGTTATTGAATGTATTCATTGATTTTTTTTTTTTTCTTTACTTTTTTTTTTTACCAAAAATGAAACAAAATGCTTCAACGAAATTACTGTTTATTTATTGCTCAATGAGGTTGCATCCATTCATTCTGATTATAAAATTGAAAAAAAAGAAAAAATTAACTTTACAACATACAAGAAAGTAGGGAGAATTGTATATAGAAATGCTGGTGTGCATAGAGGAAACATAATAATATGAATGAATGGAAATCGGATATTAAGAAAGGTTCTAGGAAAATTCACAACAAGGATTTAGAAATAGGTACATGTGTTCTAAGGACCCTACTTATTATTCAAGAAGATATTTCATATTGGGATAACACTAGTCCTAAATAAATTTTAATCTTGACTGTTCGATGATTTTACTTTAAAAACAATTTAATGATTAGAAAATAAAAACTACAAGAGGCCACAAGTTTCCAACTTCTGGGTCAGAAAATAATTGTCAGTCTCATCATATAATTTCTGCTTTTTGTCACAAATTTGTTACTTCTGTTATAATGATAGAAAATTATTCCCGATCAGATTCCTAATAGCAACATATTAAAATAATTGAATCAAGCAACAGGAACATGATCAGAAATGCTCAATAATAACATTATTAAAATAGAGGTACTTATTTTCAAATCCTTGCTAAACATTTTCTTGAGATGATTTAAAAATTTGTTCCAACATCCATTTTTTTACAGAGGACATCATAACGATATTTGATCATTACAAAGTATAATGTATATGTACACACTTAATAACGGTTCATAAAAAATTGTTCCAGATCCAAAGTTCGAATTTTTCAATGAGACCGATCCAAAAAGAAATTGTTCGCAGGACTCTTTAGAAAAATTTAACGGCCTTCGACTGGTTCAAGATTTTAAGACCAAATCTGAACATTACATATGCATATAGAGTGGTTTTCTCTCTTCAAAGCAATACTATGAGAGAAAAGGCATCAATAAAAAATAAATCGATAAAAAACTTATAGTAGAGTGAGTTTCATTTGTGGTCATATATGTACCCATATAGGGTTACTACAAATGTATCTAATGTAGTTTCTACACTCAACAAACACTTTTACGTACTTATATGTATAACATCAATTAAGATTAACATTATGATGACTTGTAGAAAAATACAAACATATAATATGAAATAAACGATTAGACTTCTTTTAAAAAAAATGTATTTAAACAATTTTTTAAAAAGAACTTTCAAAATCCTCATTTAAAGACTTTAAAAAAGCTTTTATAACAACTCAAAGGAAATGAAATCTAAAAACATACATGTAAGTATAGCTTTAATTGAATGTTTGTTTAATTTACTAATATTTGCATAAGGAGAATATATTGAAATATCCAAATGAGATATATCAGCCTCTTTTTCCTCGTTTCCATCCTTTTATCAAATATAAGCATCTTAATGTAATTTTATCAATCAACTCCTAAACATATATAATAGGGCTGGGACGGTGCAATATGAACCGAGTTTTAGCACTGATAGTTTTTCGGTTCGGTACATGTAAATATTAAGAATAATTTTGTTAAGAAGTACTTTTTTTATAAAAGAATTTTTTTTATAATAAGACGTTACATACTTCAATGGAAATTGCAAAAAGCTGTCTTTTAATCAGTTTAACTTTTAGTAGAAAATATAAATTTGCTGTGTATATAAATTGGGTATGTTTCCTTTAAATAATCTCTGAGTAATTGAGGAAATTTTTTCAATTGTTTGGGTCTCAATCACTGAATTAGTACCCATGCCTTCAGAAACTTGTACTCAACCAAGTATGTATGTAACGTGTTTTAATCGTCCCCAACTTCTCTACGATCGAAGAAGCTAATAATTATACATTGTTCAACAGTGATATCATTTTTGATATAATTTTGACCTAGGCATTTTGATCCTTGAACTTTTTCTTAATGTTAACAAAAAAAAACACGATGAATAAAAATAAAACCCTAATTTTCTCAAAAACTGTACATTAAAAAAAGTTACACATAACAGAAAGTAACATCTAGACTATAGGGAGTATAAAAATGGTTTCAAAAGTTTTGGGACCTCAAATCAAACCTGTATTTGGTTTTTACCACTGTATATATATATATATCCTAGACAATATGTATATGTAGACAAATACCAAACTACATATTTGCACATGTAGAGATGCAATTTTTTTTGTTAGTGCCATCATTTCCGTTGCAATTTTTATAATAGCTTATATATGTAGGCTTTGAACATAATAACTTTTTTTCATGCTGATTGAATATTTATACACATATATAGAGTAAAGTGATCTATGCATTAAAAAAGAAAGTGAAGCTCTTTGCAAGTCATTTCCTCCATAATTTTTACTTTTTTTTGTAAAATTAAAAACTATATATATATATATATATATATATATATACAATAAAGTGCACTGAAATGATAAGTATCATGGTATCCAAGATATCTTTTCCCTCTATTTTATTTATCTAAACATGAAAAAAAAAACCATCAAATACCCGAAACATCTTTTGATTTGAAAATATCGAAAAATGTGACTTTTTCTTGTTGTTTCTTTGAAATTATGAAATTGAATTGGGATACAAGGCTTTTATAAAATTAAAGTTTGATGACAAAAATATATCTTAAAATATTTTTATAATAATATTACTCTAATTTGCCAGATTTGAGTCCCAAACAAACTACTCATTTATCATTTTTTTTTATATCAAGTGTATTATATATTACTATTAAATATAATTTTACTTCTTAGTTAGGTCGAATGAAAATCTTTATTATGTCTATTTAATATTTTGGACCACAAAAACTGTTTGTTAAACTCTTAAAAAACCCGACCTTTTTGTTTATTCTCCTTTCATTTATGATATATGGTGTTGTATAAAGAAAGTTTGTCTCATAGAACTTTTTTCTTTGTACATGGATTTGATTGAGTGAGGCAAATTACTATGGAATTATAGATAATTGAGTATTACTATCAATGGAATGACTATAATGAGTACAAGGTATTGCTAGAATGGTTTACTGTATCAAATAAATATTTTTGTGGCGTACTCATGAGACATACCCCTGAGACACTATATATTTATTTAGAAGTAAAAAAAAGGTATTTCTATAAATGTAAAAAACTACTTATTAAATAAAAGTCATTATTTCCCTAAATACAAATGTCTTTCGATATACATGTTTAGGTAGCATTATCAAAAACAATTTACAATTATATTTCGACAAAATGAAAGGGATTTAAAAAAATAAACAGCTCAAATATTATTGTACAACATAATTTATAATGATTTCATAAATAATTTTATATTAATAAGCTATATTTGTCTCAAAAAGTTAAATATACCTTTTTTTATGAATAAAGTAAGCTTTAAGGAAATTTAATTCATTCTAATGTATTTGAAAATCACCTGAGGATCCCTAATTTACTAATCAAAGCACTGAGTTTACATATAACATCCACCCTAGGCATTATAAATATTGACAAGGATAGCAAAAGCATCAAAAACAACACTTGACAATCTATGTGTACATATGTACAATAGTGGTAATATGAGATAATGTCAAAAGCATCTCGTTGATAGCTATTAACTAATAGTAGAACATGATGCATTGTCATTAAAAACAGTCACCAAAATACACTAATGCATTCGCTTACATAAAAACCTTGAATCTAATTGAGTATATGTATATTGTTATAAATATAAAGGAAATTCTTTATATTACATATATGTAATGCTATGGTTTATAATGGGTTGACCGCTTTGAGTGATGTATTGTTGACATGATGCTCTCAAACCCTTTATTTTATTATAAGTATGAAAAACTAAGACAAGAATTTATAATCAGGTACTGCAATCCTCTATAGCAGCGTTTCTCAACCGGGGTTCCGCGGAACCCTAGGGTTCCGCAGACGGTCTTTAAGGGTTTCGCGAGAAAATGAGATTATATAAGCTATTACACTTTTCAGTCTTTTTCTACAGTGTGGTAAAATTTTGTCACCAGAATTTTGACTTTTTTTATAGTGACCTATTGCGCAAGGGTTCCGTGAGACATGGGATATATTTTGTGGGTTCCGAAAGGGAAAAAAGGTTGAGAAACGCTGCTCTATAGTGTAATTTGTTTTGTTTTTTTGTAAATGGAGCACTGTCGTATTTTTTTAATTCGTTCTAGACTGACTCCAGCTAATAATAATTATTTTGAGCTATAAACCCACAAAAACATGGATCTTAGTCCAAAAAAATCCTGTTTCAATTGGGGTTTTTTTAATTCTTTTTAATGTTGATTCATTTTTTTTATGATTATGAGTGTAGTTTCGATTCCTTGAGCTCTCAAGGCAAAGTCGAGTCTCCAGCTTTTAAAATGGAGTCCAAGTTTACAATCCCAACCCAGAATGATTTTTTCATCCAAATATGTGATATTTCTATTTAGTAAATGCTTCCAATGAACGGCAATGAACACATGTAGATCTCTTCTACTCATTTTACTCAATGCTCATAGAGTTTTTGAGAATCTATGTAATGTTGAATGTTTAATGGAGTTAATGTGAGATTTCTAGTTAATGGATAAATGGCGTGTCTTAATCATGAAAATATTTACTATCGTGTGCATGGACTCAAATAATTCTAGGAATTAAATAATAATAAAACCCTCTCAGTTTGTCATTGTTCTTATGAAAAAAAAAATTTTCTTCTATAAATAAACAAGAGGATAATATTTAAAAAAAAATAACTTTCGCTTCATGGATAATGTCATAAAATAGTTATGTTTTGAGGGTAAAAAAGTATACACATATTTATTTATGTTTTACCTATTTTATGACATTATTTGAACTTTTTATTTCTGCAATGGTTTTTATTCTATTCTTTATTTCATTTTTGATATATATATATATATGCATAAATATTGTATATATTTAAATTCAAAAAAGAATTTAAAATAGGAAGGAGGGAGAGAAAGAGAGAGAAAAAATCTATAGACTGTGCTTTCTACTTATACCTATAATCTGAAACTTTAAATAATTACTGCTAATGATTTATGTATTTCATAAAGGATTTTCACCTTTATTCATAATTCATATAAATAAATTATACGTATATATATATATATATATATATACCCATATGATTTTTTCGTTATTTGGACACATGCATGAGTAAGTGCAAAAAAAAAAGAACTATCTATGAGGATCAATAATAATAAAAATAATGCTTGTCTTCATTTTGCACTTGGTTGATAAAGGGATGCAAATAAGAAAGTATTTTCTTTTTCATAACCATTCAATATTTCTAAAGGGTTTAGTAACATATGTGACAAAAGTCCTTGAATAAAAAAAAATATTTTGCTACTTTTTTTCTTCTTTCAAAAAAAAAAAAAATTGAGATGATTGTTTACAAAAAAATATTGATATACGGTTACTATTAACTATCCAGTAAATTTTTTAAAATTAATGGGTAATAAGCAATAAACTTTGAAAATATTTATTGTAAATCTAATAATTTGTTGTCAAAATGTATCATTTTAAAATGTATTTTATGAAAAAAAAAGTCATTAAAAAAGAGTCTTGAAATAAACTGTTTTTGCAATTTTAAAAGTTATTCCCTTTTTTTGTTTTAAGTAATAAGTAATATGACAAAATTACTCTTCAATGGGCCAATATGCAATAAATAACTTATTACTCTACTGATAAATATTTACATAAACACTTTGATTTGATTTTATTCCTTAATTACTTCATATTTTTATCATTGGATATTAAAGGATTGTTTGATAATCTTTATCATTCATGCTGAGATGGTAAAATACTCTTAAATAAATTGGCTACGTCATGAATTTTACACAATTGATATACTTTTAGAACTTACATTTATATACATGTTTATAGAAAGAAATACAATACGACGTATATATCGATAAAAAGAAGCTTTACAGACGATTTAACCATTGCAAATATATGTATTACAGCAATAATTTGTAGAAGAAAAAATAAAAGGTTTTGCGCATTTCTGATCTATAAATCTTGTATAATTATTTTATTGATATGAGAAAGTTACTTTATTTATGGATTTATAGGGAGAGTATTAATCAATTGTTCTTAAAAGTAGTTTTTATCAGGAAAAAAGTTGTTATTGATCACCATTGTGAGAAAAAGAAAAACAAAAATATTCCTAGAGATACTTTGTATAAGAACAGAGTGGTTGTAAAATATGCTCAAACTATAATGTACATTATTTGTGATACTCAATTTTAAGGTCGAATGTTTGAAATCATCATATTTAATTTCCTTTGCATCGCTTCTGTTTAAAAAAAAATAATTTATATACATCTTTTCCAATAAAGGTTGAAGGCTTAGTAATTGCGAATGTAACAAAGGCCTCCTTGCATATTTAAGAGAGTATTCTTTCGATTTGATCAAGGAAGTTTGCTCTATTCTTTGTTTCAATGTAGTATTGAACTGATTCAAACATTCTTTTAATAAAAATATACACAGTACATATATTCAGAGTACTTAATAACCAAACTCTATTGTTGTATATTCTTATGCTACACTATCAGTTCCATACTATCTTCATTCAATATTATATTAGACTACATATAATGTTTTTTTAGAAATTTGTTAGCTTATAGAAAAATTCAGGGCAATATCTATTGAGTGGATAACAACTTGATGTTTTTTTCTCATAGTCACTTTAGTCAATAACATTCCACGTTTTCCTCAGAACTATGTATGTAATTATAACATTCATCGGATGTGCTATAAGCTTTTTTGTCCTCATCAAGGCATTAAACACTCCGTATCATTAGAATGAACTTAATTTATAATAATGAAAATTCTCAACAAGGGTTTTAAAATAAATACTTCATGTATTTTTAAAAGCCTTATTATTGAGCATTTCTAGATCATGTTACTGTTCCTTGGTTTAAATATTTTAATAGAATGAATTATTACTATTATTTTTTACACCCTGGTCGTTGAATAATACTTTAAAAAAATCATTATTTCGAATATAAAAGTCACAATTCCCATTCCCTCAGATCCCAAATATTAATCTATCAAGATATTCTCACCATGGAATACTTATGTGTTCTCAAAATGCTCTATAACAAGTATATGTAACTTGGTACATGTTTAAAATCCTCGTGGGGATTTTTCCTTACTGTGAGTTTTCCGACGTTGAGTTTTTCTCAACAAGGTAGGTGCATTCTGAGATTCTTGCATATTTAAATATGTTAAGACATTTTATACTGTATATATTTTGAAGACTCTTCAATGATCTATTTCATGCTAGTTATCGTTAGTGATATCTTCTAAGAAGAAGTATAAAAAATATATCTACGTACTCGCACTCTACAAGCTTTTACAATCAATTAGTTGTACCTCCAAAGGTGAACAAAAGCTCTGAGATTCTTTCATGAACTGATAACTTTCTAAAATAAAATTAAGAAATAATGCAAGCAAACTTGTCTTAAATAATCTTTTCTTCTTCCCAATAAATCATTCTGTTGGTTTTTACTTTATAAATATGATTTATCTTAGTTCTTATAGTTTTTGTTTGACGTTGCTTGTATACTGTATATTGTACATACTTGTGATGTAAAGAACTCAGCCCCTTCAATCCATATTTTTTAATGTAAAAACTAATTAATTAAAACCTTGGAACTCAATAATCTCAGTTCTTGACATATTCAGAGTTCTTTTGTAAACGAAATACAGTTCGTCCTTCAGTCACATATCACTTGTTGGGGTTGATTCAGAACTCGACTGGATCATTTCTTCACACTTTTTCCGGAACAAATTAGTGTTGAGTGTTGGGATTATACATTTTAGTCGAATAATATTTGCTGGCACTTTCCATTTGTCGAGACAAAATAAATAAGTATTATTTAGTAATGGACTCGAGATCAGTTCTAGTCTTGGTCTGAATCCCTCAAATTCTTAGTCTCTACCCCTTAAAAATCTTTGTTTATAACATTTCCCCCCCCCCCCCCTCCTTGTTTGAATCTCTTAAATGACTGACATCTTTATCCCTCAAAGCCTTGGTCTTAGCCAATGTGGTAACATTATACATTATTTGTTTAAAGTACAACTCTGTAGGTCTGTAAATGAAATAATGAACTCCATGTCTCAGTTCAAACAAAGGATATAAATTCCTAAAATACATTAGTTACAGTTTATGAGACTTCATCTACCTATTTTTAGATGTATCATTCATCTAATGGATATCCATTCATATATAATATTATATAAAATAATAATATAAATTTGAACATTTAGGATATATGTATTTTAGTGATCATTTTACTATTTAATGACTTTTGCAAATTGATAGACTCTGTAGAATGTATTTAGTATATGTATGTGTTTTTGTGTGATAAATGTGTAATAAAAAAAGAGGCTAAAGTTACACTGCACTAAAAGAAATAATTTGTTTTAGAATTACACATTATTATAATGCGTTATATATACGTCATCTATGTCATTTAACAGATAAATAAATATATTTTATACGTTATAATTGTAAGTTCAATAAGAGAAATTCAATTATGTCCGATGTATACTATTGGGAGCTTCTATTTATGTATTTATACATTTATTAAGAGGAATGAGAGTAGTATTCATTATTGAACATGAAGAATTGAATCCTTAATAAAAACCTTACCAAACAAATATAAAAATAAATATAATCAAAATTAGATTTAATTTTCTTTTTATTTGTATTTCTTCAATTTTAATTTCTAAATAATTACATAATATAATGATCCATAAATATCTATTTAACTTTCTATTTGTAGTTCACATTTCTACCTTCAAATATTCTTCAAATACATGCATATATAGTCAGTAGAAAAAACTATGATTAGTTATCAATCTTATTGTATATAATTATACCTATTATTATATAATACATAATTAATTATCATTTCAGGTACTTATTAGCTCGACTCTTCATTTACATAGAGCTTATATGTTATCTCATGATATGAATCTATTCATATTTATATGTTTTTGTAGATATATATAATTAATTAATAAACGCACAAAGATATCACATAAATTACCAAAAAAAAAAAAAAAAAAATCTAAGGCTCGTAGCATTTTATACGAGCCTAAAAACGAATCTATTAATGATTTTTACTCATCATAGGAGGTTTTCAAGCATCTTTGATTTTTAGTATGGTCAGTAAAATAAATCGTTTTAAGAGTAATTTTTGAGTTAAAAAAAATGAAAATGTATGTACATTAAAACATCATTTCGATAGTGACAGAAGCAGAGAGCGGAGTTAATATAATAAAAGATTTTGATAAAATCATAACCACTCATACTATTGAGATAAAGAATTTAGTCTACACTGTAGTCTAATATAGACGATGCTTTAATAGTTTTAAGAAAGTCGTTCTTTGTAAAAAAAAAAAAAAATATGACAACATTAGAATTAAATAATGTTTATAGATTTATTTGTCTGTGAATATTTGTATTTTATAACTTATATTCAGATAAACAAGAAGAAAATAATGTTCATGCCAATGGTTTTTAAATATACTATTAAGTAATTTAAACAAAAAAGTTACAAAACCCGTTTTGAAAATAACTTTTGTATGTTTATAAGAAAAAATTATAGTACTATTAAATCGGTACAAACTTGTATCTAGGTTTTAGTTTATCACACTATTCCGCCATTATTTTTAATCACAAACTATTAAATAACCTCAAAATAGATACCTTTTTACACCTTTAGGCCCTTATAACAAAGTTTCCGAAAACTTTAAGGTCTAAAATCATGGGAAAAGCATGAAAACATACCTAAATAAAATAAAAGCATTTTTTAGAAGAGATTTACTCTTATATGTGTACTAATATATAAATAACCTTGAGCAATATTTACTCAAAAAATGGTAATGAAATCAATATTGCTCTTAAAATATACCCTCTGGGTAAAGTCAAATATCCTTATGAAAATGAATGAACAATAACCATTTTAAACAAAGAAACGAATAAATTTGTGTTTAATGTGTCACTTACTTCTACCCTACATAAAATTAAATATTATTGATCCTTTATCATTTAAAAAAAAAGTGTTGACGTTTGTTATCTTTGAACTTTGCAAAACCCATTTTTAAATTGATTATTTATATATTTTTTTCTACCACGGGTATAAATTGAATAAAAGGCTTGAGAAATACTTGAATAATAATTTTGAGGAATAAATTAAGTAATTTTGTGATCCCTTTGATATAATATTAAGACTTTCTCTTTAGTCGTCATGAAAATCCTCCATCTTGGCTTTCTTGAAATATTAATTATAATTATTTTTCTTCATATAACTATTTTATTTTAAGAGCTTAGCTCGTAAATGAGAAATAAATTACCTTATTGATATATTACATGTATGAAAATTTTGTAAACAGAGATTATTTTCGAATACTATGTATTTATATTTCTCATATTCTACATACAAATGATAATTGAATTTGTATTAGAATACTTTGGGATTTTCGAATAACACATAGATTTTTGTATTATTTTACCTATGTAAGCTTTTGTTATCATTCTTAAATAAATAATGTATTTCTAATCCGATTGATTCTCATTTGCATGATAAGTATGATTTCTAGTGTTTATTGGGGATTCAACTCGTGAAGATTCTCTGATGAGATTTGATATCTTGTATTAAGTCTTTTAATTTTTTTGTATAAAAGCTTTAGAATGACATTGCCTTCAATTTGATTTTCTGATCACTTTTTTATTTTTTTCCCATTTTCTAATTTGTTGATAAAGTATTCACTCTACACTATTGATCACTAATATGTCGACAAAAATAAGGAACTTGTTATGTCTATATGTAACTTGTAATTATATTTTTTTTTATAATTATGTGCTGAAATTATTTGATATTGAATAACTATGTAGGTATTGTAAAAAAAAATGAAATACAAATTTAAAGTGTTGATATCAAATATTGTTTAATAAATCAGAGGAGTAAGGCTGTGTTAGAGGGCTAATATATTTATCAAGTAAAGGAGACACATTTCCAAAAAAATTGAAGAGAACGTTTAAAAAAAAAAAAATTAAAATTTAGTATATTGCACAATTTGATGTCAAAGAGAAACAATTTATTCCAAACTAATAGGTCATTTAAATCCTAAAATGGCTAGATTTTACAACTAAGTTTGTTTTGGATCGATTAGGAACCATTAAAGGACAGCAGTTGATAATTACAAAACTAAGTTGTTAATTCATCGGCTACAGTATGTAAATTAGAATGCACCTATAACGTATATGCTTCCAAGATGGCCAACTTTCACACTGATGACGTCATGTGAAAACGCTCCATATAGTTCTTATACATATATATTTATATTGCTATATCAACCACAAGTAAATTGGAAACAAATGAATATTTATGATAAAATTAAGGGTTAATAATAATTTAAAGTACCCGTTGCATGAAGGAAATTTATTTTAATCAAAGATATATAAAATATTGTATAAAGGACTCCTTTTTTAACCTAGTCGACAAAAACTTCCCCATGGGACAAGTAGTGAATTATAAGATCAGTTTTGAATTTAAAATCAAGAAAATATTTTTTAATATAAAAAATCCTGCTTTTGAGACCATTTGGTCTACTTATATAAGAATGCCTTATTCACCAAATGCTAATGTAAATGAAACATTTTTCATATAAAAGCTTTATATGTAGTTTTTTTTTTAAAATAAACATAAATTATCCAAAAATATTCCATGAATCAAAAAATGTTTTTGAAATTTCTATATCTTAATCTGAAATTTGATTAAATTTGAATTAAATGTAAATAAATTAAGAAATGGGAGGTTTCTTGCTCCAAGGCTTATAGTTTACTCATTTTTTATATTTTTTTTCCTTTTTACAAGGGTGGTGGGGGGGGGGGAGATAAAATTACGTCGACTAGTCTTATCACTTAGAGAAAAGCTAAATAAATTATTTTTTTTTTTTAAATTCGTATTAACTGTATTGCCTGTTTATAATTAAAACTATTCTTTCTGGAGGACAAATACTTAATAAATTTGCAAATCATATCTGTAAATCAAAAAATTAGTTTATCTTGATGATAGTTCAAGGAAAAAAGAATAAATATGCAAGATTTACGCACTCATGCATCCTTATTCCAAGCTCCTTAAGCACTAAGTCACTCAATATAGAGTCGTAATGGGTAATTAAATAGGAGAGAGAGACATTCATGTGAATTCTTGAAGTGGATCCTCCCAAATACAATCATCCTATTTTTTGTTGAATATTGTTATGACCAATGATACAAACTATATTTTAACAAAAGCCAAACTAGGGATTTGAGAGTGGAGACCAATACTATGAGCAAACCTTTGAGGAGTACAGACCAAGAATGGACTAAGGCATTCTCAAAGTGGTGGTCTCAAGAACGACATCACTTTATACGGGTATAAAAATCAACATAGTCTAAAAATTCTACAAAAAGTGTTGAAATTTGATGCCTTTTGTAATGTAAATGTATTATTTATTCCCTGTTGATCATTTCTGGATTAAATTACATAATACGCTGGAGGGTATATGTATTTTTTGTGGGAGGTATGTACATATGTATATAGTAAAGCATTGTTTGTTTGTTTTTTAATGGGAAAACGCTTTGATTCTTAAAAAGATCAAAGCTTTTATTCTACATATAGGTATATGCATGCATAGATATTTATAATGATATATGTACATACATATATGTTATAACATTCCAATTTGTTTAATTTATCATTACAAAAACTTTAGAAAAAAAAACCGTGGGACACAACGTTTCATTAATCGATATTAAATAATAGATGAAAATATCTTTTCAACATACATGAATATGTACATTAATCGATAAGAGAGTAAAAAAAAGGATAATGGAAATGTTATTCAACTCCTTTAAAAGCATTGAAACTAATAAAATATTCATGTATGTAATTTGCAACCATTATGAGTTTTTTTTTTGTTGTATCTCCCTACTTAATAAAAAAGTAAATGATAATAAAAGGTTAATTGCTTTAAATCCCTTACAAATAGGAATTTACATAACCAAAATAATTTATTGTACACCTGTTTCTAAAAATAAATGGGTAGTTAGATAATATGTATGTATAATTGCTTATTATTAGCTTAAGTGACTTTACTTGCTTTTTATATCTTTGCCAAGTTCAATATTTGTTACTTTCAAATTTTATTATTTTTTTATCTGAATAGTAGAAATCGATTGATAGTGATTTTTGAGACCGGTACCCATGATTTGATGGTAAAAAAGTCAATATCCGATGAAATGAACAATAATCTTTTTGTTTTTTTAAATTAATCTTTGAGATTCTAGTAAAAATAACTAGACAAAAGTCTAAATCTTGTATAGTGCATGATCATCAAAGTGAGCCAAAACAAATGAACCTGCTTTGATTTCGAGAAATTATATCTTATAGTTTGTAAAACATGGGTTTAAAATTGGCTATAATCAATCGTTAAGTAATTAAAAACTTCTATATCTAATTTTTTAGTGAAAAAAAAAAATGATGATTTCGTTTTTCATTTTTAAAATTGGAATTTGTTTTTTAAGGGGCATAAAATATCGATAATATTCAGTAACTTTGATCAATTACACAATGTAACAAACCCTGGGATTACTGTGGCCTGAAATTGCGTTATAATGATACCAATTTATCTAAAACTGTTTTTAATAGCTCACCTATTCATGGATTGTGTAAATTTATTGTTGAATTTGCCGTTTTATTCCATGTATGCACAGTTAACAAACAGTGAAACAAAATAGTGAATACATATAGTATAAACCAAAATATTAAAATAAAAATTAAAAGTATTCTTATCATAAGAAGTAATTATTCAAAAAATGTTTCTTCCATCAGTTGATATGAATTATCTCATAAATTCCAATGGTAAGAACCATTAAGAAAAGAAATTAAGAACATGTGTCTGTCTCATTGATATTTTTTACAATAAAGAAATGGTTAAATAGTTTAATATTAACTATGAAATTCAATAATTTGTTTATTTCTGAGTTGTTATGATCTGTTTATGATTGCTTTTTAGTCAAAAATAAAAAAATCATAATTTATTTTGATTATTTAAAAAAAAAACCAAAAATTATTTAAAATAATGAGCCCAGCATGCACAGAATGGATAACTCAGCGTGTATGAGAGCATAAACCGTGTTAGGGTCACACGGATACGCTGTAAGTCCAGGATGGGACAAGTTGGAAATAAGTTGTTATGATATAATTAACAGTCTATTTTTTTATATATATATATTTATGATTTTATTAGACTATAAAGGTAACAGATAATATTGATTATAATGTATAATAGATTATAGATGTATGTTTTTATAAATCCGTTTGTCTTCATCCAATCATGTAATATTATCCATGAGAAGAATATAAACAGTGGAAAGTTAGTAAGACAAGATGAATTTGAACGCATCATCAATTAAACAAGTTAACAATTATTAAGTTTACATTATTCTTAACATTTTGCTAGATTCATATAAGAAAATTATTTTCATACACGAGCAAATATGAGACTTGTTTCCCCTGATAGTGTTACTACAAAAATAGATTCACGTAAGTATACAATAAAGAATAACTATTAGAAAGAGTTATGAATTATGATCGAGTATTCTGTAGACCTTTTTGTGCTCCTTGAAAGATGACTCATTCCTCTTTTTTTTTTCTTCTTCTTGCTCCCCACTCGTGTTCTTAAGACTTACTCGTTAATTAAACATGGCGTGGGAAAACAATTACAATTGTTTACCGTCGTTTGTGAATCAATTTAGTATCCCTATTTGTCTTTCGATAAGGCACATCACTCCACTTGGAACCGTCCCGCCAGATGGTCGAAGTGTAAATCCTCCTTTGGACTTTAGTTATGACTGCAAAGTGAGTATTTCGACTCACGCAATCGTCCATAGCGTTCTGAAGGCTACGAGGGATGTCCTCCAAACGCCGCGAAGCCATGAAGCCCTTCTTTTGGTCTTGCTAGTCAATGTATGGAAGCACCTTTGCCAGTCTCTTATTAAGAATTCCTGTCAGAATCTTGTAAGACGTGTTCAAAAGTGATATTGGCCTGTAGTATTTAATATTTTCTCCATTTTTGTTCTTTTTTAGAATAAAAGCTAGGGAGCCGGTGTTTATGAACGCTGGGACAAATCCCCGCTTAAAGATGTCTTGAAAAACTCTTGCAAGAATTGGGTCCAATTGTGGAGCGAAGGCTTTGTAGAACTCGAAAGGGAGCCCGGAAGGACCCGGGGATTTCAGCGCCTTTCGATATGCACGAATAAAATCCAGGATTTCCCTCTCAGTGATCGGTGAGTCGATATCTTTCATATACTCACTTTCTTTGGAGAAGACCAGTCTCCTTCTGTACCAGTTACTTTGCACTCATAGAACAGAAGAGGCTTCCACTCTTCTGGATCTTTAATTATCCTCCATTTGAGGCAAAATTCGCGTACGTTTTCTGGCGAGCAGTCTGCACATTCGTAGAGGTTTTTATAAAATCTGCAGGCCTCCTTCGAAACTTTTTCCGGGTCCTCGGACTCTCCACCCGGGAGTCTTAAGGCACTCAGTTTTTTTCCCTCTCAGTGGCCCCTCAAGATGTTTGAAAGAAGTCTTGCCTCTCATGTTGAGATCGACAAGCTTCCTTTTCATTCGTATCATCGTCCCCGTAATTAACAGTCTATTGAGTCAGAGATCATTTTGAGTTTCAAATTCATATTTGTTATCATGTGATAGAAGGATTTGCATTCAGCCAGAAATTCAAAGCCAAGTTATTAAACCATCCATATTATTTTATATTTTTTAAATTTATAATTAGAAGAAATAAACTCGGACGCATACAGTATAAATTCTTGCTTTATCCAACGAATCAATTAGAAAATATCATTAAAACTCAAACTAAATCCTAGATGAGATGTAATCAAAGAAAAATTTCATTAAAGCTATACATTTATTTATAGGTAATTCGGGAGTATTAGAGTGTCAAAATGAGGTCAAAGACCAACTAAAAAGAGAGTGCTGGTCACAAAAGTGATTAGTTGCTCTTTTTTCCCTTATCTTGCAAAATTATCTAGAAATATCGCAAATAATAATAATTTATTTGTCTTCATTGTCCTAAATATTATATATGTAAACTTTACTTATGAGAGGATTCTTACATACCAAAGTAAAATCGTTCTACCCTTAATTGCATGCATTGGAATATTTTATTTAACACTTTGGTTTTTATTCAAAGTTAGTATGAAAATTCTTTCTAAAATTTTGAAGTAGAGAGAACCACGCTTGTAAAAACATCATGTAGATTGTTAAAATCGTTTTTACATCTTTTGAAAACATTTTAATACTCCTTGATGCCTATATCTTTGATTTTACGAATTTCAAGAAAAGTTTTGGTGTATTTTTTCTTACTAAAATGAGTCACTTATTTAATAGAATAAAAGGAATTATGATGGACTTTCAAAACAATTAACTATTGTAGGACTACAAATTATCTTTGAAGGATATTATTAATGTTCTCCCTCTTTTTCTTATTAAAAAAAGGATAAAAACCAAGCAGAAAAACATGTGTATACTTCTTCTAGCGTGCACCAACCTAAACAATGATCCCTCAATAAATTAACACAATTTTCGAATTAGCTTAAGATAAATATGATAAACAATTTGAACTGATATTGTTATTTTAACTATTTGACTTAGATAGTATTTTTTCAGTCTAAAAAAACCCCAATGATATCTCAATAACTATTATTACTAATTTCGGAACTGAATCAATCGATTTAAAAAATTAATTTTGGTATTAATCAGTTTATAACTTTTCTTATCTATTATATTTTATGCAAATTGATGGTTTTTGGTAATTCAGAAAATATTAATTCCACATGAAGGGTAGACCTTTTTTCAATGTAGACATATAATTAGTTTAGCAGCGCAAATAAATACAATTTGAAATAGATATAAACTGTTCCTTAAAATCGATTTTTTAAAACATTTGTTGGTTTTGTTGGTATATTTTCGACTCCTTTTATTTGCTAACGTGCTAGAGTCTTATAAATCGAACTTCTTTATGAAAAGGAGTATTTACAATGAATAAATAAATTTCTTATCAAATAATTGTATTTCTTCCTCTTTTAATATAAAAATTACTTTTGGTAGCTAATATTATTGAAAAGTACATATTCATATAAGTACGTACATACATATTAAGTACTCGTATGAAGATATTGATATTTTATTAATATATATAACTAGAGTTGATATTTTTACTATTTGTTTTCTAGTTCATAGAAGTAGATTGATTAATTATATTTAAAGAAATGAATAATTCTGAAATGCAGTAGATATTTGAATATAGAATCTCTAAAGGTGTTCGGAATTAATTTTAATTTTATTGTGTATTTTGTCACTTTTTGTAGGTAGGATTGAGCGAGTATTGTTCCAACACCAAGATTGGTATCGGTATTCGAATACTTTTTGACAAAAAATAATACTAAACTTGATTAAGGGAAATTTACATGCACTTAGCAAGTTGTTTGAAATATTATTTTATTTTTTAAGGAGGAAGGGGAGAGAGAGAGAGAGTTCAAGGCTTTAAAGCAAAGTGGTAAAACGACAATCACGTGATCCATTTTTATACAAACTTGTTTGGCTATGAGACTTTTTTTCTCTGCTAGAGGCACTAAGGAGGATGCCATAAATTGCTCTATAACTATAAGTGGGTTAAACTTAGTACCTAGGAGCACTATTTCAAAAATTGATTGATACAAAATAATATAAATTACTTGGAGGTGCCCGAAAAGGGCCTCAGTGAAGTTTTAAAAACCAATGCCAGTTTTTCAGATAGGGAAGACAAGATGTACTCTGAAGCGTAAAGTGAATCATTATGATTGGTTGTGTCAGTTAAAAGTCAAATCAGCAAACTTTGTTGTCTTTGATTCCGTATATTTAAAATACGTTTTAAGCAAAATGATTGGAAAAAAGGTTGCATCTCCATTGGAAAAAGAAATAAAAATGGAGAGAACCAATAGGACTATAGGATTCTTTTGTCTGACACAAGGACCTTTACTCTAAGGAAAACCTCCAACACTCCGACTATTGACCCAATCATCAACTACGATGCTTATGCTTAGGACAGTAGATTTTTTATCAATGTTCAAATTAATAGGTCATCACAAGGTAATTCATCCCTTGTGTAATGAAGAAAAGTTATGTTGAAAATTGTATTTCTACCATTCAATATTCAATGCTCAAAAATGTCCATTCAGTCAATGTATTTGGTAAACAAGAGAATTGAGACTCAATTTAAGATTTAAATAAAGTAATTGAATTAAGATGGATTACGTAGGCTGTCCACCATAAAACCAAGTACTCAGAAGACTAATATTTTGACTTGTTTAAACTATAAATTATGATATGATTTGGATAAAAAGATTGACGGTCGGAGTAAATCTTATTCATTTCCATTTGAGCATGTAAAGAGTTCGCCATGAAATATAAGTCCATATTTTCACTCCTTCTTGGGCCTCAACTTATATTCAATTATAATTCCTATAAATATTTGTAATTTGTGCACAGTTTTGCTGTTTTGTAGGTTTGGTATACAATTGAGTATTTTTTATTTGGGAGAATTTATTTAATACGGCATCAATTTCCTTAGCTTCAGACAGAGGCTTGTAAATGAAGCAATAAAGAATTGTACTTAATATTATTTGACTACCGTATTTTCTGCACTATAAGGCGCATCTCAAAGCCTTCATTTTTTTCAAAAACTGAACATGCGCCTTATATATGGATCAATATTGAGTCTATCTATCTATGCATATCTAGTGTATGCGTAACGTAAACCCAACGTATACTGTAGCGCCTTATAATGCGGTGCCGCCTTATAGTGCAGAAAATACGGTATTTAAAATGAGATTGTCTATACTATACCAACTTCAACCAATGTTTATTTCCCCTTCTAAACTTAATTTGTTCAGGATTTCATATTTTAAGCGTATTTGATTGGTAAATTTGCACATTAAATTAGTATTTAAATTTATTATCAATACAAACAGGATTCTTAATCAGCTTGCTTTAACAAGTACAAATAGACATGCACAATACCCCGTTATTTACAAATGAAGTACATTAATTATATTTTATTTTATACCTCCTTCAAATATTTTTCTTGCTTAAATTACATAGCAAAACTCTTTTGTTCAATAATACTCGCCCTATTTAAGGATATAGATATAAATAGCTACCTTACTTGCAATTATTCAAAGTATATGACCTCTTTAATCACTCTAATGGCCTTTCAGTGCCGTTGCGCTTGACATGAATCAAATTTAAGTATGTAAGTTAAAAAAATTGGAATCAAGTGTTTTTTTTCTTATGAAGATATGTCATAGAGAAATTTATGACTTGAAATACATGTTAAGTATGAGAATGCGTGAGAGAGTTCATATTGAGGCCAACAGAACATTTTTTATTATTCAATGAGAGAAAAGGGTTATATTGGAGCATCTGGCAATATTGTTATTTACCTATTAAGTTAATCCTGAAATGCTACAAAGAATTAACAAAAGTTGTTGCAAATAAGTTTGTATTGCTTTTGCAGGCAAAATAAATCATAATGAAGACTGAAAAAGGAAATGTCAAAAGGTTTTCTTCCTAATCATGTTTTATTAAATTTTTTATTTTAAAAAAATATGAAAATATTCGAATTAGCAAATATTTATCTATTAACACAGTTGAATGTATTTAACATATTCTGAAGATAATCACTTTGATATAAAACCAGAATATTAAGATTTACACAGAGTCTCAAAGTGAAAATCAAATATTAGATTTGATTTTTACACATTACCTTCTGCTACAAAATTTGCTTTCTAATTTGTATTAAAAACCAGGAGAATGTACGGGAATGATTAAAAAATAAAAATAAAAGTAAAATATATGTAAAATACCATTTAAGACTTCACAACAAAAATTGTAAGCCATGATAAAGTTAAGTAATAACAAGTTAATTATTAAACTTTTTAATGATGTATTTAAAAAAAAAATATCTTAGAATTAAATATGTACATACATAACATATGTTTGCAAATAAGAGCTCTAAAAGGAAAAAAAAAGTTTCTTGATGTGAAAATTGATGTAGTTACTTCGATATATCACTCCATGTACCAAAATTCTGTACAAAGTTAATGAATTGAGTTTGAAAACACCCTATTTTTGTGCATAAAAAGCAGAGGACAAAATATTGTGTTTGAACTAAGTCTTTGCTACTTTGCCGAGTGTGCAAGTAATTCCAATTATAAGATATTCGTAACAAAAGTATAAGTTTAAGTAAACTACTAAATAACCTGAAAAATACACACGAGTAAGCACTTTAGATTTACCGTTCTAAAAATCAGTGTATCAGACTTGTGAAAATAGTTAGACCCTGTACTTAAACTATGGATAAACTAAATAGTAAATCATGTTCACAAATTAAAAGGTGTATATACATATTGCATATATCAGTGGTAATTATTAGAGTTGGGATTTGAAGATCTAAAACATGGCTGGTCTGAGCTTTTATTTCTTTTCGATTGGTCCAACTGATTTTATATATTTTTCTCTTTTCTTTCCTCCCTCTCTCTGAGAAAGATAAGTGAGGGAAAGTACATATTAAATAAGAAACGATCCAGTTCTAGTAATTACCAATAAAAGATACTTTGTACCTACTTTCTATATATATTAATTACATATTATATATTAGCCTATCAATAATTTACTCTACATTACTTATAAAAATGTAATACTTCAATGATAAAACTTGTACATATAATTCATTTTCTTAATTTTATTTGACCATTTCATTGGTTCATGCATAATTATCTAAATAACTTGGTTTAAATCATACTTTTTTAAAATCAATTGGTTTAAATTTTAATTTAATTCAGGGTTGGCTGATTTAAACAGATTTTATTTTTTAATACTTGAGGTTTATCAACTTTACAGGAGTAAATAATCTGGTGGGTGTTTTTAGACCACATGTTGTAATTATGAGAGCTCTGTCCTTGAACTTTAATTGTCAAAATGTGACCCTCAAAATTTCTTTTGTAGGTTCTGGTAATATAGCTTTCTGTTAACTGGTACAGGATAATTACTCTGTAGAAAAATAGTTGTATGTATAATAATTAGAAGTTTATGAAACACTGTTCTCTTAATAAAAATTCTTATTTATTGCCATGGCTATTGATGGTAAAAAGACAGATAAGATTTTTTTCATAGTTCATGACTAGCTTAGTTTTTATCGAATGAATGTTTTGAATAATCCCACAAATTTCCGGTTTTTAGGACCACCATAAAAATTTCAAGTTGCCATTACTTGTTTATTTAATAAAAAATCCCTAGGGCTCAAATTTATACATTCCCTTATTCTACAAACATGTAATAAACTCTAAAGGATATAAATTAAGCCATTGAAGAAGTGAACAAAATTTTTACATATATTCTTTATGAAAAAAAATTGGAATCTTTTAATATAATTCTTTTTTTTTATGATTATAGCATTGCTTATTTGTTATTTTTAGTCCGTATTCAATAGCACAAGGATGAAGAAATCCCTAATGCAGAGAGTTTTTTTTTTTTTTTTTTTTTTTTGGGGGGGGGGGAAATGTAATAATAATTGGTAAGTCTCTAATATTATATACACATAGATAGAGAAAGGGAAGGGGGTAATGTGATCAAGAAGAAGGAGAAGAAATAAGCGTCCTATCACTATTCGTGAAGTTTTTTCTCTCTTCGTAGAGAAAAAAGAAATAATTTGGAAAACGTTTTAAAGGAAGTATGAGTAGTATCCTTCGATACATCAGCTATTGAACAAGTGTTCACAATGTCAGTCTTTGTCTAGAGCACAAAAGTTTGTGCTGTTCAACCCTTTAATTATAAAAAAAAAACACCCGACGAAGTGAACGACATCTTCCTAAGTATCTTGCAGTGCAAATCCTTTCAAGAAGTTAAGTCATCGCTAAATTTACCTACTTTACTCTCTCTCTCTCTCTCCTCTTTATAACTAATAAGGCATTGAAATGGCTTTAGAAGTGAGTGAACTAAGTCGTCATGTTTCAAGCTTTTCTGGAACTCGAAGTAAGGCATCTAACGGATCTGAGGGAGGGACACTACCGCCCTCTGGAAATAAAAATACACGAAAGACAAATCTGCATCACCGTTGGCTCGGTTGGCTCCGAAATAGTCGATGCAGTCGAAATGGTGGAAGTGTGCTAGGGGATAAGTTTGGACGATTAAGTGAGTCTGTTCCCTCATCGACTGAGAGGGAGGAAATTGAGCGATTAAGCATATCCGTCACAAATGATCCTTGGAAACCCGTTTTTACCACTAAAGTCCCAATTAATTCAGGTGAAGGTAAGCAAGTATCATACTTCTTTACTTAAGTGTACCTAGTTTAAATAACCCTAATGGGGGGAGATAAAGGGGATAAGAAAAACTGACTCAAAAATATTGTAATGCCTTTGGGTTATAATCTCAATTTATTTTATCATCCATTAAAAAAATAATTATACATATAGTATATAAAAATAATTGCTACATCCCGACGACAATTAGATTAAACGCTATTTTTGGATATTTATACACATTTAATTCATAGAAAATGCAGCTTACTGTGTAAATCAAGTATAAATGCAATGAATTGATCAACTTTAGAGTAATTAAAGTGACTTTAATGAGTCCTTTCTACAGATGACTTATTACATCATTTTTTTAAAAGTCAGGCATATTTTAAAGTATTTTTAAGTCACAGGTTTATTCAGGTATACGTTTTTATAAAAAAAAAATACATGTACATATATTTATGAGTATGAATGTATATATTGTCCTTCCAATAATATCAATGACAATAGGCCTATATCATGTAATTATCACTGACAATATAACACAAAAAAAGAAATAGTCATTTTGACTGTAGGAAAAAATCTTTTTAATTCATTTTAATATCAAAATATGTTAATTTTCTGCTTATTTTATTTTATATATATATATATTTTTTAAAAATATTTTATTAATTAACGTAAATATGTTTGTACAGGCAAAAAATAGAGATAAGAGAAGCAGTAGGAGTATTCTTTTGTTTATATCATTTTATTTTAGTCTTGACGTTTTGTTTATTCCTTGTTACTTTCTGACATTTCCCTCTAATTCATTCCATTCTCTTGTCATTGTATCTTTACACAATTTGTTAATGTCTTGAGATTAACGAGGCTTTCACTTCCGTATAAAAGAATTTGTGCATAATTATCTTAGAGAGAGAGAAAAAAAAAGAGCATATTTGTTACCATTCTTCCAGAAATGACATTATTAAATATTCATCATTTTCATCATAATTTCCTACCCAAAGAAAATGTATATAGGTAAAAAGAACTTCAAAAAACATCCTTTTCTGCAAAAATTTTTGCAATCAAGTATTATCATTTTTTAGTGGTTTGTGGGTTCATATTGCATCTTAATTCATTTCATACTACTTTCAGTTTTTTTTATATGTGACCTTTAATATCCTGATTCTGTCTTATTATTTAATAAAAAAACAACAACATTATTTGGTATTTTTTGTAGATTTTTATCTTATGCTGTAATGATTTAAATTACAGTTTAACTCTATATGAAATAAATATCGATAATACTTTTCAAAATTATTGAAAGTATTGATACTGAATCATTGATTATTTTTACAAAACCATTCTTTCAAAAAATAATTGGCTGGATATAAAGTACTCATCAATGTATTCCCTATATTAAAAAAGAAAAAAAAAACTCAATTCGACTTAATTTTTTACTTACTATAACAAAGAATGATAAATAAAATATATTGCCCATGACATGCCCAACTTAAAATGAACTCGGAAGAAATTTGAAGACTCGATAAAGATATTGAAGGATTTGAACTTGATTTTTAATTAAGGTTTGTCTTGAAATTTGACTTGGGTTCTACTTGTACACACAATAGAGGGACTCTCTCCCACCTTAGGTGGTTAGTTCATTCCTTCAAATTACTTAAGGACGTTATTCTTCCATCATTTAATATAATGTCCACAATAGCTAATTTGCGTTCAAACAATCAGTGTTAAGATCACTAACAAGGAACAAAACTTCTAGAAAAATGATAGCTGGATCAAAAATTCATGTGTATGTTTTGTCCATACTTTTGTGCATTACTTTCAATGCATAAAGTATTGATATTAATATGTTAATGATATACAATGAATTATCCAAAACACATTATACCTTCAAACTTGTTTTTCATAATATTAATGTACATTTTGGTGTCCAGTCTTCAAAAATAAACAGGCATGCATTGAATGTATAATTATTTATTCCCCCCCCCCCCACACACACATCTACAGTATTTTCTCGTATGATAAAAAAATATACTTTACTAGAAAAAAAAAAAAAAGATAACAAGTAATTATTGCAAAATCATGTTGCTAAATTGTAAACAATGATATCTCATAGGATGCTTCATGATGTAAACAAATACCACTACTTTAGGATGGAGGATGTGGCTTTAGAAAGCCATTTGTTAAATCTGATATTTATATTTGATTTTTTCATATTCTTTTAAGAATATCTTCCTATATTTTCCCCCTGAGCAGTAGAGTCTTCTTAATCGTTATTCTTTTGATCTATAAATTTGAAAACATAAATATATATATATACCTATTTATATATATTAGTCCTTTCTAATACCATTTTTGCCAAATAAAGAATATATATTCACATAGATATATATTCAAAATATCATGATTGGAGTATATACAAATGAGTAAGCTTCTTTCAAACTAATAGCATAATTTATCCATTTTTTATCAGCATCCACAATTAAATTTATCTATTGTCCAATTGCCTAACCTTGAAGTTCAAATGCAGTTTGTAAAAAAGTTGTGTGTATAGATTGTTTTCACATTATGTCATCAATATAGGTAGAAATTGGTGAGCATAAACAGTCAATCAAAATTTTTGATAATAAAAACACTTATTGCTCTAAGATTGAAAAAATAGTGACTTACTCCTCTGATTTGGGATGTCTCAATAAAAACCTAAATACATATATTCTGTACATCAAAAATATCCCTCTCTCTTTATTACATCTTAAGACTCTAATATTTAGACAACTATGATTATGTATTTAGGTCATTTTTAGTGGTTGATTTTAACTTATGTACTCACATGTTTTTTGGTATTTCATTTTTGTTGTTGTTTTTACCTTTGTACTTATTATTGTGTATACATATAGGTTGAAAGGTGTAGAAAATACTTTTAAGTGTTCATTGATATCTTGGTAATCTTTTCTTTTTTTTTAAATAAAAAATTCTTTTAACCTGATACGGATCTTTTAATAAGCAACAAAGAACAGTATTCAAAAGTTATATTTTTTCTCACTTACTTGTTTGCAGAAAAATAAATAAATAAAATACCTAGAAACAATTTACAAGGAGCTTTTGTTACTATGTTCACAAAGATGGGATGAACTTTCGTTCCAATGACTCAATCATTAATTCATGTACAATAAAAGATGGTGTTTAGGAATTATATTTTTTATAAGACACGACATCAAAAATGTAGTTTTTGGAAAATCAGTTTTAATTTGATATTTATCTGATTCAGGCAGTATCTACCTATTTGAAATTTTAATGTTTTATCTCTGTCACGAAAAGAAAAGGAAAAAAGGCTCAAAATCAGTTCGAAGTGTGCCAGTGACGTCATTCTCTCCAATAGTTGGACAATTTTTAATTCAGTTGTGTGTCGGGATGCTCAGACTGAACGATATTTAGTTATAGTTGATAAAATTGACAGCTGACTTATAAATACACTTGTAAATTATCTTGCTAGTAGGATAATGCCTTGCAGTTTCATAATTGTTTGTATTTTTTTCAATATTGACTTTTTAATTAATTCTATTCTTCCCAAAATAAAACCATTTCAAAATAAAATGTTTTCATATTAACTTTTTTCGAGATTGAGTTAATCTAAATTAAATATAAAAACATTATAGAAATTGACATTAAATTTTAAGTGAAATTAATTAAATTTTAGATGTACTTTTATGATTTTTTCTTACTTAAAAATGAACTCAAACTTAGGAAAAGAGTAAATAATAACGAAAGTATTGAAAATTAAAAATTTTATCATTCATTATTTAAACAGAATAATAATAGACTCGTGCCCTTCGCGTCAAAGACAAAAAGTACTACGGGGGGTGTCAAATAAAAGGTCTACAATTTTTAATAGGGTTTTCAGGAGTATAATGCACCAATGCATTCATTGAATAAAAGTATAATTCATTTTCCCTTTGCTTTATACCGTTGCATTATTCCCTTGTAAATAAACAAGGCTTTCTCTTTTTCTTTCCCTTCTTTCAAACGTTTATTTATTCATATGCCTACCTATTGCGATATTAAATATGCATGATGATGATGATGCCTGTAAGCCTTTCTAGACATTTCATAATTACTTTGAATCTGACAAAAGTAAAATAATATAAAAATGATAAAAGTACATGGATATATTTATCAAGCAAAATGGACAGACAAAGGAATATTTTACTAGGTATATCTCTCTATCTCTCTCAGTTTTCATCTTCTTTAGGGTAGCCTTTCATACACTTTCTATAAAAAAAATAATAACAAAACAAAAAAAACAGCATCATAAATCTCTCTTCTAACCAAAGAAATTGTCATGCCAGTTGATAAAAATGGCTCTTTTTTTTTTTTTTTTTGAAAAAACATTGCCTCACTTTTTATTTTGTATTTATTTATACACTTTTTTGTATTTTTTTCCGAGTACTACATTACTATACATACATACATACATATGTAAAAAAAAAAATACTATCTAGTATATAAATGAACATTTGTAAAGATAGAATAAAAAGAGTTACATTTGAAAGGTATAATTAATTATACAAATGCAGAACTATATTAAAGATAAAAGAAGAAAAGCAGACGATATTATGAACATGTATATATATATAGTTAATATCTATGCTCTAATTCACCTTTATTCTTTTTGGGATGTAATCTGGTACTACCTTTGTATTTCAATGCAATACTTTGGTAGTATGTAATAAGAAGAAAAAAAAGCAAGCCTATTTATAGGCGGATAGATATATAATTAGATATATGTATTCATCATTCGTAGAGAAGAAGATAAAATATAATAAAATAATTGACGACTTCATATCTCGCCACAAATGTTTTTCAAACCTGAGATTCCATTATAACTAACTTATTATATACTAATAAAATAGCAAGAGGCTTTTATTAGTTTGCATATATATAAAAAGTTTTTAGTCCGATCCTAATATTTGTTTTTGAACATTGATTGCCATTGGTTTTATGATTTCTTTTGAGTTGAGAGCACACAAATCATATTTATGTTTTGGTACTTGAAGAAGAAGATGAACAAATTCTACAAATTATGCCCAGGATAATGGATTATTTAGAGTGTTTAAGAGCAAACACTGTGTCAAGGGTACATTCAAAGTCTAAATTTGAATGAGTCTATCTAATTGATACAAAAAGAGGGATACCCCCCCCCCCCTCACACAAAACAACAACAAACAAACTTGTAATGTATTTATATCCATCCGTCAAGTGCTTATAAATACAATCCAAAAAATAATATTTGACTAATAATTTGTCAAAAAATATTTGAAAAATGATGTGACGTCATCATTTTTCCTATCAATAAAAACACTCTATTAATCATTTCATCATGTTTATACCTAGTCATTTCAACTTTTTTAATATCTTTTTTCATTTAAAAAAAATATAAAGACCCTTTTTTGACAACTAATTTGTGTTTTAAAAACTCAACGGTTATTTCTCACCTGATTATAATTTTTATAAAAAGGTTATGCTCATATTTTGAATTCTGATACGCACAAATATTTTCAAAATTTAATGACTAATTTTTTCCCTTGATTTAACAATAATATAAGAAACCGAGAAGAAAAGACAATTGGGTATCCCATATAAAAATGGCCTTAAAGATATATAACCCAGTGAAATGATAAATTATTCCATATGATCTCATCTCATTATCAGTTGATCCCTCAAAAGACATTAAGTATATTCGTCGATTTCCCTGGGATATAAAGTCCTATGTTCAATAAGGAGGTATTTTTTATGCTCAAATACATTTATTGTAGACACATTCTAATAAGTGATTGCCTTGTCTTTGTTCATATATTCATTTCAGGCATCGGAAGAAATAACCAAGAAAATTTATAAAAGCTTGTATTTCCATACATAATATAAATATGAAGATAATTTCAATGCATGCTTAGTTTTAACAAAAATGGAATCAAGAAAAAAAAAGGCTTTTTTATTGTTGGACAGTTTCATAAAATGATTTATGAAATGAGAGAAAAACAGTATATACAAATAGTAATATTAATTATTGTCATAGAATTGTTATTTGTATTCTTTTCTTGATTTGGCTTTTTTTTTCAATGTTTCTTTTAAGAGCTAAATTTTTAGGAAGCAGTTCTTTTGTACTATAACTTTTGATTCGATTCATTCTCCATCTCAATTCTAATGCCTTTCAATATATTCCTACTGATGTTATTTTGAATAATAACTTTGAGTTCAAAAACATCTGTATTGCTCAACCAGGTTATACAAAATCATGTGATGTACCTACTAAAAAAAAAAAAAAGAACACGTGAAAAAATCAAAACGGATCAATTTCACTCGGTATTGTGATCTGAATATTAAGTTTTATTTCTATGTATATGTTATGTATGTACATCGAATAAAGTAAATGATTTAAACAAAGCCTTTTTAAATGGCAAAGGTCAAAAAAGGCAATGTGAAGGAATTTGCAATTGTATAATTTACTTTTAAAATAGCTATAATGACTCATTTTACATCAATCATCATAAAGGGGGTTATAATATACCCATGTGCATGCCTATATGGTATCGATCCTAATTATTTTAAAGCCTACATGCATGATTTGCAAAACATAACACAAAATAGAATATTTTTATCAATGTAACAAATTTATGCATAAAAAACTTTTTTCATAACAAAATACATATTATGATCTAAGTATAATATATATATATATATATATATATATATATATATATATATATATATATATAAATGAATGCAAAGAAATTCCATGCCTTACTTTCACATATAAAATGTACAGGGTTATATAAAAGTTTTAATTATTTCATAATTGGAGCTAAAAAAAAATTACGGTTAACCAATCAATGTGCAATCTTAAGCTCAGCCCAGTTCAATTTTGTCAAAAGATATAAATTGGGATGAACAAAAAACACTTCGATTTTCGTCATCATGTACCTTTTTAGGAATGCAGTTAAAGCTCTTTACAATGAAGGAAATTTACTGGAGTCTAGATAACTCCATAAATCTAAGTACCGTATACGTACATATTTCTGTATTCATTTTAGCAATAAACAGAGTGATTAAGACATAATTAATCCATACAGATAGGTGTAGGGTATCTTCTTTTTCCCTTTTAACAAACCATTCTCCTGAATTCAAATATACCAGTATATAATTTTTTGACACATCCAAAAATATTGTGTTTTTGTCTTTGTACACAGAATGTTACTCATATCTATTCATGCAGAGGAAGTATTACAGAGAAAAAGACAAAAAATAGAATCCATAAGTCCATTGCACATTAAGATGAATTGTTCCCTAACTGATGAAGAAATAAAGTATATGAAATAACAATTTATTGATTTTATGTCAATATCAAGAGTTGATTTAAGGCCTAAATTAAGAAGAAGAAGAAATAAGAAAAGGCCCTTCATAATGGTCTAAGCTATTAAGATAAAAGTAATGTATGAGTAATGTAATATATATATATATATATAGGCATATAAGTATATTGGTATATGACTATTATTAAACTGATATATCTCTAAAACTATAGCAGTGCAACAACAACAGCCCTTTTAATAAAATCCTCATTTTTAAATGTATCACCCCAGTCAAAGTATGCTTCATTGGGCTTAGCTACGGAAAAAGACAAAAGAAAATACATATTATGATCAAATAAACAAATACTTTGATCCTTTTCCCTCCAACACATTTCAATTGTGATAGCGAAGCAATCATTTTATATGATTTATTCTACTATATGTGACACATACAAGAAAAATTCTACGAATTCTATCAAAAATTACAAAATGGTATAAACTGCGCAGTAAATGCATGTACGTTAATTTGTCTGTCAGTTTAATAAATTGTAAGTGAGATCAAAGAGAATTCAAATTAGAAGAAGAAAGGAAAAAGAAAGAGAGGACAAAGAAACGTCTTTTTTTTTAAATAAGTGTGAGAAATTTCATTATTAGTATTAGTATTTTTTTTTTCTATACAAAAATGCATTTATTTCACAAGTTCTTAAAGAAATTGTATGGATGCGCATTCTACCTACTACATTCAAATTTGTTTCAATGTATGTATTCTTAAAAAATCAAAAAATAAAAGATATATATATATATGTATATCTATAAACTGTATGTAAACTAAAACTTAAATAAATCTCTAAAGAATATATATATATGTAGATTATAAGAATATTATTACATTATGCAAATATGTAGACTTTTTGAAAAGTCCAATACATATCATTTATCCATTAACAAATGAATAAGCTTCTATAGTAATCAAAAGAGTGCTTATTTTATCAAAATATAGTAAATATACGTACAAAAGGCTTTCTAAAATATAATTTTGATGTATAAAAAATACGTAGAAATACATATATGTGTACATATGTAAAAATGAAAACGCTCATAGAATACACTTTATAATTTGAACAATTTTAATTTATATACCTCTCAATATGATCATTCTCTGAGAGCTTTTCAATATTATTTTCTATGTAAGGTTTTTATACGATATTTTTGGTTCTTTCATTATTATAACATATATTATTGTTTCTATATTCATTTACTAAAGTTGATATTTAGTCCATTTATTTTTGCTCCAGCCTGAAGGTATTTCTTCTAGACCGACTTTTCACTAGAGAATCGATTTTCGATGGACCAAAATTCAATCATTTTCCAACCTCTGAACGTTGTTTAATGTAGAACATCGAAATGAGTTCTCACTCTAGAAATTTGTATGGACTTAGTCACCTATTCATTCAGAAATTATTATTTCAGACTAATGTTTCTATATGAAGACCGAATTTTCTATTAATGTATGAGAGCCATTTTTAGCAATAGTGTTTTCACGATCGATTCATAGACCAAATTAGATCTGTTTTAAAATTACTATTACTATTTTGCAACGGTTCAAAATTACCGGACTGAATCGTAACATTAGCATTTACCCATTTATAAATATTTATTAATAGGGAGTGATTGATATTATATTAAATTCAAAAAAATCAAGTAGGATAAAAGGATATTTTGTTGACATCTCATGCAAAATAAAATACGATCAAAAGCAAAAATGACTGATATATGTACATATATTCTGACAAATAATTTATTTTTGCATTTAGAACCAAAATGAAGTGACAGACGACTTTGTACCTACATAAACTCGAAATAGGTAATATTCTTTCTGCATTGATTGAAACATTTTTTCGAAATAATAAATGCTCAATCATTTTTTTGAGGCATAATTTTATAACGAAATGCTGCAGAAAGTATCAAAAGAATTCCTCCTCCAAAAAAAACCCCAATATATTGAGCATTTGAACAAATTGACTCTGAAGTTTTTCGACAAGGGACTACCATTTATGAGATCCCATAAGCTAATCGAAAGAGCTATAGGAATTGTTGAGGGAAACATTGATCTGGTGAAACAGACCCAACTCAGTTCTGAACCTCTGCAATGATTGATTCCTATTCTGTAAACAGAAACATCTTCTTCAGAAAAGAAATTTTCAATGCCATGAATATGTTGAGTTTAATGTGCAGAGAAAAATCAAACCAATCACAGAAAAAGAGTTTCACAACCAGCCAAAAAGACGCTAGGAACTTTGTCCTTACAGGTGGAGAAAACACTTAATATGAGTTTATCCATATAGAACTGGTTATATTCAAATTTTGAGTTTTATGATAGGTCAATTTGTATTGATTTACCAAGTTGCTTTCTCTAGCCCAACAGTTGAAAGTTATTTCAACGTCTCTTGCATTTCTGTATTCCTTTTATTCTCAATTTTCTTGTCTCAAAAATTTGGTAAATGGGTATGTAGCCTCTTCCAATGAAAGAATAAAGACCTATCTGTTCAATAATACTGATAACCAACCATTGAATGAACTTATTTGCATATGTATTTACATCAATGCAGATATATTTTTCTCGCATTTTTTTAATAGATTTTTTTATTCCTTTTTTTTCTGCGTCCGAGTAAGTCTGTTTCTCTCTCTCCCTGATATTATTTTATATAAAACAATATGCGATAATATGTGAAGGGTCTACTAAATATGTGTAGTGATTATTATTACTAATATTTTTAGAACAAGGTGTATATGTATGTATATTTATATAGCTATTTGTTCTTGTTTTTTTTTATAGCAAATAGCCTTGACTTTTCATTTTCCTTTTTTTAAAAAAATCTTATTATTTTTTCTCGTCTTATTCTTGATGAAAAGAGCGTGCTACTATCAGATAACAACTCTCCTATTCAGAGTTTATAATAATGATATTGCAAAAGTTAAAAGAGATGAGTGACGTCACAGAACGTTTCACATGAATAAATAGATACACACATACAAAGAAAGGACATGTAACGTCACATTATGGGCTTTCAAACAAACAAACATACATAGATATAAAAATATATTTTTATTATAAAAACCAAATTAATCAAGGCGGAAAAATAACCAGAATTGATCAAGTATAAAAATTACAAACTGTGCAAAAAGTAAGGAAAATATCGCGCTGTTATTATATTTATTTATCTCACAAGTTGGGAGAAGTTACATCAATTACCCAAGGAACCATTAGATAACGGTCAAATAATTCCCTAAGGCTTTTCTTATATTTTATTTTAAAATTAGAGCTTTCATTTATGGTTGGGTGAAAAAAAAAAAGGAATTGTACTCGCATGTGTATGTAATAACTAACATTATCCAGTGAAAATATTAAATATAGTTCACAATTTAATAAATGTACACGCCCATTTATCTGTCTGAGACGTAAACACTCCAAAACTATGTACTAAAGGGATGGATTGAGCAGATTTTTGGCATGGTGTCCCGTTGGGACACTGTTAGGAACATAAGTTCCTTTTTTTTTTGCCCCTAGAGCAAGTACATCTTTGGGGCATCTGTAAATTAACAAGTTATTTTCCCCCCTTTACTTTATACTCTTGGCATTCAAATACAAAAAAATTGTACAAAAGTATTGACAATATACTTGCACACAATAGCCTAAATTTGAGATATCTAACTTAAAAATTGGATTTTTATATCTTTATAAGCAATGACAAAAACCATGAATGTATATAACTTAATTGTTTGAAAAGGGATTCACGTCTATTCATAACAAGATAGAGGGTTACATCAAGGAAAAATGTTTTTGAACATACATATACATATATATATATATATATGTATATATATATAGTCTCATTACAGTATAGTACAGCATTAAATTTTCCATCCAAGTACCAAAGGCTTAGATATACTCAAATTCTATAAAAAGTAAACTCAGTTTTTTGTTCAACTTAATGCTATACCCTAGGATTTTTATGTATCCATATATTTCATGCATAAATATTGGCCATATAGTCATACACTTCTTAGCCTCAACTTCTTTTGAACAGGAATTAATATGTTGCAAAATACACAATGTACTGTTTCATACCTAATTTGTTTTAATCATATATTTATTTAGAAAGCCCTTCTAGTTTGAATCTAATAAGTATTGAATCTATAAAAATATTATGAAGATTAAAGTAATAATTAGTTGTCAATTAACTGGAGATTAAGATTGAAAATTAATTTGTACAACTTTGATTGTTAGATTCATCATATATATTTATGAATCAATCTATATTATAAATAATCTAGTAATCAAATATATTTTGAATATGAAAATCTAAATTTAATTAATTGCAAGGGTATGTTTTCTTATAGTATTATATATATACATGTATATATTAAATTAATTGGTTGAGGGATTCGAATGAATTGACTTTTTTTTATTATTTTCTTTGTTTTTTTATCCTGATGCATAAATAAATCATATTTTGCATTTCTAACAGAGATGAACACAAAAAAATTTTATGTGTTTTTTGTTGTTGAAATATATTTTTGTATACTATACATATATTTATATATATTTCAACTTCCAAAGTTAGTATTTTGGTGCATTTCTTGCTTGAATAGATCATTTCATTCACAAAACACTTTTTTTATAACATATTTTCATTTCTCCATTCATTTTCTGACATGAGATGTCAAATAGCACTTTTGAAAACTAAAACTAAATGATTTATAGAAAGAGGAGGAATTCCTGCTAAAAACAAAACACAGTACAAAGAAAACATGCAAAAAATCATTATTTTATATTGCATTTTCTCACTGTCTTGTCTTTATTGTTTCAACCAAAAAGAGATATGATATGTACATCTCTAGAGAGACATGGAACACATATTTAATTAAAAAAATATCATTATCAAAATATGTTCATTTCTTATTTTGTTGAGATCCAGTCCGAAGTAAAATGTGTGTATGGATATTATCCTAATATCCATACGTAGATGAACAGGAATGGATATTAACACGTATACGTATTTATGTATGGATATTATCCTAATATTCATACGTAAAATAACACGGAATTGTCGAATTGAGTTTAGAGTGCTCAATGTCCATTTAATAAATGATGTTTAAAGATAATATTTGCAGTTCTAGGATATTTTATCAATAAGTACTAAATATATCAGCATATTATATGATTAAAATACCAATTATAATTTGACTTGCAATATATGTATACATTAGAGTGGTCCTTAATGATCTTTTTCTAAAAAAAAAAAAAAAAATATTGTTGCCAAGATCTCAAAATGTTTGTTTTTTTTGATAAAAAAATACTTCAAACAAAATTTGGGCACAATCAGAAAATATTGAGAGGTCGCACATTGACTCTCAAATTTTATATTTACTTATTTTTGAACAAAACAGGCATTTTCCTTCTAAATCTCAAAAATAAACAACGATACAGCACTTAAAATGAATTAAATGTGAATTTAGTCTTTAAAAATCTTTTATAATAACTATTTCCCTAAATCAATTTCTCACTATCAAAAATGCGTAAAAATTTATATTGATGTTTTTTTCGTACACACTTTTTTTATTTTTAATATCATTGAGGAGCATATAATTTTCTATTTTTTAAATTTATAAAAAAAATATATATATCGTGCATGTTATAAATGATTTTTTCAGGAAGACTGAACTATTTTTGAAATATTAGTCTCATAATATTGAATTACAAAGAGGTATAAGAAAAAGTTTGCATTACACACTTTCTCTTGATAAATTTAATTGAAAAGTTGGGGTAAGGGAGGAAAAAGAGTTGATACATCTTCTCTTTTGTTCTTATAAATGAATATTTTCATGAGTGAGTCCACCCAACGATGAATGATTACGTATTTTTCCATTGTGAATCACATTAAGAAGGATAAAATAAAATAAAAAGTACAAATTTTCTTATAAAAACTTATTTTGTACTCTAACAGTAAAAAATCGAAACGAGGTAAAATTTTTAACTTTGGTTAAACTTTTAGGATTTCATAAAAACTTTGCAATGTGTTTTGTAAAAACACATTGAAAGAACTAAACTTCTATAGGTATATGTACATCATAAAAGAACACATATCTGTAAAAACAAAGCAAATAAACAAAAAACAAAAGAGCATACAGGTATTTATACAGGTGTACTCTCACACCAATGGAATAAAAACAATTTTTAAAGATTACTTCGAAATCTGTGGAGCATAATACGGAAATTTTAATTTTAATTCGTTACTTCTCATATATCAATTGATAGCCCTTGAATCTTGATTTCGGCCTATGAAGGAAGCCAACTTCTTAGAGTACAAAAGTTAGAAAATGGTACCGGAAAATAGCAAAAAAAGGATATTGTTGAAGTATTGGAAAATTGAAATTTGGGTAGTGAGGTCGTTTGAATGGTATTTGGCACAACTTCTTCACAAACATGCTGTATTAATGGTGCCTGCACAAATATAAAAACCAATTTGATGTAGATATCATGTACTCAAATTGGTTGACAAATAAGCATTTAAATTTCGTCTCAAATCACCATCAAAAAGTGTTGGTATACATTGTTTTGACCTTTTCAGACCCAATTGGATTTAATAAGGAAGGACACATTTGAATGAGGAGCTGATCATGAAGAAGTGTCCTTAATTTTAATAATATAGATGTGAAAATGAAACTCAAAGAAAGAGAAGATTTGAGAGGGGATTATTGGAAACTTATTGAACTAATTTTGATCTACCTTGGTGTTACTCCTTTTAGTGGAATATCATCCAGAAGTGTAGTAGCAATGCATCATACAAGACGAATTTAAAGAAGTCAGTTTGTGGCACAGCTCATCAGGTCGGCGTGAGGAAACTACAAAAGAGAGGTCCAAAAATGTTATAAAAATATATTTAGAGATTATCTTTGTTAGTGTGAGAATAGATGATGCAGATACTCAATTTTTATATACAAGTAAAAAAGTTTGAAAAGCACTGGATGAACAATTGTAAGTATGTATATATTGTTTTCGAACAGATGCCATATAATTTATACAAACTTCAGCATCTAGTGAATTTCATTTTATTTTTAAATGCTAAAAATGATGCGTAGTATAAAAGCCTGTGAAAAGAAATTGTTGAACAATGAATAATTATAAATCAGTGACATTCTAGACAAAAATGAAAGCAAATAACATGAGTATAAATTGAAAGTTATGTAAGAGAATTGTTAAAGATTTTTGAGTAATGAATAATATTCTTTTTTCAAAGAACAATAGGATATTTTTCTTGGTTTTTTTTTTTGCTTCATCATCTTCTAACACAAAAAAGATTCTTAAATTTGGTAATTAAATTAGTTCCTCTATTCAATATTTCTAATCATTGGAAACATTATATATACAGCTAGAGTTCCAGGCCAAATTAATATACGTGCCTTGTTTTCACAGATTTTTTGTGCTTAGGCTGGGTTTTAATAGCATTTCCCTTTCCTTTTATGCAAGGCATTTTTTGTTCAATACAAGACTTTTGTACTGATGTAATATTTTTTTATTGCATTAGTCAGGAAATTGCTAAGATACGAACCCCTCAAAATATCTAAAAATTAGTGAAAAGAGAGAAATTACAAAGAAAAAGCTTATCTGGAACATAAAAATAGCTGTATAGAACATAAAAATAGCTGTGTAGAAGCTAGAGAATTACTCATATAGGAAAGCTTCCGTCAAGTTAAAATTAAATCATAAATAATTAATTTTACAAAAAAAAAACCCAACTTTTGAGGTCTAGTAATAACAAAAAAATCAGCTGCATCTTTATAACTGGACAAACAAGTTATTAATATCTACATATTGTGGTAGATACAACATGCAATCAATGCAACCGTAGAAAGGCACTATAAAGTTAATTTATAAAGTTTAAAAGGATTTTTATTAGAGGTGATATTTAAAAGAGCATTCCTCTTAAGGATATGATTAGGAGAGATATGTCTCATGCAAGTATGTATAAACGTGATCGGGGCTTACCTTGATTTAGTTGTAAATCGGTTTGGGTAATAAAAGACACCTGGTGTATGATACACATAAATACGTATATTTACGTAAAGTTCCCTACAACTGTATTTCCAATCGTAGATAATTTAATTGTACGGGCAATGCGTTATACACTTTGAATAACTCTTTATTCCTTCTAGATCCTTCTCATCCTGTGATGTATCACATGACCTTTTTAACTCAACACTTAGCCAGTTCTTTACATCATAAATCATACATATCAACAAACATATTCCCAGTAGAAATAAATATATACCATAAGTAGTAAAGCCGATGATACTAAAAAATATATACATATATATAAGGCTTTACCGATAAATTGGGAATTTTTCAAATGGCTAAACCTTGGCTCCCACTTAGAATTTCGAACCAAAAGTTTTGTTTCCTGTAATTGCCTAAATTCTTTCTTTCATATGAGACTTTGTTTACAGGTATTTGTCAATAGATAAAAATGTAGCAAGTGACCACCAAGCTCCCCTAGTCGACGGTCTATAGGGAAATTAATCCTTCAAAATGGAAGAATCATTGCTTGGGATCCGACTGAAGTCCCACCAGTTTTGAAATCTACGAATCCGGCCGGAGTCATGGTTTTTGGAGCTTTTACCAATGATGGCTCCATCATGCCACTGCATTTCATCGAGATTGGACTTAAGATCAACACAGCTGAGAACCAGAAGATCTTAAAGGACGTGTTTGTACCCTGGATGAAGGAGAAGTTTGGCTTGAACAATGTGATACTTGCGAAAAACTCTGTACCTTGTCATGCCTCCAAGGCAACTCAGTCATTCCTACCTAAGACTGTTCTGTTTTTCGTAAAGGCTGAACTCTGGCCTAGGAGTAATCCAGATTTGAACCTTATCTATCATTACTTGAGGGGCACCTTTCAAGAACAGGTCAACAAACACTCCTACAGCAGTGTTAGCTCCCAAAATATCAGCATCACCAATCCCAGCTAATGTTGTAATCAAGGCTGTAGCACAATTCAGGCCAAGGATCACAAAGTTTATTGAAGCTGGAGAAGGTCATGTCAAATGACTCGAAGCTTTAGAAGCTCACTTACTACTACTTTATAAATACTCATTCGATTTAGTCCATAAATTGAAAGTGAGAGCTGTGATATAGCCATTTGAAAAAAAAATATCCAATTTATCTTCGATGCCCAGTTTGTATATATGTATACATAAATATTTAAAAACTTCAAAGTTATTCGAGATCAAGCCTAAAAAATCAAACTCGACAGTTAAAATGGAGTCGAACCCAATCGGAAACTTAACTTTTTTCCTCAGGCCCTATATTATCCAACCCACTTGCTTTCAAGCCAGGTCAGATCCTAAACATTAACTAGTAGAAGTTGATTTTACAAGAAATGTTGAGCACGTCATCAGCTTGTTTTTTGAGAAGGTATTGAAAGAGATAGGTGTGTCCGTTAAGTTTATTTATTCTTCAAAAAGTTAAAATGGGAGTAATTGAGTAATAAGGGATTTACCATGATCTCCGTGTAGGTATACATACATCAAAGATATGAAGAAAGAAAAGAACAAAGAGCAATCCATTACTCAGAATCCAAATAGTGTGAAATACATAGTTCGTAACGTTTATCATGTTTATCTTTCAATATTATATCCTTTTCTTCCTATAAGAACAATCCATGTCATTTTATCATGTGATTAAATAATCTTTAATTGTGAGATAATTTTCAAGACAAAAAAAAAGAAAAAACATGACGTAGATACATGATAATTGACGTCATTTTAAAAATGAATGATATAAAAAAAAGTCCCAAGAAATAATACACAGATATTTCATTTTTTTTAAATTACAAATATGCCTCTGATATAGATACAATAAGAGAAATAAGAATTACTTTTTCATTTTTTAGAAAACGTATTGAAGGATTTCTAATAGGTAAATCAATATAAGCTTTTTACTCTTTATACTCAAAAAACAAATTCTGTCAGTAAGGCCAAATCTTCACTTTAATGCAAAGATTTATGTGCACTGATTTGTTAAAAAGGTAAAAAAACAAAAAAATAATTGAACGTATCATATATTAACGAAAGAGATACAAAAGCTTTTTATATAAAAAAGAATACTTAGTCATTTGTAATTAGGGTCAAGTTTCATTAGGTATAGAGCATTGAGTGGGTCAAATTTTCTTGTTATTTACTTTGTAGAAAACCAAAAAGTAGAATAAATTCTCTTGAATGATCTATTCTTACAAATACAATATAAAAAATGCAGTATTGTTTGATTATATGTACCTTTGATGTCTATAATATATGTAATTAATTTTGTTTTTAAAGTAGTAATCAAAATACAAGTCAGTGCATATTAAACTGACTCAAAATACAACCTCTTATACTAAATTTTTTTCAAAAAGGAACAGAAGTCAATATTAGAAAAAAAATTGTTTTTATAATATTTATGCCTGGGATGAATTGTTCTCAATTTCTGTTCTATATAAAGGGTTTCTCAATAAGAGCAACGCATTTACTTATTTAAATAAAATTAAAAGGGTTTGAGATATAAACGAATCTATTTTTTAGTGTTGAAGTATGTACATTCAATTGTAATTAAGTATGGAATTCAATTTCTTTTGCATAACCACCACGGGTACGTTTGCAGAAGTCCAATCGTTGAACTCAGTTTTCTACCACTTTTTCGCATAAATCGACCAAAATTGCAAGAATTTCGCTTTCAATATTAGCTTTGAGCTCTTCTAGTGTTGCTGACTTGTTGGTATAGACCAATGACTTTACGTGACCCATAAAAATAGTCCAAAGACGTCAAATCGCATGAGCGAGGCGGCAAATTTACTGGTTCATTTCTGGAAATAACACGTTCACCGAATTTGCTCATCAATAAATCGATTGTATTGTTTGCTGTATCGGAAGTAGCATCGTCTTGTTGAAACCACATGTTATATAAGTTCGTACCATCCAATAGGTGCCAAAAATAATCTGTTATCATCATTGCTCGACATCGATTTCCATTTACAATAATGTGGTGATTATTATCATCAATAAAAAAGTATGGTCCAATAACACCACCGGCATAAAATCCACACTAAGCAGTGCAATGGTGTCTCATGAATCACATGTGTGTTTTTGCCTGACTAATAACGAATATTTTGCTTTTTATCAAAACCATTGAGTCAAAAATGATCTTTGTCACTGAATATGATTTTTTTATGAAAACCCGGATCATTTTCAAATTGTTCATGAGCCCAATTGACGAATTTTCGATGCTTCAAATGGTCAAGCGGCTTTAGTTCTTGTGTCAGTTTTATTTTGTATGGATGTAAACCAAGATTTTTTCATAAAATACGTCACAATGGGATCACCGCAATGCTCAATTATTGAGAACGACGTGTAAGAGACTGATTTGGGTCTTTTTAAATCAAGATATGAGTCAGTTAGTACCGAACTAGAAGAAGCATAACATTTTTTTCCCAATAAAAAGGTGAGAAAATTAATTGAAAACTTGTAGCTTTCCACCTGATTTTATAGGAACTGTCTTTTAATTAGTAGAGAATTGAATACAAAAGGGAAATTATTATATGGAAGTAAACATTGAAGCGAATTAGTATTTTGTAATTAATTATGTATTTTCTATGCTGATTCTTATGGTAAAGAATCAAATTGAAATGAACAAAATTATAATAAATAAAAGATAACTGAATTGTTTAATAAGATTTAGGACAATAAATTCAAATTTCAGACTTAAAATTATTTGGTATCCATTTTTAAACGTCATAATTGATTAATTTTTTTTAGATAAGGAATTTACTACATACGCAATGTAATATATTGTTTGTTTATCAATTTTAAATTACAACTGTAGATAACCCAAAAAGTAGTCAAAACTATAATTATTACTTGATTAGCATGGACAATAATTTTTCCATACATAAGAAAAAATAAACCAACACATGAATTAATACTTTTACTAAATTTTTTCATTATAAATATTTTTTTGCAGGAAATGTTCACCTGGGGGAAAATTTATCACGAAAAACATCATTAAGGTGAACTTTCTACACACAAATTAAATCCGTAAATAGAGTTAAATAACTTTTTGTATAAATTGAAAATCGTTTCCGCAGATAATTTTAAATCTCAAACCTTAATTTTACTACAATAAGAAATTATTGAAGATCAAAACTATGGACCTAAAAATTAAATGTACAAAAATTCAACATTTAATACTTATTAAAGACTCTGTTTTCTGTCAACAGATTGTATGATTTATATATAATATGTTGTAATGAACAAACTTTATGGGAGCAAATTTTAAATAATAATATTTTTATTAAATTCTACATACAATAGAAGTGTCAAACTCATTTTGATCAAAGACCACATTATTTTCTTGTTTGCCCTCAAAGGACCAAATGTAACTGTAGCATTAAATAAATGTAACATAATAAAAGTACAACCTTGTTTTTAACAAGACGACTGAGTTTAAAAAAAGATACTTTAATAATTTGAACGAACCCTTTTTTATAACAAACATATGCAATCAATTTATCCTCATTTCAAGTGTACCATTTACATATATAGATTTAAAAATCCCATTCCTTTCAATTGGAATAAAATTAAATAAATGTTTTAATCTATATAAAATGATATTTCCTTTCTCACAATCATCCATACGAGTCATAAAAGAAGGCAAGCTACACACAAAGTGAAGGTCACATGCTTTTATATGAATCAATTCAACAAAAATGCTTTTTTGTGAATAGCTTTTTATATCATATAATACATCCATATTCTCTCTCCTTCTCGACCACAAAAGAAAATAATTGTAATAAAAATGTAGAGGTAATTTTTTTATGAAAAGGTAAAAAAAAAAAATGTTATTATTATGATTATTTTTATTTTTAGTTATGTCCTCAACCTCCAATACGTGAACTTCATATATGATGGGAGGGTGAAAATTATAGGAAAATAAAGAAACGTATATGTACATCATGGATCTATTTACAAATATATGCTGACATTTATAAAACAGAAGGCATTCTTGCAAGTAGAAGGCAGATTTTGTTTATTTCATAAAAGTCCATTTTAAAGAAAAATAAAATATAAACTGCTCAAGGCCTACATCATATTTATATATACATATATGTAATGCTGAGAGCTATCTAACTTTTAAGATGATTTTTTTTGTATGAAAGTTGTCTCTAGTTAACCCCTCCTCCGTTGGTTTAACTTTATTTCCAAACAATACTAGAGACCCTAAATAATGATTACTGGGGATCATTAAACATTATATTTAACTAAAAATTTTAGTCTTGATCTACCCTTACTTATTCAGAAACACTTCAAACCGATTTATCTCAACTTAACCCAGTCATGAATTTATTAATTACAGATCAATTATCGTACATCGATGAAACTTTTTAAACTTCTAATTCATAGACTCATATTTTATTTTTTAGAAGTTTTAGTTTTGAATGAAGTACCAATTCTGTTTTTTCAATCCAGCTACGATAATATATGGCTAAAAGTGGCTATCAAATAATAGTAATTAAATAATAACTTTTAATTTCAAAAATAATTATTCCTTTTTTTTATATGCATCACTCTATAAAGTACTTAAACAGAAAGAAGCGCTAGAAAAACAATGTCTTCACATTATTTTTTCCTGTAAAACTACCATATAAAGTTAGTAAATTGCTTAATAACTCAGTATTTAATGTATACTAATTGACCCAAACAAACTTCAAGGAAGGAATAAATATCTTTCTATACAAGTATTTTATTTAGAAGGTGGGAAAATGAAAATTCCTTGAGTATGAACGACAATGAAAATGCAGATACTTAAATGCTCTCTGAGGGAAAAAAAAGTGCAAGTAAAAAAGTTTAAAAAATATTGTTAAAGCCATCAAAATATATCTGTTGACATTCTAAGGCGTATAAAGTGGTAAAATGAGTCGGTAATTATTTGTATAAGTTGATATATTCCAGACTTTAATAGCTGAAACAAATATTTGAATTCCGTAATAACATATAGAAAAAATGGAATGTATTGCTTATGACCTTAAAAACATATTAGATTTGAACAAATGTTATTTGGTTTAAACGTATGTTGGGGGTATCCACTATTTCCTATAGTACATAAAATAGGTAAATATGATTTTGATCAAAAAATGGCTCAAGTTTGGAGACTCCTCCTATTTACTAAATAAAATAGTCATTTTTAAATAAGGATATTAATTTGACGAACATTCATTAATTTACCTATCCGACAAGAAAAATAAATATATTATTGCACTTTAACAATAAATAAATTTAAACGGATAATAATAATATTTATCACAATTAAATTGCACTAAAATAAGCATATTTCTATATATAACATTTTTTGTTGAAATGTTTATACGTCTTTTGTCAAATAGTCCGCCCATGGTCTAAGCAACTGTACAACATGAGTCTAAATGTACACGTACTTATTAGTAGTTAAACTCCATATTAAATTATTTTAAATACCCCAATCGTAAAACTCCTTAATTATATACAAATTTAGTGTCATATCCATCCAAATTTCCTCATTTTACACGTGCTTCTCCATTTTCTTCTTATCTTCTTTTCATTGTAAAGGAAGATTTATTCTTATACATGTTATGTATTTATTTTTTACTTAGCTATATACTTTACCTTTAGGCAACTTTTGAAGCATAGAAATTTTAAATAATCATTTTATATACACACATAGAAGGAGAGAAAGAGAGCTATTCACTTATTCCATGTATATACTTAGAATCACGCTCCAAGACAGCTCATAAAAAAATGAAAAGAAGAAATTTGTAACTGCCACATGTATGACTTTGTAATATCTGCTAATAGAATGAATACATCCATAAATCCTTGACTCATAAAAATGAAGTAGCTCTCAATTAGAAAGCATAGCATGAATTATCCACATATTTTTTATTATTATTATTATTTGACTCTTTTGCGCAGAGTTTTCTATTTTTTGTTTTTTGTTGGTTGAATCATATTGTTCGTATTTTAATGTAAAATGCTTTTTGGATAGGCTTGTTGAGATCATTTGAATTTGATATGTGTATGGAATAACAAATAAAAGCATCAACAAAAACTTTTTCAATCCTTAAAAATACAAATGGAGAATGAATAAATTTATTGTTTCTTTGTACTTATTAAGATGTACAAAATTGTGCATGGTTCACAAATTGAGATTTTTTTAAATAGGGGCCTTTTTTTGAATGAATATAATAAAGTACAGTCAAATGAAAGATGGGGGAAAATCCAAATATACTTTCAAATAAAAGCTTTTTGTCTTTCATTCTGAGTGTAAAATCCTTAATTGCATTTAAAATGATAAAATACTTTGAATTTCCTCTATGAAACCACTTCATTGCAATTTGACTTGCATGTACCTCGTTACTGCAATCCAAAAGTATTAATAGACATTAAATAAAAGAATCATCAATTAATTAGTTCTTCTTCCTTTTAGGTAATTAATTATCAAATAGAATTATTGAGCCAATGAAAATGTACGTCATGTTTTTAAAACTCATAAGAATAAAAAAAAATGATATTTTTAACGTCCTTCTATCATCATTATTTGTTGTAAAACTCATCAATACATACATATATTATAAAAATGTTTGTATTCAGCCAAGTAAAAAAGATTGAAGGGAGGTTTATTAATCTGATAAATAATTATATATTTAAATATAAATTAGTAAAATTAACTGTTTTTTTATATAATATATATTTTATGTTGGTTTTTTAAAGTTATTAAATATTTTAATTGACATTAAATTAAAAAATATACATTTATGAATGCAGCCCTTGCATTGGAAAGTTTGCTCAGTCCTAATATTGTAGAATAAGCTGCTTATTTCAAAAAAATATATTTTCACAAATACTTGGAAATACTGTTAAAACAACAGGGTTTTTTACATTAACTGCATATATATATATATATATATATTTAATATCCTTAGAATAAAAATCAATCTATGACTGCTAAGATAACCTTAGCCCGTTGAGCATCCCCATTTTTGAAATGAAATTTAAATTATTTTGTTAAGGAAATAAATGAAGGCTCCAATCTACAAAATAATCATTAAAGTATATTTTTTGCTGGACACTTTATGACATAATTAGGTCTACATAGATACTTCTTATAACTGAATTAAGTTTTTTTCTTATTTACATATTTGTTTGATTTGTCATACCTTTTCCCTATTAAAGAATCATGGTCATAGAATGACCCTGATTATGTATATGATTTAATAAAACATAGTTATTGCTTAGAAAATAAGGCCTTTTTAAATTATATTTCAATGCTTCGTGACATCATGTTCCCATTTTCATTATTTTTGTATCATTGACTTCATACACTCATTTTTTAAGGTAAAGTGGGTATTTTTTATTCATTTTATTCCCCCTTGAATGGACTTCGTGGCGTAATTCTGTCCTGAATATATTTAGGAAGTATTGATATTCTCATTTATCTCAAGAATATGAGATGATTTTAAGAATCTAATAGGAATTAAATTATTTTCTTCCCTCTTTGTAGGTACAAACTCGCTTTTGTCACATTCTTGAAATTTGGGAATTTTTAAAATTTCAGATGTGCATTTGTCATCTTTCTTCTTATCTAAATTTCATCTTGCATTAGAATTTAGATTTATATCAAAATGTGCTAAACTCGATTTAATGTGTTTTTTATTCTGTCAAATCGATCATTTTAGTGTTCAAACATTTTGCTTTATACAAGGACTTAATTGTGTATGACTTTAAGAAAAATAACAGTTGAGAATAAAAAATAATTTGAAATTATATGGTTGAAATAACTTTTCATGGTAAATCAATTGTTAAGATCGTACACCCAACTTTATAGGATTTTTTTTTTGTATGACATTTGTTTTTTCCCTTTTTATCCAACTTTCATGATCTACCTATATTTAGGTACGTTGAATTATTTTGAATACAATGTTCTCACCAACCATACTGCTTTACTATAAAACTTTTTTAATTTTATATATGTGTAGAACACATTAAATTTTGATTTTTTGAATGTACCATGTATAGTGTACATACTTTTCTCCTCATTTTTTTACTATTTTGAAGTCATAAAATCAGTATTAATTGCAACAACACACTATTCATTGTCGTTAGAACGACTTTCATTTTTCAATTAAGACTTGTTTTGTTACTGTATAATAAAAAATTAATCAAAATTTCTTTGTAATTTGATCTCATTATATGAATAAATAATACTGATAATGAAAGAAGAAGAGGAGGAAATTTTCAAAAAATATTGTCAATTTTTGAGCATTGAAGACAACTGCAATATGACTTAATGTTTACTGATCTCAAAGTTTCCTAATATTTTTAAGCCATTCATTCTTAATAACTTTGTACATCTTTTTAAAATACCTAAATGTTTGTGGTATGAAGATATAATAAAAGTTTCAAGTACTGTGAGTTTTCACTAATTTTTATGCTCAAAGAAGTTAAGATACAAATTCATTAATTCCATTGTTCGTACTCGTCTTCTATTGTTCTTGTCATTTCTTACCTGAGGGGTATGAATCCTGTCACCGACATAGATTAATGAACGAGTATACTGAAACCAGCTGGACCTCAATAATTTTAAAATCTCATGGTGTTCCAACAATTATTTCCAGTATATTAGAGAAGACTGCATCTAAGCTAATGAAATACCAAGGGATGGAAATATTATCTTTATTTGGTTTGTCTTCTTATTTGATTACAGAGTCAAATAAACAACATCCAACCTTCGTAAATCTTTTGTTGGTATTCTCTTTCCATCGTTTATACATTAATTCAAATATATTATGGAAGCATATTTGGGCTTAGTGCTAATATAGAAATCAAATTATGAATTTTTTCTTGATCAACAAGGCTCTCATTGGATGGAGTTTGAAGTCCTTGATTTTAAAGTAGAAAACGATCCTAGACATCCGTTTAAATTTATAAGCAGGACTAAAGGAAAAAAAAAAACTACCCACACAAGCTTGATAAAAGAATGTAGGTCGTCATTAATCTAAAAATAATGAAGGTAGAAACATAACATTATAAAACAATAATAATAATAAAAGATTAAAAAGGCCTAATTTTCTATACAATGGTTTAAAATCGATGGATTAATTCAAGTCTGACCATGTGGTGTTTCCTTTAAGAAAGTGAAATGTCATAGCTAAAAGATTACTTTTTGGACAAGGAAATGCTCCTGGGAAAATAATACTTACATAAAAAAGTGAAACCCCAAAAATCTACAGATAAACAATTAATTTGATGAATAGTGCAATAATATGAATATATTGAGGATTTAGTCCAATACCATCATTACATCAACTCATATTATAATTGAATTTAGGAGTTAATGAGTTGTAAACCCAAAAAAGTCAGAGTCATTTTATAAACATACTTTAGTTCCTTTTGTGCAGCATGCATATCTTTTCATTAATTTATGTAACTCAAAAGTGTCATCTTGCAGGGAACAAGGACATATCTCATTGGTAACAGCGTCTGTTTTGTTACTTTACTTTTTACTTAGCTTTGGGGGAGACTCAAAGGTGTAAAATACATACTCAAAGAGTATCAGGATGATAGTCAAATGAGGATATACATACATAGTTACTTAAAATGTAGCTCACGTTGAGATCGATTAAAATGTGCCATATACATTCAAATGGTTTCTTATTTAGTAAAGTCGCTGGCTTCGTTTTTGACACAAATGTGTCCTGTTTTTGATAGATTAAATTAAGTATGAGTTTTCTATACCGACATATATGTAGATATTACATACATATGTACATAGGTAGGAATATGCTTAAAAAAACACCTGCCTATTCAATATTTGATAAAAAGACATACATACATACATATCTACATATGAATACATTTGTATACATACATATAAGCATAAATGTGTTACTATAACATATATGAACAAGGATATAAACGATACATGTATATGTATATAACATATATTGAAAATAATCCAATAAAAAGACAGGATTTTTATAGGTCTACATGCTACTCCCTTCCTCGTTGTCTTTGATATCCCTGCATTTATAAATATAAAATATAGAATCATGGGAATTGTTGTTCAAAAAACAAAATATAAGTTGTAAAAAGTATTTTATGTAAATTTACATTGATTCTAAATATGTACATATGTCTACATATAAGGGATTAAACATAAGGCCTACAGAATCACACGCATAAACATACAAAAAAATTCAACATGTATCCATGGTTGCCTTTTAAAAAAGAAAAAAACAGAAAGGCTTCTTCTTATACATAATCTTGATAGGCTTTATATTTTAAAATTAAATCATTGATAGAAAAACATTTTTTTTTTTTGCTTTCTCTTTATATATATATATATATTTAAGGATGCAAAATGTTAATTATTTCTCCACTGACGTCATACTCCTTCATTTAATAATGGGAAACAGATGCTTCAAATGTTCATTTTTTATAATTAATATGAACTTTTGTACGTAATTAAATATCTATAAAGATGCATCCCTGCTGTATGTATAACTCAAAATAAAGTGTTGGGAAATTGTAAAAGGATATATAATTATGTCCCTGCTTTAGAAAGCTTTATTTGAAGAAAGAAAAAAAATTAGATTTTGTGTATATTGTTATATTAAATTAAATAATTACATATTTTATTTGAGGCTATAAGTGAATATTAAGATTTGATATATTTTTGATTTTTAATCGTGGCTGGAAGTTGTTGATCACAATATTAGGCAGGATATCACATTTGAAATAATCTTACATATGCACAATGTAAATTTCTAAATATTACACGTATCATAATCATAATATGTAGAAAGGCACTTATTTGAAGCTCTGCTTCACCGCATACGTCGTGATGGACATTTTTTTATAAGTCATTGACTTTTTACTTCTAGGTATAATTTCAAAAATATTTAAATGTTAACACTTAAAATTTTGTTCTTGGTCATTTTATAAAATCCCCCCCCCCCCGAAAAAAAAAGATATAAATAATTGATTCTTTTTTGATTTAGTAAATGAAAAGTTATCAAAATACTATGACTGTGAAACTAAGACAAATTTTTGCCAATATTGCATATATTTATACTTAGAAATATTATTAAGTAAAAAAAACCATTTACTTTAAAGGATTAATATACATTTTAAACCAGAGCAGTTGAACCTGTGGAAAGTTAGTTCTAACCATATAACAATAATTGTAAAAATGATACAAAACGCATTGATAAAAGCTCTACAGTTTTGCTTTTTTATTGGAATAATAATATTAAAAAAATATTTGTTACATCCCAATATTAATCATATTTTATCTTTTGCATGAGTTCATGTTTTCTTATTATTGATGGATTGAAAAAATCCATTGATTTTCTGTATCAATACTGAGTTTAAGGGGTTATTACCTAATTTGGTATGTACTAAATTGTTTGCATATGAATAATAAATAAAAAAGTTGCTACAGATTTATATATGTCATTCATTTATTTAATGAATTTTGAACAATTTTCAAAAATATATATGTATGTATATAATATTTATAACACATATTATTATTTCCATGCACATAATTACAACTGTGTATTACATACATGAGCAAATAGTTGGGAAATAGATTTATCAAGGTATAAGCGATGGGACTTATTTTTATTTATGAGATAAAAAATCATTTTGAATATTAAATATATATTTTAAAAGACAAAGGTTTTTAAAGAAATTAAATCTTGTCTTAGCCTTTTTTTGCTGGATGGATATTAAATTCTGTATATTGAGTCATCGAAGCCATGAAATGTACAACTCAATTTTAGACTTTGATAGCTTGAATGTACTTTTTTTCCGAGACCTGTAGCAATTGTGGAGATATCTTTAAAAGTACTTTGTGAGCTTTTGTTGAGTGCCCTCAGGATCATTCTTAAATTTGTATCTTATATTTGAACAAAAAAGTTTTTTTAGGGGTGGAGCTGTGACAACGGTGTGTGTGAAGGCAAAGTTCACCCCAAACAAAATAATTTGTCGTTTTGTGATTTAAAATAAACAAGAATGAAATTTGTCTTTTATTGAAAAAAAAAAAAGATATCTTGAAAATTATGTCGTGCCGGTGTTTTGGGCTCACCCAATAAAAAATTATTTTGGTGGAGTTGTCGAAGCAAGAAAAGCTACAACGCACTTTCATACGTAAAGAAAAAGTATTTTTTTTCCTGTGAACCTTATATAATAATGTAAAAATATCTTTTTTTTAAACTGTACTTGGCATACTTTTGTCGAATGTTCTTTAGTTTTAGTTTTAAAAGATTTTTTTTTTCTTAAAATAGATAAGGAAAATATTGATACCAAAAGGTATCTAGTTTGAATTTTCTGATCAAACAACGGATTAATTCCGTGGATAATCAAGGAATGAATTTTGCTCTTTTAAGCATCAAAGCACTCATTGCCAATGACCTCAAATGTGGAGAGGTAATTCATGGAGAAATCTTAACTTTATTTGAGTCAAATTAAGCTGCAAGCTCTACTCTTGGTTGTACCTTTATGTCAATTTCTTTATATTTCAGCTTTGCAATCATATTTCTCCCGAAATCCAAAAGTTTTGGTTTCCCGAAAGCTTCCCGCATTTGTTAATTTTTATAAATAAATTTTAAACATTTTTAGATGTTTAAAGATCTTTAGTAGAAAGTCTAATTTTATGCTCAAATGCTTATTACTATTATTTTTTATTCATGTTTAATATTTATCAACATATATATGAATTATGAATAAAATTCAATCAAAAACATTTATATAAAATTATTTTGAATAATTTCTTTTTTAAAAAATTGTATTCAGTATTGAATAAAAAGTGCAACGTTGATACCACTTAGATATACATATATGTAGGTAGGTATAATAATATATGTCTGTCTAATAGGTTAATCAGGGAAAATGGAATATTTATACATAGATATGTATACATATGTAGAAAGATATTAAAAAAAAAACTCATGATTCAACAAAAAATTGATAAAATTTTTGATAAAAATATCATAGTTTTATTCCGAGGAAATAATGAAAAAAAGGTATATATATATATATAACATATACATTATTACCTTTGTCTGCTATTTTTTTTTTTTTTTTAATTTTTGTGTTTCGTTCACAATTTCTGCATTCTAATTTAAAATAATTACTAACAATATATACATACAACATAACATTCGAATGAATGAAGTGTCCGTATAGATTGACTTTTTTAATGGGATGTTAAATGTTATTCCTAAATGAGTATGACAGCCCCCTTCCCTTTAAGAAGAATAAATACATAGAATTTAAATACATAGACTTGCATCCATGTTGTATCCCTAATACATGATACATACCATCCATCAAATTTAATTTTTTGCAGTTGATTTTTTTAAATAAAAATGAATGAAAGCATATAAATTTTGAGACAAATTGATCAATGCTTAGAAATTAAACAGCATTTTTGAAGTTTCTAAATTTAGCTTCTTTTTGTTTTAAAAAAAACCTCTATTGTAATCTGAAGAAAGTCAATATAAATCAAAATAGGTAGAGCATTTTTATGAAAGATAAATATTTTAGTTAAATAAAAAATCTTTCAAAAGTTTTTATTTATGTAGTTATTCCTTAAAGTGATTATATGGAAAAGAAAGTACTTTTGTACACTGTATACCCAGTTTTTGTTTTAGAAATTACTCTTTTTTATATGTACAAAGTCGAAATACTTTACTTTAAAATTGATGTGCTATTTGCAGCATGTATCTATAAACCAATTATCTACTTTTCCTACATTAAATGGTGCTAGTTGTTAAAAAAACATAACATTCTGATTATGAACTATTACTCGTGATTCTAATTAAGGTGAAATATCAAATTGGCAAAGTCCTACTTTGCCAAATAATATGTTACGTATGTACTTGATATGTAAACAACAAAAAGCTTGTTTGCAAATACTTGCTTGGAAGGTATTGCTTACATAAAAATTAGCATATGTACCGAGATGATGACAAAAATCAATTTTTACAACGAATACATAACTATTCACAAAATAAGAGCAAAAAATTACTTTACTTTTTTTCTAGATTTGCATTTTTTCAAATTTGATAAATAAAATAAATGGTGTAGATATTTTTGTACAAATACATATGTATATTGTATCGATCGTGACTCATTTACTGGTATATTAATTTATGGGTAATTAATCAATTAGTTATTCTACTTTGTGGTTAGTTCAATTTTTTTTTTCAAGGGATATAATCAATGATTTAACACATACTATATGATTATTTATTTATTTCTAATTTGAATTTGTTGGCTAAGATCTATATGTTGTTAAAAAAACATAATATTCTGAATATGAACATACTCATATCAGTTTTTTATATCAAATTAAATATATATGATAAGTTTAATATAAGAAAAATGATAAGATTAGTTCATTTATTTTAGATCCCTACAAAATATAGTTTTCATTCTAGACATGATAATAATAATTTGACTAACTCCTCCTTTCTCATTTGTAGAATTCCTGAGTCTCGCAATGGATAGCCGCAAAATATACTCTGCAAATGAACCAGAATGTCAGACTTCTATTCCTTTTCATCGTCCTTCTCTTCCTTTGAAAAGCATAGGAACTGGCACGAGGAAACGTGTTCCTCTACCGAATGGGAGAAGTGGCGAAGAGGAAGTAGAAGAAGAAGAAGAAGCGAGAGAGTCCTCGGAAGAAGGATCCTGCTGTTTTTCAGATGTAGCTGAAACTGTACAACTTGTTGCCAACTGTGAAGAGGATGTTGGAATCGATGAAGAGAACCTTACCTCACCCAGCTCTTCAAAATCCACACCGGTTCGGAAAATTGCGAGTATTAAGGTAATAATAGCTGTTTTTAGAATACTTGATGGATAAATGAATAGCCCAATTTGTCACTGGGGTTTTCTTTGCTTTTAACCAAAGGAAATCGATGCTCCTTTAGCTATAAGAATCCCTCCTTTAATTAGCATGATTAAATCAATTTGAGCATAACTTTTTAACTTTGCTTCAATTCTTGTGCAGTGACCAAATGGTCCGTCATGATCCCCTAAAAAAATTGGGTATTTTCAATGGTACAGAGTGTTCCTAGTAAGCACAAAGATGAATAATCCAACGTATTCGACTACAAATAACTGTGTACTGTTTATCTTATTGAGGGAGGAATGACACGACAATATTTAAGACTAATAATAAGGTGAAAAACGCATTGTAGAAGCAACTTGTACAAATGTATAATTGATCTCTCTTTGAGTCATTCCTAGATTTTTTGTACCAACAATCCAATCCAATTATGTTGTTAACACAGGTTATACTTTGTCACACTATTGTAAAATATGTTAAATTGATCAACTTTCCATTTTCTATTGGCATTGATGGTTAAAATTTGCAAATTATTTTGAAACATCTGAGTAATTTTGACAAATTTTGGAGAAAATATTCTATACACATTGAAATTTACCTAACTGGACTTATACTCAGAATACCTAGTTGAGTAGAAATGTATAAATTCTCAACAAATAAACTTATAGAAAAAATCATTAGAATTTAATATAGTTGATTTGAATTTGATGACATAGCCGGCCCTTAGTTGAGTAGTACATAATCATCTTTAAATACTAACTTTAAGTCTTTTTTTTTCTAAATGATGCCTAGTTTTTTAAATTCTTTGCAAACCTCTAGTATGTGTATATTTAAAATTTAAGCTTATATATATATATATATATATATATATATATATATATATATATAATTCTTCGTTAAAGAATGTCTCCTCTTACAAAAAGATAAAGAAATAAAGTTTAGAATTAATGTTGAACAATTTGTCATGAGAAATATAAAAATAAAATATTTTTTAGTTGGTCCGTCCCTTCTTATAACTCTGTATTACAGAACAAGAATGATAAAGGTACATTGTTTTTTATATTCTTACACTTTATTTCTTCCAAGAATAATATAAAAAATTTACAAGTCTCAGATTAATTCTTTTTATTGCTTGGGAAAAAAAAATAAAAACAAGGAATTAAAATTATTTGTTAAAGGAATTATTGAATATATTAATGGGAACGAAAATCACATTAAGAGGATCCAATGTGATGTTGTGTGTATATTGAAAAAAATAATAATATATGCAGATAAACTTACATATATATATATATATATGTGTGTGTAAATAGATGAAAAAGGTGATGAAATGAGTAGGTTTATTTTTATTTAAAGTGAAGGTCACTATTCATTGATGAGAAAAAGGGTTTCTTTACTTTTATTCTTGTTTCCAATGAAAGAAAAAAGATTTGATGGCAAATTGAAAAAGGAACATTATATTTAATATGTCAAATATATCTAAATAAATACTTTGTAAGTATCTATAAAGGATCGCTAATTAGGCAAGAGTTCATTTACAGAAGACAAAGAAAAGTATTTAATTTATTTTAATTATTAAAAGTATTGAAACTCCTGCATGACATCATAGAAAGGTCATATTAATTAAGCACATCTTTGAAAATTGTTTTGAATTATTAAGATGTAATAATGTAAGATGAAAATAAACCCTGGATTTGTGTTTGTATTGATATTATGAATAAGACTTTGACTCATGTCAACTGTATTTAGGTAAAAATTACATGAGTTCACGAAGATATTCCAATTATACATATATTTTTATTTGCAAAGAATTTGATTGCATTCCTTTGTGCCTTGTTTTTAAATATATGATTTCTCTTCAGCACTACATTACGAATGAATATGCACTTTTCTTTGCCAGTTGTTGATTTCTTTGAATATTAAACTATGTATCTATTAAATTCGAATTAAATTTTGTTAAAAAGTGAAATAGCCTATAGCTATGAAATATAAAGAGTTGGAAGAATGCATTATAGTTTATGGTCAGCTGTTGATTTTTTTACTTCTTTCCTCTTATTAGTAGAGTTGTGAACTCAAATTAGCTCCTGTTAAGAAAGACCCCGTGAACGATTATCTTATGTAAATAAATAATTATTTTAAAGTTGCAAGAATTAGCAAACTGCTACTGACAGATTTCTAGGCCCATTTCACTTTCTCTTTTTAGAGGAAAGGTTGCAAGATACAATAGTCAAATATGTCAAATAGATTGCTTATTTATATACAAAAATGTCGACAAATTATAGACTCTGTGGCTTTTATTTCTCGTTGTTCTATTTAGTATGCCAAAAAAATAATCAAAGTTATTTATTTAATCAATAAAATATAAAAAAGAACAAATATATATATGATTAAGCTTTATTTACAAACAAACAAAAAAAAAAACAGAGAGAGAGAGAGAGCAGACTAATTTAATCAGGAAAAAATATATGATAATAGAAAGCCAATGATTTAAATGAGTTTGTATTTACATATCAAAATACAAATACACACTTGTATTACTTTATTTAAGGCTCAAAATGTGATCATTGACACTCTTTGTTTTTTAAAATCAAAAACTTTTTTCGTGATGCAAAAAAAAAATTTTTTTTTTTGTTAATTACTTGTGAATAACCTTTTCATAGATTATTTTTTTTCTTTTTCGTCTTCATTTCTTTCTCTGTCTTTCAAGTTTTATAGCTCATTAAGTGAAAGTCTTTAGAAAAAATATGGCTTCTAAGACGTATAACTCTATTCTTTCCCTTCTTTTTTGTTTTGTTTTTTCCTTCTCAAGCTGTTTTAACTAACAATTGTGTTTTTAATCCTTGTTGTTGAAATAGGAAATAAATTCCTTATTTATTCAAGCAATATATGTTATATTGAGGTTAAATAGCCAAAAAATATCAAATAAGTAGCATTGCTAAATACAAAGTGGTGGTATTCATTCTCTTTGGCTATAGATATATATAGCCAAAAATCATTATTATTGACTTATATGACAATAGTATCATATTTTGAAAATGATATTTTCAATCATTTTTCTACCCAAAGGCAGTAGAAAAGAATATTTTAATGTATGTATACTTATGTACATTAAGCTTTCTTGGGAGATATTTCTATAAGAAAATTTATGTGTTTTATTATTATTATTATTATTTGAGAAATCAATCATCAAATAAGTTTATATATATATTGTGTTTTATTAGAAAAAGTCTATGAATTTCAATTCTTACAAATAGAAAAATTGGACATTCTTTCAAATTTTGAAAAAAAACTTAAACAAATGTTCATAAAAATAATAATTTAGTTTGATGGAGTCCCATAAAATTTTTTATTCTTCAAGGAATATTTGGATATAGAATTTGTTCTTTTCTCATATGGAAAAATCCATTTCTTTGCAGTAGTTTTTTGAATTAAATATATGTTTAGTTTTTGACTTACATAAATGTCCTATTTTTTTATTCAAACTTGGAAAATGTTTAAGGACTAAAGATGCCAAATTTAAACCCAAAGTTTTTTCTTTGTACTCTTATGAAATAAAGAAAATAATATTTTAAAACTTTTTTTCAATTGTTCTAAAAAAAATTCAAAAAAGAGAAAGCACTGACATAAATTTGTTTGAAAAATGGAAGGTTCAGAAAAGGACTCCAATTCTTCCACTGATTATACTTGTGTGTGCAATATTTTGTGCCATTTTCTTGAAAAAGTTATCATAATAAAGCCTCTGGAAATACGTCTATAAAAATTATAGTTGTACCTAAAGCAACAACAACAAATTAAAAAGTTTTTTTTTTTTATAAATTTTGTTTAGAAAACTGTAGAATTTAAAATTTAATAAATATGTTCATGAGTTATTTGAACATCATTATCATTTCTTTTTTTTCCTGTTTGCTTGATATTGATATAATATGTAAATTGACTTTGTAGATAGGCATTTATTATATATTCCCTTTTCTAGTCTTTATTTTAAAAATATGAATAACAACAGGCAAATGAATTTGTTTTTACATGAATATGTATTGCTTTTATTTTCATCCTGCTATTTTATGTTGTATAATCATATATAATACGTTTCTTATACTTATCTTCTTGCATATAAAATAATACCAATCAATCAGGTTCTACATAATTAATCTCTTTTTTTTTCAAATGAAAGGAGATTTTTTAAAAACAGAATAAATATAATCACTCAAGATAATGGTTTTCTTTTATTATTGATAGTATTATTATGTCTACATATGTATTTTTAACTATGGATAATATAAGTAGAAATCAGCTGATTATTATATAATTAATTGCTCTAGTATTTTATTTGCATTATTCATTGAATCATTTATGTTCTATTTTACATACATATGCTAGTGCCAAAAGTAAAATTAGGCATTAAATGAAAGAATGGGAAAGTATTTGAAAGAGTAACAAGCTAACAACTGGGGCTTACTTACAATGAAACATTCTTATTTTAATTTGATTTACTTTGAATCAATACAACATTTTTTTTTTACAATCCTCATTATGTTGTTTATAAATCTTATATTTTGCTCAATAGTTAAAAAGTTACAACCTCACCTTTCTATCGCAGAATGTGATAATATTTAATAAAAAAGCAGCTTTTACTCATAAAAAAAGAACACGTGCCAAATTTGAGCATTGTATGTGAAGCCTTCCTCTCTTTCAAATGTATGTACGACTCTTACTTAAAAGTCCTAAATTCTTCCTTTAAAATATCAAAATGTTTTTCATGGAATATCCTTGAAGTTTAGAGAAAAAAATCAAGGAATTGAGTAGACTCTTTCAAGCATCTCTGTTATAAATATTCATAAATAGACGACTACATTAAGCAAAAACCCTTCAAAAACGCATTTTGTAGAACCTCATTTGTAGTTTCTGGATTTTATGAGAGGAACGTCACACTCTATCGACTTTTTATTTAAGGTGTATTATTAGTGTCTATCACACTCATGAAAGTACCAATGCTTCAATTATAGATCTGAGTCTTTTAAAAAAAATGTTTTCTTCTATTTTTATACATCAGTCATATACGATGTATTCGTTTTCGTCAATAGATAGCAGAAAACCATTTGGTGTAGACAAAGTAACGGATTGATCCGAAAACAGGACAACCTAATATATGTATATTTGCACCCAAAGGTAATCAATTTATTATTTTCCTGGGTTGAAACTTTCACTAACCGTTTATTTGCTTTGAAATAAGTTAAAATAAGTTTCCAAAAATGAAATTGATGCTCCAAATTTTAAAACTTAATAATTAGATATTTTAATAGGACTTAATTTAAAGTACTATTGAGCTATTGATGAATACTTTGGAATTGTATTGACATAACTAAGTATTTAAAAAATAAACATTATTATTATTATTTTTTTATAATAAACCCTAGTCATTTATTTAAATACTATTTATTATCAAAACCATACGGCATAAAATTAAAGTACGAGCTTGGATACACAATGAAATCTTGAGTTTTTGATAAATATCTATGAGAAAAGTTTTTTTTCTGACGTTTTAGTTACCATGCATGGGCTACATCAGCTAACATCTGTGGAAGAGTTTATTTATATGACAATTTTGCAAAATAAACACGTCATGTTATTTCATATCAAAATTACACCTTTATCATCAAGATGATTTGTTTGGATTATTAGATATCATGCTGTCATAATACTAATATTTTATTTTTGATCCGATTCCAGTAGGATACTTTTTGATACGTTTTCGACTAAAACTATAAAGCGAAAAATTTGTCAATGGTAATTTAAACGCACTGACAGGGGCTTCATTAAGGCTAGTAGAGACGTGCAATAATTTTTCTGTATATAAAAGACAATCTTTATTCATGGACGGACCAAATATTTGTATAACGGCGCTGCATATATTGGTTTAAATAACAATTTAGTATATTTCTGTTTTGAATGCTTCAGTACTCTTGTACCGCCACAGACCCAGTATATCAAACAAGATAGGTATATTTATATAATTGATAAGTTAGCTCATGTATGTAATTTCTATTTTTCAAAAAAAAAAAAATCAAACTTAATTTAATTTATTTATAAAAGTTATTCTCTCTACGGAGAAACTTAAATTAAAAAGTAATTGAGTTATTCACAATTTATACTTTTTTCCCCTTTCCTCACTCATTGCAGATACATTTTTATATAAATGATAAAATTAAACTAAATCTATAGGTTAATACTTATAACTTATATGCTAATGAATATTGACAACTTAATACAAATGCTCTCTATTAAAAAAATAAATATTATTTGCTTTTATTCTCTCTCTCTATCCTTTCAAATAGAGTAGATTTATTCCAACAAAAACATAAAATATATCACTTTACACATAAATAAGAAAAATAAAGAAATGTATATATGTTTACAGTTCCATAAACACAAATTGAGGAATTTCTTGTATGTTTTTAACATTGTGTGTTTTTTTTATTTCTTTTTGTGAAAGCTATTGAAATGGAAATTCATTCTGATCTTTATATAATAATAGAAAAAAGACATATTCTTCTGACAAAAAGATCTCATGATCTTGGGAAATAGTTATACAAAAGCTTCTTCAAATTTATTTCTAAGTAACATGCATGTTGTAGATAGCCTCAGATAAGAGCTCATACGTATATACATGTATAAGTTTAGCTTTTATTAAATATGAAAATGGAAAAAATGCACTGTGTATCAAATAAAAGATTTATCATTGCTCTTTAAAAAAGTAAAAGCCCTACAATACTAACAAAAAAGTGAGCATTGATTGTATTTTTTATGTAGAGAAGGTTGAACAAGGATGTATGATGTTAGTTTTTTTATATAAAAAAGTCCGAACCCCTTATCCAAATTTTATTGGAATACATTAATATGTAAAGTTATGTTTACAAATAAAGTTTTAGTATATTTTGTTAACTATTTCAATTATTTTTGATTAGCTGATACAAAAACAAATGATAAGTATGAACGTTTAATCTATATGAGTCTCGTATAACCCTAACTAATTACTAGAGAAGAAAATACTAAGAGATTTACTTAATTAAAAACCCCTTGGTAAGAAGTTTTTCTAAGAATATTAGCTAAAATAAATTAATGAAATGATAAGATTTCATATTCATCATGATGACAAATAACATTATGATTAATTTTCTTGGAAGACAGTAAGTAACCATGTACTGTAATAACTTCTCTTAGCAGCAATTCGATCTTTAGAAGTTTCCTTCATGATTGTTAAGGCCCTTTTGGGAATAAAATTCCCCGTTTTCATTTGTAACCTTTACAATGTGTGTTGTAGCCCTATGTAACAGACAGACTTGATTCAAACATCACAATATATTCGTGGAACCGATTATCCCAACTGTTTGGGAATATTTGCAGCATTTTAAACCTTTTTTAACAAATAGCTGGATTCCTTACGTACGTGACTTAAAGTATAGTCTATGATAGTTCCTTATTTTTCTTCAATTTGAACTATTGCCCTAGAGAAATGGAGTAAAATTTATGATTGTCAGAATTTCAGCATTTTTTATATCTCTAGGTAGATAGACTTTATATGTTCAAAGACAATAGTGACATGTGAAAAAGTATATAAAGAAATATTATAGGTTGCACTTATTGCGTTGCCATATAAATTAACATTAGATTTAATATAAAATATACATATATTGTTTTAATTGTAGATTGATTCATATTCAAATATAGATTCAATGAGCTTAATGATCAACAACCATTTTTCTCAGTCTATTTCTGAGTTTCTGGTAATGAAAGCATCACCCATGTATTAAAAAATTTGTCCTTTCAATTTTTTTTTACAGCAAAGTTTATTTTAACTCTAGAATGACTCAAAAAAATAATTTTGTTAATACACATAAAAACTTTGGATGTAAAAATTAACTTTTAGACTTATTGCATGTACGTATATTAAAAATTCATTTTAAGAGTAACAAATAATTTTTAATAGACCCATAACAAAGATTGGGGAATGAAATGAGTTACTTTTTAGATTAGCAACTTAATAGAAACTCCAATTGAAGTGTTCCCTTTGATTTATGTATAAATGTAAGTCCTTGTTTGGCAGCTAATGTTACAAATCGGTCTTTCATCACAAGGATTTACTGATAATTACATTGTTTCAATAAATTCAAGAATTATTATGTCAAAATCATCTTTATAGGAAAAATTAGCAAATCGATTCTTTTTTTTTTTTTTTGGTTTTTTTAATATTCATTATATTAAACTAGAAGATTAAGTTAAAATATGTATAAGACTATTCTGTGAATATTAAAATGATTTAACAACTTTTTTCTGGATTTATTTAAAATAATTTGGTATAAAAAGTCGAAAACAACAGGCCTAAGTCCTCTAAGTGATAGAAAATCTATAAAAATTACCCAATAAATAGAAAGAATTTGTCAGTTTATAAATGGATTTGTATGTATACACTTTTGCAAATACTTATATGTTCTACTGTCTACCAGTTTGATAAAGAAATGAAAAATAAATCTCTAATCTTTTTATGCTTATGAAAGTAATAGGCATACATAAATGTACGGACAAATAAATAAACTTGTGTAGGTATATGCATTCTGCATACATATGCATATTTAAGCAACTTTTATAAAAAGAAAATGTGATTTTAATCAAGGTTTATCTAGATGGATTGTAGGGATGCACAGTTCTCACAGTATGGCAGGATATACAATTGTCTATCGTATTGACGTCATTAACCCGTAGATATTTGATGATGTCATCGACAGAAGGCTTTTGATGATGTCATGAACGAAGAAAAACGTTTTATCACGAGTAGGTACTTTGTTATGTACAAAGTATTTAGACATTGGTTCTAACAATTTATGGACCGGGGATCTCTGGTGGATTGTAAGGCTTCAAACTTACAAAAGCTCAGAAAGCTATGTATTATGTAGTTACACTCAACCATTTATAAGTAAATCAATTCCTTATTATGACGTCATAGTATGTACATACTACCATGAGCAAAAAATATCAGGAATGCAGATGTGCCAACGTTGTTTTTTCCAATTTTCAATACAATCGGCATCAATATAAAAAAGTTTTGAATCCATTCAGTGGTTCATGGTAAGAACTAGGACTGTATCTGATCGTCTTTGAATCTCTAACCATGAACCGCTGAATAGCATTGAAAACTGCAATGTTATTAAGTGACATAATATCTACAACTTTTATTTGAATGAATTTTTGCTACGTTTAATATTTGCAATTTTAATCAGACATTTAAAAAAACAAAAAACTCGATTTTAGGTGTAAACAAAAGAACCCATTTCTCAAATACTTATGAATATTTTGATGTGTAATTTGGCACAAATGTCAGTGACAGTACTAGAATCCCCAAAAAATTAAATTCAAATTTCCCGGTATTTTTTGCTTATAGTAGTATATCTTTCCATTTGACATAGCACAAACTGTCTTTTTTTTTTCTCTCTTTTGATTAATTCATCTTGAGTCTCCATAAAGATTATATTTATGTTATGACAATATATTTATTCCCAAGCAAGAAACATGATTGATGATGTTCTATATATGTATATTCATATTTTGTCAGAGTTTCGCTTCAAAGAAAGATCGTATTTGTATTATATATATATTTGAATTGCTTAGTGAGTTATTGCTCTTCACTTGTTATTTTTATTTTGCTTTTATGTTTTGAAGACTTAGATAAAAAAAAACAATATATTCCTTTACAAAAAAGAACATTTGACCAAGCACACAAATATATTGAATTCAAATGTCTCATATGAAATTACTTTTTTAAAGACTAATAGATTTTAGAAAAAGTTTCAATAGATATTTATATTTTCAAAAAACTTTCTGAAGGTGATTTCAGTCTGAGAGTTTTCAATTTCTTTCCGAAATGAAGGCAAAATAGATTTGTGAATAAATGAATATCCAAACTAACATACATTCTATATTTTTTATGCCTATGTCTGTTACAAAATTAAGTGATGTCACCTGGAAAAAAAGCAAAAAAAAAAATAAATACATTAATGAATTATTATCAAAACTCATAAACAGGAAAAGTTTTTTATCCTAATCATTTATGGATAGGAATGTGCAATAACGTTGTTTGTGTAGTACTTCTGTGATTCTGTAATTAGAGACTTTGTTAGTTCCTATGTTATTCCTGTTAGTTCTTACTTTTTTTCTAAAGTTATCAATTTAAGTATCCAACTTTGGGAATTCTCAGAATTTTGCAAACCTAGTCAGTTGTATTCTTATATATGAGTAAACTTATGTAGTTACAAATAATGAATCGTCTATAAATATTTTAGGTTTACATATCTACAATGGTGATTCTACAACAATATCCACCGTTGGAGAGAAAGAGAATATGGATGTATAATAACTTCAAATTAAAGACTATTCTAATCATAATTTAAACGTTGGTGTTTTTTTACTGTATTTTATGATAGCAAACTATGAAAACACATTAAATGCATGCTGAAAATAAAGTCTGATAAAGGTTAAATTAAAACAGCATATAACATATATATGTTGAAATTGTTACAAATGGGAGATTATAAAATTATGGTCAGAAAGTTGATCGACACTTCAATACAATTGATGTGTCAAAATTAATTTGATTTGAGTTAAAGGTTAAATTGTTCATAATACAATGAATACTATGTATTTGTGAATTTAGACTATATTTGTGTCAAGGATGGCATCCAACCGACCACTGTAGGTCAACCACAGATTGGAGATGTATTTTGCTATTCTACTTCAAATTAACAGGGGCTTTGAGTTCCACAATGCTGAAAGACCCTGAATTTCATATACAATCGAGTTATGTAGTCTCTAAGGGGTTGAGGTTTTTTAACAAAACTCCATATTTTTTTACGTGTATGTAAATATGTCTATTACTCTTATTTTTCTCGTCTTATTCATAATTGGTATGATTCGAACAATTATCTGGAAGGAACAGATATGATCTATTTATATACATACATATAAAACACCATGTGCTTAAACAATACAAAATGAATCTCTTTAGTGTTACAATCGGCAAATATGTATATTCTTTCATGTTGAACATATATCAGCTGATGAGCACCATCAAATTGTATTTAGTCCTACATTCATTTCTTCGCTTATTAACGTAATTTGATTATATCCACTCTGCTCGTTTATAAATACATTTGTACATAGGTATACATACATGAACACATTTACAAACTATTTAATGCAATAAATTAATTGATTTCATTGCATTCACAGAAAAATATTTTATTAAAATAGATTTTTTTCCCCTAAAATAATTTGAATGAATTTAATTAAGTTATAGCAAATCCTTTCATAGTTGCTCGTGAATGCAGTTTTTTTTTTCCTTATAGAAAACCCTTAATGAATGAGTACCTTTCTACCACCACAACATCTGGAAGTAGGATGCATGCATGTCGTCATACTTATAATTTTAATATATATTATAATATATGTATGTACATAGGGGTAAGTTGAATTGTGTAAAGGAAATTTAAAATTTGAGTGATGTTCAAGACATTTAGTATTACGTATAGATCCTCCCTCTCTTTTGCACAAAATAAGGTTACATATTTGTTGTCAAAATGATATTATATCAATGCATCAAGAATTTCTTATCTACATGCTTTGATTTGTGCCGCTTTATCCCTCTTATTAGAGTACTGAACGTAAATTTGTTGTATTCAAATTAATTTTGTTAATTTGAGAACATTTCTGAAAATTATTTGAGAATATGAGAATAAAAAGCCCTTCTCAGCGAGCACTTTTCACTTCAAAATTTGTATTTTTTAAAGGTGTCATTATTCTCTCTAACTTCTCTTTGATGACACATCTATTAAATATGTAAGTTTTAACACTACAGTCAGCCTAAATCAGATCCATTGCAATGAAAATGTAGCACTAAATACACATTTTAATATGAGTTTTTCTTATTTCTTTATTCTTCTGGCGGTGTCCTCAAATGGATCAAATAAAATCTTGTTCTGGAAATGAGCATCAAAATAATAATGTAACTGATTCGTCCCTTCCCTTATTGTTGAGTTGACTACATATTAGCTATCTATTATATGTTTTATGACGACATCACAGGCGTGTTTTTTTCACCAGCTGAGACGGCTTTTTATTTACATCATTATCAATAATAAAACACCAGTTAATATTGAAATTTTTTTTCTTTCTCTTTTTGAAGGAAAGATTGAGAGAGTCAATGGATTGTGTTATTTTGCTATATTGAATAATAGAGAGGAGGTTTCATAACTTTACAAAATAGAAGAGGTACATTTGTTTTTTTGAAAAACTAACTTGTGATAAAGAGGGATGAAAAAGGAAAATTGCAATCACGAAACCTTCCATTTGGTCTATTGAAGCCTTAATTAAATAAACATTTTGACACATTCTATTTGTTGATTGACTTCATTTAGAGACAAGTCAATTATTAAGAAGAGGCAACTGGATTTATATGTATATAATAATTATATTATTTCTATAAAACAACTTTGACGATATAGCAAATTATTGACTTGTATTTCTTTTTTAGCCAATAGAATTCAATAATATATTTACAAAGATTAAATATAAAAAATGTTTTGTTTTGTTTTCATTTGAGGTCAGTTAAGCAGGGACTGACTAATAATTCCTTGTGGGGTGGGTAATTGCTTTATCCTAGTTCAATAATTAGAATAAATGTGTGAAATACATGGATGATAGGTAGTGAAAAAGAAATCTTTGTTCTCAAGCTGTTTGTATAGATTAAACTCTAATTTTCCCACTGGATATTTGTTTTGCTTAGGAGATATTAAAGCAAGTTTAAATTGATTTACCTAAGTATTACAACATCTACACAGAGAATGTCATAGTTTTATCCATTGTGATACATTCCTAAAGTTCAACAGACTTATTAATTACTGATATTTTGAATGAAATCATTGATTTTATGATGACAAAAAATTTTTTCACTTGATTTGGAGTAGCAATTTTGGATTCATGAATAAGGCATTTTTCATGATTTCAGTAAAAATGTACCTGAGTATTTGGCATCTTCCATTATTCACAGAGCATTTAATTAACATTCCATTAATTCACACAATAAATCTTTCTCAGAGTTAGGAAAAAATATAATTAGCCATAGATAATTCAACTACTACTCACAGTGAAGCAAAAAAAAGTGTTTTATGTTAAGGAATTTTAGAGTCTGTGGCGTGTCTCATCTCTGTTTATTAATAAATTTATCCCACATATCTAACATTAATGTAGATCGATTAAAATATATGCCTTGAGCATTCTTCTAGCTATTTAAACCTAGTATATTATGTTCGCATATAGCACGAGTTCTTTTATTCGTACATTAGTTTGACCGAGTATCACAGTCAGCCAGGAGTACTTAGAGGCAAGAGCAAGGTTGACTATAGGTAATTTGACTCAGAAAAAGGTTTAATATATCTTCTGACAGGCTCCGAAAGGTCGATGAAGGCTGATTGGAAGCCAAAATACGATTTAAAGGGTTAGAAAGCCAGATATGAGGCTCTCTATGAAGTCCATAGTTTGAGAAAATGGTCGATTTAGGGGTTTAAGTTCGATCAAATAATATAAATAAGGACATTTAAGGTTGCTGGAAGATGTATTGATGTTCCCTTTCTTAATCATTATACAATGTTCTGTTCATTAAAATAGGGTGCAGCAGACTGCTGTTTTAAGGGTAGTACAGATATAAAAGTAAGCTTTTAAAAGATTAAGATTTTTTGGCTCGTTCGATGTACATAGATATAATGTTGACTTTATATCCGTAAATATTTTATATTTAAATACCTATTTTGTAAGCTTTTTAAGCTCATTGAATGGAGTCTTCATTTTTATGTATGTATATTATTATTATTATTGTTATTGTTATTATTATTATAATTTGACTAGATCCTTTTAGCTTTTAGAATGTCTTTTATTTTACTTTATAAACTGTATGCACACAACGTACACATTTATGTACATACTTGGGAACAATTAACGCCGCTCCTCTATTATATTATTATCCCTCATGAAAACAAAAACAAAACAAAAACATAGACCCTCAATTATACATACTGACATAGATATATACATACACAGGTATATAATTTATTCCTCTCTGCATCATTATGATTCATTAATATTTCCTAGCTAGGCCTCCTTGCAAAGTGCTATAATTACTACAATAAATGTTCATTGATACGTATAAAATAAAGCTTGTTTAAACAAACTGTTAGAAGCATAATCAATTAGGAGAGAGCTTAGGCAGCGAGAGATTTCTAATTTAACTGACTTCAAAATAGTGTCTTTTTAAGCCTACATAAATTAAAGTAGAAGGTAATTTTTAATGAATTTTTTTGTAATATGAAAAATTAAAATCGTTCAAATGACATTGTAAAACGCTATGTTGTTACTAATGCATATATTAGTATCTTTAATGAAAGAAATGAGAAGAAAAGAATGTACGTTCTGTGCTGTACATTTTTCCCCCCTGTAACATTCCTTCCCTTTATGTGTCTAAAAATGCATTTTAAAGAAACTTTGTAGAAATACGCTTAAAAGATTGTTTATTCAACCTAAAAATGTTATAAAGTAATTAACATTATATCATAATGTATTGGGACGATAATTAAACAAAAAAATAAAATGTTCAAAAAAAATTATTAATATTTTCAACTTTGTGAGGTTGACTGACCTCTAACTGTTAAAACAAAATTAGACTTAAACTTTACTGTTCATTACATATTGATTTGTTCCCTAATATATATATATATATATATTTACGAGTATATACAAATGAAAGGGTCATTCAAAGCTCAAATATCAACTGTAAATATTGATTGGGATTATAGTTATTGACCATGGTTTTTTGACTCAAATAATAGCCTTCATGTGATATCCTACCTATTCACATAATTAGTTTATACATAACCCATTATATATGTTGTTTACAGTATCTATGTATAAGAATGTTGTGACATTAAAATGATTTTAAGAGCCCATTAACTCACACCTACTGCAGTAGATAAGTAATGTCTCATTATTTTTGTAAGGAACTTTGTAAACACTCATGTTGGTTGTTGTGTTCAAGCTAGTTTCAAGCATGTAGTACTCAAGATATAGGCATGTGGAAAAACATGTGATAATTATGATTTTTGCTCTGATAGGGTTCATTTATCCTCTAGTCGTATTATAAAATGACCCTTCTAGACAGGTTACAGGACAGACATATAATACTTTTATTAAGTGGGATGAAACAAGGAGTAGAGCTTATGTTTGGTCAATATTTCAGGTGAACTGAATTTGAAGTAGTAAAGTAAGCACTTGACACATTTTCATCAATGTTGACCTAAATAAAAATACCCCTTTATCTTGGCTCCAAATATTTTCTGATATAATTTACAATATTTGTTATGAATACAAAAATAAAAAATACACTCACAAACTATTTTTCCCTCATGATAAATCCAGAAGGTAATGATTAAATCTAAATAGTTATATAGAGCCCTCAAATTGCCTACTTCTGTAAAAAAAAAAAACATAGTATAGTATAAAGAAGTCTTTTTTAACAGAGTTTAATAGTAGAATAAATCCCACTTGATTATAGCCTAATGTCTCACTGGTAGGGAACAGTTTTGTTATAGACATTAATCTAGGTACTAAAAATATAAAATGTTCGATTTGATGAAAAAAAAACTTTCTAAAGAAAAAGAAGATATCCTGGCCTAAACATTTATTTCTTTTCCTCAAGATTAAACGCATATAAACACAATCATGAATATTTACATAAGTTAAATTAAAAACCACATGCTTTTTAATTTGTCTTAAATTTTGGAAATAGTGCGGTACTGGCTTAAGTTGGTTTCACTGTACAACTCTACTATGTAGTATAAAGGGGGATAGTTGAAGTAATTTGAAATGTGATTATTTAATTCCTTCCTTTTCGACAGAGTGTAATAATCATTTTTGAATCATGATTGGATGTCACAAAAAATATTTTCTACAATGAAGTATGTCTTATCCTTTGTTAAAGACTATGGTGTTTTTAAAAGTCAAATAGTACTGAAAAGATAAGAAAACCATTGATAAAACGTCCGAAATACTTATACAAATATCTAGAAATAAAATCAAACTTCGAAATTGGGAAAAAAATAGGACTTTTACTATCACCTTTGATTAATACATACATTTTTTATTTTATTTTTCAAAAAATATGTTTGCAAACGTGGAACTTCAATCAATATTTTTTGCATATTTTAAGATGTTGCAAAGAAATAAATTTGCAATGGTTTTCTTTATGATGATAAAAAATCCATTAAATAACACAATAAAAGTAATAATTTTCAAACAGTATAAAATATTTAAGAATAACAACGCGTATGTTGAATATTGGATTATTACGTGAATAAATAATGGCTTTGTTTTCATTTTGTATTCAAAATGAGCAGGTTGAATATTATTTTTACAGTAAATTTGTTTATTTGATGTTGTTTTTTATGCCTTTAGTCTCTCAATTTTTTACACCCACTTATTATTCATTTTTGTGAGAAATTGACAAAAAAAATAAATAATCTATAACATAGAACAACATGTGTATTTGTTTTTACATATATGTAAAAACATATGTCAATCCTTTAAAATAACATTTTTACAATTTTTTCATTCCATAAGACTGGATTAAGTTATGATAATGATGTATGAATAAATGATACGGCCTACACACTTGCACATATGTCATAGCTTCTATTTCTATCTTGTTATTGTGGACTGCGTTAAGTTTTTAATACAAAAAATTAAACTACAAGGATCGTAACCTTGCTTAAAATAAAGAAAGGAGGAAACTTGTAAAAAATTCCCTTCTGTAAGAGTTTTTCCAGGATTATGAACTTATTATTTTTAATCTGTTCCAAGAAAAAAATAAACTAATTGTTTATTAACAGTAAAAAAATCCTAAGGGGTATAAGTGTAATAAAAGTTATTCAATTTTGAATTTTCATTTTAAATCTGTAATTTTTTTTTTCGAGAGTCTGACGGTTTTCGAGAAATCGGACCCTACTTTTTGAGCTTTTTTTGACATATTTTCCATATTCAACTTCAATTTAAGCCTAAAAGGATACTCATCTATTAAAAAATACTGATCCACCAGTGTATTTAATGCAAACCTCATTTCTAGTCTTTGTTTTAACCTAAAGGGGATCACAGGGGCGTCCTTAATTAAGGAGAAATCGTCAATCTAAATACGTAAACTTTAATCTAGTTTCGACCAAAAATCCACTAGAAATAATACTCAGGGTAAAACTGCTAAAGTAGTAGCGCAGAACGATTACGAAATCAGCTGAAATTATTTTGCGTGCTACTATGTCAGTCCATTACTGTTGTGTTTTAGTAGCTCTACCGTGAGTCTTTGATTTCTTGCTAATCCTTGCTCGAAATTGGATGAAAATTTAACTATTTTAATGAACGATTTCTTCTTAGTTAAGGATTCTTATCGGGCACTTGGCAACCCGTTTGAATTCTGTGGGCTAGGCTCTTGAATGCATTCCTTATTAATCCATTTTATGTAATATTCAAGGAGTTATTACAGTGCAAACGCTTTGGTCGACGTTTGGGTCGACTCCCGCTGACTATTCCCGCAGGAGTCACTTTAGGTCAAAATAAAGACTGGAAATTTAAATTAAATACACTAGCGAATCATTATTTTTTTATGAACAAAATGTGTATCCTTCTGGGCTCAAATTGAAGTTGAAGAAGGAAAATGGGTCAAATTACCTCAAAAAGTAGAGTCCAATTTCTCGAAAACCGTCGGACTCTAGAAAAAAAAATTATAGATTTGAAATCAGAGTGCAAAACTGAATAACTTTTATTATACCTGTGCTTACCTGTGTAATTAATAACTTACTATTTCATTGCTTAGATATTATACATTTCTATAGAATATTTATAATTTCCTTAGTATTTTTAGGTAATGTTGTTGAAGTGAAAACAATTTAACAAAGCTTTGCTAGTCAGGTCTATATAAAAAAAAGTGATTGCTTTTGCATTATTGATTTGAGAGGTCAAGCAGTCCAAACAGTTTATTGAGAAATTGATTTCAAAGATATTTTATAAATGGCAACAAAAAATCATTTGAGTCTTAAAAAGAAATGATGCTTTAATACAGAAAATTAATCAAATTAAAAAATTTCAAGACATTTTCTTTTCTATGTAGGAATTTGAATTTATTGTATAATTGAGCATTATACATATTCAGCAACAATAAAAACAACAACTACAACATTGCTTCAGCATACTCACCATTTAGCCTTTTGGTGATTTATTGTTTTTTTGTGTAGGAACATCTTATAAATCAAATATCTAAAATAAAAAAATAAAAATCTACTATTATAGTTATGCTTCCATATAAAAAGAAAAGAAAGAAATGTATATATGTGTGTTTGTAAAAAAAAACAATTTTTCATTTAAAAAAAAAAAAAAAAACTTCAAAATCCCCTCATGAGATCGAAAAAAAAAAAAAAAAACAATGAAAAAAATGAATCCTATTTTGAAATGAGGAGTGAACAAAAAAAAACACACACAAACTATAAATACATTCACTTTTTATTTACATTGTGATCAAGAAATTACAATTTATAGTTTTTTTTTGTTCTAACTACTTACTTTTCATTTGTTGAAATGAAATATATGAATATATATATTTATTTATTTATACGATGTATGTTTACAAAAGTTTTTACTTTTGTTGCTTGGGTACATATATGTTATTGTTATATTTTATCAACATTTTTTTCTTCCACGAAGGAATGTACAGAGTAAAGTTGAGAATAACTCATTCATGATTTTACATATTTGTTGGATTTTTTTGCCTTTTGTATTTATATTCTGGCTCAACAAATCAGTTTTTAGAGCACCAATAAGCAGCCAGAGTAAACAAATCAACAGCAAACACAAAAAAACCTCTGGATGGGGTTGATATTATGTAGTGAGATTAGTCTGTGGTACAAGGAATTTGATTTCAAGTAAAACTTTATATTTGTTTATATTTGGTAGAGAAGAAAAAAAACCTTGAATAGGTTGAGTGAAAAAACGCTATATATGTCCTATAAGTTAATAAAAAAAAGATTCAAAATTAAGGATAAGTAATTTAATATTCAAAATAATGCAATCAACCCCATGGATTCCTACAATATCGGATTCACCATCTGAAAATCATCTCTCCGGATTCTAACCTTAACCTTAGGTTAACCTTTGGAGTTTCTCCAAGTCCAAAGGGCTCCAACTCATTTTTTCAGAAAATCATCAACAACCCAAATATGTGCTATAATTATCAAGAGTTGTTCTGGACTTCAGTCATTTTTATGGACTTAAATTTAACTCAAAGCCTATGATCTTGTACTTCTATTCATAGTGGTCTCAAAATAACAGTCATTTGGGACACAAAATTGCATAATTTCTGTTACTCATCAACTATACTTTTTATATGTTAAATGATGATTTTTTTTTTTTTTTTTGGGTGGGGGAAGGATTAGGATAAGAATAAATGTTTTTGTTTTTATGTTGACATCACTATCCCCCACATTTGGCCAAATTACATGTCAAAATGTTTTTTTGTGTTTGAGATACGCGTTCTTTTGTGAAAGGCTAAAGTCGAACTTTTAGTTTTTTTAAATGTCGTAAAGATGATGTCTCAAATGTAATTTACAAAAATGTTGTTGAAATCAAAAATGTTTAAATGAATATTCGAGACTATATTCTTTTGAAATTTTTAGAATCCGTGATTTATTTCTCGAGATACATAAGCAATTACTCATTAAAAAACCGACTCTTCAATTTTAAATTTTAATAGCATATCTAACGATGAAACTTAATTTTTTACTAAGTAAAAATCTTGAGCAACGACGTTATTTTTCTTTAAATAAGTAACTAGTAACGAGTAATGTATTACTCTTTTTATGTTTTCCAGTGTTTATGATGATAAAAATGAAAAGAAGAAGTGAAGTAGAATAGGAAATGGAGGAATGCAAAAATCATTTAGATGACTTTAGGTTCTTGCACACTCACACACAAAAGATTCTTTACTTAACTATTTTTTATAGATTCTTTAGGAACTTATACGTACATATATTACATAGGTATATTAATAATAATGTCCTTCATTAAATTTAATTAAAATAATATGTTTGCCTCATACCTTCATCAGCATCTATTTTACTGAATGGATGTCAAATTTTGAATGTGGTTTTTAAAAATAACAAAATTAGAATTCTACATTTAATTATTCAATAGAAAGTATTTCACTGACATCACAAATATCATGATAGATATAGTTGTTTAGTTAGTGATTATATAAAATTCTTCCCCCCCAAAAAAAAAAAAGAAAAAAAAGAAAAAAAAAAGTCAAATGGCTTTAAAAATTAAAAAAAAATAACATTTGTATTGAATGCAACTTGATAATTTCAAATATTTGAATGAAAACAAATTCACTCCTATCGAGAATCCTTTTTAAATGATTAATTTTAAAATTAATTTCGTTTTGAATCAATGTGGGACCAGAAAAGTAGGATAGTTAGAGAAAAAAATATATTTTCTTCTTAAAATAAATTGTGAATTTGTTAAAGGGACTCTGTAAAGATGAATGTATACTTATTTAATGGAATATTTTTAGTACTTATTTTTAGGATTCGAAATATATTAGAAAGAGACAGAAAAAAAAAAAAAGATTTTATGGATAGTAAATGTTATGTTATCTTTTGATTCCATAGTGACACCCAAATGCAGAATATCAATTCATCATTTTATTAAATCAAAATTCCTAAACAAGGGTTTTTATTTTTTTTTAAACTGATCGCTAAGATCTCCAAAATGGAGATATTTTTTGTGACTTCATGATTCGTACAGTCACTTATATTTGAGACATGAAGAACCAAATTATATAAAAACAAAAAACCAGTCTCTGATAAAACAGTTTTGTTTTGTTTCATTACTAATGTGAGTGAAGAAATTCTATTAGCCCCTTAAAATAAATGAGCTTATATAACCCAATACTGTATCAAACAGTTTGAAGTACAAAAATAACAACAACAACAATATCTGAGGTATGCCAAAATTACATTTTTTCCCATGTATAATTTGACAGTCATCTATTGACCATTTCGTTCTCAACTGATCCCACACTTAGTCACAAATATTTATGTCGTCATTATGTCATTTTTATTTATATCAACAGCTATGCTTTGAACATGGTGTCATCCTTTACTCGGTTACTCATGCATCATTTTGAAAAGATTTTACACTTGAACAAAATATAGATACATGTGTATACCGTATATGTTTGTAGATAGTTTATTTGAATGACCGGCTCTCTGATTAAAAAAATGGAATGGAGGAAATTGATTATATATATTTCATTTCTTTAAGTAATATGTAGTCATCTTAAGACGGAGCAAGTATCAAGATAATTTATTTTGAAAATGAATGGGTTTAATATATACATAACAACAATGGAAGGAACGTGATGTTGTAAAGAAATTATCTTATATTGATGAAATCCTTTAGAGAAGAGAAATAATGAAGGGAGAGGGGAGGAGTGAAAAATAATCAATTATTTAAAGAAATAGAAAATATAAGTCGTAAAATGCAGACGTTGTGACCTTCGTCTTTTTTTATTTATTTAAATCTTATGTGAAGTTCGTGCTAAATAAATATATATATGGTGATAATATTTTAATATGCATATTATTTCATGTACATAATGTCTTGATATTTGTCTTCTTTGCAGTCACCTTTTTTGGAGCGAGCCACCAATAAATTTTCGTCACCTTTTCGAAGATTTCGTGGCGGAGATCACCAACACAATACCAACGGGCACAGTAGTGGTAGCAGTACCACAAGCAGTAGCAGCAGCAGCAGTAGTAGTAGTAGTAGCACGAGCAACGACAATACGAACAAATCCTCATCATCACCCCGATCCATGACGGAATTGGCACTCTTCGAAGATCGAAAATCCCTCCGATTTACACGTGAGGAACTACTACGTCTCTACGTATTAAAACTCGACGAAGAAGCAAATTATTTTAAAACCAATTCACCTGAGGATGAGTTCTGTAATTGTCCAAAATGCCAGGTAAACACACAGATTTACCTACCTACATATTTTTCTTTATCTAAATATGTATTTATGTTTATGAACATAATCCTTTTTTGATTTAGTAATCAAGCAAAATTACATTTTTCTCCTGATTAAACTAAATGAATGCTTGCATGGCTGAAAAAAAAAGCACCACTTTTTTCATCACTTTTTGATAAATCTACATTATACATAAATCTTAAATACTAAGAGGTAATTATATATATAGCCATAGTATAACTACGAGTTTATTGATTCTGAAATCGTCAACGACTTTGCTTATAAAGCATTTTAACTGGTGTTACAGATTATATAATAAATCTAAGGAGACGCTATTTTGGGATCCTAAAATATTTATATTGTTATATAAAATAGACACATTTCCAAAAAAAAAAATATTAAGAAAACTTTATCAAATGACTTTAAAAATGAAAAAAGACATAACAACTGTAATGAATACAGCTTGATAATACCAAATGGAGAAACAATGATCATATGTGAATATAATCAAATAAATAAAAGGTGGTGAAAAATTAGATTAGATTTGTACAATTGGATCAGGGGCAAGCAAAGTGGGACATTTGAAGAAAAATACCCAATCCTTGCAAAGGTAAATGTTAATTTATTGGTAACACTTTGTAAATATGTGTATCATGATGTAATATGATATTTTTAAAACATATTATTAGGATCTGGTATATAGTAATAAATAAAGAGAAAGAAAGGAATTTTTATCAAAAATAGATGGTAAAGGTTTTTAAAAGTTAGTTTATTTATCATTCCCATTGTGACATCGAAATGCAGGAGAATTATTTATCCCTTCTCTTGATCATCAAGAAACAAAGGGTTTTATTCTACAAATGTATTCAAGCATGGTTCTTTGTCTCTTTCAAAATGGCCGACTTTCAGAGTGATGACGTCACATGAAAATACTCTTCAGTTCCCTGTTTTCACCTGATGAGCACCATTTTGTTTCGTCATAATTCCTTCCTCTTATAACTATGAAGTAGCTACTAATAAAATGTTGATATACTCTTTCCTTCCATCAATGGTTTTTGCTATAGCATGCAGATGCAACTATGCATGTGTGTTTAGAAATCCCTCAACCCTATATATGTACATACATACATACTACCACTCGAATTATTTTGAATAAATATTTATAAACATGATGATATTCTATACCTTTTATTAAAAAGTAAATTTGTGTACTTTGAGGTTATATTACTTCTCTCTATGTAAATATTTATACTATCAGAAAACTTCCTTTTTTTTTTATTCACTCGTATCCATCATAAAAGTACATGGACATTTGGATGGAGTGATTATCATTCTATATTCATACACTATTTTGTATTTCAGAAGAAATGCAAGTCTGACATATTTATATAAATGTATACTCATACATTTTAATTCTAAACTTGATCAAGTAAGTGAATTAGCTCACAATCAATGTACGAATATAAAACTATTCCTTTCATACATTCACCTATAACTCCACTATGAAAATTCTGGGCCTTTTTCTCTAATACATTACTTTATGTATTAAAAGATGTTGTTTTTTTGCTGGTTTATGGTTTATTTGTTTTAAATCCCCTTATTGTTGACCCACAAAGGATTTAGTATACAATATGAACATTCACATATATTACATATGTATGTTCATATATGTAGTCAAATAGAAATTCAATCAGAATCTTTTCCCTCAAACTTTTATTTATTTCTCTCCTATTACCATCAATAACAAATGGAAACTCAGCAATCCTTGTGATTCTGTAAACTTTTTCTATAGTTAGTCAATAAACTAGCTCAATTATACATAAAATACAAAGTTGAGGAAAGAAGGAATTTATCAGACCTTGAAACTCCCAGTTTTTTATTGGCAGTTGTTGTTGTTTTGTTATTTATGGTTTTGTTTCTCTTTCATACCTTTTTTTCTGTTCTTTTTTTTTTTTTTTTTCATAAAACCTTTAAAACCAATTGAGCTTAAAAAAAAGATATTTTGAATATTGAGGAAAGTAGGGGAGACCAGGGACATTGTACAACATTTTTGATTTTGCCTCCACTACAAAAAAAAAAGGTTTCTCTTAGATGCACCAAAATAAACAAAACAATTTTACATCTATTTGTAACAGATTGAATCTATTTATAGCTAATTATATCTGTCAGGATTTTTTTCACCAATTGCATTGGAATTTGGCCATTAAATGTCACAACTATTGTCGTAGTTGTTGGGGTGATTGTAACAGTTAAAAATATTCGAATACGAAATTAAGAAAAATCGACTCAAAAATATATTTTGATTAAAAAATAATTAAACATCTCAACGTGTCGAATTATTTATTGATTTTTATATTAAGATATTATGAAAAATGCTCTGCGCTTTAATTAGTTTATGCACTATTCATAATAATATGAAATATTTGAAACGAATAAACAATATTTGGACGATTGGGTCACTTGTTGCAACTAATTCCTTTGTACCAAACCTTACACATTCTTAAATATTTTCTCAATGAATATGCTAATAAATTATATCATGTGATAGGAAAAGAATCAATAATTATTGAAATAATACAGATTAAAACAGCAAAAAAAAAAAAAAAAATGAAAAATTGGCTCCATTACATATTACAAAAATGTAAAAACCTTCAAAAATGGCTTATAGCTCTCAAAATTAGTTTTTATTAAATATATGAAAGGAAAATTAATAAAAATATCTGATTTACGTCTTAAATAATTGTCATCATAGTTTCAATTTATCAATTGTCGTGTAAATTTCATGTGTCAAGTATTTTCGTTACGTTTTGTTTTTTGAGAAAAAAGGAACTGTTCTTAGTCTTCCCTACTTGTTAAATTACGGAGAAAATACCATTTTATTTCGTCCACAAAGCAATTTTCATTGAATATCTCAACTCTTCTTCATAAGAAATAAGAAATAAAGGTCCAAATATTGTCTTTCATTTGACCTAATACCATGCAATATAACAATATTAATTCGAGTTCTGTAGATCAACAATGTAAACACTGATAAAACCAGAGAGAGTAATAGCTCAAATAAATATAAAGAAACTTTTGAAGCTGCCTGGATATAATTTTGGCCTAAGATTTTAGTTTTTTTTTTAGTAGAGAATATGAAAACTCGTTTCTAGTCCTACTAGCGTCGAGTTGTAAATTTCTTGGGTTCTTTATATTTTGGTATACAAAGTTAGTAAAAATAAATAAAGAAATACAAAATAAGATATTTTATGAGAGCAATAAATAATTAATTAATTCAGTAAAAATATCAACACAAAAATAAGGTAAATGAAGATAGGTAGGTACACGTCAGTGTGACTAGTGTGTTGACTTTTCTTTGTACAATTTCTTGACCATGTAAAACAAAATATGATACTAATTTGTCAAGTCATTTCAAAAAAACCGATGACTCTATGCTGAAGAATTTGGGTATCGACGAGTACGTCCACAAATAACTCAATGACATTCAAAACCACTTCCATATGTATATATATTTCAAAAAATTGCTTGCTAACAAAAATATTCGCTTTGAGAAACATAAACTGCAAAATGCATGAAATTTATACATAAATAAAATACTTTTATAGTGTATTATTCGTTCTAATTTTTAAAGCACTTTTTTCTTCTAATCTAAATGTTTAAAACTGACAATGAATCAAAAATATGTTGATGTACATCTATATTACACACATGATTTTTTTTTAGCTCATCAAAAAAAAAAAAAAAAAAATGCTATTGAAAAAAGGGTTTTTAATGCCTACATTTACTATTTTATATGTTTATTTATAGACCGTAAAAATGATTGATGTTATAGTTATTTTTTTTTTTAAGTTTCTTAATGGACCATATTAAGATTGATTCTCTTCTGTTTTGTGATTTCTTATGTTCTTCATCAATGAATCTGCTCAAGGTTATATATACAAATAGGGATGTAAAAAAAAGTGCCCTTTCTAAAAAGCATCAAATACACTACAATTTTATCAGCTGGCAACCTGTATTATTAGTAGAGTTGTGCAAAAAGAGTGAGTATTTATTACTCCAAAATATTCTCAGATGGCAAGTTCTATTATGGTTTAAAAAAAAAATTTTCACCTTTAATCATTGGGTATTTATTGATTAAGTTTTAACATTGCAAATGAGTTAAAATTACCTAAATCATATCTTTTAAGTTGACTAAACTCCACAAAATACACATTATATACAAAAAGACTTTGTTCTTCGGCTTTTCTATGCTGTTACCATAGACATAGTTTTTACACTCACCCGGAATTGCTCTTTTAATTCTCTACTTATATGTATATTGTACTATATAAATAAAGTATTTGTAAATGTTTTATAGATGGAAAACCATAAAAACGTGGTTATTATGAATCTGTTTATTTGATTTGTAACTACATATAAATGACATGTTTGTAGAACGTACATAGTCATACTATACAAATTCATATAAGAAAGTCAGTTCAAAAATGTGAATGATCTATGGCTTGATAAACTTATGAATTTTTTGTATATATATTAATAATAAAGTATTAAATAATAAAAATGAAGTCTATTGATGCTTTAGGGGCTTTCACTTTTTTCTTTTTGTCTTCTTTTTTCATTACAATTTATATTATGATACATGTTGGTTATTTTTTTTGCCTGTTTTTCTATTCATGAGATTAAGTCCAAGTCAAGCTACATATAACATGGATCAAGCTGAAAAAAAAACCAATAATAATAAAAAAACGACACAAAGAAGAGAGGCAAAAATTCTTCTTAAAATATTCAAAAAAAAATTATATTCTCTTATTTATCCAGCATAATCAAATAACATAAGATCAAAAGATTAGATGTATGAAAAAAAATTGATGCTGATCTACAACAACAAGATATACGTAAACAAAGAATAAAGTTTTTACATATACATATATAAATAAATATATGAATATCTTGCATGTATTTCATATTCTTTTGAAGAAACGAAGAAGAAAAAAGGAGTTACTTTTGACTTTTTACAGACAAATTGTTATTATATATTTATTTTTTTGAATGTGTATTTAAATTGATTTATTGAAGAAGAAGAAAGAACAAAAATGAGGAAAGAAACAAAAGCTTAAAAACAAAAAGAGTCAAGTATATCCGAAAGTCAAATTTTGTGAAAACCTTTCATAACTCATATTTATTTCAATCTACCCATCTATAGATAGCTAAAGGACTGAAACTATCTATCTACTTATGTATAATGATCAACTTGTCAGCTCTTGATTCTTCTATTACTCATATAATATTTCACCTTAACTTTGGTCTAAAATGTGAATCGGTTGAAATGAAATTAGCTCATCGAAAGCAGTAAACTATTTTCTACCATTCAATAATAAAGAATAGTAAGGAAGAGTTGACGCATCATATATATTTTTGCTTTTAATAAAGAAAATAAGAATTGGCAGTAGTTTGCTCCTTTGTGGGCCTGGATGAGTAATGAACGTTGTAAGTTTGTCTCAAATTTGGTTCCATCTTAAGGGACACTTTGAAAGAAACCAGCTACTTACTACATAATTTGATTAGTCTTCCGCCTTTTTCGGTTTTTACTTTTCAGTGATACTTTGAGAACCAGATCTAATCTGTCGACAAAAATTAAGAATTCTAACAATATGCTAACAATAAGAAAAGGCGGAAGCACTTATCTAGAACTAAAGTTAGATTATTGTATGTGCTAAGAAATTAATTATAACAGCCAATTTTTTTTAATCTTTTATACCTCTCTTTTTAGTGTAGAGGTTAAAAGATAACATCAAAACACACTCTATTGCAAAGGAAATTTATTTTTTCATCCTACTCCGTAGCTTTTACAATAACTTTTTTGCTATAGATGTTAGTTTTCAATTAAAATCTTAGTTTATAGTATTTTGACGGTTTTTTTTTTTTTTTTAAAAGGTAAATACATTTAAATCATATCAAAAGCAATACCTATCGGCAAGCATAGAAATATCTTAATTACAGAAGGCAGTATCATAGAGAAGAAAAAATATGAGCGTTTTGTCTTAGATAAATACGAATATATTGTTCGTTAACAACTGACAAGATTTTGAGTGATCAGTACTCGTACGGAATCTTCTTTTTTCGACAACTCTAAATTTAAAACAAATTTTTTAGCTTTCTAATTATATAACTATGCCATAGTTGTAAAATTTAGATTCTAAGTAAATTTAAATATTGTTTAAGAGAATTTAAATCTCTACCTTTCATTTTTTTTTTTTTTTATTAAACCGGAATTTTAACACTGAATAGTTTATATTTAGCTTAATAAATACCCATAAATAATTTTTCGAAAATTTCATGCATTATATAATTGATATTGCAAAATTTAATAACGAATAAAAATAGCATTTTATGAATTAAAGCATTTGCACATCCGTTTAATGAGTTATCAAAAATAAATCTTTTTAAAAAAAAAAAAAAAAAATTTACAATGACTCACATCTATTTTATGTATACTTAAGGTTAAATTTTTGTTATAACTATTTTTAAGAAAAAAAATCCAATATAATCCTTAATTTAATTTTACGTTTTGGGCAGGTAGGTTTTAGATCACTGACTTTGCTAACACTGTTTGTAGTATATCTGCATACTTAAGCATGTATTTAAAAAAAAATTGTTTCATGAAAGTTTTAATAAGACAGTATTCAGAAACTCTCAGTAGTTTTTTTTTTTTTTTTGGAAAGTTTTATTATTATTATTTTTGTAAAAAGTGGGATAAAACTAAAAATGTAATGTTTATAAAATTCTTTCCTTATGGAATAATTGTTTCCACTAAACTTTTGAACAATATATATATGTATGCACCAATATATGTTTGTGTTTATTGATATCATGGTTAAAGCTTTCTAAATATGACTATACTCAAGAGTCAGGTACTTAAATAATATCATTTATTCATTAAGAAATCTTGAAAATTCAGCATTAGTTTTCTTTTTCTATGTTACAATTTATCCACTGGTTCAACATTTGTTCAAAAAGGCATGAAGAGGTTGAAATATTGATTTTCAAATGTTAAATAAACAATTTCACAATAAAACAATTTGTTATTTTTACTTTGATTAAAAAAGGGTAAATTTATTTATATAATTCAAAACTTGTGGATATTTTTGTGACTTTAAGGCCTGGTTGCACCAACTCGACTTAAATTTCAACTAGGAAGGTATGAGAATACTTTCTTCAAACAGACATAAATCAAAGTCCATTTGGTTTTAGCTGTGCCTAAAAGAGCTCATATATTTAGTTGTTTTATTCTTCAAATTAATTTTTTTTTCCCAAAATGTGATTTATATTAAGTAGGTACAAAACAAAACAGTACATAAAAAAATCTAAAACTGCTATCTACGATATGAATATTGTTCTTTGCATCACATTTTTAAGGACTGACAACACCATAAGCCAAAATAGAATAAAATATGACTTTTGAATATTTAATATTTTTTCAACAAATTACAAATACAACCATTTTAAGAGTTTTAGAAATGTCATTGATTGTACAATTTTCCTTTTTATGTTGTAATTGTTACATCTCTTTGCATAAGTCCTTTGACTTATCTTCGTAATTGTAGTATCAGTTTTCCTCCAAATACTCCACGTATAAAAAATTTCTTTCAAGCTTTACAATTTAAAAGTGTCCATAGAGTCACAACTTGATTGTTCCTTGTATTTTTGGACATTCCCATAAAAAATGATATATCCTCTCATATATGTATTAATTGCATATTTTATGGCACAAAAAACCATTCGAAACTTTTAGAGTGCTAGAAATCACTCTACACGTAAACAATCTTTAAATAAGTTTGGCAATGATTTCCTAGTCATCTTACATTAAGGCATTTGATTCCCTTTGTAGGTACTTGCAACTGTTTGGAAGACTACACATGGGTCTGTCAATCAATCACTTTTAATGCCTCTAAAAGTCAACGACTGCATATTTTGTGGTATACCTTTCACAAATATGTATATATGTGTAATTTTTAACAAGAAAATTATAAACTGGATTAAAATCAGAGCTCATTTGGATCATTTCTCAGAATCCTGTAAACACAAAATATCAAAAGTATACACTGTACAATAATTGTCTCTTTTCTAATATATAATTCATTATTTGTGTGCTAAAGTTTGTTTTTTAAGACCATTTAAAAGTTGAGAGCGTTTCAAGCAATTTTTTTTTAAGTTGAGGCTCTCCTTTGTAGGCATAATAAAAAATAAATATTAAAATGTTTATTTTTAACGAAATTGTCATTACGGTAAGGCCGTACTATGGGGCGTAGCTTTGAAAAAACAGTACAAAAAAGGCATTATAAAAACTCTCCAATAAGAATTATGAGAATATATTTGAAACATTCCCCCCCCACACACACACACACTTGTATAAGAGAAAACACTAATTTATATTAATAAATGCAGAAATTGTCACTTTTATCCATAGAAAACAATCTCTTAACTTCACTATCAAATAAAAATTCTCCTTTTCACGGTAAAAAAGAAGTTATAAATATAATAACGATTATTTGAAGCTATTTGTTTTCTCTTTAGTGTTTAAAATTAATTTATTTGAATGATCAAGCATTTCATATAATATTTTATATACCATCTGTTTGTATTGAATTTAATCTGAATTAAAATTAACTGTGTCTCTTATTTTATAGAAAATTTCTTGAGAAATGATTTTAATTTTGAGATACATTTGTTAGCAAAGTAGTTGAAATATATTAATAATGCAATGATTTAAGTGGTTAAAAAATGTATAATTAATAATATACATTTCAATATTTACAGGTTTAAAAATGTTTATTCCAAAATTATTAGAAAATTGTATGTAATTTTTTTTAATATAGAAAAGGCATTAGATCAGGCAAAAAAATTTGTTTTATTTACTTTACTTTAGCAAATAATCTATATATCAATTGACTAAATGATTAATTAATTGAATTGTGTACTGTATAATTACTTTTTAATTTCTTCAGGCAATTTTTCGTCTTCCCTATCAACTTTTAAATTGATTAATTATATATTTTGTTAAATTTTGAGACTTGTTTTTATTTCAAACAAAATATCTATACTTATTAATTAATCATTAAAGATCCTTAGTTTAAAATTTATAATTTATCTTTCATTATTTGTTCAATTTTAGAAAAGGTACATATTAAATAATTGATAGATAATATTGACTTAGCCTATATTAGCCTACATTATTACACTTTGAATTTTTGCTCTTCTTTTTTTTAAATATAGGGATAGTTTATTAGAACCCAGGAAAATTCCGGTCTTTTGCATAATATCTAAAATTATTATTTCTGGAAAGTCCTGGCTTCTTATAAAATAAGAAAAAATAAAAAAATAATTAGCAGTTTTTGCTGAAGAAGTACTCAGGTATTAATATTAAACATAATTGGATAAAAATGAGAGTCTGCGAATGATATTAAATGTAACCAACGTTTTTAGCAATTTTCAGTTTTTTTGCAAATTGAAGTTGATCAATTTTTTTTCTACACATTTAAAAAATGTAAACGCAAAATCATCAAAAATGGGATCGTGAGAGCCAAATTTGTGAGGGAGATCAAAGTTTTTTTATCAACTATATATACATAACTGTTACTATTTGAATATATGTTATATACTTGAAATGAAACAAATGGACAAATCCTTTTGATAAAAAGCATGAATGGTACAACTTATATCTTTTCTGAGTCGGAAGTTGAGCTTAAAATTTCCACGCATCTTGCAAACTTATAAAAACCTTAACTTATTTTTTTCATGAAGCTTTAAAAAATGTTGGTTATAATATTTATAATATATATTTTTTTATTCAATGATTGGTTCATAGGTAGGATCATTAGGCTGAGGCTTTACACTTTTTGCCAATGAATAAAGGGTGTATGTACACTACAATTTAAAAACGTTTTCAACTTTTGAATCCATAGCTCCACTTGAACAAACAAAATCTACTTAAATTAAACTATTGTTAATAACAAAATCTAGGATGTGATTAAAATACAATAAAAACTCTGCAGTTTTTGCACAAGCAGTGTTTTGAAAAGACAAAGTCTCAAGTGCAGCCCTATAGTTATAATAGTACTGGTGAGGGGAGGAAATAATAGAAGAAATGGAATTCCTTTATTCCACACACCTAAATTTGAACAAGTGAAAACATTCAAAATAGTAATTATGATTCTATGCTCCATAACCTATAAGTACATGGGTCATTTTATGCTGCTGTTATTATTATTGTGCTCTAATGAATGAGCTGGAGCTTATGTTGAATTGTATCTATATTCCTATGTAACTTTATCATGTTCAAAATAAAATAAAATTTAACCTTTGCATGATACTTACCATTCATAGTTCATAAAAGCAATTTTGAAGTATCTTTTTGTTAACATTATTTGATTAAGTTCGTAGCTAATCTTGAACTCATTTAAATCCCAATTGCATCTGACACCTCTCTGAATAGAGATCCTGGAGTTAATTGATGGTGTTACCCTATATTATATACAGTAATGTAAATATCTTTATAATAGTGTTTTTCATTTTTTGGGGTTTTAAAGCTTATATTTTTTGAACTCAAGTCAATTTTTCTATAAGAAGCATAATTATGTTTTTGGCTCGTCATATAATAATAATAATATCTTGTTAGTGCGTAATTGGAATCAAATAACAAAGTTTAATAATCATCATCTTCCCAGCAACTATTTTTCAATAATATAATGAGAATAACGACCTCAAAAAAGTTTATCCTAATACAATAATGAGCTAATAATTGTTATAACAAATGTTTTTCTATAAAAAATATAACTTTTTGGAGAAGGATTGACTACGATAACGATTTAATAGATTCTTAATATCTGACTTAATGAGCCATGAAAATATATATAGTAGTGTAAAACTTCGTGCAATATACCTTTAGATACATGTAATGAATAGTACCATACAAAAATCTAATATTTAAATCGGTAAATGTTGCGTGAGGAAATTCTACTTTTTATGTCAAATTCAACTTGTTTTTTGTTTTGTTTCGAATTGCACAATTTTAAAGTTTTTTGACAGATGTGTTAAAGCAAAGACATAAAACATTTTTTTTTTTTTTTCCATTTATAAAAGTTTATTTTTTGGCATTGTTGTTATAGATTTAATTGCTTTTTTTTATTTCTAAAAATGAACTAAAATATGATATTGTTTCTTTTTAAAAAAAATTTAAGAAAATTAATGAACGTTACTCAAAAAACCTTTTACTTAAAAAAGCAACATAAATGACATCATATAACAAGTTAGTAAAAGAGAAATATTTTGATGGTGTAATGTAGTTTTAATTACTGATTTTCTTTGAAATTTTTCTTTAAGTTTATATATGTTATAAATACAAATTAATTCAATGTTATGATTATATAATTATAGGGAAATATAGAACGTTCAAGGGCTTTGATACAATGGATGACACAATTTGAAAAAATAAACGGTTATCCATGCTATAATGTTTAAAACTATAATCAATACAGTGTTTGTTATTAAGTGCTTTGTAAGGTACTTCTTGATTTTCAAGTACAATAATTTTTAATAAACTCCAGTAGTAAAATGGCAGAGAATCTGAACTTAGAGCTGTTAATCGTAAGTTTTTACTAATGTGTCAAATTATTAGTAGTTGGCAATAGGAACATACTTTTTTATTTTCTTCTAAAACTGTTATCACGAATATTTAATTTTTGAGAGGAAAACATGTAGCAGTAACCACATGTAATTCAGTAATGCATCAATTATAAATTATAAACAAAAAAATGCTTAATTGAATGTCCTTAAAATCTTTGCTATATGCTAGCTTTCTGATAGATATGGATTTGTATATAGGTCAACATCCGTGTTTTTCCTTGTATAAGGAAAGTAGAATAGCAGCTGCTTTAGCCCATTTTGTAAAACGCCATGACAGATGAATCTGTTTTCTACTCAAACTTAGAATCCTTAGAAAATAATATAATTTTCTGTTATACATAAATTTGTTGGGTTTTTTTTTTTTTACTTCCAGCCCTCTTTACTATGCATTCCCCTCTAAAAGGAAGCTCCTGCGGGTAGTTAATAAAGTAAAACCACATGACAGCAAAGTTGCTTTTCTCCTCCCAAACATTAATCAAACTGCCAAGGTTACCATATCAATTTTCCTCTTTTTTTGACAGAGCATGTTTTTTATGTCTCTAGCCCTGTCTCCCTCTCTGTACAGAATAATACAGGTTGGCATAAAGGGAAAACTAAAAATATCAAAATAAATATTGAAAAGGGGTAACACATCTTGTAGTCTAGGGGCAGTAATGTTTACACAATCCCTGAGAAAGTGGAACCAGGCTCCCATTGCTTAATCCCACATTTAAAAACATTTTTTTTTAAATTGTAAAAATGTCTTACAAAAAACATTTTTTACAACTTGGATTCATTTTTGTGCAAGAAAAAATCATTTAAAGAAACACTACGTATAATAATAGTCATTATTTTTAATTGAATAGATGTCTTCTATTTAATTATATACATAACTATACCCGACAAATCAATGATATTTAATTGAATCAGCATCCTTATAATAACTAATTAATTTTTACACCAATCTCTCTATCAATGATCTTTTGATCAATACTGTACATGGATAATAATTAATTAATTTACAATGTAACATACAACTTTTTTTACAGAATTACTACTGTGAATACTATTCACAATATTTGGATGAATTTGAGCAACGACGGAATCTAATAGGTCCCATAGAAGCCTCCGTTCTAATGGACGACATGCTAAACAATGGAATGACATTTTGTTCGATAATGTAAGGAAAAATTCAAGAGAGCTTCATGTGTGTGTGTTTTTTTTATATTATTATTATTATCATTATTAAAATTATAATTGTGGTTGTTGTCATGTATTCTACTTATTATGTGTTTGAGATTTTCCATTACTTGATGTGTAATTATTACTATCTTTTCTTCAATCTAGAAACATATAATAATACAAATTATAGTACTCTTAACAAAACAAAAAACAAAACATATTTTGAGCTAACCATTTTAATAGGTATTTAAAGTTTTAAAAATTGTATTTTTATCGAACAAGAAACCCTTATTTTTATCGATGACTCGATCATTATAATAATTGTTACTGATATTATTTGTAACTTACATAAATATATATATATATATATATATATAGGTATTGAATTCCTTAATGACACTGCTTTTTTATTTATGGCAAGTCATTAGTACTCCACATACTTCAATTAATTCCTTTCCTCACACCGTGCAAAAACCTTCTTCTTCTTTTTTATGTAATCAAGATTTAATCAAGAGAAATAAAAGGGTAGCGTAGAAAGGTAGGCACGAGGCATGGGCCGAAGTGAGTGACGACGACAACAACGACTCACTAATTAATGTCATTAAGATATTACCTACCACTAATAATAATAAAATTTTATTTTATTTCATTTTTTTTTTGGCTCATGAAGTTTACAAGAATATTACTTATATTTTTTATCATTATTATGATTGTAGCACAAAGGGTTTCTTGTTGGATTCTTAAGCTAAGCTTGTAGATAAGAGGTTATTATAGTTTTATACAGAATTAGTATTTTTCTACAGAAAAAAAAGTAACAATAGAGGAGTCAAATGTCTTTTTATAAATCAAAATCAAATTTGAAATGGACCTTTCTACATAAATTACAATTAAGAAAAGAAAAAAATTCGATTTTTTTTTAAATTTAAAAATAATGACTAATATATACACAACAGGCCACTGGCTGCAATTGGGTATAATTTTAAAAATTATGATTGTCAAGTTTTTTCTATTGTATTACTTTTAAAACTACATAATTTTGTAAAAATATACATACATATTTACATTCATAGATATATGTATTCATAACAATTATAATATATTATATAAAACGATTTATAGTGACCAACTATTTTTTGACAGCATTTAACTTCTTAATAATAATATACCTTATGATCAACTTTTAAATTATATAATAATATTTTAATGTATATTGAAAGAAAATATGAATAAATGTCTTTTTATATATTCTTCTGAAAGAGTGTATTTTATTGATTTATTTTTGGATTGGATTGCACATAACTAACCAATGGACTCAAATTATCTATAACTGACAATCAATTCTTAGAATACAGGTTCTTTAATCAATGTTGATGATCCATTGATATAAATAAGAGGCTAAATGAAAATTCGATATGTATTCTATGATCCATTATTGATGATTTCTTGATCATGATACTTTTCTTTGATTGATATATCCTAATACTTCCTATTTGTATTAAACACATTTTTACACCCAGAATGTTAGACAATACTTTTAAAAAAATTAAACATCTCAAATATAATAGTTATCAGTAAATAGATATCAGTATAATCACTTATATTAATACTCCTGGTTTGAATTTTTCTGATACGGAAATAACACAAGAATTTTTTTTTTCTTCTTCTTCTTATTATTATTATTTGATATTGACATTGAGATCTGAGCTGAATTCATAGGACAACTTGAAAGTTAAAAATACAATCTAAACTGAGTTAATAGCATTTAATAATTTCAAAAATGATTTTAACCTTTCTGTATTTTGTTCTGCACTCGGTATAATATAATTTTTAATTTTAAAAATGACGTAATTAGGAGACATAAGAAACTTAAACATTATGATAATGTTGACGCTTTGCTTTTCATATTCCCAAAGAAAAATATGAAAACCAAAAAGAAAGAAATACTAAATTGAATAAAAGCTTTTGGGATGCATATTTTTGAATAGCTTTTAAAATAAAAGATGTTGTGTTTATTTTGTTATAAACTACGACATTTCTTCTCACTATTTTATAGCAATATTTTCATATTATATAAACTGCATTTATTTGTTATTAAAATGTGTTGTAGATATGTAGAATATATTTATTCTTTATTCAACTCCTACAAGCCATACAACTAATTATAAATGATGACTAACTCATAACTTGTTTTCATATTTTTTGACTAAAAAAGATATATATTCTTGAGATTAAAACGCATCATACACTTTTTAATGTATGTATATGATTTTATTTCAAAATTATCATTTTCCTTTCTTTTAGTGCATAATTAATTTAAAATGTAAAATATTAATCTCAGCTTCAGAGATCAATTATTAAAAGTGCACAATTCCCCTGAAAAGGTATTTGTTGTCTATGCATAAAATGCTAAAAAGTAAATAAAGGAAATGTTGCTATGTACGTCAAAACTTATGCCTTTCTCAATTATTATACTTCCTTACACTTTGCATTTCAAAAGGATTACTAAATATTTAGATACATACAAAGATTGTGCAATATAGCAAAAAAAAAAAAAAAAAAGAGAATAGATGAAAATAAATTAGCACGTCAAAAGGTATTTGTTTACTAAATCAGCTCATTGTGGTATTACAAAATCCATATTGTAGATATTACAACTCGCTTTCTAGGAATAAAAAAACATATATTGTATACTTCCTTCAGCTGTTTTCATCATTTGGCTTCACTGATAATAAACATGACTGAAATTTAAAATAAAAATATTAACAATAAAATTGTGATTTTTGAATTATTTGATTGAGAGTTTGATATAAGGGAATTGTGAATCTAATGGCTCTTCACTTTTTTCAGTAAAGTATATTTTAGAATAAATATTCTCATATATTTAGATTTTCTATACTCTCATCAATTCTTTTATATTTCCATGTTCAACGAATTCATAAGAGTTTAGATACGAGTACATAGATTGTCAAATATATCTTTCTTTTTTTGCTTTTGAAATAGATTGTAAGTTTTATTGATAGTCTCTATGTAAATATTTAACTAGTTTTTGATTTCAAATATTCATATTCTATGTAGTGGTTATCTGTAAGTTAAGTAAATCATACTTTTTCATGCATTTGTCAATATTCAAAATTTACTTTAGCATATAGATCTTACTTACATATACTCGTATGTTAAACTCAGTTATTTGTACTCGCTCTTCATCGACGAAAAGTTGAGTATAGTCACTTCACAGTAAAGAATGGTAAGTCAATGCTATCAAAAAAAAAAAAAAAGGTGATATAACGCATCTGCTGGCTCGAAAAGATTTCCTTGGCCAATTATAGATCGCTATTTATCACATTAGAGCATTTTCATGTGACATCACCATTGTGGAAGTGCATAGATTAAAAATTGATTTTGGGGTATTGAAAAATAAATGTTTTTCAGAAACTACGTATTTAACCTATCATTTACTATTACACTGTGGGAAAAATTTAATTAAATAGTTAATCATTGTAATTATCTTCAAGATTCAGAATTATAAATCATTTTTCTCAACTCATATTTATATAGCTACATTAATTTTTAAAAAGAATAAATCATTAGGGTAAATTATCTTAATCAGGGTAAAATGTTTTAGGGGCAGATAAGAGAGGGGAGAAAGTAGAACTTTTAATGTCAGCTGTACTTAATTGCAACTTTTTTCTATTCTATCCTTTAGTCCCCCTTCAGAGGAAAGAGATTGAGTATAGAAGGATGCACATGACGTTACAAACACAACCTCATAACAGTTTACATTCAATAAGTAGCAAAAAAACAAAAACAGATGGAGCGGTTCTCGAAGCCCAAATCTTCAAGTTTGGACTAAATAAAATCTAAAATAATTAAAGTATGTTGTATGATCAACTGTTTGAATAGATTTATGGGTAAATTGGATTTATCTTTTTATAAACTACCAAAAGATAATAAAAGAAGAGACAAATAGATTGCTGCAATTTGCAGAAAAAATTGGAGTCGAGGCATTGAAACTTGTAATAGAGTTACCACATTGTATCAGTTTAAAATGTTATATTTTTCAATACCTAACGATAATTAGTAAAACCATGTAGTTATACTTCTTTTTTAGATATCTAAGTTGTATTTACCATATCAATAATAAATCTTTAGTTTGTCTCAGGAAAAAAGAGCAATGATCCCCTACACCCTAATTACGTGCCAAGCACGTTCGATTTCATGTTCTACACTGAAAAAACTCGGGTTACCAAAAAACTACAAAGATAGATGAGATTTAAAAAAGTTTCCAAGAAAAGAGGTGTAAATGAAAATATAGAGGAAACAGCCGTGCCTCTTTTGAGCTTATATCAAATTACTGAATCATAATGGTGAAGAAACTAGACACTGAGGAGCAGACTGTTGAAGTCCCTGGCACTGAGGTACAGACGGATGAAAAATACAATTACATTGATTCGTTACATGAACATATTAATTCTTCAAACAAAGAATATCAATCACTGAGGATTTGGGTAAGGTGTAAAATAATTATTTTTTGGTTTTGAGATCAGAAGAGGGTTAGTACCAAGCCCGGTTGTTCTTAATTTAAGTTGACAATTAATGTTTTCCTTAATAATTGTAGCCATTCTGCTGAATGTTTTGCCACTCAGTGATTTGAAGGCCTTTTCAAATTACTGAATAAATTGTGACGTCAGTACCCTCTATTGCCTACGGAAAGGAATGTGTTTGACGTCATGAGAGAAAGGTTTTGTTAAAAAAATAAACAATCTGATATCCTTGGCTCAAAGAAAAGAGGGAAAAAAAGGAAATTGGTTAGAATAGTAAAAGTCTTTACGTCACAATTATACCTTCTGTGGGAATCCACGAGGTCATAATAATGGAATAATGAAAAATAAAATACAAAATAAAAATATCCCAGAATAGCATATGATCATGGATACAAAAGAATAAATGGTTCTGATAAGAAATTAATGCGACGTAAATCTAATGCACGAGATTAAGCATGAAAGGGACAAAGAAAAATTGTTATGTAGCATAATTGTGTTGATAGAGTGGACATACTGGACGTGTTATATACATGGTATATGCTCTTAACCTCAAATAAAAACCTTAATAATCAATGTAATTATTTTTTATTTCCAGATTCATAGAAAGGAAATCAAAAACTCTTAGGCATGACACCTTGCCAGTCGATTTTTATCTTGAAGAATTCATAGCATATGCTGTCAGAATTATTGAATTTTCATTTTCTTCGACAGATAAACTTGAAAAAATATAAGGTGAAGGAAGGGTAGTCAATAATGATTTGATCACCTTTCTTCGCTGTAATGTCAAATTTCTTAAAAGTTAAAGGTGGAAGGAAACTCTATTCAGAATGTATCAGTGTTTCAAACTCACTAAGTTATTTCAGTATTTCAGTTTGATTGTAAATATTGCATTGGTTGGGTATTTGGGACGTCACATCATAACGTACTACTCCTACAATCTATAATGAATATTAAAATGTCCTTTGATAAATTAAAATGTATCATGAATAATGAAACAAATAGTGTTTTGTTGTGTGAGCAATGACATATTTCAATGTGTCATGTATATAATAAGACCAATAAAAATCAATCATAAGGTGTATTCATTCACTATGAAAACTTTAAAATTTCACTGAATATATCTTCTAATTCTTTCTCGGTGGGCTTGAAAATATCCCTGTGGAATAAAGTACTAAAGGACTTGGACACACCCAGAAATTCCAAGAAAATATTTTTAATTATTTTATTCTAATCTGTAGTTTATAGATTTTTAAATATATAATATTAATTTTATGGATTAGCGAAGGAAGATGTTTTTTTAAAATGAAATCGTATTCTTTATCTGATACAGTTTCAATATTGAGATACTTATTTATTTATTTCAGATTAAGTAATAACCAAACATTTTGTAGAAATTGTTTGGAAAAGATTGATGAGTATGAACTAAGAGTTTAATGAGGGGGGAAGTCAAAATTAGATTTTCATCTCTTGTTAAATTACGACTATTTGTTGATGAGTGGTCCAAGTCATATCAAAGGCGATTACTAATACAGTAATTGAATTTTATAAAAAATTTTATAGAAGAATCAAATTGTATTTTGTAGAAAAAATTTACTCCGTCGCTGGATGCATCTTTCATAATAAATGTATTAACATCCTTTGAAGTCTTATAATATAAATCCAAATCAAGGAAGAATATGTATAAGTAGCCATCCTCCAAAATTATCGAATTGATTAATCTAAACTTAGCTCTTTTAATGCATGCAGGGACCCTCTTACATGCCTTGTTTGCAAATTTAAAAAATCTAATTAAATGGTAAAGAACACCAAACTTATTAGACTTGCATGAAAAATTGTATGAGATACTGAGTTAAATATCTACTTTAATAGTATCAACATAAGCCACCTTCAGGGGTTTAAAATTCGTTTTATCTTGTTGTATCCACACTTTTTAAAGGTAGGTCAAAAGTCTTGTAGACTCATGAATATATTTAAAACTATAGGTAATTAATTATATATTCTCGCCACATTCTCCCAAATATTTAATAGTTATGATTTGAGTTCAGCGCATTACTTTTCAAAACAAAAACAAAATGGAGATTTCAAACAGCAGCTCGTGTGTAAGTTTTTCTTTTTTTATTGTCGTAGTTGAGTATGTCTGTGCTTTTTTTGGATTTGTCGTATAGTCCATTGCTTCCTATGCACACAAAGTAGTCATACAAATTCATTTGTGACCTTCTTTGACGTTTTAATATACAAAATTATAGACAACAGGGTAAAGCAGTCAAATGAAATGATGGTCCTTTCCAGACAAGAACATATTTGTATACCTACTCTGGCAAGGATCCAAATTATTGTAATGGACACAATTGAATTTAACCATAGAAATATATTTATGTATGTAAATATGTATGTACATTACATATATAAAAAAATGTACGTAATACACTGTTTAGTTAGTCAAAGCAGAAAGAAATCATAAATTATTGTCAAGTTTTGCGAAGAAATATTTATCTTTTTTCTTCTCTTTCACAAGAAAATGTCTGTCTGTTTTTCTTTCTTTTCTTTTTTTAACTTCATGTATTTTAAATTTGAATATGTATTTTATTTTTAGTTCGTTTGAAATCTTTCTATTTATTTTTTTACATAATACAAAGTTTCTATGAATAACATAACATAATATGTAGATATTTATATATCATTTATGCTTCATTGACTATATTTGTATGCAGAAATTATTTGTTTATTTATTTAGTCCAAGTCAGTGTTTCTTAACAGATATTTCTCTTAGGTGGGTCATAAATACATTCGTTAATTATAAGAAATCACACTAAATATATTTTATAATAGGTCTTGATATGGACAACTGTAAAAATTCTATGTTCAAAAATGCGTCGAGGAATAATGTTCATAGTGGGTATCAGGTCAAGACTGGGTGAAAGTATCTGACTTAAGTGACATTCATACATTGTAAAAGGAAGAAATAACTTTAAAAGTATTTGATGGTTTTTTTAAACTCAAACATTTTTTTAAAAGGTACAGACTTTTATGTATATATGTAAGATATTTAAAGGGGAACAAATCAAGCTTTTTACTTCAAAACCCAACTTTATTTGGTTTATGGTTCAACAGATTTTTTAAATGTGCCTACGCAAATATATTTTGTTTCAGAATAGAAAGTACAAACAGCTTTATATATATATATGTGCGACATCTTAAAGTCTCACCCATAAGCTCATAAGTTTAGAACAAATTTTTTTCTACAGCCTTCAAATTCACCTTCAACCATCCATTTCTTTTCAATCAGAAGCTTTCACTTTTTTTCATACTTATTTACTTACCTACAATCAATTGTCGAATATGAAATCTTTTATAAAAAGTAAAACAAACGTGGATATATTTAATATGTTTCAACAAAATGAATGTCCAAATAAATGTTGGGCTAATATATTCATAAAAGTGTAGGATTTTATTTTTTTTTTTAAAAAAGAAACAATTGGAAATTGTATTGTTTTACTTTCTCTAAATATTGCTAAATAAATAAATTTACTACTACAGATATGTTACCTCTTGAGGATTATTACAACAGATTTTTTCCAATAGTGAGGATGCAGAAAGAGTTATTGCTTTCACCATATGGAACCTCCTTTTGATTTATATATTGCTTACAATAATACACTCGGAGCATGAATGTACTTATATGCATGTATTGAGATCGAGGCAGAGTTTTTAATTATTTATTCTTCTTTAACCAGAAATAAAAATTGTAACTAGTACAAAAAAAATAGAGTCTATATATTCATATTATATATTAGAGTCGCCCTTCTCTCTCTCTCTCTCTCTTTTGGTCATGAATAAATCATTGTAAAAAAGATAATTATAACCCATAAAACCAGCAAAAATAATTTTAAAATGATCATAAGTTTTTTATATTATATGATCTAGGGTTTCTCATTTCCTGGAAAACTGACTTTCTGTGGGATCCCGGGAAATCAGTTTTTAAATTCTGGTAGTAAACAGTACATATTGTGATATCTAATTATTTTCTTTTATATGTTAAAAAGGAATAATAAATTTTTATAATATACTATTGAATGATAAAAAAATTAGACTATGACTCCTCCATTCAAAAGTTAAGTATCTCGATTCACAAATAGTAAACGATAACATCACTAGAATCCACGTAACTCTTTATATTAAAGGTAGAAAAAATCTTTAATGTCCAAGAAACTCATATACTCATATACATTTGTGCCGATATGAAACAGTTTTGAAATGATTTGCCCGACACATAAGTAATATCTGAGTTTTTTATATTGATACCTAATCTCTATTTTCTTTTTCCATGTATCAATATATAATACATATATGATGAACGTGAAGACTTATAGGGTACTAAAAATGGGGGGGGGGGGGGGGGGAAGAAGAAAAAAAAGACAAGGAACGTAAATTATTCTAGTAAAGTTACTTCCTTTAATTTAATGAAGCTTATAATATATTCTGAAATAATAAAATACTGGGTTTCCAGGCAAAACAAATATTTTCCAAGAATTGTCTGTAGGTACCTATAAAACTCCAAGAAAACGGGATTTATTTATTTAACTAATAATACGACCATAAGTAATGTTACATTTCTTAAAACAAGTTCATGGGAGATTCATTTAACGCATGGAGCTATTCACAATATATATAATATCACATGTGTGTCAACACAAAAGTAATATAAATAAAAAAGCAAGGGAGGTTGAAAGTCCAAATTTATTTATTGCTTCCTAAATGTCTAAATATAAACAGTCCAATAATTCATAAGGTACAATGTTCGAGTCAATGTTGATTTTTATATTCAAATAACTGAAATCTATCGTATACTTTTTTTATTTTTTATTGTGACCGGGGGATTTTTGTCGATCTGTAAATGCAATTTGAAGACACCTCTCAAGGCATAGTAAAAACAGTTTATCCATAAATCATAGAAGATAATTCGTTAAAGAACACCTTGAAATGCGTGATGTTTACACGATGTAAACGTGAAGAAAAGGAAGAAGAAATAAAAGAGCAAAGTGGACTTGTCTTTTTTGAAGCTATATGCACTTCATAAGAAAGATGTAATAATCTGCCTTATTTTGCATATTTTACAGAAGGGTTAAAAGAAAACATTTCTCTAAAAAGCAGTTAATAGTAGTACTATGAAGTCAGCTCACTTTCGAAGAAGAAAAAACTCTGGAATTCACGTTAACCAAATATATGAAGTACATAATTAAGGCTCATTTTTTAAGAAAAGCAAACAAACATTATACTTGCTTACTTTTGTGCTCACAGGTCGTCACATATTCTGTAGGTAGGTATGAGGAAAATACTACCATACATATCCTTTCTTGTAGCTTTAAACAATGGTCAAAAGTTTTTTTTTTCTTTTTAATGTGGAGAGTTTTTTAGATATTGTATGTCTGTAGTTTCATAATATAAATAATCTCTGTTGACATTTATTGTTTATCAATCAATCCCCTCATCCACCCTAATATATATATATATAGGTTTTTCCTTTTTGTACAAAAATGAAAAAATAACTGCTTTCACTTTTGAGACTGTTTTAGATAGTATACAGAGTAAGTAAGGAGCTCTTATGTAATCTCTTTTAAGATGTGAGCAATACATACATACTCAAACAATTCACTGACATGATGTAACTTCTTAAAGTTCTTTCTTCTAATAACTACATAACTGCCTATGTAAGCATGCTATATGTGAGTATGCAACTTCATTATCATAATTACAACCACAATACATTATGATTACTTTTAAAATAAAATATACATTTTATAAGTAATTTTAATTGTTTAGTAATTACACAAATGAACAAAATAAATTTAGGTATAATAATAAGTAGTAGACATTTTGGTATTAAAATAGAGTGCTTCGATGCAAACAAAACACTAATAAATATAATAGCTATATGCAAATCACTTTAATGTGTTATACATACATACATACATATAAAGCTTTAAACCATTAAAAAATTAGATTATTTTCCTATATGTAGGTATGTGTTTGCATAGAAAATGCATGGTTAAGAAAAATAATAAAAAAAATAATAAATGTACAGTTCCTACTTTTTCTTATACATTCTAATATATATATATATATATATATAACTTTACCATAGGAATAAAGAAGAATGGATTAAAAGACAAAAAGTAAAGAAGAACTTGAAAACAGTAGGTAGAATAAAATTAACATAAGTAAATTGAGTACAGTTGTTTTTTCATTTCTTATACCTACGTATGTATGTATCTTTTGTTATCATCATCATAATATGTATAAATGTAACAAAACAAAAACAAAAAACCATACACATGTATGTACAGGGGCCCTCTTCTTGTAGAAATAAGACTCTCTCCTTTTTCTTATATGTTATATTTTTTATATCTAGGAATATAATTATTGACTGTCTTCAAAAGAATCCCACTCTTTGACAATATAAAAAAATTTGTTGATAGATATCTAAGTACCTACATCTAAATAAACCATTCATTAGTAGTGTATTGTTGTTGTTTTTCTTTTTCTTTTTGTGAAATGAGAGCTCCTTGTACTGATAACAATGTCAACAAATTGATTAAGCTATGTACATTATATGAGGGGTGTGAATTTTTTCATAAAGAATTTTTGATGAGTGACAAAAGTGCTGATAAAACTATTTAGAGCCACGCTCCTCTTCTTAATTTGAGATAAATGATCCTCTTTTTGCATTTTTGAGAAAAGTGAATTTTTAATATTATGTATAGACATTGCTAGAATTGAACAATTGGCCAAGTTTGTAAAGTGCATTCCTCTGGGCTGAATAACAACTTTAAGAAATGAACCGGACCTAGAGGATGGAGTGTATATTATCTTTATATGGTCAAATATTTTACATAAATGAGTCCCACTATCTGATCATCATTTACTCTTTTGACCGCTCAGTCAACTTTCCTAGCCTTGTATCCTATTATATATTTTTGAAAATTAATTTTATTCGTTCTTTTAAAAAATAAAGATTACTTAACATTGTCAACCTCATAGTTTGAAGAGCTATGGGTTAGGTAATTCATATTCTGAAGCGATGGCCCACATTATTCATTATGGTCTTGATACACCACAGGATTGTACGATTTAAAAAAAAATTAATTACGCATGGATAGCATGAACATATGTATGTAAATAGTGGCCTAGAAGGATTTTTTTGGGAAAGGGTTCCATAAATAATTGAATAACAAAAGCTCTTTGAGTGAAATAAAAAGATAAGCTAGATTAAGAAAACATTTTGAAGGAGATGATAATCTAAGGAAACACAAATCCAGGAATTTATATCTGTACATCAGGAAAAAAAATAAAATGTAATCACTGTTGTGAGGTGATGTCATCAATTCTATAGATTCCTCCATTATCTGATTTACAGCATTTAAATTATCTCTTCCGACTCTATCAACTCAAGCCATGAGATCCCTTGAAGTATTTCCAGTTCGGTTTAACTCATCATGTCTGACAATGATCTACTATCCAAAGATATTTTGTATGGAAGAAGAAACGTGAACCTTTAATTATAAAAAGAGCCCCTTCAAGGACACTTTCCATTTAAAGTTATAAAAGATTTTGTTTTGAAAAATAATAATAATAACAATTTAAACTATTAAAAATTTTGAGGTTTTATAGACTGAAAATAATTTAAACTTTTTGAGATTTTGTAGACTTTATCCCAAACTCTTTTTTAATTTCTTAGTCTAAAAATTTTAACAGTTTTATTACATATCCTAAACTTTTTTTGTTCAAGAATTAATTCTTTAATAACTTTAAAAGTAAAGCGTCTTTGAAACTGTTTTTTTTAATTAAAGATGTGTATTTCTTCTTCCATACAAGACCAAATTAATATTATCATCTCAAACTAAAAAATTTATATATACTAAAGAAAAAAATGTAATCTTTTTCTCATCTTTACTCACTTGTAACTTGTATTTCTCAAGTTTGGAATAAGACATGGGAATGTTGAAATCATATTCAGATTGGAGACCTTCCCTTATGATTTTTTTCCATGTTTGTGTCTATCTTTCTTTCATTTTTTATTTATTTCCATTTTCGTGTTGAAAAATGAGCCTAAATCTTTGATGAGCTTTAAAAAATCAATACGTAGACCACAAATGTATGTAGAAATTTTAATTTTCCATTTTTGTGATATTTGACACAAGATTTAATTGGAATATGATAGACAATCTTTGGATTGTTAATCATCATCCAATAAGATGTGTTGGAGCGCCACAGAGAGACTCCAAAGGAACTCTTGGTTAGAATTAGAGTCCAAAGGTAAATTTACGGAATTGTTGGCTAAATCTGACGGCACTAGCATTTTATTTTACCCGGAGACAGAGTTGGAAAGGTAGATATGAATCCTTGGACCTGGGATCTTACATCTTATATTTTACCCTTCAGGTTACAATTGATTTTGGTACATTCATTATTCTTATTTAATTTTATTCTTATTATGATTCTACTATTAAGGCTTTCTTTGCAGAACGTTTTTTGGATAATAATAATTTTAGCATCATCTTACTGTATCTAATTCCATATCACTTCAGTCAAAACTACAAACTAAATATTTCAAACATTAATGAAATATTTTAGGGAATATATTTTGGCACATAAAGAATGAAAATCTGAATGTTATCAAAAGGGTTTTCATGTTACGTTCAGTATCTACTTTTTTACCTCTATACTAATAATTTAAGAGCAATAACTTCATTACTATAAATCATGTTATATATATTTTTTAATATTAATATACGATTATTATCATTACTTAAAGTATAATGTTCAATGCCAAAAAAAATATAGATGTACTTTTGTATAAATACTTATATATGTACATGATTATATGGGAATGTCAAAGGAGAAGGAAGTATGTGGTATTTAGTCGATAAGCATTAAAATAGTGACTTTAGTTGAATTGGCAATGTTCAAATGAAATGTCGTCAATCACTCAACAAGTTATAAAATCCCCACTCTATGCTAATTCAGACTTTTTTGAAACTGTATATTTTCAAAGCAGATTTTGAAGAAAATCTTTCAAACACCGTTTCAATCATTTGTTCTAGATGCGGGTACAACGTTTAGGGACTAATAATAGAAATAAACTCTTTTTGTAATGTTAATCTATAAATATTAGATTTTATATAAAAAAGTAGTTTTAATAATCCTTGACCTTAAATATCGTTTAATCATCTTAACTTATTTAAGTTAAATATTTTAATTAAACTTTTGGCTCTCCAATTTTATGACTGTTGAAAGAAAGAAAGAAAGAATAGAATTTTGTAGCCTTCAATTAGAGTTAAGTGAGAAAAAAAATGAAAAACTTTTATTTATTTTTCTTAAAAACCTTCTCCCAAAATTAAAAAGATTCAAAGGCATTATGTGAAATTCTTATTTAGACATATAAGCGAACGGATCTTTCTTTTCTTTTTTCAAACGAAAAAAAAAATAACTATTTTTTTAATTCAAACAAATTTAAATCATTAGTCGAAATGGGTAAATTAAATAAATTGAACTTTTTTTTGCAAGTTTATAAATCCCCACAATTTTTTTTAATCAATCGAAATGGTAAATGTAAAAAATACAATATTTAATCAGGAGAGGATGGAAATTTACTTGAATCGTTCATTCTTTATCAGATTGATTTATAAAAACCCATTTGAAAGTTTGTAGAAACATGTAGTATATAGATATTACATACAAGTATAGCATTAAATCTTGATATCTGATGCAATAAATATATTACAAAATCAAATAGAGTTATAAATATACATATATGTATATATATATATATATATATATATATATATATATATATATTTGAGGTCATTTTTTTTTATGGACAATATGTTTTATTATGGAAGAGAATGATTAAGTGTATTAAAGATCCAACTAATGTTTTTGATCATAATTTATGCACATCTTATTTATTGAGCATACAGAACTCATCATTTTATCATTATCCTCGTAAAGTAGCGGTATGTATCCTTTAAAGCAATGAACAGTATTGCATTTTTATGAAAAAATGGATGCATTCTTCAATAGTAGAAATTTGCCCATCGAAAGCATTTTTTCTTTTACCAGGGATTTGCAAAAACAGGTTGGTATTGTTGTTGTTTCTTTCTGAAAATTATTGAGGTACATAAACTCTTAGTATGGCCATATGAAAACAGAAATAAACGTATCCCATAAAAACATCAAAATTATGTCTCAGTCGTAATGGGTATATAGTATTCAAATAAAAACTTTAATATCCCTCTAAAACTTAATGGAACAAATGCATTTAATTGTATTTGCTATAAATACATTTGAAAGATTTATTTATTGTCCGGGGAAAAAACACAAAATCTCCTGAATTTTTTGCATACAAAAAGAATCTCAGGATATCAAGAGCCAGGGGCACAATCCCTATTCACCAGGCAAGCATTTAGCCAAAATTGTATATGCATAGACAAAAGAGATGGGCAGACATGGACAAAATCTTGAGATAGGGTTGATTTTAAGGAAGGAAAAAAAAATATCAGTCTTCAGTCTTCTCTGTATCGTTGTGGAAATAACTTACTACAATTATTAGTAGTTCAGTTTCTGATCATTAACAAACCGTTCTAAAGAAAGTGTGGGGTCCTTTTCCTGGATTTCTGACTTTTCAAAATTACTTTAATCCTCACAATTTCTATCAATTATTGAATATTGTCAATAACAATCAGCTGATGAGATGCAAAGTTACCAGATAGTAATTGTGGACATGCTATTTTACTTCAACAAAATTCCCGTCCCTAGAGATAGTGTAGTGTATAAATATGAGTTGGATATTAGCAAACCAATAGATAAACGATAAACACGATATCAATATTGAGTCAAATTTAGTTTTGCTATGAGGAAATCTATTTTATACTTGGGGACATTGAGGTTGCCATCAATTATTCAATAACTAACATCACAACCTAAATGGGCTAAGATTTTTAATTGAAGAATTGACAAGGTAAATTTTTACGAAGGGAAGAAACAATCACAATCACATGCCTAAATATCGGTTCATCAAAAGGGACGTCTTGCAATGGGAGAAATGATTTATTTTAGCCAAGGAAATTTCTCTAAGCTAACGGTGTATTTTGTATCCTTGCTTTATAGCTTTGGGTATGACCAAAGTTACAAATGGAAATTGATGGAGTGACAATCACATGATGGGTTTATATAAAAAATTTGATAATTACAATTCAGCTTTTCTAATATAATCTATACCTAACTACGTAATCTCCATGAATTCACCTTCTTCATTGCAAAGGAAACAAAATTATATAAACTACAGGAGAAAAAATAATAAAGTGACGTCATTTGTGTTAGTAAGCCTATATAATTTTAAGTGTAGTATAGCCAAGAGGATCTTAGTAAGCTAACTGCTGTGTTTCATCACTTTCTTTTATAGCTTTGGGTATAACCAAGGAGTGAAAAAAAAGTAGAACAGTACAAAAATAAAACTTTTATTTGAGGATGTTATTCAAACGAACTAACTCGTTAATACCTATAAAAATATGTAGGTTTCTTAATAGAAAAGTCAATTCTGCAAATATTTTGAATGAAATCTCTGTATCCATAACAAAAATAAAAAACATTACTATATTTTATTGTTGTTTTTGTTGTAGATTCCCATCAATGAATATTTCTTTAAAGGTATTAGTCAATTCGCAACATGCAATAAAGTGTATTGTTCAAGTACTTTTAAAGATAATTTTAATCAAAATGAATATAAAAAATGGAATATTTATTACCCATATTTATAATTAGCAGTCATTAAATTCACCCAAAGTCTTGTATACATAGATCAATTTAAAAAAAATAAATATGTTAGGACAGTAAAATGTCAATAAATCTAAATACTTATTCCCTGTTACATAGAAGAGGCATTTGTATAAATTCATTTTTTAGAAATGTTCATTTTGTTTTGCTTCTTTTTTTTTTTCAATTTTCATAATGATTAGAGATTAACAATAAAAAAATTATCACATAAAAGGTAGGCTCTTTCGTATGTACTCAGATACAAAATCAATTTTTAGTTAGCTTAACCAAAACAAAAAGACAAAAAATGCCTAAATAATATCCTTTTACAATAAAATGGTACCACAAAATACTCATTTTATGGAAGGAATAATGATTTTTTCTCTGTTTTCTTCACTATGTCCTCAAATTGATTAAATATGATGCTTTGGGGTAGCACAAGAAAATATTAGCAGCAGTTTCATTTCCTCTCTTAGTTATTAAAGAGTTGACAACATATCAGCTAACATGTCTCTAATTATTGCCATATTTTATAAATGTTTTATAACGTTATTTCATCTTTTACAATTGCTGGGTGGACTTTATTTTTTCACAACTCTAAATATAATCAATTTTAAGGAACCAAGCATCATGCTATTGAGTAATAAATTACATTTTTTTCTTGATACCATCACTAATTGTCTATACCTATGTAAGTAGCAGGCCTGAGGCAAAAGTGTATCAAACTTTAAAATAGTATTTAGATGCCTATGAATCGGCAATTAAATTTTTCAAAATCTTTTTGGATATATATATCAGTAGATCAATGCTATAGCTTAAACTTATTACAATTATTAAGATATTTTTGCACATTTGTCCTCTGACTTATAGACATTACCTAACTATGACTTTGTATTTGATGATCTAAATGAACATATATACACATTTTCATTAAGATCATCAAATTATATTTTTGTGGTCGATATTTTACCAAGGGTATTCAATAGCATAGAAATTTGTGCTTAAAGTTTTATTTTTGAGGTTAAAGAACGTAATTTCTATACTTTGATTATATATGTACAATGTGTACATTTAGGTTATATAACATTTAGTTATATGTATATACAATCCGAAAATTCTAGATCAATGGTAATTAATATTAAAACAAAAGTTTCAAATTCAAGGCACAATGTTCTTGTGAATAAAACATTAGTCGAATTGAAAGGAAAGTTTGTTTACGTTTGTCCATTTAATACTACTTATTTGCAAAAAGGAATTGTACTGTGCAGATATATAACTATGTAAACACAAACCTTGCTTTCTGTTTGTGTTCATTATATAGTATTAAATCTGGATATGACACTTATGAGCATTGTGATATGTTTGACAATTCAAGAATGTCTATGACGTTATTACGATAAAAATGTGTACTGTCTACATATGAGCCCATCTTCAAGTTTGATTGTATAGATTGAAATCAAGCACAAACTATAAATATTGCCACAAAGGTATATTACTATAATTGTAAATATAAATATTGAACAGACACAGTTGTTGTTTTTGAACATGTAGGCCGTCAATACAAAGACAATATTAAATAATTTTTCACAAAAAAAGTGTCTGGACTACATACAAAAATATTTTTCAAATAATTATCTTCCATGTCTAAATTAATAAATTATCCGGATAAGCCTTCTGAAAAAGATACACTTACAGGTTGCCAAAATTCCCGGTCATAATTATTAAAGAAGAAAATAAGATAGATTCCATGGTAGAAAGTCCAGTCCAGAGCAAAATAGAATTTCATAAACCTAATGAAGACTTTAAATTATAGATAAAACACTTGGATATCTCGCCTCATCCCACAAATTTGAATTATTAGCCCATAGTTGACCGAAATATTGGAACGTTAGTATATATGAAATGAAATATAAATACGGCATTTCTCCTTATATATTATGTATAATATAAAGAATATTTAAAAAAAGTTTTTGCATGGAAACCTATAATGTATGTATGAACTTGAAAGAGATTGAATTATATTATTTTTAAAAGCAAGTATCTACTAAATACTTTTATCCTTCTTATCCTTAAATTTATGTACAAATAAACATCAAAGAACTCCTTTAGAATGCTTAGGTAAATTGACCATTTCCAAGTAACTTTTAAAGTATCAATAAAAGTTAGCTATATATTTTTTACTAGCAAACATTTATGTATACATATATGTATTTGAAGAGGGAGGGAGAGGGGGGAGGAGATGAATATTCAAATCCCCACGATGCAACACATAATCGTTAAGATGAAACATATATATCTTAACGATTCGTCTATGTAAAAATAGAGAAATATTTAGTTTTGCTTCTTTTAATATTCCTTAGAAAAAGATCAAGAACTATATAGTAATAATTATATATAAGTACCAATGTTGATTGTACTCTTTAAAGCATGAGTGCAAAATGATATATCAAAATTTAGTTTGGAAAAGAAAATACTCATGCTTTAATTTTGATATATCAAATTTTACATTTTCTTTTTCAACAGGATTTTTATTGTGTATGTATTAGGTTTTCTCTCTCGGGATATCACTTTTACGAAATTTCCTGAGGTTTTACACCTGCGGGAAATCCCATATTTTATTATTTCACAGTATAGGTTTCATTAAATTCAATGAAAATAATTAATTAAATTAAAGGTTAAATACATGATGAAGAATCAACCGGCTTAAAGTTTTTGCAATTATTCCTTTGGAAATGATGTGGTATATGCATTGATAACAAATAATTTTACAAAAACAATATACATTCATTGTCTTTTTTTTTTCTTTTTGGATATTTCATTAATGTATTCTAGGAATTTATTATTTATTTTTTAAAAATTTAAAAATAAATACTTAGATTTCACAGCATTTATTGTATACTCCCAGAATTTAAAAATTAATTTCTCAGGATCTCGCTGAAAGTCAATTTCCTGGGTAATGAAAAATCAAAAAGTTCCCTTTCAAAAAATGTATTGGTTTAGCTTATACATGACAAATATTTTGTGCAGAGAATAACTATCCTTGTTTTGCATATAGGTATGGCTATGACATTATATGCATATCTATGTACAAACATATGTACATAACTATTTTTTCTTTTCTAGATCATTACAGGCTTTCACAACCCTTTTTTTTAATACAAGGTCAACTATAGTGAAAAGGATGACAACATATCTTGTTATAATGACACAAGGTAGTTGATATTAACTTTACATACTACCCTGTATTTCCATGCATGATCAAACAGCTCATTTTAGATTGTACCAACTACTTGTCGTTTTTGGAGCTCAGTTATTTAAATGGTAGAAAGAATACAAAAATATATGGGCTTTCTTCAACATTAAATTTACCTGGAATTCTTCTCCGTAAAAATCCATCAAATTGACAAAATGATCCTTTTCTTTGTACTCGCAATTTTCTATTACCATTCAAGTGTAAGTCACATGAGAAATGTATTTGATCTTTTTTATTTTTTAGCCGTTTTCCGTTGTTATAGAGCATTTATTTGTTAATGTGATTACTAAAAATATAAGTAGGGGAAGAAAAGGAGATTTGGTACACTTTTTGCGTTTTGAGTTTCACCTGTAAACCAATATCTTGAGTAAAATCGATATAGAGCACTTTGTAATGATATATAGTAAAGTGTGCAAGATAGAGGTCAGTAAAAAGATTTCCTAGTGTATCAAATCTCCTTCATCGTAGGGAGAGTTTATACACCATGTATGGAGAGTTGATATAACATATTCCAATGTCATCATAATACATATATAATAATATTAATTATTTTACTCTTCTTCATAAGAAAAGGCTAATTTCGTTATTGGATTTTGCTCCTGTCTATTTTGTCTCTGCTCCTATTATGCAGCATGTTCATTTTAATCTTTTTTTTTTTAAATTTTTTTTATTGCATAAGAGAGAGAGAGAGTACACCTGTACTAAATTTCCTCTTTCAAGTGTATCAACTCTCACTTCATTGGCTTTTTGTTTATTTACTTTATTTACTAAGGTACGCGTTTTTTTATACTTAAAAATATTTCTATAGAAGTTTAGTTCTTTTAATGTGTCTTTACATCGAATAAAAAGTTTCTATAGAATCAAATCAAAATTAAAATTCTTACTTCGTTTTTATTTTTCACTTTTGGAATCCGAAATCTGTTTTTTCAAGAAAATGTGTACTTCTTGATCCTTCTCAATGTGATGCACCCTAAAAAGAAGTACATATATGTCAGTGGATTTAATTATAAACATATTCATAATGACAGCTAGAAAAAGGGCTTATCAACTCTTTCACCGTATGTTTTTTGGCCTGGGGAAAAAAAAACATGTTTGCCTTTTAATAAAAATAAGTACAATTTCTACGGTATACATACAATTTTACATTCTGAAGTCTCATCCACATACCCAGATCCTTAGTTATCATATTATTAAGAACCATATTAATCAATATGTTATATATAAACATACATAAAGATCTATACAAAATTCTATGATCGTTTATCATCAAATAAATGTAGTTAAAAGAAGAAGAAAAAATTCACAAAATTTCTTATGCTATTAATATCGACTCATACTTAAAGTCGAATCAAACTGGTGACTCAACACTAATTTGTAAGATTATTTGATTGTTTTTGTAAGGTAAAAAGAGAACTTTAGCCAAAATTTTGATTCCCGTAATTTTCATTATGACTCACTTTATACCTTGGGCAATTTTTATAAATTGCTTCCTTTTTTCCTCTGTAAATTATCTTGTATATTGTGTTGGTGAAATGAAGTTGTCATAGGATGTAAACTTCTATCTTTTTGGAGATTTATTATTTTATTATACACCTATTAATAAAAAAACCTGATTTGTCTGATAAGTTTTATCATTAATCAGTACTTATAATTATGTTTTTATTAAAAATGTTTTAACTTTAGTTCATTAATCGACTGCAAATAGGAAATGATAATGGCAAAAAAATCTATTTAATGTTGCGTGAACATGAAAAATGATGAAGAAAACGTACATTTAGTTATACATTTCTGCAAAAATAAATGACATCAAATTTCAAAGCAAGTTTAAAGCTGTCAATATTCTTTTAACATTCCACGTCATCTTGCATCAGGTCATGATTCAAAAACGGCTGTTTTGTTTTGTCTATTTTACATTATATTTAAATACATCATTATTTGACATCTTTACATCCCCACATGTGTTCTATAACACAAAAAATATCTTGAACAAAATTCAAGAAAATGAGAAATTCCTAATGAATTTTTTATAAATACATGTACCCCCAAAATATTTTATTGACCTAATATTTCGTTCAATTGGATTTTATATTCAAATTTCCAGAATGGGTTAAAAACCAAGGAATCTTGGCTAATTTCTTGAGTAGGGGTTCCCAACTGGATGGCATAGTAAGTCATTACAAAGTTTTATTGATAGTTATTTCTTTCTCCTTCAGTTGTGAAAGGGTTCGACTAGGCCAATAGGTTGGGAACCATTCATTATTTGAATCTGAAATTATCTTACAAGTATAACTTATCTTATTTTCTTTTTCATTTATTGGGAACAAAAAAATTTGCGACCTTATTGAGTATTTTATTTATATGGCCTTTAAAGAATAAATTACAATAATATAGATAAATCATCCTTGTTTGATGTTGTATTGACAGAATACTACATATATTTGTAGGTAGAAAGTCTCTAAAATGACCAAAACGTTCCTAAATTTTTACATTTGTATAGATAAATTGAATTCATTAATTATCATTACTTTTATAAGAAAGTAGTAAAGGAAATATATGAATCAGATCGCTCTTAAAAAGTTATAACTGTAAGAATTAGAACATATTGTGTATATAAATTTCAATATGAACTTTTAAGAATAATGTTGTTCCCAACTTTCTTTACAAATATTTCTTGAGAGAAACCTTTTAATCCATTCAGTGATTAACGAATAAATAGGAATGTAAATTTCAGGCAAAATCTCGCACGTGAGATTTCTTAGGGTTGGCACTTTAAACAGTACTTTTTGTTTTCCAAAGCTGTTATCATTTTTCCTTTATTACAGAGGGGAGAACACCTACTTCATAATAAGGATCTCGCTTGATATGTGTAACACATGTAATACTCCGCTGAAGATCAATTATTTCAATAAAGTTCCTATTGAAGTGAATTGTCAATTATCGATGTGCAAATGTTTGGAGTTATAAGAGGGATTTCCATAAAGTCAATGTATTTGACATCACCTTTATGGATTACTCCAAATCCCACGTTTCCTACTGTGAGTTGTCAATTGCATTAAAGACAAAACCTCCTTTTATCATAGTTGTCATTAGCTCTACAGACTCCTCCAAATCTATCGTCTTACGAAGAGTTGGCAAATGCTTTAATGGCCATCTTAAACCATAAGTATTAAATGTTAGAAGTTAAAGCAATAATTTCATAATGGGCATTAATTATATTAACTATAGGATTTAAGATTTTTGGGATGTTTCCCTGGATTCCTCAACTGCTGAAATAATTTAATTATGGTCATTGTATATCTCCAATTTTGTTAGAGTCCAAGTCCATCTGATGATCATCGAATCCCTTATTCCCTTCATCGTATTGAGAACCCTCAAGGCGTTACAGTTTACGATAGGAATAACTATGTATTTAAAGAACTTGCTATCATGGATTATGGATTCTGTTGACATTTTCTTCAGTTATATGTATCCCTTGTTCCTCTCAATCACATTCAGACATTTACTTTTGAGTGGTTCATGTGTAAAAGCATGACATAATGTTGTAATATCATTTTGCTAAACTTATTTCTTAATCTTGGACATTACTTCTTTACTTTCAAATACCGTAGTTAGAAGAATCGGATTTTTCAGTATAGAACATGAAGTTGACTAAAACGATGTTGAGTTGGACATTCAAGGAAACAAGTGTCTTGGTCTTGTTAGTGATGAAATTAAAAATATCAGAATTGTCTTCAATTACGTTCCTTGAATAAATGTCTATATTTATCTCGTGATTACAACTTTAAACGTGTTGTATAATGTTTAGTTTTCTCAAGGCTTCTGTTCCAAATTCATTTAGATGTCATTTCACTAACCTAGGATCTTTGTTATAACTTTAAAATTTTTCATCTTCATCATCAACGATCAAGGATTTTATGCTAACTTGATTAGATACACTAATTAAATTATAACTTACATGGCTCGACATCCCTCACAACATTTACATTTTCTTACTTTGAGTTGAAATTATTTTGTTTTAAATTGAGTTTCTATATATGTTATATATTTATGTATAATTTAAGCATATAAGTAGTATCGAATTCATTAAAAGTCTTAATCATATTTTATTATATTGTTTCAATCTAGGACTGAATAAAAAATATGTATTGATTTAATGCGCTTATGCATACTGGAGTAATTTTATAGTCAAGTTTAGCTACTTTGCCGGAGAAAGAAGGCTCAAGGAGTTATTTGGATTACACTTCTTACATATACTACCAATTCTTAAGGCTTCCGGTCGAAAGGAACGCAAGCATTTAGGTTAACAACACAAATACAATGTTAACAAAAAAGGGCTCAAGTTCTCGTAATAATTATTAGTTTACGGCTTATTAGCTAAAAATATATAATTTCCTGATTATTAATTTGAGCTAATTTTCTGCCTCTCATCTATTGTATATATTATGTTATTATTTATTATTGATGCTTTTGATTTGCATATATAATGAAGAATAGCAGCTTGAAGCTCAGTAAAACGTCATGACAGCTCAAGCTACTTCCCTCTCAACATTCATCAAATTGTCAGAGTTACCAGGTTGTTTTTCTCCCTCTTTAATTCTTACATGCCCGATTTGCATGAAATTTACATTCCTACGAATAAATAGACATGTATTGGACGATAGACACAATAAACATAGAGGATAGAAAGAGAGAATAGTCTGTTCAATAGAACGGAATAATCCACCAAAGTCAGCAATTTTTTATACGTATTCAAAGTCCAAGACACAAAGAAAATAACTAATGAATAGAACACGTTTTATTGTAGTTTGAGGATTAGTTTCTAAAACGTTCAAAAGCTCACTTAAATATTTATGTAGGCTCAAATCATATTTACATGAAAGCAAATAATTTAGTTTATTTAATTTGTTATATACAAATATATGACTAATATATTGAGAAAAACCTTTGTGTGATTTGACTCAATTCCTTTGTTTTTTAAATTAATTTATCCTAAAAGGTGAATTTTTTTTTTGATGGCACAAAGGTACTTTACTTCTAATTAAACATAAATTATGACTTTAGTTGATTAACTTTATTTTTGACAGAAGAAAAATTTAAAGATATGTTTGATATTTTTACAAAATTAATGATATTGTAGTGAATCAATGTATCATGATACTAATAAGAATAAATGAAGTGATTTTTTTAATGGAATGTACATAAAGATCAAATTTTACAAGGATTAACATGATATTTTTTTTAATTTTTATGATATATCAACTCATTATGGCTGTCACAAAATACGTGAATACACGTCTCTTTATTCAACTATATTGATTAGAAAATTAATTTATTTTTAAATTGTTTTGTATAATCATTAGCTAAGCTCATGTCAAACTCTTATTTTCTCAAAAACATTAAGAAATACGAAAGAACATAAAAAATGTGACAAATGGGAGTATGAAACAATTTTTAAAAATTTTGAAACTTCTAACCAAACTAAATATTTATTATTTTACATGGTAATTAGTAAATCATAATAAATATTATTAATTATAACTTAGATTTAAATATATTTTTAGATATCATTCATGTTGAAAAAGTTTTGAACAATTCCCCCAGATCTCTTTCAACTTATTAAATTTTAGCAGAGAAATTACAAAAAGGCTTATTAAAAAAATGCTTTTGGTAGCAAAGTATATTATAATTACCTATTCATTTTTTACCTAAAAAAATAATACAAGATAACTTTTGAATATAAGTTCGGAAAAGTATATCTCTTCAGGATGGAATTTCAATAAAATATGTATATAAAAAAGAGTTGTTAGAGTTTAGGGTGCTAAATGTTTAGAAATCAATCCATATTCTTATATCTAGATAAGTTTTTGTATTTCTCTTATTAGTGTTTTATATGTTAATTTGAATATTTGCAAACATTACACATAATCTTTGTTAAAATCAAACCATGCTCCCACGGCAAACTACGTTATAATTATTTTCTGCTTTAAAAAAAAGAAGCTAAAAACTATTACATATACATATACATATATGCAATAAGAAATTCTGTTATAGTTATGGAAAATGAAGAAATTAATTTCTAAGGCATGAACAAACATCAAAATGTTCATTGTCGCAAGATGGCTCATCAAACCTAAGTCTTAGCAAATAAACAACACTCAAGACGTCATGCACGAATAGCCAATATAGAAGGAGGAAGCTCCAAAGCATTCGTAGTTGCAAGATGGTACCAAAATCCTGAGTCGAAGTAAAATAAACAGAGCTCATGACGTCATACCCAAATATTCAATTGAATATGAGCAAACTTACAAAGCATTCATAAGCGCAAGATAACGAAGAAATCACGAGTCTTAGTAAATAAATAGCTAATTATTAAACAACCCTCACACCCTTTTGCTTTCTGATGAACAATAAAAGAAAGAAATGCATAATGTAAGTAGGGTTGAGAAACACTGTTTGAAGTTATTTCTCATGAAATAAGGGGTTAAGAAATTATAGATAATATGTGCATATATCAATTTTCTATTGAATATGCATATTCGCTCAAATGACTTTTAATGAGAAATAAAAGAGTCTTAATTTATCATATCATTTCCTTTAATAACCCATTAACTGCTTCTGAATATGCTGTCTTTGAGTAAGATATGCATTAAGAGTCGCAATATATTAAAAAAAACTGATTAATTAATTTTTAAAATGAAGCTTTGAGTTGATGACGACTATGTATATAAGTTAACATTTTTTCGGAAAGGAAATGCAAGTGGAAGAAGACATTCTTTATATTAATATTTAATAGGGAGGAACATCTGGTATCTTATATGTATGAAAATAAACAAGTCATTATAAGTTTCAGAAATTATCTACATCTGATATAATTTTACAATTTCAACCTTTTTTATATCGAAATATGTTTTATATACATATAATTAATTTTTACTTCTTCATTTGTTTTTGTTCTTTAATGCAATTTTGTTGTCACATCTGCGACAATAAAGAAAATTATATTTATCATAATTTTTTTTCTAAATTACTTTTTTGAAATTAATAGTAATAAGAAAAAATAGTATTTATGATCAAAATTTATTGATATATAATAATTGATAATAATAATTGTGTTGGAAGAACAATTTGTTGCACATTTGCACAATGTGTTAATTATTATTTTCGCTTTTTTTATTTTTCTCGGAAATTTGAACTGCTTGTTCTTGATTATTTTTCATATTTTCTCCTAGAAAAACTTCAAATTACACACATTCTTTACTCTTGAAGGAATGGTTTGTATTTTTTATTGTTACCATGACTGTCTTTTTGAAATAAACAAAAATAGAATAGTTGTTTTTTACAGTTATTTTCATTAGCTGACTTCTTTGTTATTTAAAGCACTTGACTTTATATATGTATTATGCACTAAAAAAGGGTATAATTTGATATATGTTGAACCAAGGATGGGTGTCATTTTTGAAATTGTTTGAAAATTATGTTAGTACTAATAATTATTGATTTCTATATGGGTAAAAGGTATCGACTTAAATAATAACTTCACCCGAAATTAAAATTTTGTAACAAGAAAGCTGCGATATGTTTGTTTGTTTTTTTCTCTAATTTTTCCTTTCCCTTTTGCGAGTTGAGGATACGAGTGGACAAAAAAGATGGCCTTGTTACATGTATAGCATTTTTATGTGAGTCATAATTCTGGAAGTAGATCATCTTGGAGACATAAATAAGAAAAAAAAGGCCATATCCATCACAACATTTAAAAAAAAATTATATTTATAAAGTCATTCCATGAAGTTGTCTAAAGATTTTTTTTTCAATTTGTACATTTTGTTTTATAAATGCCAACCTATGTCGACAATTATGTGCCTTCCAAAATTATGTAATTTTTAGTTTATTATGTAACCTGTGACGTAAGTGAAAACCACTACATGCCAAAGCATTTTTAAAATGGAATTGCCCTTATATTTCTGTTTACACTCTGGTAAAACTGTTTGGAGATCATTGTAACCCAAAACTTGATTTGGACTTAATATAGCTTCTTGGAACAATTTGAATCCTTTAATGTTGTTGATTATGTAAATACAAAGGATTGTGCTTTCTATTTTGTTATTAATAAAAACTGTATATCAAATATTTCTTGGCTCAAGCACATTGAGAAGAGATTTCAGGCTATTTTGATCTGATTTTACTGAAGTTCTTTCGATTTCACACCTCAGAAATTTTATCTTCGTATTTGATAACACACTCACCTTTCTTAATTGTTAGTTTAAACTTATCGAAAGCCTTTAATAAATAATTCAAATAGACATCTTGTTCATTTTGATTTTCTTTGATCTTGAACCTTCAAGAAAAGTCTTGGTCTATTTTGGTAAGATTTAAATCTACAAATTTATGGGCACCAAATACTATCATTGGAATTTTCCAATGCAGTTACGGTTTTAGATTCGCAATTTTTAGTCATTGTTCTTAAAAATTAGAGAAATTGATCTAGAGTCTCTTTCTTTCCTTGTTTTCGAGATGCAAAAGGTGTTGGACAAAGATTTTATACCTTTACCTTAGAGAAAGATAACTCATAGTGGTAGTGGCTTCTTCACAATCAATGATAGTCTTCATAAATTCATAATTAGAAAGACTTACGTAATACTTCATTAGTTATCTTATTTTCTTCTTTTTTTTTGTTCTTCTGATAATAACTCAATAAAATGTTTGAATGTAAACTTCAAATTGGTTTAATATTTGTCTGCATTGGCTGAGTTTGGATCCCTGTAGAATGATACAAATCATAATAGTTTTTTCATTTCTTAATATAACTTTTTGTTTAATAAATCATTTTAATGATTGTATAATACTTAGGCTTAGGTAAGTAAGCAAAAATAACAATAGATAAAAGATTTGTAATAGTATGGATGCAACTGATTGTAATTCTGTTTTTTTTTTTTTATTAAATCATTTCATTCACTGAATACTTACATTGTTAAAACTTTTGATTCTTTTCCGTGATTTTTTTAAACGCAATCATATATTTTTATAGGAATTACTTTTCTTTTTGTTTTACGTGGGTACTAAAGACAAGTAATGTACAAATTTGTATTAAGGACATTTAAAACTTTTTACAAGTAAAACAAAATATACAAAAATATGCGTATGTAAAATGTAAAGTTTTTCCGTACGAATAAAATACATAAATGGTTAAAGAAAGAGTTTTTATTAGAATAAATATAAATCAAAGACAAGATAGAATTTAAAAAATAAAAAAAAAACTTATATGTATTCCTTACATAACTACAGTTATTTTAAATTGCTCAAACAAAAAATACAAGACTGCTTCTTAAGGTCTTTGTAAAGTCATGTCAAGTAAGGAAAAAAAAATGTTTTATCTCATTTTGAAAATCAAATAAGAAAGTAAGGCGTTATTTTTTTTTGTACACATTATCTCTATAAAGATTTATTAACTCTGTATGTCTGTTTGTGTATGAAGAATTTAAAAGTTGTTTATTTGCCAAGTTCCAAGTAAGTAAGCATATAACTGGTCAATGTTTTGTTTTACAATCGAGATTAAATATACTTATATGATATTTACTTTTCTACATAGAAATTCATTAAACTTAGTATAAAAATGGGTACTATAATCAGTCATACAGGTAGTTATTAATAGCACGAGAATATCCTGAATATACGACAAATTTAATATTTTTTTAATATTTTTTTTCTTCTTTAGCTTATGAACTTAATATTTACATAGGTACACATTATTTTCAACTATTAAAAGCCTCAAAATAATTCAATTAGGAAAATAATTACACCCTTCTCTAAACATTCCTTATGTTTGTGAGACATGTCAAGGGTAATTAAGGGCGAAATTTAAACAAAATGAAAAAAGGTATCCTAGTTATTATTCAAATAATAACTATCGACCAATGTGGATGTGTTTTTTAGGCAACTTAAATATTATTTATCGGTTGAATTCGCAGTAAATGATGTCAACTGTTAAAAAGATATCTACCAATATTTGAAGAAAAGGTGCATAGAACACGATAAGGATTAAAAAAAATTAGTTGACAATAAAATACATTTACATATAAATGTAGAGGCAGATATAATGAAGATATAGGCGTATATAACAAATTATTAAGAACCCCTTAAGAAAAATAAAAACCTTCTTCTACATATATTCAATATTTTTTTTCAATTGTTTTGTCATGGTTTTAATTATATACACATAATTTGTACATATAAGAAATTCCTTAACTATCTAATTGCATACATAAATGAGTACATAATTACATAAATTAACATTATGATTATCAAAGCTAATTACTTTATCAAAACTCATTGACATAGATAAAATCACGATAAGTACTACTTGTAAATGGTAGTTTTGAATAATAATTAATTTGATACTTATCATTCAGAGTCTCATTGATAAACCAGACACTTTATGGACAAAAAAAAAGTATTCCCTTGCAAAGTGCAATATATTGGTTTATTACTTTTATATACATATATATGGATTGAAATCGATCATTCTTTGAAAATCTATATTACATCAATCATACATCTAAATTATTTTTTTTAAACTATACGTAATATGCATTTGTAATGGCATGAAAATATATAAATGATTGTTCCATTTTAACACTAATCGATCTAATAAATGACTATTTATCAGCAATAAGGATAAATTACATATTACATATTTGGTAGGATAACATAGGAAAAAAAGCCTTAAAAAGATTAAAATAATATTAATAGTCATGAAGTAGCACGGAGGGGGCAACGGCCCTTTGCTCTCTTTTTGAAAACAAATAATAAAAAAATGAAAATTTGTGTGATTATTGTTTCATTCATACATATATATATGACATTATTATTTTAGTAAAACTGCCTTGATAATGATTTTTTATTTCCGTTACAATTTTTTAATTAGAAATATGGAGTTTCGAAACTTTGTTACCACACTAACATATAAATTTACAATGTATTTTGTTTTATGTCAGTGTTTTATGTTTTTAGCTGTAAAAGTGTCTAACTATTAAATAACGAATAATTCCATAGTTTTGTCTACCAACTGATTTTGGGTTCTTTTTTTCCTGTTAATGAAAGCTTGCAAGGTACATTAAAGATAACAAGGTATCGAATAAATTAAAAAAAACAGTTTTAAAACCCAATTTCCCAACATTTTGATAAAACTTAAAATTTATGAAAATTCATTTTCTCTTAAAAATTGTTAGTTTATGAATACAAATTATGCTCTTTGAAAAATGTTTTGTATTTAATTCAAATTAAATTTATTTTTTATCTAAACTTTTAAATAATGCAACTTGTAAAATGTCAAAATTCCTTGAAAATTGAATGAATTGGAGAGAAATCTTCAACTCATATCAACTTTTAATCAATTAATACTTTACTTATACTTCCCAAAAATAGTTTATTTGTTAGAATTAGAGAATTGGCTAAGAAGTTATGGCTGTTTCAATTTTTTTAATGTGTACTTTAGTTTTTGACAAAAATTTCAAACAAAGCATTTTTTTTCCGAGGAACCAATTAAAAAAATGTAATTTGGTTTTAAAAACTTAATTTGTAATAGAGCAAATTTCAACCAATTCTGAGAGTTTGTGAGGAAAACTTTTGGGTGATTTGATGTGAAATCAACTTGAAGCAAATTTTTTGAAGAGTTAAAATACATAAATACTTTTTAATTACCAAATATTCGATAAATAAACATTTTTCATGTTTGTTTAATATATCCATTACTTTTTTTCGATTCACCGGTTTTGTAGTGGAACCGAGAAACTGATGTATTTAAAACAATACTATATAAAATTGGTATTAAAACAATTACTTTTAGATCCATTACGTTATAAAAACATTGGCCAGACAATGATCTAATATAAAAAACAAGAAAGCCTTTTATAGATTTTATAGATGAAAGTGCCATTGCATTTGTGCATTTTCATAAATAACATTTTCGGTGTATATTATTTTTAGTATATAGGTATCGAAATACCGACACTAATTTTAGTACCGGAACGGATACGATAATATATTGGTATTATCAAGACACAAATATGTATGTACATATGGGAGATCAATGGTTAAAATTTGCAATTTGACGCATACATCAAATTTTATTTTATTTTTTTTGGGAATATTTGACTCCCTTGATATGATTGTGAAAATAGAGTTTTAAATATTGTATTTTACATAATATCGGGGGAATGGTAATCCCTCGATGGATTGGGAATGAGGTGCTACTTTATGATTTATTGTTGAATGGCTGATCTGTACGATAAGTTCTTCATGCATACAGCATTCAACAAGTTATTATTGTTAGTCACACGGTATGTCCTCAAAACTCATGATAGATACACGAACGAGAAATAATTCATTCAATAAATAAGTTGCTGATGAGTAATACATACGTACCTTTATCTCCCTTCCTCATATCAATTCTCCCCCAAAAATAGGTACAATAGAGACAATATCACTAACCTAAAAAGCACTGCTCTTCAGAGTTCAAATAAAAGTGTGTTTTTCAGCTGTTTTCTTCTTATTAGGACTAAGGATGAAGCAGAATATTACGCATCATTAACTTAATTATGTAATGTACTACGTCTTTCTCTTGTAACTATCATGAAATTACACATTAGTACTTATTCTGTTTAATTAGATATCTGCTTTTACAAACTATACTCCATTATTTTTCATCATTGAAACATATCCAATTCCATTTAATGCACAGATATTTTTATTTTTTGCTCTACAAAACCTCAATAGCTTGTATAATTTAAAATAATAATGAGACTGAATCATTGATTCCCCACTGAAAATTTAATTTGTACGGCAATCATCTATGGACTACAAAAGCAGAATTTATTGTGCATTTTATCCATTTTCCTTTTATATGTATAAGGGCAACATTAGATATATAAAAAGATGGAATTTTGGTACTTGGTGTCAGCAGTTAAGGAATATTTAAAATAAGGTTGGATTTAACTCTAATGTTCCAAAACCTTTAAAATATTCATGAAATCTTTGTGCATTTAAAAAAAAATGCATGATAATGAAACAAAGAGAGAAAACGACGAATAAAGTCTAATTCCCTGGACAGTTTTTTTATTTCTATATTGTAGCATAGGTAAAGTGTGAGACACGTCTACGGTCAACATAATTTCTCTTCACATACATGAAGGTTCTATGAAGTATATACATATATGTATACCTACAGAGTGATGTAAATAAGCATAAATGTTGAGTTAAGAAACTTATAACTGTAAAGAAATACATATAACGAAACCCATTTTCAAAATTGCTACAATTTTTCTCCAGAGACTAATCAACATTTAAAAAAGAGAAAGTTGTCTTTTTATTTTTTAGAATGTAAAAAGTTTTTATTTGGTTGTTTGTTTGTTAAATAGTTAGAATAATCATATATCTAAAAATGTAATTTGGTCTCAAAAATTGAATGTATTAAAATCTATTATACAAAAATATGACCCTGTGATCCAAGTTTTTCAAATATTCCAAATTATACAACAAAACTTTCTTCATCAAAGTAGAATGATATTTGAACAGATAAGCAATAATTTTTAAAAAAGGCAACTCATCAAAATCATAGTAAAAGGCAATTATGTGACAAAAAATCATAATACTTATAAACAAGCATATTTAGGTTGATTTTTACAACTTCAGAGTGTGCAAGATATGTATAAAGGAAGGAAATTTTGTTTCAAAAAGCCTACATATTTATTCTATAAGTTATATTAATGTAATCCTTTTTTCATTGTTTTAAACTCTTATTTTTTGTTTGTCGAGAATATCCAAATGCTTATTAAAAACTTTTGTAAACGTGAATTTAAGAGTGTTGCACATAGTGCTATGTCGACTCTGCTCGACTCGACTTAAGTCCTTAATTTTTCAAATTCAAATTGTGAATAGTAAAAAAAAATACTGTTTAAAAAACACTGTGTCAAATCAAATGTTTTTGAGTCAGTTTGATTTTGAATCACTTATAGTATAAAAATAATGACTCATTAAAAGTTTATTTTCTACAATTTTTGCTTCAAAAACCAATCTGTATTTCATTTTCTAATCCATTAAAAATCATATTTAGTATTAAGATCAGATGTCATCTCTTTTATTAAAATTATGAATATTTAACGGTACTGCTTTTCCAATTGTTTTTTAAAATGTATTAAGTATATAGTTCAATCAATGATAGAATAATCAAGCTAATTCAAGTTTTATAAATCATATTTAGTTCCTAAACTATGGATTTGATTTTTATTTTTAATTTTTTATACGAGACTAAGAAAAAACTCTGAGGAAAGTGGCTTTTAAAATCAAATTTTTATTTAAAACTATACATCACTCCTATTTGAAATCAAAGATCATAACTAAATAGTTATAGTATTTTCAAACTGTTAAATTCACAGTGGGGATATGTGGCTGCTCAATTCTAAACAATTCGACTCTCATCGGCGAAACACTAGTTACACTACTAAATAAGAGTTAGTTTTCGGGAGAAATCAATTTCTGACAAGTAATCATGTGGATAAAATCTCTTCATTTATTTTTGAGGATTCGTGTAGAATATCCTGATTTTGAGCATTTTCTATTTAAAATTTACTTTTGATTGATGTAATCATTCTTCACATCATTTCTTATGAATTTTGTTCTATAAAGACTGCTTTCCACTTTGTTTGAAACTAAAGAAAAAGATTATATATTTATTTATCCTTATACATATATTTATATATTTTTCAGGACTCAATAAGTTTGATTCGTACGTAGTCTTTTTATAATTGATGATAATAAAAAATGTGGTGATTTGTACATACATTACACATCAGTAAAACAAATTTACAATATTCTGAGTTCTTAGTGAGAGGGATTTTTTTATATTGTGAATTCGGTATTTTAAAAAATATTGGCACCGATTCATTAGTCACGTTTCAAGATTATTCAACATGTTTTTGTCCTTCTTCCCCTTCAATAAAAAACATCTTATAGTTCTATTTGTTTTCAAATAAAGAATTTTTTATAGATAAATTGAAAATAAATGTCTTATTCGATATTTTATCTCTTTTTCAGAAAAACTTTCTTTAAAAATAGATAGTAAATAAATCAAGGGTCAGAAGGCAAAAAAAAAAAAAAAAAAAGCTTAGCTATTGTTAAAAATTAGATTCTATAGAGAAAAAAAACAGAAAAATATATGGAAAGGGCCTTGTGCTTAGTTTGCCCTCTCCTTTATTTATAACTTTACTTCAACAAAGCACCATCCAATTACTAAAATTAATTGTTTTTTTTTTTTTTAAGAATCAAGTGAAAGTAACTTCCAAATCCTCATAGCCTGCTCCTTAGCTTCTTTTTTTCGCAATAAAAGAATGTATTTTGAACGTTACCAAACTTGTTTCTATTATAGAATTTAATAATGAAAGCTGGTTCTTGAGGATTTTAATGATGAAATAATGAGAAAATACAACTTTGTGTATGTATATGTACTAATACTTTTTAGTCTTGTTTGAAAGTTAAAGAGATTTAAAGAGGGAAAGACATAGGTGGGAACGCAGAGAGAGAAAAGATTTCCGCTTCAATAAATAATTTAATTGATATTTGTAAGTCTGTACGGACTTTAAAAAATATATATTTGTTTTACTTTGTGGGTGTGTATTTCAATGAGCAATTTTCAAGGGCATAGTGAAATTGCTTGTTCATCAAGAAAATTAATTTTTAATTTTAGTTGATGAAATGAAAATTTAGAAAGGTTCAAGGAAAATGCAGTAAGAAAACTAGTTGGAAGATTTTAAAATAAATGTCTTATTTCAGTAGAAATGATGATACGAAAATTTATAATATACATAATAGTAATATGGGCCAAAAATATCGAGAATCAAAAAATCTTCATTTAATCATCAAAAAGTAGTACCCCTTCGATGTAATGTACATGTGCCAACGGTTTTTTTTTTTCAATTTTCAGAACAGTTACAAAAATTTTATTATGTCAACAATTACATAACAATAACTGCTGAGTTTAGATATGCTATTAAATTTAAAATTGAACTTGTCAGTTTTCTCAAGTAATAGGTTATGTATCTCGAGAAATAAACAATAGATTATCAAAATTTCAAAGTAATACAGTCTGGAATATTTATTTGAAATCTTTTGGTTTTAACAACATTTTTCTAAATTACATTTTAGTCATCATCTTTCAGACATTTTAAAAAACGAGAAATTCGATTTTAGCTCTTCACAAAAGGCTGTGTATCTCAAACATTAATGAACATTTTTAAGTGAAATTTACCAAAAAAATTCAATTCTATTTTTTTGGCATTTTTTGCTCATAATAGTACATGTTTATACTAATTGTACTTCCATGTTGCCGTAGAAGCAGGGCAAATTCTCAAATTTAACAGCTTTTTTACAAAAATTTAATATTCAAAAAATGTGAAACGAGCAATTTTCTTTCAGTTGTTAAAAAATCTTTATTTTCTCAAAAATGCTCTCAAGTTCAAATTCATGTTAAGCTGTCAAATATCTTGATATGCCAACATTTAAGATCTGACATAATTATTTCTTGTTACGATAACAGTAGACAAAAATTTTTTACATTTTTATTGTTAAATGATACTTTTGAAAAAACTTCCTATCTCTAAAATAAAAGTTTCGATGGACTAAAGGCTTCCGATTTCTTGACTATAAAATAGATGCCAGAACATCATTTCTGCTGATGGGATTAATTGGTTACTAATTCTATACTAATACAAAATAATTCTTTCTTCAAACTCTCAAATATCATGATCTTCAAATTCTCAAACATAAGATTCTTAAATAAGATGCGTATATTTTAAAATCCTTAAGGGAAATTTCCCCGACACGATTTTACGTAGGTATTATGACTATTCCCATTGTATTTACATAGTTATGTAAAATTCAATTTGCTTAGATCATAAATTTGTAACTTAAAACAATTCGAAGCAATAAAAAGTATTTTAAAAAAATAAATTATTTAGTCAACCAAATTATTATCTTCATGATTATTTAATTATTTACAAAGAAAGGTGTACTCTACCTACTTATAATATGGACAAAAAAAAATTTTTTTTTTTGTAAACCATTATATTTTATAGTCAGGACATATATTTTAATTATTTCTAAGCATCTACAACAACAAAAAAATAATAATGACGTTCAGAATAAAATTTTACACTTTATGTATTTTGTTTTTCGCAACTAAAACTTAAATGACATATTCAATGGACAAATTAAGGGCTTTCTAAAATTAGAAAACAGGTACACCCAACCCATAAAATAGTCAAAAATAAATAATATCTTTAACTTAAATGTTTGTAAGTCATTTGATTTGTATGAAAACTATTTTGTTTTCTTACAAAATAATTTTTTTAATGGAAGTGAATATCTAATTATCCATTTTTTGGATAAAGTTTTTTTTTATAAAAGAAATGGTCAAGAATTATGCTTCACTAATGGAATGTTGCAAACATTGCTAGAAAATGCATATTTTAGCCAGTATTTAACCTCCTTTAAAATATCGTTTTTAAGTATAATGTAGTTAAGTTAATGAGACTTTCATAAATTTCTCACAGTTCATTGTAAGACAATGAGATAAAAAGATACTTTATCACAAGTGATATTTAAATAAGTATATTGCAACACATTTTAAGGAAATTTTGATACTTTTGATTAAGGCTCTAAGCGCAAACACACTTCAGCAAAATGTATTCCCATAGATTACAGTAATTAATTGTGAAACATGTTCTTTCTCATTTTTTTTTTTTTTTTTTTTTTTTTTTTTTGAGGTAGAATAGCTTAACAAACTGCGTAACTTGTTTCTTGAACTTCTTCCTTCCCACATTAAAAGGGGGCCAAAATATTTCTTTCCCCATAAATTCCGTGCATATTATTAATATAATTCGTGGTTGGGGAACCTTTATTTCTTTTTTTTTTTTTGCAAAACTACTACAGGGTGAGAGATGAATTTACAGAATTCATTTTTTTTCCCTTTGAAATATTTTTAACTAAAACAAGTTGGTTAATTTGCTACTCCTTGAGTAATAGTTGTTTTGTTATAAACATCAGACAAGGTAATTCATATGCAATGCAGTTAAAAAACAGGTCATTTTTTATTTTTAAAAGCAATAATAATTGAAAACTTAGCAGCCCAGTTTCTTTAAAAACAACAATAAAAAAACGTGAAAACGTGAAAGCAATCACGTAGAGGGTAGGAAAACTGACACACACACACACAAAAACAACAACATAACGAATCAGTTCTTTTTTTAATCTCCAAGTGTTAAACAGTAGACTCTCTTGTGATTTGTTTTTATTTATTTTAAATGTGCTGTTTATGATTAAAACTTATATTTTAATACAAAGTAAGTTTTTGTTCTGTTTTTTAAAACTGTTATTTTTTATTAATGAACTGTTAAATAATATGGGATATAATATTTTTTCATATCATTAGGTCATTAGTAAAAATTTGATGAATTAAATTATCTTCATCGTGCTATTTAATGAACTTTTCTTTTTAAGACATTCACAAAAAGGATATTTTATGTAATATGTATATGTTTGACATACATATATATATATATATATTCAAAACATGAACTATAACACTTACTTATAAACATTACTTTCAAGCATTTTGTAAGTACTTCAAGCTCTAAATATTTTCTACAAAGTGAGTATGTGAGAAAATAATAATAATATAAGTTATAATTTTATTTACTTCTAAATGAAGTGTCCTACAACAGATTCTTGTTCTTCAACTTACATGTTCTTGATTTTTTTTATAAGAAACAGTCGATTCTGAGCTCTGATTATATGATGACTTTTTTTTGTATGATAATTTATAGGTATTAGAAGGTTAGATCGTATTAATTGAACAATGTACCTTCTTAATGATCTGAATATAACAGTTTTGTATATATTAATCGATTTACATAATATATAAGTACAATATAAATCGTTATTACATTTAAACAGGAAGTTTGATTGTTCTTTTGAGTTCCCTTTTTTTTCTATATTCAATTAAATCGAACATATATAAATACTCTTTATTAAAATAATAAAAAATGTAATATATTCATACAAATATTTCTATGACCTTCATTCTTTTTTTCGTTTTTTGCAAATGATATTAATTATATGTACATACATACTTTAAAATGCTTTAATAACTTTTTTATGAAAGGTCAAGTCTCTTATGATTTGTGCTACTTTCTTAGATCTTTTAGAAAAAGGTCCATATTTTATGTCAAATGTTTTGCATTGAATATGTAGGTATAATGTGTCTAAGGATTATTTATAATTGCAACTACAGGGTTTTCATGATTAATTTACTAAAGTAATTCTGAGAATTTAACGTCATCAAGAACAAAAGGGATGATTAAAATCATAATTTTTTCTAATGAAAGTTTAAATAAACATTGTAAATTTAATGTTAACTCACTACAAGCTCCAGACGATATTTGTAGGAATTATAGGCAGCAACAAGTTCCTGGGTGTGTATCATGGCAATGTACTTTTTAATGTTGGCCTTCAAGGTTGTGAAGACTTGACATAGAAAACCAAAGTGTTAAGGGTTGGAAGATGTTATATCCCAAATATGGGGCACAAAAATATTGGAAACATTTTCACTAACCAGAACATGTTTTTTTTTGGCTTCTTGAGGTGGAGTTGAGTCCTATATGAACACATGACCTTATATCAACTATATTGTCCATTTAGGATTTATTTATGTTTTTCATAACCTTTAAATATACATCCGTGATTCACAAAGTCAGCGTATGTTCTTCCAGTATTGACACCAATTGAGCATTTTTGGTTAGGCAGGAATCTCAGGGTTCGAATTTTGTCTTTTCTTTATTGGTAGACTTTCCAAGAAACATGTTTTCACTCATCAAAGACCTCAACCATGTATTACACTGTCTTTCTGTTGTTCCTAATTTGCTTTGAAATATTGGGCATAGAGTCTACTGGTTCTACTGAAATAACATAGCTATTATAATTTTTCATTTCCTTGGAAATTGATTTTTTGTCATAGCTTCTTAAAGTATGAAGGGAATTTATCTAATGATGAATAAACTTTGAAACATATGTGCATGAATGTGAATATAACTTCAAGTTCCTAATAAATAATTAGAAAGAAAAAAAGTACGAGAGTGGACAAAGAGATATTGAGAATTATTTTATTTTTTTTAATATTGATTTAGTGTTTAAATGGGTAATTTATTGCAATCATCAATAAAGATCAAAGCAAGTAACTATTCAAAGGGAGATATGAGAAATAAATTTTCGTAGAGAAAATTTAGGGGCAAAGAAATGATATATATATATATATATATATATTATTTGGCCTTTTTTATCATTATATTTAATGCCGAAACAGTAGAATATTTTGGTCTGATACATATTTATGTAGACACTAGACACATGCAAAACTATATATATATATATAAGGAGAAATTGCATATTTCATATTGTGTGTATGAAACATTTTCTTAATCAACTTAGTTTTACTTTGATTTGAGTGAATTCTATTGACGCTGGATATACTTTTGTGGTCTATGTGTATTAAAACAAATACGTTTTTGGGTTTTTTCAACTTCATTAATTGTATCCAAAAAGTTGTGATAGAAAGATACATTTAACCTTCATTCTTGTAAGGACTGATTTTTTACATCAATGTATGATAAAATTTAAATTTGCCTTCTTTTTCTTTCTCTGCTTAAAAATACCTATCATCATACCTAATTTGTCTATGGTCAAACCAAACTATCTTTTTATCAGCATCAGTTGAGAAGAATATCTGATAATTCTTTCACTATACTTTTAATTCAATATGAATCATTATATGATATGAATATCACTGTTGACAATATCAAATAGTTTCACTCTCTTTTTCCAATTTCCCTCCATCATTACATTCATAGATTTTCTTTTTATGCTTATATTTTGTTAATACTTGGACTGTATGGAAAATCCAAGGTAAGGTAAAAGGTGTGATTTGGTTCGGTACACGTACATATCAAAAAAATAATAATTCTGAGGGGGTCATGTATCAGAAATTTGATTACATAGAGTTTGAGCTGAAACAGAAAAGGTACCGTATCTTTTCACATTTGGCTACTCTACCATCCCAATTCTAACTATATATAATTATGTATAAATAAAGGAACACTTTGGTTAAAATGTATAATAGTATATACTAAAAAAATATATATCAACCAGTATTTTAAAAGTAGATTAATCTGCATGAATGAAATTAAATTAGAAGTGGTTACTGTGTTCAATACCTAGTAGAATGCAGAGGTTATTTACTAAAAGATTAAAATATTCCAAAGTTGTACCAAGGGAAGCAATTTAATTCTTCAACAATCATTTATTTTAAGTCAATCTAAACTTAAAATTATTTTTTTATCTTTACCCATGGCCAGATTGGAGAACCTGGCTACGCCCCTGATGTTATCTACATACATATGCACTAATAAAAATAATAAAAATGAAGCATCCTCGTAAACAATATTAAGAAATTAAATACATAAAAATTATATGTATATTAGGACTTTTAAGTTAGTCAAATATATATTTAACAGTAACAACTACAACTGCTAAAGTCAACTAGCGAGTATATTTTATTTGTTAAAATTCATTGTTAACTAAATGCAAAAAATAAGTATAGAAAGAAAGAATTTTCTCTCTACTACGTAGGCACTTATACATACATAATGTACATATGCATATTGTACTCTAACTACATCACTAAATGAATTTCTTTGTCTTCTAAGAAACTTCCTTCAATTTTCAAAGTGAAAGGAAATCACTTTGAAAACTAGGGATTTGAAAGGAAACAACATTTTTTATTCTTTTTTTGTTTTTAAAGTGAAGGAATCTGGAAATTGAGTTGGCAAGGAATCAACAAAATTTTAAAATATATGTTTTTTGTTTTGTTTTATGAGTCAATCATGATGATAAAATTAAAAAAATAAAAAGCTACATTTATAAATTACAAAAAAATTATAAAAAGACATTTTTTCAAAATTGACAATATTTTACAAGCCAATTAAATAAATTGTATGAATAAAATAGCACTTTTTCTCCATACTTGATGCCTACTTATGTGGTGCAAAATATACACAATTTGAATCCATAAACTATTTATTTTTTAATCCAAAAATACTAAAAAAATCTACTTACGTATTCCAAACCACAGTTTATTAATAAAAGCATACAAAACATTTTTAACTCTCAGTTTGACCTTTTTTTTTTTTTTTTTTTTTCATTTCCCTTTCTTTCCTTCTCCTCATTATTATTTTCAAAACATTTTGCGTACATATCAAGATAGATATAGTATGTATATAATATTTTCATTTCCTGCAAAGTATTTATTAAACCACAAGGAATTTAATATATATATATTCCATTTTGAGGTTAATGATTTATGTACGTACATTTAAATTTTTAATTGAACCTCTGGAGAAAAAAATAAAGTTTTATTGGTAGACAAGGCATTAAATCATGTTTTTGTAGCATTAAATAGCTATGAATGAGCCTTCAATTTTTTGGCATAATTTAAGTTTTTGATAGCTGAGCCAATATAAAGGAATTTTGTTTCATGAAAGAAGTATCTAACTATAGATGATGAAGTCTTTTTTTAATTCTTTATATACTACTTTATTAATTATGTACATTGGCAGAGTCTTATATGAATTCGCTAAAATTAGTAATAAATATAGATTAATAAAGCCATTATAATGAAGGAAATGTTTTGTTACTTTTGCCTTTATTTATGATCCATTGTTGAATACAACCCACTAATCACTTTTAAAATATTTACATAAACACATCAATGTTATTTATTTTTGATGAGTAAGTAAAATGATCATCATATGAGTTGTGTTCTTGTTTTCAAAAAAAAAATAATTAGGGGGAAGATATCAAATAAATATATTCATGCTCAGATATAGTGTAGAGTCATCCTCGAAGTTTTCAATTCTACTTGAACTACATATGTGATTTTAACAACATGTAAATAAGTCATTAAAAAAGAGATCAAATGAAAATGTGTCTCTAATTATAATATTTTTTTTAACAAAATATCAGTAGTTGCACTTGAAGCCTAGAATAGCCTGTCTTCATTACCTTAGAAATCCCAAACATTTGTTCAATAACACTTATATATTATATCCAAAATGATTAAATATGATCAATAAGTAACAACTTCAATATTGCTCAAATATCTATTGGATTGTTGACACAACCCAGAGGAGTACTTTGTGTTACGATTTAAGGGGAAATAACGGAGGATTAAACTGGAAGGTAGGGGAACATAATAACTGTGACTCAAAACCATAGGTACTCAAACTTGACATAGATTCAGAATGTAACTTTGCAAAATGCCATGACCTCAGATCTTAATCAATAAAAAGTCAAATATTATTCCAGATTTGAAAACATATAGAACATATAGAAAAGGATCGTTATAAATGTTGAATAGATGTCTCTTTAGTCCTGATTTTAATTCAATAAAATAATATTAAAAAATATTATTCAGTCTATATCATGATTAATATGCTTAAAAGCAATTACATGAGTAGCTTTCTAAGAAGCCTAAATTGGACTATATTTTAAAGTTAGAGCACAAATATATCTATAATTATTATGATTGATTAATCATTATGTACATAGATTAACTAATTACATGAAGGTATGATGTATTTAATATAAAAAAATAGTATAAAATAACTTATTTGCTAATCAACAAAATTGAGTTTGCCTCGAGGTGACTTTCACTTATGTATAGGAGAGACTAGCAAATAAGTCATTTTTACACTGAAACATTTCTATACCAAATAATCGGTAACATAAGTCGTCAATTTTTTTAAAATAATCTCAAATAGGCTCCATATTTATTTCTGCCTACACGAATTTGCCAAGATTAACAATATCATAATAAATAAAAATTCCATATTTTCATCATTTATGTTCTTTGTTTAGTTACTAACTTTTTAATAAAAGGTTTGACTTTTTTTTTCTTATTAGCCGTCATCCAATTATACGTATAATGGTTGTGTAAATTTAATGACTATGGATTTTTTGATATTCAATAATTAAAGTTTGTTACAATTTTTCTCAATTTACGTATATAAAAAACGCATTACACATGCAATCCCATTGAAATTAAACATGCAATGACTTATAAAAGTTTAATACCTAATTGTTTTTTTAAGTTTATTATTATATATTTTCAGTATAAATCATTCATTATTTGATTTGTTATAATTCTATCCTTCTCTTTCTATCTTTGAAAAGAGAAAGGAGCATGGTTTCAATATTATTTCCTTTTTTGAACAAACAAATTTTGTTAGATAAGTTACAAATCATTGATGTTTGTAGAAGAGGGTTTTTTTTTTGTTAAAGGACAAATACAAGAATGACCATTCATTCTAATCCATCTTGGATAAGAAATGTCATATTCAGAAAAGTATTTATTTCCAAATATGTATATATTTAGGTATACAAAATTTCTTATTCCTTTTGTGGATTTTTTTTTTTTTCAGATTCAGGTAAAAATAATAGTGATCGAATAGAAATAAATAATTAAGTTTAGACATCAGGCAGTTAAAAAAAAAAGGTTATTGAAGCATTTAGAATTAATCAAATTAACATTTGCATGTTGATTTTTTTCATCATAATCTTTGCACATAGAATATGATGTAAAAGTTATTCCCCATGAGAAAAAATAATAATAATAAATGATGTTGTGATTAAAATAAAAATAACTAAGTATATTTTTATGAATAATTAAATAGATGTTAATGAAAGGAGCCAAAGTGAGAAGGAGAGAGAGAAAGTAAATATATATACATAGTATTAAGCTGTCCTGCTTTCTGCAACAAAAGATTTTATGCTGTCTATTGTTTCAAAAAAAAATAAAAATTGGAGAGTTTTAGACTTCTAAGTCCATTTTTTTTAACTTTCAAGTCATTTGAAGAATGAAAAATGACCTTTATGAAGGAAAATTAGCTTTATTCAAAGGGTATTAGAAGTCTGAAATTTAAAGTAATCAGACCCAAAAATTTTATAAATCTTCTTTTTGAAAGCTGGTGCAAGCTGACAAATGGTATGTTTTCTTATAGTTTTAGGCTTTTAACATGACCTATGAGAGTAAAAAACTATTTTTTACAGTTTTTCTTACAAAACTACTCCAAAATTTTGACTACAGCCTTTTAAATTTAATAGTTATTTGTTTAAATTTAATACATATACACTTTAGATAAATTTCAAGTCAAAATTTACATTGGTTGCAATTTTATGGCACATTTTTCTGATAATTTCTGCACTTATATGGAAAAATATTTTTTTATAAGAATACAGATCTTAGTATCGACTCTTAATTAAATTGAATATTGTAGTTTAATAATGTATTTAAGTAAAATATTTGTAATAATTTTAGTTAAAATGATTCAGTGTTGCCACACAAGGAGAAGTGCAAAATATCATCGTATTGTTATACCTATAATTTACTTATTAAACGCGAGATATTATTGAATAATTCCCTACTTTTATTTTACTTTTGAGTTGAAATCTAAAACCTTTTATCATTCTTATCGATACTACGAATCCTGAGACCTTATTGATGAGAAATATATATATATATATAAAATAACTATCTGGACGTTTATAAACGTCTTGAGCTATTGATGAATCCATATTTTTCAATAGCCTCACTCTTATTCAGACTATAAATATAAGTTTAAGTTAATGAAACTCCGTGTTTGCATCCCTCTCAAGGATTTTCAAATAATTAGGAGGACGAGTATCTTTATTGCTTTTAACTGTGTAGAGACCAAATGATATGGTGTTTTGCCGATTATTATTTGGGAAGTCAAAAACTGATAAGCAATGAATAGGCCGGTTTTTTAAAAAAATTAGCAGTAACCATCCCAATAAAAATAATTATTCAAACAACAGCTATTTAATTTCCCTCATCATCGTAACAAAGTATAATTTTTCTTCTTAGCGCTTTTAAATTGTGTACTTAGTTTTATTTTATTGATGGCAATAAATTATAATTAATTTTCAAAAAATAATGAAAATTATGACAGTTAAAAGTGATGTTTCATAGCTTAAATTAAATTCATTACTAGAATCAAAAGACAAATTAGGGGTGAAGAAATTTATAAAAATGGACAATGCTAAAATAGTCAAACACTCTAATTATCAAAATCTGATCTTGTTTTTGTTGGAAAATAAAATTGCAGTACTAATCAACATTTGCATTCTGATCAGGATTTCATTTCATTATAGTCTAAGGAGCAAATAAGACCATAAATACTGATAACTTACCCACAAAGTTACTTATGTAGCAGCACAATTTGAGTTATATGTTAGTGTTAGTGATAAATATATGTAATTAAAATATAACTCCACCAAAGAGCACTCATTAATTTACCTAAGAAAAATAAATTTCATATTACTCCTCATTAAATATATAAAGTCAAATGCGTTAGATCAATATTGATCATAATATCATTTTAAGTTGAATTAAAATATGCATATTATAGTTACAGAATATAAGACATGTAACTCATTCTTAAGTAGAATGATCTCGAAAAAAAGTTTTTTACAATTTCACCAGATGTAAATTTTGACTAACAACTAATAATTAATTCTTAGTCTATAAATATACATTAATGACAGTTATAATTTATCAAAAAAATGTTAAGCATCACTCATGCCCAGTTTATACAACATCTACACAGTATGTAATAATTGTATTATCCCACCAAAATAAAAAAAAGTGCTTGAGGGTATCTGTTTTTATTTATATGTATGTATGTAGTTGTATGTAATTGTCTATTTACATTATGAAGACAAATATATTGACATAACGGATAAAACACAACCCAAAAAGAAATGATTTTTTATATTAACTGATGGGATTAAAACAACCTTGAAAAGTGTTTAATAACTAGGCGTGCAGCTTTTGTAGCCAAAAAATACAATATAATATCAAATCAAAAAAAATAAAAAACGGTTAGCACTGTTGATTTTTATTTGTTGTTGTTTTGAAGTTCTGTTCATTTGCAATTAGATTTTTGTGGTGAAAGCATATCTAAAAGGAGAATTAAATAATTTTCTCCAATAGTCCTTGTACATTTTGTTAATAATGCTAATAAATTTTAGGATCTAAATGTATGCTATTACAAATAAAATATTCTCACTGAATCATATAATATTTGCTATTTCAAATGATAGCAAATAATTTTTTTAATACTAAATTATACCAAGCAAATGATGTCAACAATTATATCAATAGTTATAAAATATCACATCCCGACTTAAGACGAGGGATTGGACTTTAGTATATAGATGAAAATTACAGTTGTATAATTAGAAAAGAAAAGGGTTCGTCCTATTGTTTCTTTTGTAACTATTTTCATTCTTTGTTAGATCGTATTGGTGGAAATATCTCTTTACTAAAGAATAACTAAAGGATTCTCACCTATCTTTGTTATGCATTTTGTTGTATAATGAAAATAGAATATGTATATTATTTAATATAAATACATATTTTTTAAATGTTGAAGGTTCCTCTCATTAGAGGAGCAAAACCATATAACAACTTAATAGATTTGACCCTCCCCCGCCCCCCAAAAAAAAAAAATCAAGCAGAGAGCTTAAGTTAGAAAAAATATTTAGTTGCACCCTTCTCCTCGTACTTTTAAAAAAAGTCCCATTTCTACTTATATAAGTTATAAATAAGAATATGGAGTTGTGAAAAGGATGGATTCCTGGCGTGTAAAACAATTACCCTTTTTTATGATATCATAAATAGAGTTATTAAAAGAGAGAGATTCCCGACGTGCAAGCAAATTGACCTCTTAATAATGTCAAAAACAATATGGTAATCAATCATAGGTATCTAAAATATAGATGAAAATAGGCAGTATCATAAAGAAGAACATAATTCAACTTCGAGCAAAAATCCGGTAGAAAACTAACCCTCACGGTAGAGCTTCTAAAAAGCAACTGCAATAGACTGAACTAGTAGCGTGAAGAAGGATTTCAGCTGATTTCGTAATGCTACTTTTGTAGATCTACCGTGAGTCTTTGATATCTAGCAAATTTTTGCTCGAAATTGAATGAAAATTAATATATTTGGATGTATGTGTACACTTTGAAGACAAACACACTGCTCATATTATGTCCTTTTCTATGATACTGCCTATTTCCATCTATATTTTATATTTCTTCTTAGTTAAGGATTCTTATCGGATGCTTGACATCTCGTTGGAAAGCTGTGGGGGCTCAGCTCTTTAATGCATTCCCTATCAATCTATTTTATGTAATATTCAAGGAGTTATTACAGTGCAAACGCTTTGGTTGACGTTTGGGCCTACTCCTGCAGCCTATGCCCCCAGGAGTCCCTTTAGGTCAAAATAAAGACTGGAAATGGAATTTAAATTAAATACACTAGCGGATGATTATTTCTTTTATGCACAAAGTGAGTTTCCTTCTAGGCTTAAATGGAAGTTGAAGTTGGAAAATGGGCCGAATTAGCTCAAAAAGTAGAGGACGATTTCTCAAAAACCATCGAACTTTCGAAAAAAAAAATACAAAAACTTGTAAAAACTGAAATAAAAGTTGAAAAATCAAAGTCAATCCAACACGTGGTAGTGCTCAAGGAGGAGTGCTATCACCCATGGTCTGGAACATCATCATGGAAACTCTTTTGACCAAATTTAAAAAGAATTAGTCAAATCTGTGGGTTATGAAGATGATATTACCCAATTAATAAGGTGAAAACACCCTCACACTTTTACCAATACAATGCAGGTATCAATAAACTGGAATAGGGGGAGATAAAATGGCCCCACTTTTAACCCAACTAAGTCGAGCATCATAGTCTTCTGAAATACATACAAACTATCTAAATACTTTTCACGATTGAATATGGGTGGAAAAGTAATGGAATATGAAACACAAATGAAGTATCTAGATGTGATTTTTGATCAAGGACTTACTTGGACAACTCACCTTAAAGAAAAAGTTGCCAAGTGTTCACATATATTGAACATGGCTAAGGCAATCATAAGACAAAAGTGGGGATTAGCTTTTGATAAAGGGTTTTCGTTAATGAATGTCTCTCTATTAACACTAGAGAGGGTTGTATCAACTCTCCCTTCCTTCCCCCTACTTATAAAGTTGAGCTGAATTTTCAAAGCGAGACTTTAACCTAGGGCAAAATAATATCGCAGCAAAACTTAAAAACAAGTGATGTAATAAAATAACTCTTTCTGACTGAATCCCGATCTGCCCACTCGAAAGTTGTTGTCAAGCTAGATGTAGCTTTTAGGATGCTAAATGAATCACCCTGAAGATATAACCAGGTATATGTCGTTGACATTATCCCCGGGGTAGCTGACCCCCTACAAAATATGAGTACAAGGTATGTAATGGACCCAAAATAAATTTATGAAATAAAATAAAAAAAATTCTTTGAACGAATATTTTTTACAATAAAGCTTGTGTTGATCCAGTGAATGGATTTTTTTTACTCACAAGGTAACCTTGATCTTTTTTATTTGGATGGGATGGTAGGAAAAATTTATAGGTTTATGACTGTGACGACTTAAAATGTACACTTTTCCCAAATAACTGAGAAAAAGAATTCCACTTTTTTGAAAAAAAAACCTAAGCTTCTGGCGAACTTTTTAGAATGCAAACATTAAAACTAATACTCAATTTCAAAAAAGATTACTTACGGCACGAACGCTGGGTACACAAATTTAAAGGAAAACACAAAAGGGGACATAGAAAAGTGAGAAAATTCCTTTTTATTAAGAAAACAGCTACTAAACTTTGATACATAATATGCATTTTCATATTTTAGATTCACTAACCTTCATAGATCTCCTCTTCCAGCCCTTGAGATCGGAGAGGTTAGAGTCGTGGGCCCCCCTTGGTAAAATAAAATTGTAAGGTTGTTGCTATGCATCTGAAGAAAAAAATCTGGGATGTTCCTATTTTGTTTTCTGGTGATATTTTATTTACAATATTTATCTCTACATACATATTTACATTATATAGACTTAGTTGTCTACATACATATATAGTTTCCTTTAAAAAGTTTTTTTTTCTCTCCCTTCTTTTATCAACAAAGTATTATTGCTAATATTTTGATAATTTTTTTTTTTTTTCACTTACATAGTTTGTTCCTTATTTACACTTCTTTCTTTTTTCAGAAAAAAGCTTTATAAATATATACATATATGTACTATATACATTTCTTACAAATAAAAAAAATCGTTTTATTAGAATTTATTTGAAAGCTCCTCTATGTACATATTTTGACTCAAACCCTCTCTTCTCAAATTTAGAGCTATTTAGAATAATAATAATAATAACAATCATAACAAATTTAGTTAACTATTTTACTTCTACATAGATATTATTGAGTCGTATGAGTCTATGTTGCTGCATATGGATCTCTCAAATAGGGAAGCAAATCAAGGGTCATACATACATACATAATGAACAATCCTTCAAAAGCCGTAATTTAAAAAAAATAGGCTTGATTGTAAGCCTTTCTATGACTATATTGTATACATATAACTTCTTTATTTCTTCTCTTTTTATCATATCATTAGCCAACAAAAAAAAATCTCATTAGTTGTATCATCATCTAGCAAAAAAAAAAAAAAAAAATGGTATGGCAATCGTTTTCTTGATATCTTTTGTCTTTCTTTCTATCTTTCTTTCTTTCTTTCTTTTCATCATCTGTATGTAAAGAAGAAGAAGAAAAAGAAAAAAAAGGATTTATAAGGCTGCTCTCATCCAACAAATACTTGTGTGTATGCATTTGAAAGACTGCAGCAATAATAAACTTTCTCAAAAATTTGTCATATTATATGTTTGTATTAAAATCATTAATCCTCTTGTCGTTTTTTAATATAACTTTTCTTAGCATGTATAGTTTTTATGATTGTATTATGAATTTAAATCCCTTTTTCCTTATCCCGAGATCACGGGAAATGATTGGTGTTGAGCCCAAAAATCCATGTATTATACTTTACATATACTAATATTCTTGGAATGAAAAATCAGGTAAAAAACAAACTTCATAGTACATAATAATATTTATTTTATTGTTCTGTAATAAATATTGATATAACTTACAATATGTCACTATATGGTTTGCTCTAAATTTAATGGACTCCGTCTATAGTATTTACTAAAATGAGTCCATCCCTTTGTGGTGTGGAAGAAACGTTCGATGCTTATATTTTAGATATTAGTCTACATGCCTCATAAGGAGTAGAGGCAGGAATAGAGATGTGAAAAAAGAGTCATTCCCAGTGAGTGTAAAAATCAGACATAATGTCAGCTGATATGTTCTCTACTTTTTAAAGAAGTTGTTGTTATTTTGCTCTTCTTGTTTGGGCTTGTGGACTGAGGTTTTAATCCTCTTGTGAAGGAAAGAGTAAATCCAACAGCAAAGATTGCTTATGAAAGGCTTGATTATATTTACCTAATATCGCAGTCATGGATCTTATCTTACAATCCTTATTACACATAAGAAAAAGTCACTGAAAAAGTTTCCTTTTTTTTTAGAGTGAAGGATGCTCCAATGCTATCTGAGGAAGACATTACTCAAATAGCTTGATAAAAAACTAAATCCTCCTTGCGTTATTTGGGTCAAAGGCGTATGGAAATATACTAAGAATGAAAAACACATTCAGAGCAATAACAAGTAGTATTTAATATATTTCCTTCTTTGACAAAGGATGTAATTATACATACATAAAAAGTGTTTCGTTACTTTATTCTTATCAGAGAAGAAATCGAAATTTCTCAAGAAAAAACATCAAAAAGCAAGTAAATCCTAGAAACAGCAGTCCTTTTAAATGTATGTTTGTAGGTTAAAAATATACATAGTTTTATATTATGTGGAATTTTGGGAGAGGTAATCAGTGAGCAATGAACAAACATGTTGAAAAGACTAAGCTACTGCTCTCCTAAAATATGTAAATAAATTCGGAAAATATAAAATAATTTCATTTGATCATATATAACATAAATGTATAGATTAGGAGTAAAGAGGCTTTTTTTTTGTTGTTGTTGTATTTTGTAATATACGACTATGTACGTTTGAATGGATATAATGTCTGTATGCATGACCATTTGTACTATGTATACCAACATATATATATATATATATATATGCATGGCTTCAAGGTCATATTGTATCTATTTTAAAGTCACTACAAAGAATAGAAACTACACAAGTGATGTCGAAATATATATTTATGTATGTATAAAAACAAATATAAAAAAATGGGATTTGTAGAATAATTTATTCATGGGACTCGTAATAAAAAGTTAAGCGGACTAATTAATGTACTTGCATAAAATTGGAATCATTGTAAAAAGTTAAAAATCAACAAGAGAAGTTATTATTTATTAAATATATATTTTATATATGTATGTATATATTAACGATGTTAGAATGTCGTTGTATTATTAGTGACAGAGTAACTTATGTATTTGATTACTTTCCCTTCCTTTATAAGACCATTATGCAAAAAAACAAAAAAAAAATAACCATACATAACTCTGTGACTAAAAAAAAAAGAATTTCTACCTACACTAGAACAATATGTTTAGATTCCATAGGTGTATAATTTTAATTGTACGTAACGTACTGATCCCACATCCGTAATTAGTTTTTTTGTACCCAATCAAGATGAATTTTTAAGGCATTTTAACACTTTATTTAAGTTTGAGTGCCAACTCTTAAATGAGGCAAAAATTGAAAGTCCCCTCATATAAGAAAATTTATTTTCCATAAAATTTTAAATTGATCCTCAAAATGGGTTTATATTTCATGTGGGATCATACAATCCTGAGAAAGTGCTATGTGTAGGTCAAAAAAAGAAAAACATTTACTTACATATATCATCTTATTTTCTTCCTATGAATATTTGCACTATTTTTTATTACATTCTCTATTTTGAAAAATAGTTTTGATCATAAATTTCCACTCAACCTAAAAGCTCAAGAGTCAATTAAATTGGACTGTTATGAAAATATTAAAACTTTATTATGTGTTTACATATCAAAATGTGTAAAAGTGTTTGCCTTAATTCTTCCTTACACTACTTATATGCATATGCAAAAACAAATGAAATGAAGAATGCATTTTTTTAAAAACTTTTTCCAAGGATATAAGATAAATAAGGTTTTTTAAAACAATGTGTGGCAAATTGTTTAAAAGATAAAAAATTGGATTTAATCAAATAAGTATTGAGTTAATTGACCTTGACAACTAAATTATGCATGTAGTTAAATCAAATGTATAGTATTTTAAGTTTCAATATTTCATCCCTCAAGACTTGAGCATATCGAGCATAAAATATAATTAATTCAAATTATTATAACCATTGAATAAATTAACAATTAAAATATGTTCACATATATTATAGAGAGAGAGAGAGAGAATGTAAGTGCATAAATTTTATAAATTTGTTCCCTCTGAATCCAGTTTCATTTCTTTAGAGAAATGTATTTTTACAATTTCAAAATCCCCATTGTATGTATATAATTAGGTTTAAGTTAAAATAAATTGAATATATTTAATTGAATTATTGAATGTTTTGAAAGCTCTGATATCGTTTGATTTTAATGTTTCTCAGGAACTCATTGATCCTCGGTCACATCTTCTATTAGACATCCCTAATCTTGGGACTGACTAGCTTTTATAACCAGTTACATCATGTTAATAAAACAAAAAAATTATTAAATTAGATAAAATTCGGATAGTGAACATAGCAGAGAAGAGAGTTAAGATGATAAGAGATTTTATAACTAATATAACAATCCCTGATATAAGACAGGGATAATATGTAGTCCCATCAATAAACGATCATGTCAGAAGATTTGATAATTTCAAGAACAATATTTTGAACAGAACAATGGATAGAATGAGAATCAAATAATATTTATCGATATATTTGTTTATTAATACCTGCATTTTATAAATTTCATATATTCAATTGCTCAAGTAGAAAATAATGTCATTGTTAATGGTATTGAAATAGGTCTTAAATGTATTATGAATCAATGGTAAATTTAAATAAAGAAATTACTTATATTTATTTTTGAAAGAAATAACTTTTGAGCACAAAATAAGAAAGAAATATATAGTATTTTAGAAAAAAGGCAATTATTATATCGCGCATAGCGCGCACTACTACTTAAATTGCACTTCATATAACTTTATATTGTCTGGATAAAACCATTTAAATCCCATAAAGACATTATTTTTTTTTTTTAATTCTTACTCTACATGTTCAAAAGCATGGGGAAAAGCATGAAAACATAACAACATCAAAAAAGTGGTATTTTCTGTACTTTATAGACTAATCTATTGAACAAAGACGTATTGCATTATACAGGGTGAGTCACGGGAAACGGATATTTTTAAAGAAGACAAAACTCTGCAAATATAAAAAAAAAAAAATATTATCATACATAAAAGCATTCATTAAACTATGCTATTATGGAATATTTAGGATCGAAAAACTATGTCAGACAAATGTTGGCCATTTTCACGAGCACAAATTTGAAGTCGCGTTCTAAAGTTGGTTTCCACTTTCACTAAAGTTTCTTCACCTATTTCCTGGATATTTTCACGTATCGCAGTCTTCAATTCTCCAAGTGTACGGGGTTTCGCAGCATAAACGCGTGATTTCAAATATCCCCACAGATAAAAATCTGAATTATTCCCAGTTCTGCAGAGTGTCGCCTAGCAGAGCGCCTAGGGCTTCGGTGATTGCTTCTCTCACTCGATGCACATTTCTTGGTGTTCTGGCGGTTCTGGCAGGGCCGGGTGATTTGGTTTTCAATAACGAACCAGTTGTTCTTAGTGCATTAACCCATCTAAGAATGGAATTGCGGCTTGGTACATTACCGTGACGACCGATGTTGAATCTTCGCTTAAAGCGACGTTGGGTTTCTGTCACTGATTCACCATTTTTCACGTAGGTGTCATAAACAAACACACGGTGTTCAAGATTCCACGATATCATGAGGGAAAGAAAGTCAAAATTTAAAGTAAATCTGAAAAGAAAAGCAATTCAAAAGTAATGATTAACAAGTACAAAACTTAACGTAAAAGATAAACAAATAACAACAAACTAAATGGCATCTTAGGCGGTTTTAAAAACTACCTTCCTCACTTTTTAATCACTTATCCTTAAAGAGCAAGGGGCGTTCTAAAAACATCCGTTTCCCATGACTCACCCTGTATTAATTGTCCTACATTATAAATGATAGTCTAGATGTCTTTATCAATCAATTTAAAGAAGTTTAGGCAAATGTCATGAAAGTTGTGATGTCCATTGGTTTTGACGTTCCTCTATATTACTGGAAGTATTTTAATTCAGATGTGAGATGTGTTATGATTTCAGCAACTACACACTATAAAAATTATATTTATACATGGTTTTCTTTGGGATTTGATTAAATATTATCTTTCAAACACTGCTAGATATTTTAAAACTTTTGGTTTTATTATTAAGTCATATAAAAAACATTACCCATGTTATGATTTTTAATTGTTTATATTTTTATATCCTTAATTATTTGTTTATTTGGTTTTGTCAATTTTTCTTTGAGATATTTGATAAAAAATGGTAGAAGTAGTTCTTAGAGTAAACAATATTTTTGTAGTAATGGATTCATTTTTTCGAGGTAGCTTATTCTTTAGCTTAATCTTAATAATTTTAAGATTCAACCTTGATCTTTTTAATTGTTTCAACTGTCCCCGGATACGAATTGCATTCAAATACAATTTGTAAAACCCTACTGATTGGTAAATGTACTCGATAAATATATTCAATGGCTAATAGAGAAATGTAAGGTTCTTATGTTCACTTTTAAGTACATCTAACTCAAAATTGCTCCCATAAATCGGCCAAAAGTTAGAAGTGCTGCAACTGTCTCTAGTCTTTCCCACTATATGTGCTTATTGCAAACGTAATTCAATTGTTAATGCACAGTTATAAGCTATTTAGTAAAATATATTTAGGTATTTTATATGGGAATTGTGCATGATGTTATTCGATGTTTTTAATGATACAAATTTCGTTTTACATATTTTGCATCTAATTCGTGATTAAAGATCTTGCTGTTGAAAAAATAATAACTGAAATCTACATACATTTTTAATTACTTGAAGTAGCATATCCTGATATATTAAAATAAGAGTTAAAAACTTAGGAAAATAAACTTTTATGTATCTATAAGTAAATAAAAGAGATCTGAATATTGTTGTCCATGAAAAATGATATCTAGGAACGTATATATTCCTCTTTAGAATATTTTTTTTTCAATTTATGTAATCAGGATTTAAGTGATGGATTTTTCAAAGTCTTCATAAGGAAATGACCTTGAAAAAAGAAAAGAAAATTTAAAATCGGCTTTTACTTTATATTAAGAAATACATGTATATGAACATACAATATCCATAAATTAGAACTTATGTATAGGTAGAGAAATGAAAGTCTGTCATCAAAGAGGAGCTTAAGGGTATTGTGATTTAAGAGAGAGGGGTAGTCAATTATTAGAGAACAATTTTCAATTTATGTACATTGATGTATATTTTATATTATATGTACATTGATCACTTTATAAAATCCTATGACATTGAAATTTTTGCCTTCCACATTTTAGTAATAATATTCCACAATTGAATTTCTTATCTAAATTGAAAAAAAAAAAATGAAAAAAAAGCTGTCATCACTTCTAGGATTTTAAATATTGAACATTGATAGATTATTTTTTTAAGCATTTTTATTTCCTTTCGTTTGAAAGTTATATTTATGTTGCTCATTCTAAATAATAGACTTCATCTTTTGTTGTTGTATGAATTGTTATTTTAGTCCAAGAATTGGAGTTCATATACACTCATACATGTCATCAATACAGCATCACAAACAATTTTTACCCTCTCTAATTTAATGCCTAAAAAGGGCGATTATATTTAACTAAATTTCAATTATTGATACAATATTGGGTTTTGATATGTATATCTTGTTTTTTTTAGCACTGGGGAGAAAGAAAAAAAAGTTTAACATCTGTCAATAAATTGAAACTTTTTAATTCCTTAAATCTGATATTTTGTTATAAAAATAAATTGAAACAAAAATTTAATATTTTATTAACTTTCCTGTTCAGGGACCTAAGATTGTTACATAGGTATGTAATAATTATTCATTGGTTTTTAGAAAGAATAAGAACATTTTATAATAAAGTAGGCTATCATCCCCAATTACATATGTAGGATCCTTTTAAACAAATGACTCTCTCAAATAACAAATGGCTAATTAAGATATCAAATGAATGACCGCAGTTAGTTCAAGTTGCACATAAAAATCCCAAAAATACGGAGTTCTTAATGACGTTCAGTATGGACTACTTTTGTCATTTGTAGCAAAGTTATAAAATTATCATGTTTAATAAAATAATTATTCAACACAGTCTTAATTAATAAAACGATAATCTTCTGTCCTATGAGCGCAAAGTAACTGATACAGAAGGAGACAGGTCTTCTCCAAAGAAAAGTGAGTATATGAAAGATATCGACTCACCGATCACTGAGAGGGAAATCTTGAATTTTATTCGTGCATATCGAAAGGCGCTGAAATTCCCGGCTCCCTTTCGAGTTCTACAAAGCCTTCGCTCCAGAATTGGCCCCAATTCTTGCTAAGAGTTTTTCAAGACATCTTTAAGCGGGGATTTGTCCCAGAGCTCATAAACACCGGCTCCCTAGCTTTTATTCTAAAAAAGAACAAAAATGGAGAAAATATTAAATACTACAGGCCAATATCACTTTTGAACACGTCTTACAAGATTCTGGCAGGAATTCTTAATAAGAGACTGGCAAAGGTGTTTCCATACATTGACTAGCAAGACCAAAAGAAGGGCTTCATGGCTTCGCGGCGTTTGGAGGACATCCCTTGTAGTCTTCAGGACGCTATGGACGATTGTGTGAGTCGAAATACTCACTTTGAAGCTCTACTGGTGGACTTCGAGAAGGCTTATGACAGACTCTCTCACAAATTTATTGTCCAGCAACTACTGAGAGAAGGATTCCCAGATCCCTTTATAGAGATGTTCTGCGCAACGTGGTCTCGACAATTGAAGTATCAGGGCGGGATTCGAAGTTCTGGATCCAGCGGGGGACTAGGCAAGGGGATTTACTCTCACCGTCTCTCTTCGTAATCTGTATAGATCAATTATTTAAGGATATTAGTGCAGAAAAAAACATAAAAGGTATAGAGATGGACAAGAAATACCTCAAGGGAATGCTATATGTGGACGATCTTACCCTTATTGTGGAAGGCTCTGAGGAGTCTCTATCTCAATCTATTAAAGCAGCGTTAGCTGTGTTGAAAAAGTTTGAGAAGGAGTCCGGCCTAGTAATCAACATCATGAAAACGGAAGTCATCTCTGACTGCGAAGAGGGTCTTGGACGGCTCTTCCCTCAGCTTAAGTTCGTTGACTCGGCCACTCTCCTGGGAATAGAGGTCTCACGAGATGCTTCGCAGGCTGCAAGAGTTAACGAGAAAAGAATTACTAACGCTCTGGAGGCTAAGTGTGGGCTATATAGAATATTTCCCTTTTCAAAACTCGAATTTCTCACGGCTTAGAAAATTAACGTGCTACCAAAAGTGTTCCACCTTCTAAGGTATGTCCCTTACACGGACAGGCTGTGTCAGAAAATATACTCGATTAGGGAAGGGGTTGTATGGAAGAACTCTCGACCATACATAAGCCGGATCCGTACGGAAACAGCCATCCAGTACTGGGGACTTGGTGCTTCAAACATCAAAGCTGTGTGGCATACGCTGAATATCTCCTGGTTGAAAAGGCTCCTATATAATGAAGATTTCTGGTCATGGAAAATTAAAAATGATTTTTTCAAAAAAACGGGCTGCTTTTTCGCTCAGAGACAGTCTATGGGTCCCTCAGAGATATTCGACATCGAGAGGGCGAAAATTACGAGGGCGTTACTGGAGGCACATGTGCGCATCATGGGCCGAAATAATCCACGGGTTGCTCCCCTTGATCGGTATGCACGAGCCCTTGAATAACCCCAGGCTCAGGAGTTCGGTCGAATTCATCAAGGAAGCTGGACTCCCCTCTATTGGCCAACTTCAACTTTATAAGGAGGCAGGTCTCAAAAACTTCATCCTGATGCACAGGGCAAGGCGTACGGCGACTAAGGATCCAGGACACGTCGGTCTCGTTGGGCCTCACATTCCCTTCTTTGCCTGCTTGAGTGGCCTGGAAAACAAAAAAATCAGAAGCACGGCCAAGATCAATAGTAAAAAAATCAGTAAGCCTGCCCTTCTTGTAGAGAAAAAGCTCAAGAGACTGGGGGTGGAGCCGACCAAAAAAAGAAAGAACCCTCTCGTCATATTAAAAAATCCCCTTACCGACCTAAACGATAAATGGTTTCGTTATAGGCTCGCGACGTCATCTATCTTCACAGGCAAGTCTCAGAACAACCCAGAGGATAGGCGATGCCGACTCTGCAAGGAAGCAGAGGAGACTTCGTTTCACCTCTTCTATGACTGTACTCGGATCTCGCCACTCATACGAGCTCTGGAGGAAAGGATTCAGGAAAAAATCGAGGAGGTACTTAACCCGAAGGACTGGCTTGTCGCGACCGATCCTGACTATGTGAGTACATTCAAGATCAAGCGCGTCATAACTAAAGTCCAAAGGAGGATTTACGCTTCGACCATCTGTAGCGGGACGGTTCCAAGTGGAGTCATGTGCCTTATCGAAAGACAAATAGGGACACTAAATGGCTTCACAAACGATAGTAAACAATTGTAATTGTAATTGTTTACCCACGCCATGTTTAATAAACGAGTAAGTCTTAAGAACACGAGTGGGGAGCAAAAAGAAAAAAAAAATGAATAAATCATCTTTCAAATAGCAGGAAAAGGTCTACAGAATACTCGATCATAACTCTTTCTAATAGTTATTCTTTATTGTATACTTACGTGAATCTATTTTTGTAGTAACACTATCAGGGGAAACAAGTCTCATATTTGCTCGTGTATGAAAATAATTTTCTTATATGAATCTAGCAAAATGTTAAGAATAATGTAAAATTAATAATTGTTAACTTGTTTAATTGATGATGCGTTCAAATTCATCTTGTTTTACTAACTTTCCACTGTTTATATTCTTCTCATGGACACGATGATAATATCATATGATTGGATAAAGACAAACGGATTTATAAAAACATACATCTATAATCTATTATACATTATATTCAATATAGTTTGTTACCTTTATAGTCCAATAAAACCATAAATATATATTAAAAAAATTAATAAAACGATATATATATATATATATATTTGATTTTGTTTATATTCTGACTTAAGATGTACTAACATAATATAATTTGATATCAGTCATTGAATAATATTTTTAAATTTCTTAAATCCGACATTTTGTTTCTAAAAAGTCAAGAAATAAGTTGAAAGAAAGAAAAAAATAAAACGTATTTTTGTTGCTTCTTTTAAATACACAATGTATTGCTTGATTAGCCAACAGGTTTTTAATTTGAATTACTTATGAGTGGCCTTGAAAAAGGAGGATTACGACAGACTCATCCTTATTAATTAGAATGAATTACCTTCATTGTACGTGTATAATACTTATCAAAAAGTTAAATTAAGTCATCAATCTCAATTGATCTACCTTTGATGATGATAGAAACTAAAGTCTTCAGTGTTCTGTTTAATACCTAATAAGAATAAAAAAGCGATTATTATATATTAATCCCCATGGAGAGAGCACAAGTAAGAAAGAGATACGGAATATGGAAGAAGGATATTGTTTTATTAATAAAGTAGTATATTAAAACCTGTCTATTTTTTCATATTTTAGAATAAACTATACCAGACTCAACTGATATAAATACACTTATTATGAGGACAATTTGTTTATGTATCTTTATTCAGTGATTTTCCGTTCTTCCAACCTAAAAAACCAATAAGTATTTCCCAAGTTCAAGATGATTGGCAGTTTATGTATTTTACAAGCAGAACTGTAATACGTTATAAATATAGGATATCTACGTATAAAAATCACATTCTGTCAAACACTCAATAATGAAATGTCACTCATTCAGTTTTTATCGTTTATTTATCTTACTTTTTTAAATTGAAAATTTATATTACCTTTTTTAATCATTGAAATTATACGTAGGGTTTCGCAAAAATTAGCAATTTTTTCTATCGCAACAAAAGTTAAGTTAACTGATTACTAAGGTTTAATTTTATTCATTACTTTTTTTAATATATTTTATGTATTTGGAGTGATTTGCAGGACTCTGATAAGATTTGATAATCCTCTTTCCTTCGTTCTAACTCAGGATAGCTTCAATTTTTTATAAAAGTTCTTATTGAGAATTATTTCACCCTCCCCCCGATGGGGTGCACTCTACAGTTTAAGAAGCCCATAGACACTGCCAGTTTCAGAATATGCGAGGCTTGATCAAAAAGATTCCTATAATTAACAAATTTTCAATCTTTTAACAATGTATTGAGTACATAGGGCTCGGGCACTTGTCTGCAGTGCCCTCTCTCCCTTTTCAACACTATATAAAACATGTTCCAGGATAGACAAAGGTTTTTGGAATTTCAAAAAAGTTATAATTATAAAAGATAGACAAAATGAATCACAAAACTTATTTTGATACTTATAAACCATCTTAAAAGAAACTATGAAAAAAGTATCTTTTATCAGAAATTTGTGTAGTCCAGTGAAAAGGCTGGAGTCGAACTGATTTGCTTCTGAGTCGGGTAAATGAGTCCAAAGTGAGAATTTCATAAGAATGACATCACATATATGATAATCACACAACTTTCCATTGTTATTGTAGTTATTTTCTAAAAGTAGGGGACAATGCCTCCCCCCTGGTTATCCCTGTCCGGCGTCTATGGGCTCGACTTAAATGACTTGATTTAAGTAATTCGGGGAAGAGTTGAGAAATGAATCGAGAGCAATGGTTTTAAGAGACCCGTGAGAACTTTAATCATGTCGATTGTTTTTATGGATTGAATCCTATGACTTGAGTGTATATATATAGTACGTCTCTTCCTTAGAGATTCTCTTACTTCATAGTAAAGCTATTTGTGGATGTGTGTGATACTTTGAGCATCATATTAAGTATTTCATTTTGTCAATATCTAAAATTGTAGGCACTTTTTTCTATATCAAAGTCTAAATATGTTAATATACATAAACTTATCAGCATTGCAAGGAAATAATAGATGTATGCAGTATAAAAAAGTTAAATATTGACTTATTTAACAAAAAGGGGAGAGATACAAGAAATTTGTGCGTTAATAATAGCTATCAACATTTAAAAGCTTGCAAAAATGATGATTTAATTTTAAGGGAAATGTACAAATTATATAGAGAAAGTTATCACTTTATAGCTGTGAGGCAGATGGAGATAAAAAAATTTATAACTACTCAATTAATTGTCAATTAATAATTCAAACAAAAAACAATGAAAAATTGACTCCATTATTAAAGAAATAATGTTCCTTCAAAAAATTACTTTGACCCCTCAAAATCAGTTTTATTCCATATTTCAAATAAAAGTTGACAAAAATAAATATCAAATTTTTCTGTTACAAATATCTTAATTATAATATATTATATAGTACATTGTAGCTTCTACTCTTTTGATGTTATAGAAAAAGAGCTTGCTGCAAAAAGTCCGTGTTCCAAATGGTTTCAGTCTCCCCTATGTATTTTTAAACTATTTTGATTAAATTTGCATAGTTTCATGGGTATTTGAAACTTTGTGACATAGAATTTTACTGCATTAAGGCCTCCTATATACATATATTTATTGTATGTACATATGTACATATATTTCATCATTTTTTCACTCTTTATGTAAACATATAAGTTTCTAGATATTGCAGATGTAATAAATATTTGCCTCTTTGAAATTCTTTAATAACAAATAATTTCGCAAAAATCTTGTTCCACCATAATTATTTATCTTCAAATATGTACAAACTAAAAAAATGACTGGGATTTACAATAAATAATGATATTATTTTTTTAATATTGGCTTTAATATGATCATTATATCATTTTGTTCTAATATTTTTGCATTATTTATGAGTTACTGTGTTTATCGATTTAGCAAAATATAATATATATATATATATATATTGTACACATATTGGTTAAAAACAACGAAATATATATAATTTTTATACATCGATAGATATATAGATAAATGTAAATAGATTTTATGAATCCTCGAGCTTTTTTTTTAATAAAAAGGCTTCAAAATTCCTAAAGTTGTCAGAGAGAAATTGATCTTTTGGGATGTACAAGAAATGTGGTTTTTGCAAATGGAAATGAGGTAAAAAAGACATTACTACGCACAAATAAGAAGAAAGAAGTTTTTTGTTTGTTTTTGTCCTTGTGTAGGATTCAATCAAATTTCAAATGCTCTGATCTTTTCACTTAATACAAACTTTACTTCTTTGAAAGAGTTTTTTAGGCTCTATACTTTACAATATGTATGAAGGTAGGTTTTAGAGGATTTTTTCCCTTAATTCTTTGATTAATTGAATACTTTCTGAATTGAGTTGAGATTATATTGGATCACTTCATTAAGTTAATATACTATGCACCAAATTACCAATTGGAATAGCCAATTCCTTAGTAAATGAAAATGAAGTGTTAAGAAATATGTTATATTTTTTTAAATGGTTTCTCTTCAAGAAAATTAATGCCTCAGTTGGAAGAGTAAGTAACTGATATTTTGCTATTATCAAAAAAAAATATCTTATTACCCCCTTATAAAGATATCTAGATATAGGTATTGACTTCTCATTTATAGAAACAAAAATTATATGTACCATTTTTTTATAACAAAAGTTTCCCCAGACCTTTTCTAAAGAAAAAGATGATAGTTGGACTACTTCTAATTTATATAGCAAAGATTTCTCACCTCATTTTTTTTCAAAATGTTTTATTTCTAAATGGTGAACCTCCTTAACTTCTAAGTTCAGAGTTGAAAAAGTCTGTGACTAATAATTTAATTTCCTGTTTTCAATGAGCAATTTCTACTTTTCTGGTTGTTATATTACGTTTTTATTGACATGTTATCTTATTTAACTTTACAGATCAAGTATGTTCCTCATTCTCAAAAATTTGAAGAACCACCCTTGTTTCCCATTTTCTGTATAGAAAACGTTTATATCGTTAAAACTTAAGCTTGAGATTTAGTTCTTTAAATCGGTCTTGGTGCCTTTTTCCTACAAGATTTGGTCCCACTGTCTAGAATAATTCAAAGCAACTACAAAAATTATTTTTTTCTGTACCTCAAGGTCACATGGAATAGATAACTTCAATTTCTGATTTATACGTATGAATTCTGCCTTTTATATTATTTGTATTTTGTGAAATTTAGCTAATGTACGGGGAAAAAATCGAGAGTAGGAATATGAAACCATTAACAAACGGAGCTACAGGTTAAATTATCCCATAAAGTTCAACAATAATGCTCGTGAAACTGCAAGAAAATGTATTATAGTTGACCAAATGAACTTTAAAACGCATCAAAGGAACAATTAAATAATTAATAAGGGTTCTTTGAGTACCAATAGGTAAAATGCTACTTTGTGTCATCTAAATATGCATGTAATGATGTAGTTTCTTTAGTTTTTTGTGTATTATTTAGAGACGTCGTAGTAGCAAATGGTTACTCCTCTTAATTGAGTCAGCAGAAATCATAGTTGGAATTCATAGTTATTTTTTAATGATGGTCTCATCATGGACATCAATGCTTACATCATTTTTGTGTGATTGAGTTATCTCTCTCTATTATTCTATGGTTGGATAAGTAATATAACATCATTAGATTCGAATTAGAGTGAGAAAGAGAGAGAGAGAAAAAAAAAAAGAAAAAGGTAAAACAAAAGTGTCCATTCTGCAAATAGAATCGTACAAAATAATAATGATGATAAAAATAATGATAAAACCACTCGAATGGTCTAAAAGGAGGAGGAGGAGGAGGAGGAAAACGAGAGAAAGACATATTTTTAATCTACCTATGTAACTAGGTATGGAGTAGTGATAGTTCCTAGTATATGTATATTCATTTTAAACGTTTATATATACATATATATTATATAAATCAGGTTATAGGATCCTCGACCCATCTCCTCCTATACATGCATAAACCTTTATTTATCTATTTTTTAATCGATTTATAAATATATATATTTTTCAAAAGCAATTATAGATTTGGATATCAATATTTCAATTGTATAAGAGATTGAATTGCAGATATTTATCATCAATAGATTTAATGCAATTAGGAGAAGGAAAAAAAAATCATTTCCATTCGATTAAAAAAAACCCTTTCAGATTCAAAAATATATACATATATGTATAGGAGAAGAAATGAAAGCTGTATTTAAGGACATTTAAATGATATTTCGCAAAGGTCTTTACAACGTCATTATTTGAGGCCAGGAAGGAATCTTCAGAAACCTACCCTGACTTTTATATAATGTATAAGTATATACATAGACAATTCTACTAGGCACACAGTAGACAAATATTTAGTTGCCAACTTCTGCGAAAAAGTGTATAACATAAAAAAGATTTTTTCCTCTGTGCTGGCAGGATATTTTCTTCTATTAAACCCTGCTAACATAGAGGAAAAAGTATTATTTATATTATGTTTTTTCTCACTGAAATAGGCCAATTGAGGCTACTATGCATGTTGAACCTGAATTTATCCGATATAGACAGTAGAAGGTTGTCAATGGCAGTTATTTGTAAGACATCTTCTTCTTCTTCTTCTTGTAGTGGAATCAAAGGATATAGGAAAAATTTTCAATGTGTTATGTATGTCTATTAAATTTGTTAACAAGGCAAACCTGAAATGGAATTTTCAGTAAAAGAAAAATCATGTGAAAGGCATGGGTAGAGGTATAATATTGTAAAGCCGTCAAATTGCTCTTGAAAATGCCATTTATTTCAAGGATTTTATCGAGATATAAAAAGTATACTTTGAATATTTATTAGTAAAGTTATTTGCAATGTAGTTTTAAAGAGTTTTTATACACATTTAAAAATTGTATACTCAGGAGAAAAAAAAGTACATATAATACATATATAAATTTGGAAAATATTTTTTTTTTTAAATTCTTTTTTTTTCTTCTACTTTTATATTTAGCAATCCGCAATTTCATACGTATAAGTGTACATAAACATACATATATTTAAATATATGTATAAAAACTATTAATTTTTATGACTTTAGACAAATTAAATTTAATTTCCATCTTAAATAGAAAAAAGTATTTATTTATTTACTTTTTTCTAATTAAGGGTATATATTTAAAAGGTAAAAAAATTATAGAAATATACATACCTTTCCTAATATTATTTTTAAGTAGGTATAGTACAATAAATAGTTTACTTATATTGCTGAAGGAGTGCCTATGTAATTTGATTTGTGCATGTAACTCTGTTGTTACAAAGTTATATAATTATTAAAAAGGTCAGCTGACTTGTATAAAATGAAATAAAAAGAGTGCACTGATTTAAATCCTTGTGATTAATCTGATTGAGATGTGGTCAAATATTTTTTTTTTAATTCACAGTTCAGGAAATACATATACATACATGTAGATATAGGTATATACAAAAATCGAAGCTAATGTATAGTTAAAATATTTATTATTGGTACTTCTTAAAATATTTCAAAAATTTCCGGGAGATGACTTGAAAAGAATGTGAGATGCCGGGATAGTACTTTATTTCGCTTGCTGCTGAGATCCATGAAGTATCACTTACAGATGAAATTTTGAGGTCCAAAGCTGCATACCGAGCCGCAGCAGATAATAAGATTGCCCTCAAATCTGTTGGGTGGATCGGGCTACCTATAGTCAATCTCCTGGCAATTAAAGCTTTAGCACTGAGGAGGGCACAATTTATAGCTTTAGCCCTTGAGGAGAGATCCTGCCTTCCAAGACCAAACAGTATTATTGCTTTGCAGTATTTAGATGACTTGTCGTTCTCCATTCCTCTTACGTTGAGAGCAATAAACTTTTTTAAAATGCTAATCATAGGACAGTCCACAGAGGCATGGAGTATCGAGTTGTATAGGATACCGCAATCCCTGCAGGGACTATGAAATTTAAGGAGATCAGCAGATATTTGTAGTTGGGCGGTAAACTTTTTTCCGTCCACTATTTTTGTTAGAGAACTCAGAGCCCTCTTTTCCCATTCCCCTGGCAGACCTAGAAGGGTTATAAACTTAAGACAAATGTCTTGGCTCTCTTTACGATCTTGACATAAGTCTTGAGACATCTTTATGTGCCAGGGTTAATATTTTTTTTTCATGAAACGAAGAAATCACACTACAAGGTAATACACTTTCATCATCTATTTGTAAACAAAACAGAAGGATCTCAAAAATTAGAGTATATACATACATATAAATGGAATCAACAGCCAAAAAAAAAATACAAATATAAATGGCAAAATAGATCATAAGACCCTTTCCCCTTTTATATGTTCCCTATTTATATAACCAAACCTGCTCCTTGCACCCATTATTATGATATGAGTCCCTCTTGTGAGCCCCGGTATTTTCAAGCTATGTTAAATTTATATTAAAACTTTTAAAATTTTCCTTTTTTTTTACAAACCTCAAATATAATATGTAATGGTGTTGTTACATACATGTAGACGAATTAAGAGAGTAGCAGAAAGTATGTTTTTTCATGGCATGAAATATTCACTACATCAGTTATTCTTAACTGGTCTTGCACTGAGACCCACATTTTTCTATACTCATTTATTTTCCTTGTCAACAAATGTCAACAAATTCAAGGAACCGATAACTTTTTAACCAGTTTGATGAGTTTTTCTACAATATCTACAATTTTTCTAATTAATTTTTTTTAATATTGAATAATCAATTTTCATATTTCAAATACCTATGTGCATATATCGGCAGAAATGGGTATCCTTTGATTAAATCTAGCACTAATAGAGAGAGTTTTTTATACTATTACAATAAGAATGAACATCCAAAATTATTTTCATTTCTTATTTTCCCTTCACAACTCACCGGAAATCTGCCCTACATAAGATTGTCCATCTCTCAAAAAAGCTAAAACAAACAATTTTTATGGATACCATTTCAAGAATAGATTTTACAAAAATCAGAAAAATATTGGAAGTGATTTAATTTTTTTTAAAAAAAAAAAAAAAAAAAACCTATATCCACTATTAATATAATATAATATAAATATTTTTATTCTTTTCTCATGTTTTTTAAGACGTATATATATAGTCTATTTTGAAGGCATATGAAATTAATACATTTGATTAATGGTATACTTTTTCATATTTAAATCATTTAAAATGCATTGTATAAGAAGAAAATATCCCATATGCCTTATATATGTATATCAATATATTTTCTTAATATTTACTGACAATTTAAAAAATGAAATTTATTGGATTTGTATTTATATGTTTTAACTAAAACATTATATATATATATATATATATATATATATATATATATATATATGTACAATTTTGATAGTTGTTAACTTGCTTAGAAGGATGTCTTAGAAAATTGAGGATTTTATCATCAAGAAGAAAATATAGATTTCATAAATATTAATTATTATTAGTTTGTAATATTTACGAGTGAATTTCTACCTCGCATAAAAGCATATTCGTTTTTATGATGATTTGACATAATACAAAAATTTGAAACTTGTTCGTCACCTTTCATAGAGAAGCCGTGAGTGGCTTGAAAAAAATAGTATAAATACTCACATAAATGAGTTGTAGAGGATTATAATAATTTTTGGTATTCATTTAATTGAAAACATTGAGATAGATACTCAAATATTAAATAAATATGGACACAAGGGCTAAAGTTTCTGGTTTAAACAAGAAGATGGCAGCATTTCTCAAGAAAAGTACTGGGAATACTTTTGAAAGGTATTTGCCTATATTTCAGACTTTTTTATTTGCACATTACCACTATTTGATAAGCTGTTTTGAATGCAAAATCGATTATGGAGCCGAGTCTACTTTTTTGACAACATCTTTGTTTTCGGAAGCTAATGATAAATTAAAGATTAATTTATGTACAAGTTCATCTGTTGCATATAATCTGAATATTGTTATCTCCTAGTGAAAATACGTCTTTGGTATGGATTTTATTAGTACCTAATTAAGTAAAATTAGATGAGGAACATATTAATATGTTAAGAAATAATCAATTAGACTACTGCAATGTATCAGTTCGTATCAATCAATGAACTATAGGTTAGTCACTCCTCATCTACAAACAGGAGTAATTAATCGGCGTTAGAACTTTGAAACTGCACTTTAAAAAAAAAACAGATATCTATTGTCACAAAAACAACTCATTCGAACGACTTTCCTATGTAGATACAACAATTACGTGTATATAATGTCTAAGATTGTTTTGAGCATCTTTCAAAAAAATTAAAGGACAAATATATCATTTTCCCTTTCCAATTATTTTATTGAGAAGTGCTGCTACCATTATTTTCATATTCAGGTCATTTTTTTTTGTAAAACTTCATAGGACAACTCTACATACTTATTTATCATATATGCATCTAACGTATGATAAAATGACGTAATGAGGGTTCGATGTATCCCATGTGAAGAATCATTTATTCCTATTTCTAGAATATACTTTTCGGTCACCTACCCAACTTTCTCTCTCTCTCTCTCTCCCTTCTTCTCAATTTATCCCTCGTTTCCATCCGCAACAAGGATATACAATTGAAATGAATATTAAACTAGGACATTTATGGACAGTTGTATTTTTTCATTTTCTATTTTGTGTGTTATTGTATGCATCTTCAAAATAAGTCAGTATAAAAAGGAGTATTATATGCTTTCCTTTTTGCCAAGAACATGAATATAGAGTGGAGTACATTCTATAAATAAACAGTCAAATAATAATTAATTAATTAATTTCCTTAAAATACCTTAGCAACAACACTTGTATGCATATTGCATATATGTTGTTTTTCTACGTAAGAAAGTAAAAGCAAAGCTAGAAAACACTAAGAGTTACGGTTTGATGGATTAAAGGAAGAAGCAACCTACATATATATAGACTTTAAGTTACTAAAGAAAGAAATACAATTTTAAGAGGGGAAAGTAACGGAAATTGAATGTATCCCCATTTGAAAGCTTTTTGGTCAATTATTCTTATATTTAGCTAATACTCCCATGTATGTACAATGTACAGTGCGGTCGAGCAAATCGTAGACAAATATATACTCTACTGATATGTATGCTTTGTGCAAGAACTGTAAGGAATAGAAGGCTGAAATTTTCTATTCAATTAAAGATATATTTTGATAACTAAATTTCAAAATGCCCCCCCCTCTTGGCCGCAATCATAGCATCCACCCTGGGCCTGAAGCTGAAACACACCCTGGCCACAAAATCATCAGACATATTGGCCCACACATCTTCTACAGAAGCATGTTGGGATGCAACACATTTATGAGGAGTACTCCAGGTCTTTCTTGCCCTAGATCCCATAGTCTAAATGTGAACAATCTGGAGAAGAAGAAGGCCACATTGACCATGGCCAAAAAAATTCCAAATTCCTTTCGCATCATTTTTTGAGTTTTAACAACCCAGTGGGCTGGTGCTGAATCCTGTTGACAAACATAACCTCCCTGAGGATAAGTTTGGTTCAGCCAAGGCATTACGACTTCGTTCATGACCTTCAAGAGCTCCTCTGTGTTGATTTTGATACCCTTTGGGCAGCAACTCTTTGCCTCCATATCTCTTAACTGAAGAAAGATATGAATAAAAATTTTTTTAAATGTAGGTTTTTACCTGTTCTACAAGTTGTAAATAAGGGTTGTCATAATTCTTTTTGTAAAATCATAGAAATATGACTATAAAAATGGAAACTCGTTTTCCTAACTATTTGAACTTAAATGGATCTGGTAGCCATATTCCTTGACCGAATTAAACAATTAATGGAGCAATGTTAAGCTAAATCCTTGTATTGTAACATATTAAAGGAGCATTATCATTCTAAGCTTAATGGAGGAGTACTCTTCATTCAAATTCATTACTAAAATAAAAAAGTAGACTGACTTTGGAGAAAATTATCTCATCAACAAGACATTCCACATAAATTTCATGATAATATCCTCAAAGCTATTTTTATTTTAATTTAAAGACATATAAAAGTTGAACTTGTTAGTCTTATAATTATAGTAAAAAACGTACATATCTGTAAAGTATATATTTGTCTACGATTTGCTTGACTGCACTGTATATAAATTAGTGAACAGTGAAAAAGAATGGATTTATAGGCAAAAATTGCACTCTTAAGACATTACTTCTATGGTTATAACAAACATCTGTGCCAAAGTTTCAAACTATTTCATACCCTTCTGCATTTTCATATACCTTTTATTGACTACATATTAAGGCTAAATAAGGTAATAATAGAACTTGAGTAAAGTAATCATAACTCATGAATACACAAATTTTAGCAAACTAAAATTTGGCACGCACTCTTTTTTCATGATAAGTAAGAAGTCAATAAATCAGTCAAATATTATTTTCTAACAAAAATCAAATTAAATTTTATGATAGTCCTGCTCTTATTAGTTATGTATGTTGTTAAATTTCTAGAACTTGAATTAAAAATACAGTAAATTACATAAGCCTTGATCCCTCACCTTCTAATTTGCCGATCATAATCATTTAGTTGTGCTAAGAACAATTCTTAAAGAGTGCAACTTGTAGCAAAATGTCAAATTAGTTCCCTAATTGTGTGTGCATATAATGTAATTACAAAAATTAGAAAGCCATGCTTTGATGGTAAATAATATTACAATGGATATTTGGATTTGAAGATACAAAGATATAGGCACTTTTATGCTTCTACCTTTTTTAAAAAAAAATAGGGAACGAATAAATGTACATACAATAATGGACAAGAAGGATAAAAAAAATATGAAAAATGAGGAAACAGAATGAGAGCTTCATAAAAAAAATAAAAATAAAGGTAGAGTAAAGGTCCGTTCTTCTTCTTCTACTATTATCTTTATTATGTACTATTATGCCCCTTAATAAATTTTCAGAGCATTGGAAAAGTAATAAATTCATTGAATGAGGAAGGAGAAAAAATAATAATGATATGAAAATAGCAAGAATGAAAGAAATAAAATATTAAAAAAATCTTGTAAATTCATCATTAAGAGTGATTTAAAAGAAAAAATGTTTTACTTTGCTCAAGTTACCCTTGGAGAAGGGAAATTCTTTTAATAAATATATGTCTATACATAAAATAATAATTATTATTAGAAAGCCTCTGTAATAGTAGTAATATTTTTCATTGGAAAGGAAGATTTTTTTTTCTCATATTACCGAATATTTTTATATTTTGCTTTACTATTTAAAGGGGCTCGTACGAACAAAACAATTCTTCCATATAATTTTTGCGACGCTACGTTTATGAGATAATACAATTCAAGTTATTTTCTTTATATACCATATATATAATCTAATTAACTTCCATGTCTAACATATACTTATATTTGTATGTATTTTTTGTAGTAGTTACATACATACATGATATGTCTTAAAACCCTAGCTCTTTTTTTGGTATAAGTACCCTGAGATAGACTTACATCTGTATAAACGCATGTGTAAATACAACAAGGTTGCATGAAGGGTTTGGTCATTTTAGAATTAGCGTGTTATTTTGTATTGAACACAACTTTATATCTCTCCATTATCAATTGAATTATTTATAAATAATTATACTTGCTAGGATTTTTTTTTACAAATTATATTTTGAATATGATCCGTCAATATATATGTATATGGTACAATTGCCTCTGTAATCTTTAGGAATGGTTGCAAACGTTCAAAACATCAAGTTTGAGTAAGAAATTAAAAAGATTAAACTAAAGAATATTTTTTGACGAACTTGTACATGATTACACTTGAACTAAATTAATTATTATTAACTCTAGATAGAGCTTATAGGTCGAGTAATACAAGTGCCAACCCCTCACTGAAGTGAGAGGCTCACACTAGCACTATTCTGGACATTATAAATATAAAATAATCAAGAGGAATAAGCACTACGTGAACATTTGCAAAACTTGTTGCAATTCACTTCATTTGAATCGAACAATACACTCTCTCAAATATCTTCTCAATGACTGAATGAGCTTTGAACTTTAATAAATTACATACATCAAAAAGAATATTTAATTATTCAAATGAATAACGTTAAAACAAGGAAAAATTGAACTTTATTATTACAAAATATTACTCCTTCAAATATTACTTTTACTCCTCAAAATCATTTTCATCCAGTATTTTTAAAGAAAAGTTGACAAAAATATCTGATTTTTGGTGTCAATAATTCTCATTATATAACTTTAAAAAACAATTGTGTCGTGGATTTTTATAGTTATAACTTAGCTTTTTGGATGTTGGAGAAAAAGAGCTTGTCAAATTTAATTAATCAAACTAATCAATTATTTATTATAACTCCTTATATACTTATGTAATCATTGCACAATAAATCAATTGTGTTTGTTTTTTAAATACGTAATATCACTACAAAATGTATGTAGATTCCTTATTAATTTATTAGTATTCTCCTAAATTTGAGGATTCTCTTTATTACATGACTCTAAGGTGTTAAATTGCTCACTATTTCGTGAGTGAAATCAAAACTTCTAAGATCTTATTATTTCTACAAAAACACATTAATATGGGCTGTTCACCATGTACCACAATACTAATTTTACAAATTCTACAACCTCAAAAAAAAAAAAAAAACTTTATTTTTTCTCTAAAGAAAGTATCCCTTATTTTATTCAAAATGTGTTGATATTTTTTTTTATATTTCCGCTTAAAAATTATAATGTCTTTGAAATATATGTATGTATATATATAAAATTAGAGGGAAATATAGCTTCAAACTATCAATTCCCTGCCTGCTATAAAATAATGATGCTATTTATTCCTATTTAAATACATTTATAAATAATAGAAAATCATTTCTATTCCACATACATATTTATACAAACGCTGTACATAGATAATGATTGCAAAGGGGAAAATCTTTGAATTGGAAAGGAAAGAAATTTTTTTTGAATTAAAATATAAATTAATTATGTAAGTTTGGCAATCCTCCAAAACCCTTGCTCTTCAGCTGCTTTTTTATGCTCTCTCTAGATTGTAAGGTACATTTTCCAAATAGAATAATAATGAAACAGGGAGGCATGAATTGATGAATCATGTAGGTGAAGATCGAGCCTCTCAAAACAACCTTTGTTTGTTATTAATTAGAAAAGTATTTTTTTTACGCATTTGTTTTGATAGTGAGTTAGTTAGATCAAGGTTATACATACATAGTCAAGCCTTATGCGTCAATATTAAAAATATGTTATTTCCGTTCTTGGTGAAAAAACTACAACATAATGTATGTACATATAAGTTGAACTGGGACAGTATTTGTAACTATATATAAAGGAGTAACATATCAATCTTATGGTACTTTAACTAAACATACATTTATCATTGTAATTTGTCAAGAAAACAAACAATTAAATAAAAAGGTTGTGTGATGTTTTTTGTAACACTCTTTCATTTAAAAATCAATTACTAATTTATAACATACATAGAACTCAAACATGATGCGTATATGTATGTATTGTACATGTAGACTCTATTAACACTCAGATATGGGGTCATGATGGTCTCTAAGGAAAAACTACAAATACGTTTTTCCGTGTTACAGAATCATCCACTAAAATTGAAAAGGGATCCTCTGGGACCTTAGCAAATATATAAGTTCAAAACGGTTTTTCCTCATATATTGATGTGGGTACGAGATGAAATTACTTTAGGATCAATGAGAACTCACTTGTAAAACGTCAAAGCATGTTGATACTTTAAGGGGAGTAACAAAAAAAAATGAAAAAATGTCATTTGAGTTTGATGAGAAGTTGAAAGGTGAAGGTATTTTTCATTAATTTGAAAAATAATACAATAATAATATTTTTTTCAAAAGCCTCTCTCTCTCTCTTCACACACACTGCTATCATCCCATGCCACCAAATACCATACCTAATGGCTTAAGTATGGAGTATTAATACATGAATTTCACTAATTAACTATTTGACAAGATGTTGAAAGACTTAACAACTCATTTTTCTATTATCATTTTTTTTTTCTCATAGGAAACAAGTTGTTTGTTTGGTGGGCTCTAAAGACTCTAAAGACATGCCAGCAACTCCACTACGAAGAAAACTCCTCATTGGAATTTCTATTCTCACCATCGTAGAAACAATAGGCAATGTATTGAAATGAAAGTGTTAGTGTATGGTGGACTATCTATCCTTTGAAGAAAAACCATGAAAATACATTTTTTAGGGGGTTACATAGAACATAAATACATAAATTTAAGCTAAGGAATGTACTTTTTAATGCCAATAGATTCAAAATTTCAACAAAAGCGTTTTTTATTTCATATAGCCTTGTATTTCTTTTTTTGTTACTAAGAAAAAGATTAGATACACATGAGTTAGCGCTGATCAAAAGAAAAAAATATGAGAGACAAAGATACTTTTTGCATTTATATGATGTAAAAAAAAATTTAGAATTACATTATCCTCAATTGATTGCTTTATTGAATAAGAATGATCAGAAGAAAAGTAATTGAATCAGTGTCATTTTTTGCTATGATCTAATAATTATGAAATATCTTTATTTTTAAAGAAAATGTACATATTTATGACATCATTTAAAAAATTATCTAGTTCATGAAACTCTTGGAGAAAAAAAAAAGTGTAAAAGCTTAGATGATAAAAGTTAACACTTTAGAATATTATGGCATGAATTAAATACGTTCAAAAATATAAAATAAAAATAAGGCTGTCAGGGGAATATAAATTTTGTGTTCTTACTTCTAAGTTGTATCAGTTCAAAAATTAGCAATTATGAACTACCTATACTCAAGTGTTGTAGACTCTTAAATTTGAATGTGAAAGATGGAAAAATATAGTATTAATAATATAAGCATCAGTGAAAAGAAATGATCTAATTTCCTAATGTTAATTTCCGCTACGGAAGTTTCACATTAATAAAATACAATGAAAAGCAAAAAAATAATATTTACAATACAGCACTATGAAATGTCATCTTTTTTCTGAAGGTAATATACAAATTTGAAAAAAAGTTTTGAAATGTTTGAGTTAAAAAAGTTATAGGTATGATTTTTGGTTTTAATATTTAATTGCTATATAATCATCATTTTGATCCATTAATACTTGAGAAGAAGAGCTATTTCAAATCAATCATAATACATGTCTGAGGGCAGGTTTTGAATCTGCTTGCAAATTATCCTGCCTGCAGATGGTTAGAAAAAAAATGACTTACAAAAAAGACAAGATCAAAAAATGTTGTTTTTTTTTTTTTTAAAATAACAAATCAAATAAATGTCTTAGGGTTTATGTCCCTTACAACAATATTCCTTAATGATCTTACCATAACAAATCAGTGGGATACTTTTTCGGGACAGAAAAGTATCTTTAGTTATTAAAAATTCAATCTGAATTAATTGAAACATTTAATTGAAATTAACAAAGTAAAAATGACTCATTTCATTTATTAGCAAACAAGTAAAATTATTTTGAATAGGGATGTACTTAAATTTTGCTTCATGAATAAACACCAACTTTTTTGCAGAATTTAATAAAATCACTTCAAAAAGAGGCCTTAGTTGTTCTCTATTAGGCTCAAATTCTCTTGACAAAACTATCAAAGTTTTTGGTAGTTTTAAAAATCTTGGGTTTTTTTGTTTGTTGACACTTAATGTTGTAGATAGCGATGAAAGGTGAAAATATTATTCAAAGTCAATGCATAATGTATTTATCATGTCTTTAATTTAAGGGATCTTTATTTGAGTACGATACTTGGTGTGTGTGTTCTATATTATTATTCAGAGGCTTATAGCTAGCTCCAGGGAAAATAAATTAATTAAGTTTAAATTTAATTTATTTAATGGCAAAGAGTTTGATCTTTAATTCGAAGTAAAGACTTCTTCTCTAATAAAACTCTCTATTGTAATCCATTTGAAATAAGACCATTGAAATATTCTAAGGCTAAAGCTTATTTTCGAAGGAATTTCATAAGTTAATTGCTATTTGTGATTCTTATTTTATTTTTTATTTTTTAAATATTGCTACGAATTATTTCTAAATTACATACATGTTTCAGAAGCAAAAAAATTTAAGGCTTATGAAAAACTCTGTACATATCTCTAAAAACCTCATAGCTATTTTTATAACTTTGGAATAATTTCGTTTGCATGATCATATTAATTGAAAACTTGATTATAACATCACAAAGACACCAATACAGCATTAATAGTGCTAAACTAAACTTAATATATCAAGTTACTGCGTATCCCTATTGATAATAATCATATTATAGGGGATTTATATAGATATGCCAACATAGTATGTCAACATTTTAAAACTAACTTTAGAAAAATACATACTAGGTATGAATTATGATAAAGTTACGTGCATATCACAATCCAATAAATGTACTAGATTAAAATTTAGAAATGATAAAAAATATAAGTGCACTTCATTAATACATATGTATAAAACAAGGTATTCAAAGATTTACATGGATTTTAAATGCATGAATCTCACTGCTACAAGTCACGTCTATCATGTTATCTTTTAGTACATTTATTTTTACTTTTCTATGATATATTATACCTATAAATCTAACTAATTAATGAATATGTTGAATACGTCATTTCATTGACAAAAAATATTAATAATTAATTTTTAATATTGGATGCAACTTTTCATATCATAAAAATAACACTTTTATGATTAAGGAAATTTAAGGAAAACAGTTGGTACTACTCTTGTTGTTTTTTAACCTATTTGCATCATTTTGCTAAATCTTCTCCAAAAGAAGAATAAAAGAATTTCTGCCAACATTTATAGCAGATTTTGTTAAAAAAGCATTATAAAATTATTATATATTTATATTTATAATTTTAACCCAGCATTTAATATACAAATTTTATGTTAAAATCTGACTTGATTCAAAGTATTTATTTTTCTTTGATTTCAACGTACCTTTTTTTCTTCATTTTGTAGAAATAGCTTGAGAACATCCTTTGATGTATCCATGAGCAGAATAAAAACAAAAGGAAATTGTCAATTTGTGTTGTTTATGCATTTACAATAATAGAAGGTTTGACCTTTTGACTTCGAAAAGAGAGAATATTATAATTTAAAATAGTTATCTATTTGAGTTACAAGAAAAAAGTTGATATGGAAATATGGAAATATTTGCTTGAATTTTGATAAGGATTTAACATCAAATTCTTTCAGTATCTATCAACCAGCGAAGAATAAGGCTTAGTTTATTTATTTTTTTAGTTTAATTTACTTGAGTACAATATAACTGGGCCAAAATAGAGGGAGGATGTGGTTGTTCACAATTGGTGAAATAGTATTGATAATTGATCGATAAGAAAGGGTTTTTTTCTTTTTCTTTTTGAAAAGAATATTGTTGCAATTTGAGTTAATAAAGTGAACATTATTTATTTTTTATTTCCTTTGAAAGCTCTCATATTTTTCACATAATATTATATTTATATAGATACGATATGTAATTTTGCAGATATGATAAATTACTAATCGCAATTATACATAGAACTGCAAAAAAAAAACCCACAAAAAAACTGTTTTTTTATTTTTTAGGATCATATTTAAATATATGTAAATCGTAAATCTACACTCGTCAATAAAATATATTCATTTCAATACATTTTTTCATATTCCAACACTCCGGCCTCTTCCTACATATTTTCTTTCCGAGTCTTCTACGACCCACTGATGAGCCTCATTCTCTAAATAAACCTTCTGTACTCATCTCACGAATCAAGCGAGAGGTCATATCTCATCCAACAAGACCCTTTAACAATCATGAAATCATTGAGCTTCAAAAAGAAACAAACGCACTCCTCTTGCTCATTTATCAGCGGCTTGAACGTGAGCAGATCCCAGGTATGTCCTTTACACAAAAGATGTTTGTAGCTTTTTAACTTATTTTCCGAATAGAAAGTCGGACCCTTCTTCCTCCTTCTCCTCGTCTTCCCAGTTCAACTACAACTACGACCACAACGCTCTCTCCTCGGATCCTTAAGATGAGAGAAGCAATGAAACCCAATGTGATTCATATGCAAATTAACATTCCTTCACAAATATTCGCAGGACTATTTTTCCGAATGATTAATGAGTATCTTTTAAGCGTTCGTCCTCCATCAACGTGAGTATGGCTTGTGTATGATGTGTTGTTATATGTATGTTAATAGATTTTTAGACTATTTTATTTAATGGATTTAAATCAGATGAAAAAAGTATTTTTCAATTTGGTTTTTTAATAATCCAATAGCAAACTTATATACAGGGGGGGGGGGGAGGTCTCTTCATTTAGAAATAAACAATATTGATTGATTAATAATTATAGTAATTAAGATAATTAATCAATTCATATGTTTTATAAAAAAATAAACATTCTAAAGGAGAAAAAAAATCCTTTTTCAACTAAAAAACAACAACTCGTGTTTTGACATTTTTGTGCAGTTTTACAAAACTTTTTCTTTTACCAATAAGTCTAACATTACCATGATAATTTCCAAGTCCAGAGTTATTCATCATGTTAATACCTACCTAATTCTAGACCTTTTTTAACCCAAGTTGTGTTATTGTGAATACCAAACCCATAGAGAGCACCATTGAACAAAAATTTTGATCCTTTTATCAATATAAAATAGTAACTTAGTATTAGATTTCATTTACACTTCCATATATTTTTTTTATTCATAAATGCTAGGGAGTTCACCTGAAAAAGCTCTGGGGCCACATTGATTGAGAACTAATGATCTAATTCATAAATGGTTAAATGCCAGAAATCAATATGAAAAGATAGGATTACTATATAATGAACTATTAAAATACTGGGTGTTGCATGTACCTAATTGGCTAAAACGTTGGGCTGAGACCAAAAAAGTGCAACTTGTACAATATGTAGCGTGTTGTACAAGTTGTTACAAAATTCCAACTTATACACAACATAATATTACAACTTTATCCAAATTGTAGAATTGTTTTGTTTGTTTTGGTGGAGAGAGGGAGGGGGGAAACGTTGGAATGGCATTTATTTTATAAGTTATCCATACTAATTTGTCATATAAGGCCACAAAGAATGCTCATTTAATCTTGGATTGTTGTAGGACAGCTACATATGTATGTTTGACTTGTTTTATTTACATAAAATTATCTCCTTTCATTTATAACCTTGAAGAAATGAAAAATAGTTGAAATTTATTCAATTTGACTATATGATAAATTAATATTTAAATTTGTACGCTTAACTATGTACAAACATTTCCCTTTGAATTCAACAAACATATATACAAACAAATGAGCAATATAAACACTTAAATATTTACCTAGACTTCATTTACAGCTTCAAACATTAATATTGTAGGTAAATAAGCATGAGATGAGAATATAATGTGATAAATACAATAAAAGGCAAAAAAAAAAAAAATGAAATAAATAAAATGTTAGGAATGTCATCATCATCTCTTGAATACTTAAAAAATAATAATTCATGGGCTGTGATGAAATATTGTGATGAGTATGTACAACTGCTCTACACTGTTCTGACACTCATAACATAAATATTAAATATTTCTCAAAAGTTATAAAAAAAAATGACATAGGTATATTTCTTTTTGAAATGCTTTCTTGATTTGGTATAAACTACATTTGTAGCATAAACCTGCCATATTTTGAATGTGTATACTAGATTATATTATTTGGAACATATATATGTATATAATAGGAATATATAATAACTTTCTTACAACCATCAACTATGAGACCGGCTAAATGAGCCATAAATTAAACTATTCAATGTATGTATATAACTTTCCTTAAAAAATCACTCATTTTTCGAATCTAGATCTTTCTTTAAATAATCCCTCGAATTAAAGAACTGAAATCATAAGTTCCCTAGCAAGTGATTTTATTATCTTTTTATCACCAAAACAGCCAAGGCTGCCACTTTAATGGCTATTATTAGATAACTACTCTAACTGGAAAAGGTTTCAGGAAGATTCGCAAATGGCATTTTAAAATAAATACATTTCTATATCAATTTTGAGAACCTTATTATTGAGCATTTTTGATCATGCAACTTCTTTTTTATTTGAATATCTTGATATGTTAATATTTACAATTCAAGGTAATCATTTCCTATTATAACATATACAAGAGTGTGTAATAATACTTCTGTATAAATTAAATATTTCGAAATAAAAGCCCCTATGCGCTGCATGCTTCCAACTCCTGGATTAAAACAAAGATGCAGTATGATTAAGACAAAAAATCGTAAGTATTATTATCTTAAAAGGAAATTATTATCTCGGATCCTTAATATCATTATATTCTAATGAAGGAGTATTATACAAAACTATTTGGAAAGGCCCAATAATAAGGTCAGTCAAATATATTCATATATTTATTATTAAACCATTGTGGCGAGTATTCCTGATACACTACGTAGACTTTTTATGGACTATAACTTTTATTTAATTATACATAATTTAAAAGTGAATGACGAAATGATTTAGATAACGTCAAAAATCTACAAATTTATCAAACTTATTATAACAAAACAATTAGCCAGTCAATTTTAAAGACCGTTCAAAGAACACTTGGTGTAGTTCTACAGTTAAAAAAAAGTCATTCAAATAAATAATTTGGAGTTTGTATATCATCCTCACAAAATTTGATAAACTTAGAAGAAAAAAATTCAAATACCTGGAGACTCCAAATATATGAATTTCCCTTATGTTTATGAAGTTGAAACAAGATACAGTGTCTTTTACAAATTAAATATATTAAATTACAAATACATCTTATTAATTTAATAAGAGCCCCAAAGAAGCCATAAATAAATAAATACTTATCTTTTGGTACCGAGTATAAAGCGCATTTTTAGTTGTTGTTTTTTTTTTTTGGGGGGGGGGGGGTCTGTTTTTTAAGTTTCCCTAGATTAATAACTACTTAGTATCCACTATTTTTATATCAAGTGTAAAATATGTTATTATAAAATATAATATAACTTTACTTCTTATTTGTTACGAGATAAGAAACTCTATCATGCTTATTTATTATTCTGGATTGCAAAAACTCTCTATTAAACTATTCAAAAATCAACCTTTTATTTGTTTCCCCTTCATTTATGGGATTCTTTAGTTTTTATCTAAGTAGATATGTCTAGTCTTAGAAAAATTAAACATTCTTTCATTTATTGCAAAAATTTATGGGTTGCATGATCCATTTTTTTTCAAGGGCCGATTGAAAAAACTTACACGAGCAAACACAAAGTTACATTCGTAAACTCGAGGAATTAATTATAAAAGTATTGAAATGCCATTTTTAATAACGGAACCCGTATGCAAATTTTAGTATTCTGACAACATTACTCCTATGATAAGACTTTGTTAATTGTATGATGCCAAGATATATTAGCAACCTTTTACTTCAGGGGTCAGGAACCTTTTTGGCTGGGAGAGCCATAAAAAACGAATATTTTCAATTTTTTTTCCTTGAGAGCCATTTAATATTTATTAACACTGAATACAACTTAATGCTTGCATTTTTTTAATTAAGACCAACATTTTTAAAGTATACCATGTCTTGAACTTGAACTTACTCACCCACATGTCTAAGGCCTTCAGGTCAGCAACTTCTACCTCAAAGTCTCTGATGGAGACACCAGAGATGCATGTCAGGTCGACTTTGTCCACTGCACACTCGTGTGGATGAGTGATGAATTTAAAAGACCAGTGCACGGAAGAAATTTACTAAAACGTGCTTTGAATGACTTTGGATGTGAAGCCGGCTAGCTGCTGGAGATCAAAATGTTTAGCGGGGTCACTTGCTAAGCACACATCTTCAAACTTTCTCAGTCTTTCAAAGTGTAGTAAACGACCTGTTTCAATGTCCCTGATAAAGAGTTCCAGCTTGTTTTCAAATGCAAACACTGCCTGTTGAAGGGATAAAACTGTATTTTCACTGCCTTGTATTTTCAAAATGAGCTGGTTCAGATGTTCAGTCATGTTCACGCGATAGTGAAATAGTAGGAGACACTTGGTGTTAGCTAGCTCGATACCTTTCGTTACGAGAAAATTCCTGATTTTGCTCAAGCAAGCCACAAAGCGGATGAGCACCTTCCCCCTTGACAACCAACGCACATTGCTGTGTAAAAGAAGACCGGAATAATTATTTCCAACTTCGTCAAACAGTGTTTTAAACTGGCGATCATTTAAAGCTCGGGCAACGATAAAGTTGACCACTCGAATGACCAGAGACATCACCTCACCCCGTTTGAGCACAGAGCGCCTCCTGGTGTAGAATACAATGAAAACTTAGGATGGGTCTACTTTCATATTCACGAAGAAACGCCACAAATCCTTTATTTTTCCCTACCATACATGGAGCACCATCAGTACACACAGAAATAAGTTTATCCATTGATAGATTTTTTTCTTTAGCAAACTCCATGAAAGATTTGAATAAATCCTCCTCTCTTTATCCTTCTAAATCTACTCTTGAAGGGCTCATCAATGGAATTTGTGATAACAATTGATTATTCCATCTGCTTCATTGATATTTCATGTTTCAAATTGACCACCAGCCAAACTCTAATGAATATTAATGATTCAAACAAGACAAGACAATTGCATCCTCCCTCCTAATGAAGGTACATTTCTTTTTAAAAAAGCAATTTAAGTATAATTCATACAAATCAACTGCACAGATGTGCCTAATCTTTCGAAAACAAACAAAAATATAATCAAATAAAAGTAGGGTTTCATTTAGAACACTGGAAAAATGAAGTCAAAATGGTTTTTGTAGGTATATGGTTACATGTGTGTTGAGTAGCTCTGTATTGTATCATCTGTTTAACTAAAACACAAAACTTCTCTGTTATTTAATGAAAAAAACATTTAAAATATTTAGTGCTGACTTTATTTTCATTTCATTTCCATATTGATAAATATTCATATAAAGGATGCCATGCATGTTTGTACAATATTAAAACTAATACCAGACACACATGACTATAATAATCATCTTCTTTTTTTCGAATGACCTAAAAATAAGTTTTGTACAACGCTTGCTTCTAAATGTCTTATATATTTATATTTCTCGGGGCTGTTTTTGTTTGCTCTAAATAATGTTTAAACAATGGACAAAGGGATATGATGGGATTGGTCATCATCTAAATAATCATTACTTATAGATTAAAAACTAAGCATTTCATACTTTGAAACTCTCAAAACCTTTGTCAATTCCTCTCAATGGACACAATGGACTGAGAATCATAATGGTGTCATTATGTTTTTATTATAACTAAAATGTCAAATTATAAAATAAATAATTATTTTTGGGTAGTAAACTTTTTTTCAGTCTTAATGATACTGAATCATGAATATTCAAATTGAGTCCCCATTTCCCCCGGAATGAGCCTTTCTATCTCAAATTCAATCTACATTTACATCCATTAAAATAATGGTACAAACAAGGGTGACAAACAATTTTTACACATTTATACTAATCGAATATTGAGAGTAGCTTCGTGACGTAGTAGTGATAATTCTATCAATGTTTTGCTTTTTTATGTAAAAGCTAGAAAGAGAATACGTGTACACAATATAGAAAGCAGTGTCCATAATATTAAGTCTTTTTTGGGTAATATCATGAATGCAAAAGGTGTCCATTTTGGAGAAGGCATAGTCAGTCTAATTTAAAAAAAAATAAAAGTCTTTGTTTCATTAGGATGTAGGAAATTAGTGAATTACTGCTGTGTATTTGAATGTCAGAACAATGACTTAAATCTTTAGCTTTATTATACATCAACCCCTAATATGTATTAAAAATATGTTATTACATAATTAATTAAGTATTCATATTTATATATTTTAGTCCAAGAAAAACCAATTTCTTTTGCAGAGATCAGATATTTACTCCGATTTACTCTAACTTTGCTATTCCTTACTCAATTTAGAGCAAGTTTAATTGTAAAAATCTAGCCATTTTATAAAGTTTTTCGGTTACTATTCATTTGATTTTATTCAAATATCACAGTTCTTCTTTGTCATTCACTTGTATTCGCTTAAACCATTTGGTGAAGTTTTCTTAAACTTTTGTAAAAAATGTTCATTTTATTTAATAAATATATCAAATACATACATATACATACTAATAATCGACTTATGATCCAATCTGTGATGTCAGTAAAAGCGCTCAGTATATCAGCTTTTATTCTCACTTAATGTAAAAGCAGCAAAGTAGAGTGGTTTCGAAACTGATTCTAAATTTTTTTAGCCAGTTTTAGGATTTCCAATAGATAAATTTTATACAGATCTGTAATTTTAAGCAGAACGATAGTTTATGTTCAATTATGCATTTTTTTATTGGCTCGAAGAATAAAGCTTTAAGCTATAATAAGAAGACGACAACTTCACTTTTTGAATAAATAACTACTCTAGAATAACACTTTATTATTATCCATAAATATTTTTTTGTGTTACTACTTTAAAATTCATTCTTCCTATTAAAAAAAGGATGAAAATTACGTGGAAAATATATCGTATACACATCCCTATATATAACAGCACAATTTTCGAATTGGAGCAAAATGAAAAAAAAAAGTATGTTTATTCCTCAAATATAAAGTTTGAACTAATCGGTATATATATATAAATATATATATCCATAATTAGGTAATAGAAAGTTAGTAAATCATATGGACCCTTTTTATAATCTAACATATCATCTTACTAACATGAAAATTTACAATTTATTTTTGTGTCTACTCTTGCTTCTTATTAGTGTCATGAACCTTGATTTATTGAACTTAAATTAAATCTTTTTAAAATGTTGTAAAAATTCCTGCCATGAAAGAATAGTCGACCAATTATAGAGAATGATGTGATATTTAGTACTTATTTAGTACTAAATACAGTTTTGAAGGTCTTTCTTGTTCGTCTCAGTTTTTACTCTGTCTAGCATTGGTTTTGGCTCTTTCAAAATTTCAATATTGTGTTAGTCTCGATTCCTTCAAAATCTGACAAAAACCAATGCAATAAGATTAAAAATTGTCTTTAAGACAAGAATGAGATCCATTTTGGTTCTTTTTATCTCGACATGGTCTCGATCCCTCAAAGTCATCTCGGTTGATGTGATCTTCACTATAGGTCTACAAACTATCATAAATTGTAAATTAGTGGCGTCAATTCAACCAAAGCAAATGAATACCAAATTACAGGTACATAACTTAAATACACAAAGAAGATATCCTTCAATCTGATCAATCAAAATATTTTCTGGAGCCCAAGGTATGGTGGGTATTGCCATACCCCATAGTGTGTGAGCGTTGTTTACTTATGTATTGGTTTTCTATAACTTTGTAAATTTGAATCAGTTTGTGGCTATGATTGTCATTGTTTTTAATTTGCTCATACCATACTGAATGTCAGGACTTACTTTTGAGGAAATGTTGGAAAGATTAACTAATTATGATAATTGCAAATGAACAAAATTTAATTCAAGTTACGACTATCAAGGTTTACACAGAACACTAATATGGGTAGGAATGTAAATAATATGCTAATCGGGCTTGTAAGAATCAAAGAAAGAGAAAATCAACCTAGTAACTCTGACAATTTGATGAATGTTGAGAGTGAAGCAGCTTGAGCTGTCATGACGTTTTACTGAGCTACAAGCTATTATTCTCCATTATATATACAACAATAAATAATAACATAGACGAGAGGCAGAAAATTAACTGAAAATATATATTTTTAACTAATAATAACTATACGAGGACTTGAGCCCTTTTTGTATACATTTTATTTGCTTTATTAAACTTAATGCATGTATTCCTTCATGCGAGATCTTTACTATCAGGTAGATGTTCTCCCCTCAGTAGTAATAAAGGAAAAATGATAACAGCTTTGGAAAACAAAAAGACCTGTTCGAAGAGCCAACTCCACAAAGTCTCGCACTCGGCATTTTGCATATCATTTACATTCCTAAATATGGGACAGAAAAGGAGGAGAAAAGAAGGGATTACGAAGAAAAGTACATGGGAATTGTTGATGCAAGGGAGAAGCCATTGACGTCAATCTTACACACGCCCCATAAAAAAAAGAGACCTAACCCACTTTATATACATATATGAGAATGTATTAAATGAAAGGCTTTAATAAAATCTATTTAAAGAAACGATGATGGTTCACTCCTTTGAGAATTACAGACTTTTTACAAGGAGGGTTATATACATACAAAGAGTATGTATTTTCACATCCTTTCATAAAAATACACACACAAATGTAACGATAAAATACAAAATCAATAGATTGATATTTTGAGACAAATGGAATGATTAGGACTCTACTTTTTATGCGTATAAATGAGTTTTAATTAAAGTATGTAGAGCGTTTTATTCAAAACATACAATTTGGTGAGTAATGGAATTTATATGAATAAATAAAAGCAAAACTTTCAAAAAAAGAAAAGAAAAGAAGTTTAATAGCACTTCTCCATAAATGTCTTATTCATTTAAAGCATTCCCTTTTTATATATCAATGTAGATGAATCATACCTCTTTGAGACCTCTCTGTAAATAAATGATATTGGATATTGATGTTTTCTTTGTTTTAATTATAAATATCATGATGTTTTAAATCTAGTCTACTTTTGCAGATGTAAATAAATGTTCTCGAGACGTACTTATATGACTTTCCAGAGGTGATAAAAAGTCCGTATATTGTAAGTCCAAGGAGATTCCATCAAATTTTCTGATATCGAGTCTCCTTAAATATATTCATCAACAAGTCCTCAGATTTATTTCGTGTTCATTTCATGTCGAGTATTTGTGTTCATGTATGATGTATGACACATAGCCAGGAATGCAATTATTTTCATTCAATTCAATGGAAAATTTAGTTTTTTACAATTGTCCCCCATAAAAAATATTTTGAAGAGTAACTTATGTCTATTAAAAAAAATTACACTACATACAGTAAAATACAATGTGTTTAAAAATGGCCTCAAGTCCAATCAAGTTTTAGCCAATTTTCTAATCAAGTCTCAAGTCTTCAAAATATGAACTAAAGTACAAAGTCCCATCTTTGGGTCTTTGTCTACTGATGTTAGCATACTGTTCGTTGGCTCACTGAGGCCCAACGATTTATTTTGAAGCACCATCAAAAACAGTTTGATTGAAAATTTCTTACCTTACGAGAATTTGAAGTAATTCCATATTTATATTGATTAATAATATTTTTATTAATCGAACAAAAATCATTGGGGAAAAAGTAAGGTCAAAAATCTAGATGAGATTTTTAATAAAAATGTTTTTTTATTCATAAAATCAAGTTCCAGTATAGTACCGTTTTAAATGCGTCAGTACTCTGGTAGTATAATAACATCGGAGTACCATAAAAGTGGTAACAATTTGGGTAGGTATATAAATTTATATTTAAACGATAATCAATACTGTTGGTGGTGGTGGTATGAATATAAGATTGGTCTACCATTACCTATGTGATGTAATCAAATATTGACATACATAATATATACATCTTATTTTTATTATAATTACTATCAATTCTATTTTACTTCTTTAGAAGAATTCCTAAAGTATATGTATACGATATAAATTGTATATTCATTTATACAATTATACATTCAATGAAGCAAATATATAATTTTATTTACTCAAAAACTCTGGCTATGTGCTTTTATATTGTAAATAAACAAAACCATTCTATACTCAATGTATTAGTATATTTTATAAAACACTTTTTTTCTCGAATGTTTCTCGAAATAAAAGATTTGTTCTATATTTGGGTCTAATTAAGATGTATTCAAAGTTTTAAATCCTTATGTTGAAAACCATGACTATGCCAGGTCATTGTATTTATAAATTAAAAATTGTTCAAAATAAAAATAAGCATGTTAGGAGATAAGGCTTCATGAGTTTTTGACACAAAGATTTGAAACGTTAAATATATATCATAATTACACATAAATCTTATTTGGAAACATTTGAGAAAAAAGTAATTTCTAGAATACCCTTGTTGTACCCATTTTGTCATATAAATAAATGTATCAATGGAAAAATTGAACTATTTTAACATCTTAAGGTTGCTCCACACCTTCAAGGTTTCGTCTTTTCTTTCATTAGCATCCAAATGAAGGATGAAAATCGTTCTAATGATTTGTATTATGTTTTGCTCTGACGAATGCTGAATTTATAATATCAAATGAAATAATTAAGGAGAAATGGATGCGCGTCATCTGCAATACATTTATTTTTTCTCTTTTATGTAGCTCAATATACATTTAATAGAAACTTATGTATAAATACAATTTAAAGATGGTCTATTCAACCAAAAAATGTTATAAAATATTTTATCTTAATGTACTTGGATAATAATCAAAGAAAAAGATGATTTTTTTTAAGTCCTCAATTTTCTTAACTTTGATGGCGTTGAGCGACCTCTAAATATTAAAAAATTTCAATTTTTTAATCGACACATTAATTTACATGACAAAATGAAAAAATTAGGCGATAAGATCTTTAAAAAAATTAAAACTCAATATTCACGACATATGGATTTGCACCCTAATTAGTTGTCATCAATGAATATGGTACGAGCAATTATAAAGGTCACACACAAATTATCTTTAACAAAAAGCTAGTATTCAGAGTAAAAATAAATATTATATTTCATAAATAGAGAGATACGAAATATGCAAATTCTCGTTAAAATAAACAATGTATTTATAAAGCTATTTTGTATACGTAGATTAACCACTCCAACAGGATCCAATGAAACTTCCTTTAATGAGACGTCCTCCCTCGTGAATCAAACCTCAACATCAGAGGAAGGACAAGAGCTCATGTAAGTTTTTTTTTAATGAGACATTTGATAAACAAAAGAAAAGAAAATCAGGAAAAGGAATACCTAATCATTTATTTCCCTCATTTTTTACCAGCTCTCCAGATGCCGATTTCAATCACCGCATGGATATATTCATTCTTCTACTGGCACTAATAACCATAGGCATTCTCATCATGGGAGTGTATTTGGATATTCAAAGATTATTCTTACCTTGGTTGGTTTTTTATGGTGTTGAAATATTTTGTGGATACTTTGTTTTCCTATCATTCCTTTCGATGACAGGTAATTTCATTAATGAAACAGCTAGAGGGAACTCATGGTTAAATATTAATACACACGTACATACAATTACATGTCATGATGTAAATGGAATTTAGGTACAATGAAGTCAGTTGAATTAGTGAACCAACTACGTATTTAATAGAAGATATCTTGCGTAAAATTTTACCTTGACTCACAATACATATGTATATGAAAGCCTTGTTTCTAGATAAATATATAATTAGCTAGGGTCCCTCCTTACCTCTCATTAACTCTATACATTTGCAAACATTTTTGAGTGTTTTTGACAAATCTTTAATAAGGGCAATGTATAATCATAACCTATTTTAACAACATCATTTCCATAATTACATCTTATTGATTATTTTCAATCTATGTATGTATGTCGTAATTTGCTCATTAATTTAATTAGAAAATGATTAATTATGACGTATTTCTTCTTTAACTTTTTCTTTTCTTTTCTGAAGAAAAATATTATATTCTCAAGTGCAGTTTTTCATTTGTAAAAAGTTTTACTGTAATTTATTATATTATATGATATAATGAATTAGAAAGAGAAAACATGGAATACAAGTTAAAAAAAAATATTACCATGTGACTATTGAAATTAGATCATAACTCTAAATGATTTATCAAAGTACATTAGACTTAACACCTGAATAAAGTGTACAAATTAGTAATGATAATGAATTCATTAAGAAGATATGCAATATAATTGAATTGAGTTGTTTTGTAAAGTTACATTAATTCCTTTTGAATAAATAATGTATCACTCTATGTATTCCCTGTCTACACATGTCATGTACCTAAAAGTTGAGGTTTCTTAAGAGATGTAACTTGTAGTTTAAAGCAAGGATTATACAAGTTGTAACCAAAAAACAAATTGAAATATTTTAAATGAAGAATTTACAACTTACTAAGAATGCAATGATTATAATTTCATTGGATTTATTAGACTTGTGATTGGTTTGACTTTTCTGATGGAAAATTACTAATTAAGGAGTATTCCAAGTGCACACACCCCCGTAGTTCGATTTTCTTTCTTTAAAGGGGGGGGGGGGAGAAAAAGAGATTCAAACTGTGGGACCTCAAATTCCCAATCTTCAAATTTTTAAACATTTAATATAATACATACATAAATTAATTCACAGAGGGTAGTAATGGGATTTTAGACTATGTTTCTACGAAAACAGCAAAAAAAAAAAAATCCCACATTTAAAAGTGGTCAATTTGACCCCAAAATGTCATCTTAAATTTTGCAGATATCATTCCCTTGATGTCTTTAAGCAGAAAAGACCATAGTGCAGAAAAAAAAGCTTTACTCCATAAGCGGGACATTCTATTATATATTTCATACATGAAAAATGAGTAATTTTAATAGATCGAAATGAAATGATAGCCTTAATCTTAATATTGTATAATGATAAAAATAAAGAAGGCCTATGGCATATATATGTACATTTGAGACATACACTTTTTTAATATATTCCAACTTTTGTCTACAATTCCCGCATTGACTCATCTCATTTCTCCTCCTCTCCCATCTATATATGTATGTCCCAATAAATAATTTAAATTGAGGCTTTTTCTTCATTAATAAAAAGATGGAGTTGACCCAGTTTCTTTGCTCTCGCTATTTTTTTAGTTGAAAATTGTAATCGTAAATATTGTTACAATAATAATGTTATTACTATGCTTGCAATTTATTGTTTTTATTTATATGTATGTATGTATATATTATTTAAAATATTTAAATATGCCACAAAAACACTGCCAAAATGTAATAGAAATTATTTTTAGAGTACTAAAAAAAATGAATTTTTAATATTCTATTATCATCCACATAATCCCTTTATTTATATTCTACAAATATAGAAATAAATAAAAACATAAAGTTTGCACAATTCCAAAGGAACTTGTGATAGTGATGGCATTGTAACGAAATCAAGTTAAAGTATTCTTTAAACATAAGTATCTAATAATAACAACTTTTTAGTGAATAAATTCAAAGCCATAAGTGGATTTTGGACCTTTTATGGTTATAAAAACTGTAAGATAATCCTAACCAAATTATATGTAGAGAAGGTTCCTTTATATATACATTATATGTATATATATATATATATATATATAATGATATCCAATATGAGAGAGTTTGAAAAGAAAATGATGAAAAGTTTGGGGCTAAGGAAATTCGATATAAATTCCACAAGATATAAGAATATCAGCTTTTTATACAACTCTCTCTATATATGTGTGTGTACTATAAAATGAGAGAGAAATGTTGAATCAAATTTGTCAGTTTGCTTGAGTGGGTTTTTATCATATTTTTCTTTTTAGTTTATTGAATCCCATTTCGAACGATATGCTTTTAAAATTCTCATAAATAAGAATTTATGAAACAGTGGGGATGTTGAAGTCATAGAATATTAGATAATAATATTTTAATATATTCCAACTTTTGTCTACAATTCGCGGATTGACTCATCTCATTTCTCCTCCTCTCCCATCCATGTATGTCCCAATTGTAATAATTTAATTTAATTTAAAATTCTAATAAATAAGAATTTATGAAAGAGTGTGGATGTTGAAGTCATAGAATATTAGGCCTTCTATTACTGTCCATCTAATAATTGAAGAATACGTCACATCAGACTCCATTTTGTTTATGACTGAGTGTCTTATTTATAATCATACTATATATATACTACAAAGGTTGTAAATCCATGAATATCCAATATAAATAATAATATATTAAAAATTAGGAAGGATTGAGTTTAGGCTCAGTAATTCTACTAAATTTTTGTGGATATCAAGGATAATGATCTTACCTTTTACGACATTAAGGGATTATCCATGTCTTTTTTGAAAGATAAAATAGAAAATAATTCTCATTGTTTGAATAGATTCGGGCTTTTTTTTAGTCTATTTAGATTATTGATCTATAAATAAGGGAAAGAAAGGGTAGAAATGATCACTACTCAACAGAACTATTTTTTGAGTAAGAGCAAGAAGGAACGGAACACTCAACTCTATTATTTTCCCCTTTTTTTCTTATTAGGATTTGATTAATATTTATTATCTACTACTTAAGCAAAGATAAAATAAAAATAAAAAGTAATATTATAAAATGTTCAACAATATTAGTAGTAACATCAGATATAATATAAATGATTGATCCTTTTATCAATTTGAGAGAAGAATCCCATTCCTTATCATGCGTTTCTTTTATTCTCCATCACAGGTCGATTCCGAATTGCTGGAATCCTCGTCTTTATTCGAACACTTTCTTTAACATACCTATGGATCATGTTTGTACGTCGTCACCTCAAAGAAATTATAGCTCTCGGTCCTCGAAGCATGAGTCTAGTGGATCACATCAGATTTGTTCTCAAAAAGAAGTTGGAGCCAATTAGTGAATGTGATTAATACATTTTGATTAATTATATTTATTTAATTATATTGTGTGCAATGAAAGTTATGGTGTTGTAATCAGGGATGCTTGCTTTGTGTAAAGGGGTTTTTTTCGTACCATTTTTTGTTCCTAAATATTTTATCAGAAATATATGTATTTTAATAGTTTGGAACCCATATTTTATACAGGAAAACTGTCAATAAATTGTTTTGTATTCAACAGATTTGTAATTTGTGTATCTTTTTATACAAAAATGTAACATAGTTAGGCTTTTTAATGAAGACAAAAGTATTTTACACAATATTCTATAAGGTATTCAACAAATTACTAGGTAATCAGGAGTTTTTTAGCCTTTCTATATTTCCTCTTTCATATTATATGCATTTTTGAATCCAAAAATGAGGACAACTGGATCCTCATTCAGATTCCAGTTCAGTCTAAGAGATAAACAAAACATTGAAGGCTGGTAACTCCTGCAGGCCAAGAACAACTATTTTTTTACCATCTACCCACAAAGTTACTTAAGTAGCAACATAGTGAAATATAATTAAAATGCTACTCCACTAAAGAACACTCATTAGTTAATATATGAGAAGCTAAGTATTATATTGCTCTTTAAAAAATAAATAAAGCTAAAACTTTAAGATATGTATACATCTTTATATTGTATTTTTCGAATAATTGTCCGCCAAGGTTGGTAACCAAACGATATGTGATTTCCATTACATTGATTCACTTTGATTTTATATAATTAATAAGGAACACAATGGACCCTACAAATAAGCAGGAACATTCATAATGAGAGGGTAAATTTCATTTGAAATATTTAGAAACTAGAGCTGGAAATCCTATGTAAAAAAGGGAAAGCAAAAATGGACGTGGTTACCCGGAAAATTAGATGAATATTTGGGAGGAGAGCAGCGTCAGCTGTCATAACGTTTTATTATATCTGCTCTTCCCTTACCCTATTACAGGGAAATACAATGATGGCCTTTGTGAGGAAATAAACACAAATTCAAACTTATCAAAAAATTAAATAAAGATTCTAAGTTCACTCGACTTGGCATTTTATTTGATTAATAGATTATTATTACTAGATTTCATTTCACATTGTGTGTGCTACATGTTCTCTCTTCAAGAATTAAGGAATAATGATAACATATTTGGAAAATAAAACATTATGTAGAGATTGCCAACCACTAAAAACATCGCACTCAAAAAATGCTTAGGATTTACAGCTCTACGAGGACTCAAGGAATGGCCATTTTATGTAGTAGATAAAAATAACAATTATATTATTAAAAAAGAATAAACGCTTAGTTCCTTTGTTTTTGTTTTTTGAATTAAAGTTTTTTTTCTTTGTTAGATCAGTGGGACATCTCCTTTCAAAGGAAGAGTTAAAGAATTATCGCTCATCTGTTTTGAAAATATTGTTAAAACACATAGTAAAATTACACTGGTCAACAGTCAAAAATCCCAAGGGGTAGAAGTATAATAAAAGTTATTTAGTTTTGTACGGTGATTTCAAATCAGTATTATTATTATTTTTGGAGAGTCTGACGTTTTTCGAGAAATCGGACTCTACTTTTCGAGCTTTTTTGGCCCATTTTCAAACTTCAACTTCAATTTAAGTCTAGAAGGATAATCATTTTGTTCATTAAAAAATGTTGATCCGCTAATGTATTTAATGCAGATTCCATTTTCCGTCTTCGTTTTGACCTAAGGGGGATCCTAGAGACGTAGACCCAAAACGTTTGTACTTAAATAACTCCTTGAATATTACATGAAATGGATTAATAAGGAATGGATTCAAGAGCTGAGACCCACAGCTTGCGAAAACTACCTAACTCTGATTAATTTTTTTGCATCAAATCTAGTTTTCATAATTTTCTCAAAGGAAAGGGAATTCATTTGAACCATGAATAATAATAATGTTATTTCATTTACCAAAGAGTATTTGCTTCAAGTTGGTCTTATTCAGTAATGATATTGCAAAAAATCACTTGAGGTTAAGAGTTGAAATTTTTAATGAATGATATTGTATTAAACAAAGGAAATATAGAAATATCCAAAAGCAGTATAATATATAAATTGCGAAATAATTGAATTTTTATACATTATATTTATTATGTAATATTCAACACGAGTAATTTTTGACTCAATAAAGTTGAAAATAAATCAAAATAACTGTTGAATTAGTCCATTTAGAAGCAAATATGTACTTTTTTATAAATAATAAATGAATTTTTTACGCTTCAAATAAATAATTTTTGCTTTAAAAATAATATTTTTTTTAAGATTTTTTTTTTACATTTTTATTGCACTTTCTCAGGATTAAATTAACTCATATTTGGAATTAACATTAAATTTTACAAATAATAGGACTATTAATTTTTTTTCTGGCTCAAAGGTTGACTCATACTAACATAAAAAGTGAAAAAGTACCGAAGAAATTCAAATTCAAATTCACAATTATCACTTCCATAATTATCACAAGGATCGGTTTGTTCTTTGAAAGATTATAGAAAATGGAAATAAAAAAAGTTAAAAAAAGAAGTTTAACAGTAATTAATTTTGATGAAAAGTGGTGGAGAATCCAAGTGAAATGAGAAGATTTGTGGTAGAGTATTTTCGAAAGAAGCATAAATGCTGGCCTTGCAGACAAAAGGAAAATAAATAAGTGTGACAATAATGTAAGTTCCAAAGTAGCGAATTGCTATCACCAATAGGGAATTTGGAAGTTTTTAACACTCCTCTATAGTCTGACTTCAAAATAATCTCGCTGGAAATAAATGTAAATCATGTGATGAAATTCAATATTACATTGTAACATACAAGAAAAAGAAAGAGTCTTAAGGGCCAGTTGGTTTTCTTATGAAATTTTATACAAAATCTCACGTTGTTGGCTCCATTACTAAAAGAAAATTTAGTGAAGCAGTATTTAAGGGTAACCTTCAAAAGCAATTACTAATGGATGCTTTGCATTAATTCCGCAGGTAGGCAAAGATATATTGGTAATTTAGACAATACTAAACACGGCATATAAAATATGTAACAGTATTATTGCTCGAAGAATGCAAACGTTACTTCCATCCATATTACTCCCAGGGTTTCATTCAGGGAAGTTCAATGGAAGATATAGTTTGGAGAATCAAAACACGATATATAAGGCAAAGAATAATATGATAATATAGTATTTAGAGATTACCTTACTGGCGGGGGACTTCGAGAGTGCATTTGATGGTGAATATTGAGATGAAAATCTCACCTCTTCAAAGACCAATTCATTTTAATGGCTGCAATCTGTCTTTGCAATATGCACACATACTATCAACTTGAGAGTGACCATTCCATAAACAAAGGATGTCTGCAAGGAGACCACATTTCACCAAGTTTATTCCTTCTACCACTGAATATCTTAATTCGAGAAATTGACAGACCTGGAATGATTAGAGGCGTAAGGATTGGAAAATTAAACCAAAGTTTACGATGACAACATGAAGGATAATGTACTCTGGAAGCCTAGAGAAAATTAAGCAGCCATTACTGACCACATAGCAGATACATTTGAACTAGGGTCTGACAGTTGGTTATCAAAAGTCCAAAATTATGGCTATGTGGGGAAGAGCTGAGTGTTGAGAGCTTTGAGCTGAATCTAAAAATATTATAAACTGAATTATTAATTGGTGAGAGAGTTGCTCTTGAGAAACAAATGGCAATGGGACACAGAATACGGAGAAGAGTATCGACATATTTGACTTTAATTAGAAGAAATTTCCCCTCTGGAATCTATATATGGAACACACTCATCTTATCAAAAGTTACACACATTTTAAGGCCCCCTCCATTTTCTAAGAGTTTTACAATAAAGATAGAACAAATTTGCAGTGTTTTTTTGCTACCATGAGGCCAGTCCCGGTTAATTACATGGAAAAGAGCAACAACTTCCAAGAAATATTTTGGGTAGGGATTGAATTATTCAGAGATTTATGGAAGGTTTTAATTCTATTGTTCAGGAGATTATTGGAGACGGATTCTGTTTAGAACAGGATCATCGCAGAGATGAGAGGCAAAGATCCAACCCGAATTATTGTAATTTCGAAAGAAATATGTCCTTCTTGGAAGACAAACTCTGGTATCAACTGAAAGATGGCAATGAAGATCACAGGAACTGGTCAAATATAATAAAAAGCTTACATGACTCGCTAAAATGTCGAATAAGAGGAAAATTGATTTAATGGGGGAAGTTTTTAATGACATTTCTAATTTCAATCTTAGCGAGGGACTTGAAAGAGAGATAATTTTAGATACAAGAAAAGAGAATGTGGGCCTCAGGACTTTTACCTTAGTTTTATCAGAAGAATAGAAAATAGATCTTTAATTCGAGTTTTGTTTAAAAAGGTACCCAGAACAATCTTTTGAGCTGGATTTCAAGTGAGGATTTGACAGAAAATTAAAATATAGTTTAAAAGGATTATTTTTTCTGAAAAAAAATGAATCTGCATAAACTATTTATTCTATTATTTATTAGAATATGAAGTATGTAGTTAGACCAACAACCTATTCTATTAATGATATTCAAATATATGACATTGAGTGAAGAATAGAATATTTTTTTATTACATTTTTTATGGAAAATTGTAAAATAATTTTCCAATAGTGCGCCATTTCAAAGAGTGTTAATCATTAATTCTGAGAAGGAATAATGAAATTTTTTTTTCTTTAGTTTTTTTTTTTTTTTAATTTCAAGGCAACAAGTTTTCTTTCCATTTCAGTAATATTGAAAACCAATATCAAGTTGTAATATTTATAAAACCACTTTAATTCATTTTTATAAAGATTTTTCTAGATGAGTTGGGTATATGAATATGATAAATGATTCATGTCATGTTATTGTATTGGTCGAAAATCAACCGTGTCCGGAAAATTCACTACAATGATTTCATAATGAATGCATGATGTAATTTAAGAACTTGATTATTGAGCATTTCTAGATCATATAACTATTCCTTGATTTGAATATGCTAATGTTTAGAATCTGAGGGAATTATTTATTATTAGGTTAACACTATGATTTATACATAATTTTTAGAAGATGTTATTGATAAGAAGTTGCTGTAGAGGTCAAGAGATCAAAGATAGGATATTAACGATTTTCTGAAGTAGCTTAAAATCTTGCAACGTCTCAAAAATGTTAGTACCAAAAAAATAATTAACTAAATGGTAGTTTTTTTTTAGAATGATTTATACATATGTCTATGCAATTCAAGTATCAAAATCCAATTGAATTCTCAAGTCCTTCAACATTATGACAATTTGAGTCTATAGTCATCGAATTAACAAGTGGAATCAAAGTCATGTGACTCTCGTTCTCAACTATGTTGATTAATTTATGTAAATATATTCGTTTGATAACTGATTATGTGATTATATATATAGTCATTAAATCATTAACTCCAAGCTACTAAAATATGAATGATAGTACCTATTAATTCCTTTCTTCGAATCATACAGTATACAAACATACATAACCGTATGAAGTAGTAATGAAATGATCAAAATTACAGACTCCTTTTCGGATTCAATCGATTCTGAAAAATTGAAATAATCTTCAAATGAAAAAGTTTCAAAGATATTTTTACGAATTTCTTTACCCTCCACTTCATTTCTCAATTATTAAAAAAAAATAATTATACAACTTATTCAACAAACACATAATCTCACAATAGCAGATTTACTCTATATGATCCATATGATGATAGTGTGGTAGTATCAATTTAATCAAAATCCATGTCGATCAATAACATAACCATCTAGGGAATTGAAAAATAATAGAAAGTAATCAATAGTGATATACGACTATGAAAATTATGACTGAGTGATCTTTTAGATCCTCCTCAACGAACAAATGGATATTGTAGGTAGAATTATTCATTTCATTTTGGTCATTCATTGGGCTGAATTTATCAAGCCCTTTACTGAAACATATCATCTATAATCATAGCAATTAATTCACATATCTTGTTATCCTTTTAGGGGTACTGAAAATTCTTTAGAGGGGTGCAGGTTTAATAAAAATCTTTATTTAATCATCAAAATTCATTTCCTCCCCCTCCCCAATGCAATGCAATTGTGCCAACGTTTTTTCCAAATTTCAAAACAGTTACAAAAATTGTATCAAGTCAAGAATTACAGAACAATAACTGCTGAGTTTAGATATGTTATTAAATTTCAAATCGGATGGTCGGTTTTCTTGAGTAATAAGTTATGTATCTCAAGAAATAAACTACAGATTCTCAAAATTTGCAAAAATATATAGTCTGGAATATTCATTTAAACTTTTTTGGTTCCAACAACTTTTCTCTAAATTGCATTTTACTCATCATCTTTCAGACATTTTAAAAAACGAAAAATTTGATTGTAGCTATTCACAAAAGGACGCGAACCTCAAACACTAATTAATATTATGACGAGTAATTTGGCACAGATGTCAATGACAGTAGTGACAACTTTTTTTGTTCACAGTAGTACTTGTTTTAGATGATTGTGTCACGTTTTTTATATAGTTCGACACAGTTGCACCGAAACAGTGGGACAAGAGCCCATTGTTCTCCCCTCCTTTTTTCAAATCTTTACAAATAATATTTATGTGTCGTATTTGAATAACCTAAGGTGAGAGAAGGGCTAGTTAGGATATCCATAGTGCTCCCATGTGCTAATAAATTATTGACATAACCTATTCTGGTGAAAGGCAACTTTTATAACAAGTGACTCTTGGCTGATATTTGACATGTTGCCTCTGAGTTGTGACTGGCTTCTAATACCAACCAAGCACTAGCTCAATATTGAAGATTTTCAATGAGATATATTCATTTTTTGAAAATCTACACAGACTTAATGATTCTCCTGAGAGAGACAATGAGGTTGATTAGTCAATATACTAACAAAGTTCAGGATAAGGAGGGAAATCAGTAACTATCAGCCCGATTTTAACTTAAATATGTATAGTCACAAGGAAGGCTTAAAATTATAATTTTACAACAGGTACATATATCTGGAATGTTGTTAAAAAATAATTGACATTAAAAAATCAAACTAACAGCATATCACTATTTGAACAATAGACATCCTTAGATTATTTTTTTCTCGGTCTTAATGTACATTTAAAATTGCATCATTTGTAACAGGGTTACTTCATTGGAGACTGGAAACTTTTTATGTATACAATGTGCATCCTAATTAAATCTTAATGCATCTTATATATTTTATTTTTGAACTATTTAAGACAAAACGTGCTATATAAAAATAAATTAATGCTCAATTATTTTTTTTTACAACCAGAGTGTTTGATATAGAGATTTTAGATATATTGCAATTAGACCCAAATACAAGACATAAATTTTATTTGGAAGAATTGGAGACAAAATATGGTTAAACTCAATTTGAATTATTTTTTACTTATAAAATGACACAAATATAGAGGTTTCAGACTTTGTATATATTTTAATTAGAATCAAATACAACACATAAACTTTATTTAGAAACATTCGAGAGAAAAAGGGATATATGAACAGCCTAGTGATTATGTTGTCATTTATAGGTGATGTCATTTTTATAAAGCTGAATTTTTTAATGCAAATTGATTTCGGTATTCCTGGTTAAATTACATCATTTGATTATAGGGAGTTTGAAAGTAATCAGTAATTGATCAAAGTTTGTCGATTGTTTATTAATGATATTTAATTCCCTGATGAAACTAGAATAACCCAGAAATGATTGGAGAAGTCATTTTGAAAATTCCCTTTCTTCTCACCATTATATATGTAGTTAATCTTTTTGATTTTGAAAATCGATTTAAATTAAGGCAAGTGACAACCCTTTTAAATATTATAATTTTCATGATTTTTTTAAAACATTGCTAGGTCATTTAATCTCAAAAAACTAAAAATACATACGATCAATATAACAAATCCATAATTTAAAAAATTTTAGGAGAAAAATTGTAGGATATCTCAAAATATTGATATATGCATCGATTTGCTTGGTGATGAGGAAAATTGCATAGATCTCGTAGGACTACGTGTATTATATAAATTGATAGTAAACTTTAATGCCAAAGTCAGCAGACAAAATTTAAATACCAATTCCTTCCTTTTTCTCTTGTAATAATTTGAACACCTTTAAACAAACTTTGCTAAATAGAAAAATCATAGGGACGTAAGTTTGGAAAATGACCATGGAAAAATTAAAACGTGTTCAAATATTATTTTCTCTGGCCTCCGCTCCTCAATTTTGTAGTAGGACGAGAAATTATCGTCAATCAATACCATAAATCTTTTCAAAAAATGATGACACACACACTTTAATCATTTCTAATGTCTTTGTGAAGCCCTTTCTATCATGGGCTTATTTGTAGGCTTAAACGATTTTTTACTCATTTTTCTTATTTAAAAAAATGGAAATTCTCTTTGTTTGTGCTCAGGGTGTTTTATAATCGGAGCAAAGACATTAGTTTGTGGCTAAATTTGATGATCTTAAGAACAACTTGAATTTTCCTATTTAGCATAGTTTGTTCAAATTATTGCAAGAGAAAACAAACAAACGAATAGGAACTCAAATTTTGTCTACATACTGTAGGAATGAGAGACCAGTTAGAAAGAAGAGACCATCACTGGAGGAGATGTTTGCAAAAATTTTAAGCTGCCATCAAGGACAAAGGTCGACTATTTGAGTATTTCTATTCTAATCAATTAATAATTTTATTGAACGCTATTCATTTTTGTTTAAATGAAAAACTTGATATGGATTAATCAACATTTTTTTTCCTGTCCTGTGATGGCACATCCTGTGGGTGCTCACTTCCATCGAGGAAAAATGATTGTAAAGTAATTTCTCCTTAATAAACTATCAAAATCTATTGTCAAATCGGCTAGAAATGATTTTATGTAACTAAGAAAAGAATTAATTACTCTCTTTTTATTCTTAAGATCACATTAAAACACACCACTAAATGTAATAGTATATATCCTTTAATAATAAATAGTGCCTTTTCATTTTAATTGAATTTTTTTTTTTTCGATTTTTTTGCAACGGATTAAGGCCATTAATATCATTTTTTACATAAATACAATTAAATTACTTATATAAATATATATATGTAGTTCTACAACTTATAAAGAAATATATTAAACAAAATTATGAGCTGAAATATATTTGCATACATAAATGAATGTATAGTGATAATCGTTCAATAGACTTCAACTAATGGGATAATAGACATTAAATATATATATGCAAATCTATAAAATGAATATAGATTTAGATTAAAAAATAAGATTAGTGATTAATTTTATATAAATTATTACTATTATTCGTTGTTGTTGTTTTTTTGACCTTTTCAAATCATAGCAAATAAAAAGTAATCATCTAATGGCTTCAAAACCATATAAGTTTGGATTAAAAATAAATGAACAAAATGTTATTTATACCATTAGCGACCCACATTTTTTCGTCAATAGGAATAGTTATATTCTAGTGCTTCTCTAATTATGACTTATTTGTAGGATTTGTAGGCTGAAACGATTTCTTATTTAGGAAAATGGAAATTCTCTTTGTTTGAGCTCAGGGAGTTTTATAATCAGAGATGGGCAAAAGGTTGAGATAGTGCTGAGTTTAAAGAAGGAAAGAAAAGTAACAGATGGTACCACTACCTTCAAAAACATTTTTAATTTGATATTCTCTACATGCTTGAAGTGAGAACTTGCTACAATTATAGGTAGTTTAATTTCCAATTAATAAGAAATCATGCTGAAGAATGTATGTCCCTTATTTTAAGTTTTCATGTTTTTCTAACAAAAAAATATTTTTAGTGATTTGGACGAAAGAATAACATTTATTGTATTTAGTTGTGCTATGTAATCAACTTGCCTGGGTTTTTAAAAGAAATATCCTGGGTTTTTATAATTTTTAAAAAACATATTCATATTTTTCAAATGGAAAATTATTTCCAGGGAAATATATTTCATTATTTAAGCTTATAAAATACGTAAATATAATTCAATCTTGTTATTACTAACTTTACCAACTATATCAAATGCTCAAAACTACCCGTTAAAATACAATACTGTGGTTTTTTTTTTTAAAATGATACTTTTTTCTAAAGTATTTCAGTATGCATTAAATATAAAAAAGACAAATATTTCGTTTAGTTATAATACAAATGTATATTTTTTTTATTTATTTAAGCATATTGTTCAAAAAAATATTTTCTAGTCACAAGTGATTTTGATAATATCTATTGTATAAATATATAAATTTTACTTCTATTCTAATTATATAAAAAAATATTAAAAATCCAGGAATAATTATGAGAAATTTAAATTCATTCAAATATGTATATATAATGTGTGTAATGTATCCACAAAAATTCATAACGAAATAAAAGTAACATCAGACCAAAGATATATTTCTAGGATATTTCCCATACCTCTGGCTATCAACCTCTTACAATCAGTCCCTTGATTTCTACCTAATAGGACATTTTCATCCATGATATGAATTTTGTAAGTATTGATTTCGTACCTCAATCACAAAAATTAGATATTTTTTTGAACAGGCCAATATTGACGCTTTCTCTGTTGGTTTTTTTAACCTTGTGTTTGCACAAATATTGGAGAAATGACAAAATGATCTTATTTTTTAGGTTCAAGTTAGTTGAAAGATCCATATTTGGTGGTCCTCAGAAATGAATTTTCAAGCAAGGGCATTTATATAGCTACAAGATTAAAAAAATAAATATTTGCTAGCTTGTTCTATATTTTCATCTATGGTAAAGTTGCTACTCCTGATTTATTATAGAACTCCCTCCTAAGAGTCATTGAGAGGATGCAAATGTTCAAAGGTTATCTGAAAGGAGCACATTTTTCTAGATTTTAATTCAAAAGTTTGAGGATCGATCCTTGATTCATCCCAAATCTGCAAATACGTATTATTACAGTTATATAGAAATTTTTTGATATATTTTGACTATATTAATCTCAATTAATGTTAGCCCCATAATAATTGCAATAAGTTCAATATTTCTGATGATGTAGTTCCTCAAAAACGATTTTTGAAAATTAAAGATGAACTTATATTTCAAATGAGTTCTTTTCGCTTCTTAACTATGAGTTCCCAATAAATGAGGCTATTCATGATATGTAAGACTTATATCAAATTATCTCCAAAATTAGGATTTATCTACTCGATTTGAATTATTCCTCTTTATCTTACACTTTCCTCTATTTTTTTTTTTTTTTTGTAACAATACTATGAATCCAAAATTGATTAATCCCAAAATTATCAATCATTTTTGTTCCTAATGGACTTTATTAACAATGGCTTTTCAAGAAATGAAAAATATGCTATCTAAATGAAAGTTGAACTAATTATAATCATAATCTAAATTAGATGGACAAAAAAATATGTTAAAGTCAAAAAAAAAATGAAAATTCTCACAATAAATAGTTATGCCATCACTTTTCTGAGATAGAAATTTAAAAAAGGAGCAATTTGAATTTTCGTTCAATGTGCTTGTCCAGAAAATATCAGTTTGTTAAACACAACTGTGACAAGAAGAAATGAAGATAGTTTAAATAACATTCAGAATTTGGGTAATTGAAAAAGAAATATGGCAAGTTTGTTAACTTTGGCCATAGATGGATCTAATGATGTTTTAGACACTGGTCAAATGCCAATTTTCATACTTGGTTTTAGTGACTAGTTCAAAGTGTGTAAAAAAAACCCTTAAGATTCGACTGGAACGAAACATAGAATCAAATCCTTGAACAAAAACAATTTGATGTGATAGATAATATACAACTATGTAGTAGTTATACTCCAGCCATGGTAGACAATGTACAGGGTGTTCTAGTAAGAATGTTTGACTGTCTAAATAATTAGATATTCAAGCAAAAAACGTTCATTATCATTAAATTAACTATTCATTAGTTTGCTCTATGTCCCGAAATGTTTGATATGAATCATGTTATAAGTATTATTCTCAAAATCTCAAATAAGTTTGGAAATAATGAAACCAATCATAGAACTCTCAAACATTTTTGTTTGAACGTTGATTATGGTGATATTCCCTAATTTACTACAGTGAGGTGGATATTTGAATGGTAGCCACATCACTACAAACAATAATACTAAAGTTGATTTGACACAATAGTTAAACTGAAATTGTAAAAGATATTAAGGTTCATGCTAACCTAGTGACAAAAAAAGTGAAATAAAAGAGTATATCCAATTATTAAGAATGGTTCAAGCCAGTATAACCAGTTCTCCCAGATGAAATTGGAAGAATCTGATTAATTACATATTTTTTTGTGTCCAAGAAAGCAACATGAATGGAAATAATAAATACTTAGTAATGATCCAGACCATGAATCATGATCAAATTTATTAGGTATATACTTACTCGTATTTATTTAGCATATCAGGAAAATTCTCTGCAAGGACTTTAAAATAAATTCAACTATTTTATAATGTTATTATTGAGGATTTCTAGATTTGCATATTACTGATTCTTGATTACTAATATTTTGAATCTGAGGGAATTCTTTCCAATTAAGATAACAGTGGTAACAAATTTTATGATCATGTTGACAGAAGTTGCATGCATTCGAATCATCATCCAGTGGAATAAATATTTGAAGTCGTTCATAATTTTCATAAAATTTTAAAGCTGATATTCTTCTCAATTTGATTCATAAATTTTTGAAGTCCAAGCAGAGAAAAAAATGTTTTCACAGAGATTAAATAATTCATTTTCAGATTTATTGCAACTGACAGCATAAGTATAGGTATATGTCCTACTACTAGTTACTATCACATTCAGTATGTATGGTATGAAGTATTGTACCATATTTGTTTTCTGGAAGTTTGTGGTTGATATATTTATGCAAATGCAATTTTTCTTAACAGTCTGCGAATTACTTAGAAATAAAGGTAAAGAGGTGAATAATACCTTAAGTAAATCATAGAATTTAGAGTAATTAGATCATTTTCTAATAGTCTTTCACACATGACCACCTTAGTCAAAATCAGTCCATTTCTAGGTAGTCAAAGCTAAAGCACTTAACATTTAAGTATGTAAATATTACAAATGTATTATTGATCTTATTTGCTTGAAAGTTCAGCAAAAAATTCTTACAAATACGGAATTTGAAGATAAAACATTTTCATATCTTCAATGGCTAAGTATGTTTAAAAATATTAATACATTATTATACACATAATTCACTAAATTACTAACAGTCTAATTGATAACCCTGAAGTTTAATTCATGGAAGAAACAAGGGTTTACTTTTGGTCGAAACATCTGATGACGAGGATTTAATCATATTCTCGATAATTTTAAAAGAACTGATAGCTTTTGAGAGCTCTGGAGTCGTAGAACGACTTCGATATGATGTAGTTATTCGTTTTTCTTCTCTTTTTTGGACCTTTATCTCCTTTTTGATGTCAGATTCCTTCATTAAAAAAAATAACAATAGATATTATTTAATTCCGTAAATATTATGTATAATTAAATATGCTATTGCTTACTGGATACAAGGGAGGTCTCAATGTTAGAAATTTCATAGCTTTACAATCTCCACAGGATTGAACATTTCTGGATGGGTATTCCTCTTGTTCCAATAAGTATTTCTGTGTAAAAATGGAAATCAATTTTTAGATTAATATTCTAAATACTTTTTGTATATATATATATAATGGAATTTCATCTATTTTCAAAGTAATCAATAGTCTTTTTTGTTTTTGTTTTTTGTCAAATAGAAAATATTTTTTCATATTTACTGGTTATGTCTCTTTTTCGACTCAATTTAATTTACCTAACTATAATTTGATTAAAATGTACATATTGTGTATTAATAAATAGTTTTCCTTTTAAGTAATCAATTAAATTAAGTTGCCATGAACTAGAGAAATTCGTTGAATTTGATATAGTTTAACATGAATAAATGATTTTATGATTTTGATTTCTTATTGAGTCATACATTTACAGACTATCACAAGGGGATCTAATAAATGTATTGATTAATAAGAAACACATAATCATATTACGAACCTTTGAGTAGCGATTAGCTATTGAGCTGGATAATGAAGACCCATATTTTCTAGTATTAGAGGATCCTGTATATGAGCTGAAAGCAGAGGGATTATAACTTAAGTCCATATTTCAGGTCGAGCAAACTCCAAATGCCTGATGAAAAGAAGGTGATGATGAGACCACAAAGAAAGGAATTAGAAGGTTTAATTTTTTTCTTTTTTTTTAAATGTTGGGACAAAAATCTATTAGAAAAGATATTCGTAGTATTTATGAGACAGTCAATTCTCGAATATAAAAGAAAAAAAAGAGAGAGATACTTTAAATTTCAAACTCTTCATTAGCATTATGACACATATGATAGACTATATTGAACTATAATTTTATTGAATCGAACTAAACTTGAAGAATGATTCGTAATTATGGAATTGTGCCTGCTTCAAGGGGAATTAAGATATTTACCTAAATTTTTTGATGAGTCAGCAAATACTTGTTTTCAATGTTAGGAAATATTACTTAGTAGAATTATAAGTTACTTATGAGTTATGATATATTCAAAAGTAATATACTTATATTACTTATTAATTAGAAGTAAAAGTAATAAATATTACTTTGCTTTATATGTATTTTGCTTCATTAGAGTATGATTTAACTACTACTACTACTAGTATTAATCATGATGTTCCAATACCTCAAAAAGCCATTCAATTATTTTTAAAGTATTTCACGATCTGTGCCTTTATTGAAATATATAATACCTTACGATAAAACCACAATCAACATAAAAAAATAAATGATTTATAACAATTTGGGAGGGGGTGACAATTAATCTAATAAAACGAATGTATTTTATTTTCGTCAACGAATGATTCTAAATTATCGATGGATTTCCACCAACTTGGAAGAAATTTTTGAGAAATAATCTCGAACCATGGTGTCAATGTTCCTTTCGAGGATCCTTCTTTTACAAAATCTTCCAGGTCGTCATACTTAAGATATAAAATATCGGATACTTCTTCAGGATTGGGATCAATAGACACATTTCCTCTATATATCATAATATAGTCTAGCTCATTTTCACCCCAGATTTTGCATTGAGAAGGGGCGGCATAAAGGATTCGTGTGAGGAACTGTATCTTCTCTATGGGCAAAGTGTCGGGTTGAATGCCTAATTCATTAAATACTCTTCTACGTGATGCCCTTTTGGCTCCATATAATCCATCCTTCTCTCCAGGGACATCGAATAATGGATGAGAACAACACGTATTTGTCCAGAGACCTGTATATAAAAGTTATAAAAATCAATTAACATTATCAAGTATCTCAAATTCGACTATAAGAATTTGTAAACCTGGAAAAGTTATCTTTGTTTCACTCCGTTTTTGTAATAAAAGCTCATTCTTTTCATTAAAAATAAAGAGAGAGAATGCTCTGTGGAGAGGAGATTTACCCCTTGAATCAAGTTTATGGCATTCCCCCTTAGTTGCATTTCCAATTATGTGATCTTTTTCGTTCACCAAAATACAGGTTTCTTCTAAAAGTAATTTTTGAGCTGGGTTTATTGTTTTATGAAGAGCAAAGCATGATTGAAACCCCCTACGGGCCATTCTACACCAATTCTATAAATAGATACGAAAAAAAGGTTTATAAGAGTTAATACTTGTTGCATTTATAATTTATAAGTAAATACAGTAATTTATTGTTTAATAAAATATTTATAAATTATCACAGTGTTACTAAGATTAGAGATTGAGTATGAGTATCATTTATCAAGGATTTACAAAATCCTAGTTAGTTAAAAGTTAAAATAACTAGATTTGCCCATAAAAAAAGATGGTGTAATAATAATTACCAATTATTGTATAAGGATATTTTCTGAGATACATTAAGTCAAGTATACAATAATTATCATATGAATTAGTAAATTTAAAAAAAAAAGCTATCACAGTTCATTTCTGGGCATTGTTACAATTTCTTCATTAGAACTCTTATTGAGCATTCGAAAGGCAGTATGGTTTTTAATATAAATAGTTCCTTCTTCTACAACGGACAAAAAATCGTCTGGATCGAAAGAATAATTGGTAAATTTTGCATGAGATCCTTCCATTGTTGGATGGTGTCCTTCATCTTCTTTTTTCCCACTTTTGAGAGGTCCAAGATGTTTTAATCCTCTTAATCTTGTTAAATCAAAGTAGCATGATGGATCGTCACAGTGTGAGAGCTCGAGTACTACTGCCCATTCAGGAAGGAAAAGCATATGTGATAAACCTGCACCATGAATACCAACTAGGATATCTGTATTCATGATGATGTCTAATTGATGATTATAATTTGTTTTGTGTGTGAATTCAGCCAAGGTAACTTTATACATTCCTTTTAGAGAAAGAATATTCATCAATGCATCAACATTTAAAATACGACGATGTTTCGTTCGTCTTGCTAATATGGTAACCCTTATTTTCTCACCATCTGGTCTAGCTGGCAAAGGCATATTGAGTCTTTTTGGAATAAATTCAGAAAATGCTTTAAAGAGAGCAGATCCTATACAACCATCTGTAAGGGGGGAATTATAAAAGAGGCCATAGACCATACGAGGTAGCAAAGGAAATATGACATTTTTAAAGCAAATTTTTTTGCCACCAAAGGTATTGAGATTCCAAAGAGGATACTTTGTATAAGCCTTCCACACGGGCTCTAATGAACTATGATAGGGTTGATTCTCCCAAATGAGTACACGTACATCATCAGAATACATATTTCTATCTGATGCATTGACATGAAGAGAAGCATAGATGTTGAAGAAATCGCAAAAATGATGGTACATATTAACAGTCGCGTCCAATTTAATGATCATTGTAGGTGTCTCAATGGTTTCATCACACTCCAATTCTGTAACTGATGCAAAATTACGAAGTTCTGGGGCCCAAGATTGGAGAGGAGACATAAACTGGAACTGTGATTTAAGTAGAGAATAATCCAACTTGCATTGACCTCCCATCTCCCCCGGTTTTAAAACGTTCACGTCATAACGTAGCATTTGATTCTTCTTTTGGGGAATGGTTTTAAAATCAATAAAAATGTTTTTTCCTCGACAAAAAGTTAATTTGTCCGAGCACTCGAGTCGGGACTGTCCCGAGCTGCAAATGCTTTTTATAGACTTGCGAAATCCATCCACATATCCAAAGTCCGCTTGTTTAAAGAAACCTTTTGGATTGTCACAGTTGGAGTAAATAGGATTTCGAAGGCGAGGACATTTCTGGGTTTTGTAGCCCCAACACTCCTTGTCCTCCAACTGAGGTTCGTGAGTACAGTCCGGATCGGGAAATTGGTAAAGGAGAGGAGTGAGATGAGATGAGGGGATCCGGTATTTGTCTTCACAAGAATGTCCTAGGGACGATCCACAATGACAATACATGGGAAGAAGAAGAACCAGAGTCCAGGGATCCAAAAAAGAGCCCATTCTGAAATTCCACTTGCTCTTAAGAAACTCCCTTCACTTTTCAAAGTAGAAAATTACAAATATCGGAGCGCTGCGGTGCAGTGCAGTGCAGAACCGATTGCCTCACTCATCATTGCCAATGGTCTTTTTCTATACCTTTCTTCTTTTTTTTATTCTTCCTCTAGCGGCGGCGGCCTACGACGCATCCTCCTCCTCCTCCTCCGCCCGGAGAAACTTTTACTCAGCATCACCACATTCCTCATGGATTCTTTAAAGCACCAGTTACAGCATTGAGATTTGAAATGCAGTGGGATGGCTCCAATACTTCAGAAGAGGGGATCATAGAAATAGCTCAAAGGGATTCCAACATTGGAAAAGGGCCCTCCTTTCTTATTTAGAGAGGAGGCCCAGTAATAGAAATTAAGATAGGAATTAGTTCCTGACACCCAGGGTGAAAATTTGATCGCTTGACATAATTAAGTTCCTTTTTGTAATGAAAATGACGCATGAAAATATGCCATTTGCCCCTGCCGCATATGGGACACAAATAACATAATTTATAACGGAGCTTCAAGCGAGGCAGACCAAATATGTCATGAGAGGCCTTAACCGAAAACAGCAATAAAATAAATAAATCATATATAAGGTGGGAGAATCATTCTAAAGTCTCTTTGGTATTTTTTCTATCATGAGGTTGGATAAGTTTTGTAAACTTAGATCATCATGAATATCTTGGGAATGCTACTGATTGATTACTGTACATCAACGTCAATGTGTGCACTGTAGGAGAAGGGTCCATTTCAATTGATTGTAAGCATACCATTTACGTCATAATTAAAGAAGCGCTGCTGCAGCTGATCAATGATGACGGGCGCGCGCGCCATGGCGAAATGCTATAGAAAAATACTACAAAATACACAGTTCTAGGAGTGAATTGTGTCCACGTGTTGTTGGGAGTGATGGCTGATGCGGGTGGTGTGTTTCACGACGAAATAGAAATCGAGGATTTCGAATTTGATGAAGATCTAGAGATCTATCACTATCCTTGTCCCTGTGGTGATCGATTTGAGATATCCTTGGAGGATCTTCAGTCCGGTGAAGAGGTGGCCACTTGTCCGAGTTGCTCCCTCATTCTCAAGGTACTTCTTTCGTGTCATTTTTATCGGGTGGATTATTTATGTCTTAAATTCATTCTCTGTGTTTTTCAGGTCATTTATAGCCTTGAAGACTTTGCTTCTGAAGAAGAAGAGATCATCAAGGCACCTTCACAGCCCATAGCTGTTAACTAAGGGACCAAAATGGTCAAGAAAGCGGGAACCAAAAGGAAAAAGGCCGAAAAGGCCAAAACACAACTCAAAAACTCTCAAAAAACGCCTCTCTCTAAAAATAAGAAGAAAAGTTTTAAGCTTCCAAAAGGATTAAATGAGCTGGATACGCGAGTGAATGTCAAATCCCTTGTCCTTCCATCTCAACTTCAAAACGAGGATACATCTGGACCCTCCTCAAGTCGTAATCTACCTTTGAAACATTATTTAATTAAACTGAAGCACTATTCTCGCTCAACTCGACTGGATGGCCTGAAAGGCATTAAGGAAATTATTTCTAATTATCCGGAGTCCACGCTGGAAAACCTGAGTACTCTTATGTACAAAATTTGTCCTCTCTTAAGTGATACGGAGGAGAATGTTGCAAAGGAGGCCTCTCATTTGCTTCTTATTATTGTAACATCGGTAGAATCCGAGAGTTTGCGCCCCTTTTATTCCATCATTTCTGCTCATTTGTGCTGTGCACTCTCTCATATTGACCAGGATGTTCAAATGACGGGACTCAAAGTATTAGATGAGTACATTCAAAATATACCTGAGTTTATTCAATTTTCCTACAAACAATTATTGCCTGGTCTATTGAATCAAATTTCTGTTGGTAAAGAAGGAATAAGGCGTTTATCAAACAAAGTAGACTGTGGTAAGGTAACTTTGCTTCAATGGCGCACGGAAGTATTGGAGAGACTTTGTTCTTTGTTTCAAATAATTTTAAAGGAAGTTAAGTTTAAATGTGGCAATAATGCATTTGGATCTTTCAATTCTAAAACTCTCACCTTTAATGATGATAATCTCTTTATTTGTGGACATGTTGAGCCTATGTTAACGGATGAATCCATTCCTATTGATTGGTTGGATCATGATGGCCTTAACGTCGTTAAAAAGTCTTCTGAATCATTTAGTTTCCTTGAATTTTTTCAAAATCTAATGCCCCTTCTCTTTGAAACATGGAAGGAGGCTTCTTTGTTCACTGGAAAGAGAAAACAAAATATGTCAAATGAGGACCACAGCACGCTTCATCCTTCGAATGCACAAGTTTTTGTGGTTGTAATTGATATAATTCAAGTGATGATCAGCATTCTTAAAATTGAAATGGATACGGATGCATTTATGCAGTTTCAAAGGAGTTGTGAGAAAAGGATTTGCTCCTATCTTTTAAAAGGATATCCATACAGATTTGCATCAACGACCATCAAGAATAAAATTGTCGATAAATCATCCATTTCGATGAATTTAAAATTTTCATGTATTTACATTGACGTAGTGAAGGAGCCCACGGTGAAGGTCATCAATAATATATTGGACTACAGCCTTAGTGAGTACTTTTTAAAACTATGCAGAAACAAGCAGGTTGTAATTATTTCATTATACAGGTATTTGTGATGTGAGAGAAAGAGATAAGGACGATATCTACAATTGCCTTCTTGAATCACTCTCTAGCCTCATTTTTCAGAGGAACTTATTTCCCTCATGTCTAGAGAAATTTGATCATCTTCTTCAAAAAAGTCTTTTATCCAGACCTAGAGACGGACAGTTGATTCTACTCATGTCCAATCTTTCCTCATTAGATTCTTGCAGAGATAGCAGTACAACCATTAAGGAATGGATTCATAACTTACCCTTGTTACTAATTGAGGCATCGAAAGATAGAGAATCCATCATTTCGGTTATTCATAAATTGCAAAAACAAGGGAATTCTCTCCTTCTTAAAGCCTTTTCATCTCGAATGAATTTTGTAATAGGCAAGTATTTTAGTTTATGCAATATATTCACAGCTTATTTTATATTTATTTGTAGAAAAGTTGAAAGCATCTCAAACCAAAAACAAGATCAACGAAACGCTTCAAGTACTCAATATCATTTGCTATAGATTACAAAAAAAGTATCCGGCTCTTGTCGAACTAATGAAAAAATCAGACGATTTTACAAAATCCCTACATACTAATTTGAATGAGAGTATTTTTGTACGCTAATTTATATAAATTCAAAATTAGGACACATGTGCTTATTGTATGTAATTTTTGTCTAACAATATTATAGAAATAGATGACATATTTTTGGTTCCCTCGGAAAAATCTTTGTAATAATTTATCACAGTATATGCATTTGTATATACATATATATATATCTCAGGGATAAGGAATGAAGCCTTGAATTAAGAGGATTAATGGGGGAGATGGGACAGATTGCTATTCAAGCATTGTTGATTGTAGTATATCAATAGAAATCTTGGCCCTAGACCACTCTCTTGTATGGGAGTAGTAGATAGGAGTGAATGACGTCATTCTTGAGGAGGGGGAAAAAGAGGAAATTGAATCTAAGGCTAAGCTGAAACAAAGTCCTAAGAGGATAGTCCGATAGATGCAAGAATAGAAGGATAATAGCGAGTGTTTCTCCATTATTGAAGACTCATTTGGTGCATGAATCGTCATGGATGATCTCCTTCTTCTTAATTCGTGTGGTCAAGACCCTTCTTCCCTCTGTGTTCCCCAGGAGAATTCTCACGGGGAAGATGGAGAGGATGAAGACCTTATTAAGGTGGACTTGAGGCAAGAGTCCGAGAACCGGGATCCTTCCTTCGTCTTTGACATAGTCACAGCTACCCAATATGGTGTCTTTGAGCGTGTCAAGGTAAAATGCAGAGTGGCATTCAATTAAATAATGGAACATGATTTTCTCCATTCGTCTTATTAGGATTTCATTGAGAGTCAGGGATTAAGCCCCAATCTTCGAGACCCAGACAATGTGACCCTTCTTCACTGGGCTTCAATTAATGATAGACGGGAAATTGTAAATTATCTCCTCGATCAAGGAGCGGAGATCGATGCAATCGGTGGAGACTTGCGCTCAACTCCTCTTCATTGGGCTGCCCGTCAAGGACATCTTAGAATGATCGTCATTCTAGTCAAAAGAGGTGCTAGGTCAGATATTTTAGATGGAGAAGGGGCCATGGCACTTCATTTAGCTGCGCAATTGGGTCATATGTCCATTGTAGCCTATTTGCTAGCTAAGGGCGATCCTGTAGATGCTAAAGACTCTCATGGGATGACACCTCTCATGTGGAGTGTATATAGGTAATTCCATATAAATCCATCGAATATTGTACTACTTTTATATTTATTCAGATCTTATGGTGTGGACCCTACGCGTCTCTTATTGACTCTTGGGAGTGATCTCTCCCTCAGAGATGATGTGCATGGAAATACTCCTCTTCATTGGGCTCTATTGGCAAAAAATGATATTGCTGTAAATTTAATCATTTCTAAAACGGAGGACCTTCATTCTATACTCCGACTTCGTAATAAAGAGAATGAAACTCCATCTGATATATATCGTTCTTCACTTAAGTCAAGTGGGAAATCTGAGTTCCTCTCGTCCTCTGTCGCAAATAAGTTAATCCCCTTATCTCATCGTTCAGCAACAATGTCTGCTAATTGTAAAAAACTAGGAACAGTCTACGTTGCTACTGGTCCATTCATCATTTATGGAGTTATTGGAGGGATATTACAGTCCTCCTTTGACTACATTATAAAATTAATGCTCTTTCTAACCCTATATGGGTATTTTTGGCTGGGTAGACGGGTTACGATCGGACATCAAAATGAAGATCGTTTAGTTACACTTTGGCCGATCTCTATATATGTAGGAATGAAGATTTGGGTTCATTTCACATGGTTTTACTACATATTTCCCTTTCTAAATCCTATGACATCGGTCGCGTTCATGGCCATGTCTTTATTTTTATGTTTTAACTTCTATAAATCATGGAGATGTGATCCGGGCTATATAAAAAGCTCTGCTTCCGAAAAATTTGATGCTATACAAAATATAGCCGAATCTTCAGATTCAAGTGGATTCGCTCATCGAGTATTCTGTTCAACATGTCTTGTTCGTCGTCCGATCAGGTAATTATTATTGTTATTATTATTGAATATGTGAAAAATCATGCCCATTACATAAATATTAATCAATTATGCTAGTTGAATCATAATTATTTATTTGAAAAGTTTTTATTTCTATAGTATGCAATATTTAATTCATACAAAATATACTGAGCTATGTGAAAGGCAAAAGAATAAAAATAAATATTTATGCCATTGTTTATTTTAAAAACAAAGTATGAATGACATACTTGGAAATTTACTTGTAGACTCTTAGCTAATATCTTTATAAACGTATGTTTTATAGGTACTCAAGTTTTAATTGGATAAATAAATGTATATTGTTTCAGATCCAAACACTGTTCTATCTGTGATCGATGTGTCGCCAAATTCGATCATCATTGCCATTGGGTAGGCAATTGCGTTGGATTGAAGAATCATAAGCATTTCATCCTATATTTATTAACTTTAACTACTATGGTGGTATTTACACTCTACGGGGTTATCTCCTTTTACTTTGGTAGCTGTGGAGATACTCCGGATGAAGGTTTAAGCCTTGTTTCTTTTGTAAAGAACTTTATTAGATGCAACTCATGGGTATTTTTCCTGTCACTCAACATGTTTTTTCATCTTTTCTGGGTCAGTATTCTTACTTTGTGTCAGTTATATCAAATAGGACTCCTTTCCATGACCACGAATGAACGTGTTAATGCAGCACGCTATAAACATTTTGGAGAGGAAGCAGCAAAGGGAAAGTTTGAATCTCCATTCAATAAAGGAATATTGAGGAATTTTAAGGATTTCTTTTGTCAAAGTCCTCGTTCACAGGATTGGTTTCATATCTACTCACTTGATGAGAGAAACGAGGATCAAAGACCTTTACTTTCTGTATAAGAATCTTCATATGACTGTCTATTGAGTCATTGTTATTTCTCTCTTCCACTTGCCTACTGTCAAATTACTTACTTATTTGTCCTTATGACTACTTTTATGTATTGCTTTTGAATAAAGCTTACTCTTTCATTTTGTGTTTTTCTTATTAAAAAAATAAAAGTATGGCCAATTACTGGCTATAATTATGCCGCTGTTGAACTTTCTAGACTTACATATATATGATATATGTAGTTACCTTGGCTCAAGCTTAGATCAATCATTTACTTACACAAAGTTAATTAATTAGAATTTCATTTGTGTCTCCAAGACCCTATCTATTGCTATTTATTTTCTTTTTTATCTGTCTTCACATATTATTTATTTATTAATTGTCGTTGTTAATTAGTATTAGTATTATCATGGCTTAAACCACTTTTGCTTTCAGTTCTTTGATGAAACCAAAGAGAGAAATAATGATTTCCACATTTTCCTCGCAGACAAGTTGATCAATATCCAAACGTCACTTTAATATTGAATTATTTATTTATCTATTTTTAATTTCTTTTTTTAATCAAAAAGGCATAAGCAAGATATATTTTCGATAGTTGTACTATACAATGAACATGAGATAAATATTATAATTTTCAAGAACGAATGACGCTCGCTTGGATATAATATAATACATATTGAATATTATGTTATTTTATTTATTTCACAAAGGCTCTGTTTTTCATTCGAAGAAACATATTATCGTCTATTAATTAATTACTATGGAACTTTTACGAGGCGTTACTTCGTAGAAGTTAACAAATTTTCAAAAAGAGCATGTTTATTGAGTTTCATTCTTTGATTGCTATTACGTCAAGGAATGACTATTTATTTATTTATTTTAATAATAATTTAATTAAATGCAATCTAATGTATTATGTGAGTAGTAGTTGTGTTGAGAATGTCGGTGGTGAGGATTGCTCTTTTGAAGGATTTTTTACTAATATATGATAATAAAAGAATTCCATCAACTGTCCAATCATTGATGCATATTAACTCCATTTTTCAGACTATGTATTATCATTGCTCTTATATTTTTTAAATAGTTCTTTATTATTCACACAAAACATTAACTTATAAATTTTGAAGAGAGAAAACAAAAAGTAATTGTAGTGGTAATAATAATAATAATAATAATGATAAGAATAATAATAATAATTTGGACTAATGATAATGAATTATTATGACACAAAAGAAAATTATTGTTCAAGTATGTATGTATATACATATATATCAAAACGAAAAGCGTATAGTATCTTTTGGGTTTTCACTTTTTACAATTTTATTTTACAATTTATAGTTAATGATTTTAAAAAAAAAAGAACCACGGATAAGAAAACAAATTATAATAATATTGAAAAAATCACAGACCAAAAATAAGAATGAACTATTAGTATGGGAGGAAATTCAAATAAATAAATAATTAATTAATTAGGGTTTTATATATATATGTATATGTATGTATTTATGTATGTAGAAATTGAATATGATTGATATAAAACAAAATCACAAAATATCTTATCTTTTTTTGACATAATATCTCTAAACAAATATTGGTTTCGGAATGAACAACATATTTCATGTATGTATGTATGTAACTTTTGAATGGTTCTTTGGATTTTGAAAAATTAGAAAAAAAAAATTGAGACCAATTTAAGGTATGTTTTTTATTCTTTTCAATTGAGTAGCAAAGTCGAGAAACAAAAATAATATGAGTGAGGTCAACTAATATATAATTATACAATATGAATTATGAATATCTAATTTTAAATTTGTTTGTTTTTTTGTTTTGTTTTTCTAAATATGTTTAAACCAATGTTTTTTGTCTTTTTTGATTTTTTAAAAAAATGATATATTTATTTTTTCCATATTTATTGTATCACGAATGAGAAGAAAAACACTTCCTCGTTCCTTTTTGATTTTCAACGTTTTTTTTTTTTTTTTTTTTTCTTACACTGAGTCTCGTACGTCGATATTTTGATCCGCACAAAAATCCTTGGTTATGGGTATACAATTAAAATATCTACATATTTCACAATCCGTAATGGGGGAGACGTAGAAAATAAGAACTAATCCGAGGAATAAAGCCAAAGCTGTAGCAAGAGTCATCCATATTAAAAATATTTTTCTTCGTCTTGAGTAGTTCCCAAGGAAGGAAATGTAGGGAAGAAGAGCGTATGAGAGGAGGAAACCCGCTATAAAACCGAAAAGATGAGCGTAGTTGTCAATCCAGGGTAGAAGACCCGCTAAAAAGAACACTGAAGTTATTCCTACGAGTTTCAAAATCGCCATTTCTGGATATTTGAGTGTTGGCCATTCGTATATTATTTCCACTATTGACATGGCAAGAAGACCAAAGTGAGCACCTGCTGGCCCCACCTAGAATATACATATAAAAAACAATTATACATTCAGAGATAGAAACTCTTAGAGGATTGATGATTACCTCTGCTCTGTAGGGAACGAATATTGCCGAAGCTATATTTCCAACCATTCCAGATCCAATATAAATGATAGATATTCGGGTTGCACCAGCCATTTTCTCCAAGTCCCTCATGAGCCAATATTGAAGGGCAATTGTCAAAGCCAAATGTAGAATTCTAAGAGAGAGAGAAAAAAATCAATCAATTATTAACTTTGAAGAATCACATTGATAAATTAGTGAAATAAGCCAGAGGTTATCGGTAGCTATGAATTTTAATTGATCACAATAAATCTGTAAATCCACTCATATAGGTAAACTTATACCTAGAGGGAAAACTTTTATAAATAGTGAAAGGAGTGGATAGGATTGAAAAAGGTTGGAAACTCCTGATTGAAATCATTATTGGTAATTAACAAATTGAAAATCAAAAGCAGATGTATCTCATCATATGTATGGATATTCAAAGTGTCTTTCAGATCCCTAATGCTGTTTTAGATGTGATACTACCAAAATAAAAACAAAAAAGGGTTATTTTTGGCTTAAAATTGGTCATTTTAGGACGTTTTGTATCATACCCAATTTAAAGCTATTGGTCAACCATTGTGGTCTTACTATTGGTAGGATACGAAGAGCTAATCAAAAATGAAATATCTTATGTTTGATTTTTATCTTTGTGTGAATTATGAATGACTATCTCAGCTTCGATTAAAGAGGAAGAATGAAAATAAAATAATATAAAAACATTCACTTTTTTTAAAAAAGCAGTAAATAAATTGTGCCTGGTGATACGAATAGACGAACAAATTCCAAATGTCAGAGTCGACCGAAAGTCGGTCAATGTCTAAATGAAATAATTGACTTCTGCTTGGCTTGAAGGGTAATAAGAAGGGGTTGCAGACAAATAACTATCTCACCATGGTCGTTTTTACATTAAATGGGCTCTTAGAGCAAGATCAGTTGAGAACCCCCTGCTTAATACTACGTTTATTACATTTTCAAGCCATCTATGTAGTTTATTCATCTTTCTACTGTATTTTTTCATAGCGTATGTGTTAGATTTGGAACAAAAAGTTAAGTTAGAGTTACTATATAACCTTTGTATAAGTGTAGAAAAATGACCCAATGACTACCAATTTCATGTTATTATGGAAGTGAATACCATTTACATTGAAAATAATTGCAAAACCGGTTGAGAACCCTTGTTCTAGAGGGTTTAATTCAACAGCAATGTTGCAATTTATTTACAGCGGATATTACTCGGGGTTAATCACTAAAATAATTGTAATTCCTTAGAAAAAGTGACATTGTATTAAATAAGAGATATGTATGCAGTATGCATATATATTAGGGGTGTATCTCTATGTATATACAATATTGTTAATCCTGCAAGTTCAATCAGTCTCATATATTTTTTTCAATTTCTTGATCTTTTTGCTCTAGAATCTTATTAGCATTCTAATATAATTAATAAATATTTGTACAGAACTCGAATTGAACCCTGGTAAGATGTAAACTATGTCTATTTTTTTTTTTTCATTTCTTTTTATTAATAGAGGTAATAAACATTGTAAAATAAGGTCAATGACTGCGTTATAAGATTGAACCAAGTCTTTCATAAACATTGGTCATAAACCTAGTTACCAAAGTCTGCATTGTCTGTATTTTGTGCATTTTCAAGATTGCAATCTTGAATTAAGGGATATTAATTTATTCATTCTTTTGTCCTGAGGGTAATAATCTCTTCCATCTGTAAAACCCATTCCCAATTTATCAATAAAACATTTATTTTGTATCCTAATAAAATAATACAATAGGTTCTTGTGCGATTTTGACGACGTAAGATTGGGGTATCATAGGCACAGTTGACACTAGGGACGGGAGAACATGTCCCACTTATCTTGGTTACTCCCTCTCCACCGTATTTTCTGTAATCCCAATTTGTTTCGCCCAGATGTACAACATTTATGTAACTATTTACAAAAATATTTCCAGAATGATATTTCCACCCTGGTTTGGGGCTGTTGGCCAATTTCAGAAAAGTGGTCAATTCATCAACGACGACCAAGACTTTGTCCATCCCCAAAGACAAGAAAAGATCGATTACGAAAGGTTAAGTGAGTTCTTATTCACGATGTCATTATATTGATATTTTCTTACAAAAAAATCGCTGATAAAGACGAATACTTGTGGAAATATGGCTCGTGAAAATAAATGTATATCGGTTATAATTGAAATTTATGAGCTAGCTCCCCCCTTCCCACAAAAATCCTGCGGATGTTCAACTCAGTGAATATCAAGCTCAAAAATAGAAATAAGAGCAATATTGATGCTGAGTTATTTATTATGAATTAATTAAGTGTTGCTGAATGAATTCTTCAAAATTGAAAATACAATCAACTGCATAATATTTTGAACAAAAACGAGTCACATTGTACTTTAGACATACTGTACATATTGTACAATTTCTCTCAAGATTGTATTCAATATATGTTTGGAAAAGATGTTGATTGCAATTATTAGAATTCTTCCCGAAAAAGCAATCCATTAGCCATAATGAAAAAAACTCACATAAATATTGAATGTTTATGAATAACTTTGTGTTATCAAATTTGGGTTTTGATTTGAATAACAAAGAGTATTTTTGAGCTTTTATTATTATTATTATCTTTTTTTTTAAAAGGATGCAATAAAGTAATTGACAACGCTGATAAAATCTACCTGTGTGTATGTTCATTTTGAAGAAAGCTATCTAAATGAATATATACATAGAGAAGGGGAGATAACCTCTTTCAATCTTCTTTTCTTAATTTAATTGAAGTATTAATTACCTACTTTCCTAGCAGCAAAAAAATAAATTGTAAATATGGCTATGACCCCATTTTACAACATGGTTATACTATGGTATAGCCTTTAGGTAAAAGCATTGTGAGCTCATATTTTTAATTTTTCTTACTCACTCTATAGAATTCATTACTTTAATTAGAGCATTCTTACAATACAAGAGGCAAGTCATCATAATATGATAGCAAAACAAATAAAAAAACAACTCTTTCTTACCCTGCATGAAGAAATAATGGAGTCCAGGCACGATAAAACTGATCTGGAACGTCACGATGACGAAAGGGAAGCAATCCACAAACATCATCGAGGCAAGATACCTAATAGAGTATTATTAAATGTAAGAATACATGGGCTGGTTTTGTTTCTATAAGTGGTATTACTTGTGAACATAGAGCGGCCTCTTCGTGGAAGGTACCTGAGACGAATTTACAATACTCTCTAGTCGTAATTTGGCAGTGACCTCGGATCCCTATGCAACAAGGATGTCCAATGATTTCGCAAATCATGTGCTCAGCAGCATGACCACTTTGATCCAAATTTTCCAACTCTGTTTTCTTTCGACATATTGGCCATTTTGTGATGTCGTCAGGCCAAATGTATGGGGCAACAGAGGCAGGAGCTTCGCAGTATCTAGAAAGAAATAGGGAAATTTATTCTATTAGTACTATATATATAGGCTATTATATATTTATTTTTAAGGAGGAATGGGCATCTGGAAAATATGTAGGATTTAGGTTCGACAGTATATATATATATATATACATATACATATATACTGTCTGTTAGTTCTTTGCATGCCTTGTTTAATCTATTTCTCTATAAATGATGAGATGAATGCATTTTGCACTCATTATTGTTTTTTTGAAAAAAAAAAAAAAAGAGTTGCTTAATATGGAGGATTTCATTATTATTATATTTATTAAGAAAAACAATTAATTATTATCATATCCAGACGTAGGATTATAATGTATTCACATAATAGTACATAATATTTGTATGTATAAGTTGTGAGAACCTTTTATTCACATTACTTTTGTAATTGATTTTTTTTTTGGAATTTAAGGACTAGCTTTATGTATGTACTTCACGATGCTATCTTTATTGTATCTCGCAACCTTTCTTTGGAAGAGAAAGAAAGAGACAAAAGGGTCCAGGAATCAATTGTTAGTAATAAACCAGTTCTTTCCAACTATGGAATTATTCATCATTTAATAGCTGAGAAGTGTTCAATGCTGAATTTGTGTTCTACTCTTTTAAAGGAAGGGGAAGTGCAAAACTTGAGAGGTGACAAGAATTCAGTTTAAATTAGAGTGTTGGTTGGGCAACGCCAGGACTCACACTGTCACATGGCAATCACAATCTTTATTGTATCTCTCAACCTTTTTTTCCAAAAAGGAAGGGGAAAAATGACCAAAACTTTACATAGGTACTGTATATGGTAGTTAGCCCATTTTTCACAACTCTGGGACTATTTTTCATTTAATAGTGAGTAGGGAATTGTTCACAGCTATTTCGAGATCAATCAATCAACTGTTATAGAGATTGAGAGATAGAAAATTCGACAGATGATAAATGTATGGGAGTTGGTGATGTTTTAAGGATACCGTTGTGATGTGCATAGAGTGGAAATCGATAGATACTCCCTTCACTTCAGTAATTTAATTACTATATATATATATATATATATATACAATATATGAACAAAAAGCTATTAAAGAGGACGAAAGAATCAAGTAATGATGATGATAATAACAATAATAAAAATAAAAAGTAACTTTCTCTAATGAGATAAGGAACCCTTGTTTTGCGTCTTAACTTTTTTCTTTCTTCTCCTCTCTCTCCCTATTCCAATTTTAATCCTCTTCAATATTTACTCAACTTATTTTTAAAGAAATTTCTAGTTCTTTAACTGATGATGAAGAGAGGACGACTCTATGTTTAAAATAAGTTGAATTTTTTTTTCTCCTTGGGATGATGAAAGTTGTGGGTATTAGGTATTATTATTCATGAGTCCTTCGTCATGAAACCCATGGCTTTCTTTCTTAAGTTGGAAGGAAAAAAAGTCAACTCTTCCTTTTTTATGTACATTTATGTATATCCACATCCATAAAATGAATTTAAAAAGTGGAAAAAATTATCTTTCGAAAAAGCAAGGGAGATCAAAATCAGGGAGTAATTACACAAAATGTACAATTACATAGTGTACGTCATGTAAAATCTTCTTATAAATACAAAACTCATTTAAAGATAATTAAAAAGCCATTAAAAACCAAATGTATAGCCACGTATGTAGAAACTACTGAATAACGATTACTACTCTCATTAAGGTCATTAAAGTAATGAATAATAGGTCAATCAAAAATAAAAACATATACATATATCACGCCGTTATCCCACTAACACAAAAATTTACACTTTTATTTTGTCAGCTGTCATTTTTTGAGTTCTTTTGCTCCATATTAGAGTTCTACGCCTTGATTGGCTGAACTCGAATTAACGTTCGTTAAGAAATTGTTAACAAATTCCACCTTTTTTTATATGAGGAACAACTCCACCGTTGGAAAGAATTGACTCACAAACAAATAGTGATATGAAAAAAGAGCCCATTCAGAGTAGCCATGATCACTCAAAGATCGTGTTAGTGGGCAAGCTGTAGTATGTATTTGATTTTTCTTTAGCTGTCATTATTCTTTTTTTCCCTTTAATTATCATATAGAACAGATCTATTAAATAAATAAGTATTGACATATCAAATGTGTTAAAATTACCTTTATCATATTTTTTTAAATAAAAAAAATGTCATGTAATACACATTTTATGGGGAATGACTCTTTATGCCCCTTTCCAAATAATGTGCTTAAAAGGATACCTTAGGATAGAACAGCTAGGTACTAACAGTTTCTTTTTTTCTTTCCTTATTTAAAAGTCGACAGCATATCAGGTGATATAATATCAGCTCACGCTCCTCAAGAATTACACTTTTTTCCCATCATAACTAATAATTGTTTTTGGGTCATTTTAGGAAGAAGGTTAAGCAATACAATACAATAAAGACATCGTAACTCAGTGACACAGAATGAAAGAAAATAAGACAAAAATCATATTTTTCTAACACTCGGATCCTCACTTAATAATCAAAATTTCACACGATGAACGAAGTCAAATTCTTTTTCTTTTTGTGCCTTCAAGAATTTTTGAGGATTTAAATCAACATTGATTGAACAAACTATTTCTATTACAAAAATACTCAACACAAAATTGATGCAATTTCATGCCTCATATACTTTTGTCACTTTTCATTGAGTGGAAGGAATCTTTTAATTTAATTAAAATCAATATTTTGTTCATTGATTTTGATAATGTTTTGTTTTGTTTGTTAAACCGTACATACAAGTGGAAATTGTTATTAATTTTATTATGCTGACAAAAAAGAGAAAATGTGATGTAGTGTATGTATCACTATATTTTTTGTAATTATATAATTTTTAACTAAAAACATCAGTTAAAAATTATATTATTACCAAATAATTACAATAAAAACCAAAATTAGATTCCTTAAGTAGCACATTTTCTATTTATAAGCATTTCAATTTTTATTTTGCTATGCTATGTCAAATCATTATGTTAAACCACACATTTAAAATATCAAGAATTAATATAATGAAAAATCAAATGAACCATCATTATTGTTTGGTCAGATCCAACCCCAAGATTTCTTCAATGGCTTTTTATATTAAAAGGACATTTCACAGAAGATGCAATAATTTATTAATTAAAGGATTAATGAATTAGTATTGATATTTATCTTGGCTTTTTTATCTAAGAGTTAGAGCTCTGATAATGATAATACTGGTTACAAAGTATGTCTTTTATTATACATACATAAGTTTGATCCAGATAGTAATTAACATCCTTTCTAAAGTTATTTAAAGTTTGTTTTAGCACCAAAAATGAGCCCTTGGATCTATATATTTAGATATATAAAAAGCATACGACTGTTGATTTGAAGAATAAATTAAAACTGTGACGAAATGAAATAATAATAATTATTATTTGTGTCTCTACCCATACCCATGTTTGCTGCACATCGAAGACCCTTCTTTTTTTAAATTTAAATTTATTATATACAACTATGTATGACACATGAAAAAATTGTTTTTGCTTCTTCCTTTGAAACCCTCTGCGTCCTGAATCTGATACAGATAGGTTAGCAGAGCCATAAAATGTTTCTTTTTGAGGAAAGTTATAAATGTCTTTAGAAAATTTGTCAATTGAATTATGTAGCTATTTTATTTTTCTAACATAGGTATAATGAGTCGTTTTTATCGATGTTTGGATGTGCATATTGGTTGAAGTAGGAACAAGGACCTTACATATGTTATATATGTATTTATAAGATAAATGGAAAGAAAAAAAGGAGTCTTGTATTTGATACAAGTATTTGAGGTTATAATACATAAATATATAGATGGATAGGATACATATTGGTTCCTAAATGTGGGTACTAAAGGCCTTTTCTTTTTCTTTTCTTTTTTTTTGTTAGTGAAGGAATCGATCACTTATATTGAACATACGAATGATTATATCATTTTCTTTCCTTTTTTCAAGTATCCATATAGTACTATTATTATTATATAAATGATAAAAAAATATTGTTAAATTATGTGTCATATAAAAAAATATATAATTTTTTTTTCTCTCTCTCTCTCTCGTTTAGGATTTATGTATTTTTCTTCTCAGAAAATTCCAGAATTTGTTTCCTCTCTCTCTCTCCCTCTCTCTCTACCAAAAGAGTACAAATAAATACTTTCTACTAAAAAAAGTCTTATCAATTTTAATTTTATTTTAAAGATGCCCTCTTTTAGGTTGTATTATATGTAAATATAATAAGCAATCATGGAACCTTTTTTTTTTTAATGATAGACTACCAATCCAAAAATGCTGAATTTTCGCTCTAATTGTATCATTTATTCACAACTTCATTGACTCACACAACTTTTTCCTGAAATTTGTAGGGTGTTGATCCATTACATCCTTCTTCTTAACAATTAGGATATTCATTATTTAGTTGGCTGTTAGACTGTCTACTCTTAAATAAAGAATTGCAATAAGGTCCAGTACTACATGTTAGTTTTATATAAGAAAAACGGATTTTGATTAAATCTTTATTTGAGTAGAATAATAATTAATTATTATTATTTAATTAAATTTCAATTACTACTATCATATTTTTAAATTTTAGCTTTGCTTACAATGGGAACAAAACAAAACAAAATAATGCTGGAACCTTGTGAGATAGCTTACGAATTGATACATCGTACATGTTCTCTTCAATCAAAAGTTAAATACATTTAATAAATCTAAATTGATTAAGCATTGACTATTATAAAATCTATTAAGCGTTAGTCTTTAAAATTGATGATCCCATGGATCATAGAACTTGTCTGTTTTTTTAACTAGACTTGACTATATAAACCAAACTTTTTAGTACTGACACAACGCTATGTTTGAGTCAACCTTTCCTCCTCAGAGGGGCCCGAAATCAATTGGCAAGACTCTTAAATATGTGAACCAATTATAGTAGACAAAGTGAAGGCCCACAAAAAGGTTATAGAAATAATTATTGATTCTGTGGGGAGTAGAGATGAGGTTATGTATGTATTGTGAGGGATACAAATCACGCTTCTATATAACAATAAAAGACTCATAAGGGGACTTTGTATGTGCATATTAGAGATAACTGACGTCATTCATAATCTCTGTATAAGAAAATACTATAGTATAATATTATACATATATATATATATATATATATATATATGTACAAAATCTGCTATTCAATTATTATAATCGCTCACCAAAAAAGAAAATTAATTTTATCTTCAAGACAATAATGATAATAACTGCTGCTCTTCATTATTTTTATTGTTATTATTATTTGGTTCCATTTTATTGTACAATACCTATTTTTTGAGGTTTTGGCAGACTTTTCCTTCTTTTAATTATATTTTATATTGCCTTTAATTTTACTCTTTATTTGTGTCATTACTTTTGGAAGCCTGATTTCTAATTTACAATGTGTACATATAATCTTATATACCTTTAAATAAGTACTGCCACTATAAGACAGTTTGTAAGACTTTAATGAAGACAATGAGTGAGGCATAAATTAAATTAGAGCCTTCCTGTCTTGACTTATGAAAATATTATATATATCTATATATTTATGTACAACCAAACCCATAAAGATGACCTACGTATAATTATTTACTAACCATATGCAAAGATGGGAAATTTCATACAAAATTGAATTAGTTCAAGAGAATAAAAATATATGTGGATAATGGATAACCTGCACCTTAACATTCATTACCGTTTCCTCAATAAATTTAAAGTAAACGCGTCCTTATGCCTCCTCTTAAATATATTTATTTATGCCAAAGCTATGATATTTTTGTACAAATTCACTTCTCCAAAAGTTGACTCTTTATGTTTGATTGTGGCACTCAAGCCATCAATAAATACTAACTAACTACACAAACTCCATGAATCTGACTTATTACTTGAATTAACAAAATGTGAATTTTACGAAGGGAAGTCAAATATAAATATATGTATATGTACTTCAAAAGTACAAAAGAACAAATTGAGTCTCATAGACAAGGAAACGTTTAGTTACTTTGTTGTGATAGTTTTGACTTAAACAAGGGGACCATAGGGCAAATAACACGTCTTGTAATAGTGTCAGACAAATCGTCCATCTCTAATTATAGATATGTTGTCGATGCCTCTCCTTCTAAATCTACTTCAGATCAGCACTTCTTAGCTAGTGGCTCGTAGATCTCTTATATTTTACTATTGGTTGATACCAAATACGCAAAAATTACAATGGTCAGGGTTGACCAAAAGTCAGTTGATCTCTAACCCGAAATGCTTCACTTTTTCTTAGCTTGAAGATCAATAAAAATGTTTCACTGGAAAAGGACTATGGGGAAATGTGGGTCTCACTGCAATATATGTTGAGAATAGCTCATGACTCAAGCAATCTCGTATTCAAGTATCAGATGAAGGACTCCATAAATGTGACTTAATGCTTTTATTGTGAATTACCTAAAACAACTTGACACTGGTTCCTAGTGAGGTCATCAAGATCACATTAAGTAAGACTAAGATTTTCAAGAGTCGAGATCAAGTCTAGGCCAAGACTTTTAGGAATCGAGACCAAAACGATACCAAAATCGATCTCGAGAACCACATCATCACTGATATAAGTACTAAATATGTATATATATATATATATATAACTAAATTTGCAATTGACTTTTTTTTATGCATAAATAACTCGATCAATTTATATATGAACATAAATATAGGTATATAAATTTTATTTTTTTGCAAACTCTTCTTTACAGAGATATATAGATTGCTTGTATTGCTTTTATATATTATGCATGTGTTCTCTAGAGGAAATTGACAAATGATGATACGCTCATAAGTAATTTGAAAGGCATTTGCATGAGCGAAATGCCTCACATTTCTGGTTTCATCTCATCAACTGAGTATGGGAGTAAACGCATGTACTTACAATTTAAAAATAGTTCTTGAAGTTACAAAAATCAATTTTAAAATATCTTTTGTTTGAAGAATTATGATCTGGTTTTATGTCAATGGGTTCGAATTGGTCTATTTTTTTTTATTGGAGAAGAAAATGGGTATTTATAAAATCCAATTTATGCCTTAAAGAGACCCTTTATTGGTATTTTACTACATTTGCAAATATAAGTATAGGCTGTAAATCACTTACGCAGGATCCAATCCGCAGACAGGTCCGGACGATCGTCGGTTTTCGTTAGGATATTGATATTTAGAGCCCCACTCCGAGGGGCGCCACTGAAAAGATTAAAAAAGTAAATTAGAAAAGATCGTACATTCTCAATAATTAAATGCTAATAATTACCCAATTGCTCCTCGGAGTGGAGTCGGAAAATTTGGAGCACTCGGACTTTGGGCTTTGAACACAACCTGCTCGATCCTTGCGTATACAACAAGCTGTATCACGTTCTTTTAGACGCTCCTCTTGTATCTCTCGATTCAAAACTTCATCCCATCTCATGCACGGGGCATACTTAGCACCCAAGTGTATTAAATCAGTCTGAAAAATGATTAAGAAGTAAGGATAATGAATGTGTGATAGGCTATTTTGAATCGATTTGTTTATGTTTGCATCATTCTATAGATCTCATACACACGTATGTATATATTTTTTTACAGCATCCTACTCGTGGGTGAGGAATCACAAGAAGGCAACATAAAGTTAAATGAACGTAATAAACAACTTTTTTTTCTTTTTTTTTTGAAAGCAACAATATTTTTATAATAATGGATTCAATTTTTCATTGTTTTCGCTATTTTAACTAATATTATTTGAATTTTTGATTCTGCAGCTATATTTTGATTTAATTTATTAAATTCAAAACTCACTCAATTAGGAGATATTAGCGAAAGTGTAACAAAGAGTACAAAGAGGTCAATTGTCACAAGTGTTGTTTGTTATTCTTTATTATTTTATATTTATAAAGATAGTTTTTTAAGAGTTTTTCTCTACTGGTCGCAAAGAGCTGATCAAATATAATAGTTGGTTTGATATATTTTTGATTTTCATTTCTGTGAAGAACTTTCTCAACTTCGATTGAATAGGAAGAATAAAAATATTTAGTGAGTTATAAACTCACTAAATAAATTTTATTATCGAATGTACATGTAGAAATTCAAAAGTAAAGCTTTAAAGGAAATATTTTACTTCTACTTGACTTGAAGAGCAAAATGACCATGGGTGAATATGTTAAACCAGTTGAGAACCCCTGCCTTATAGTACAACATGCGCATTGGGCATGCAGGTATATTATTATTTGTATAAGTGCACGTGTACTGAATTGATGTAAATTTTTTCCTTCTATAATACTGATCAGTGATCTTGTTCATCGCGAGTTTTACATTAATGTGCAATAAATAATAAATTGAAAGTTTTAACTTGAAAGGTTCAGTGTAACTTAAATTCCTTTATTCCTTAAAAAATATTATTTAGTCTAATTTTCTTAATTTCTTGTATAAATTAGATTCTTTATACTCTTGCAACCATTCCCAACGATATTTTGCAACTACAGGAACAGTTGTAACGTTTGAGAGGTTGTATTTGAATACAACTTGTGAGAAAAGTAATGACTGGTGTAATTATCTAAGTATAGATTCAATCAACAACGAACAGATGTAATTATGTATTATTATTATTTGGGTGTGTTTAAGTTAAACAAGCACCCAGTCTTTGAACCAACAGCAAAAAATGTTGCAACTCTTCCCAGTCTTCCTTAACTACATATATCGATGATGCATTTGCTATTTTCAATATTCTTTTGATTTGATTAAGATTGGAATCTGACAGTTCACAGACAATATTATTTGATTATTAAACCCATTCCATCACTCTAATCTCTTTATATATGTATGTGCATAAAGAATATATAAAGATACGTAATATCTTTATTTGAATATAGTGCAATTTTTATGTTACATTAAAAGGATTATGTCTGAATTGCATCCGTATCATTCCCTTACAGCCAGACGTCTGAATGAAAATAAAGTTATTGCCATTTAATTTCATACAAAGAACCAAAATAAAGAAGTTATTTAAGAACTTTATGCAATTATATCAAAGTTGAAATAAATGGTCCTGTTACCCTTCTAACTCTGAAGCACCTAAATATGACTCAATATATTATCATAGTACTATAAATAAATAGACTTGACTATTTTAAGTAGAAAAAAATTTAAAAAAACAATATTCTTTATAATTTTATTTGTCAAGAACACAAAGTCAAAATTAAGGAAACTTCCTTGCACCAATACTATTGAAAAATTAATTTTTTGCAATTACATAAAATTGAAAATGTTCTATAATAAAATGTATTAAAAGGATTTTAAAATTTATCAGCTTTAAAAGTGTACAATTGAGCCATTTGTAGAGCAGTTTATGATTCGCACAATGTGATCTTTACATTATCAGAATTATTCCCAACTGTTGAACTATTCTTCATATCATCCTTGAAGAATAGTACAACATTTGATAAGGATTAGCTAACTACCCATTGATTTTGGACCCTTTTTTCTATCTATTTTGGGAGTAAAGATAGAGAAATAAAAATAACATGGGATAGGACTTTTTTTGGAGCGTGAGGAGAAGGCAGAAGGCAAAATATTGATTTATAAAAGTCTGTATTAAAATCAACTGTCTATTCTTTTACGATTTTCGATGGTAGATAATATTTATGATAGGAGAACCTTTTACATTTAAAATAGAATTAGTTCAGAGACAATATAATTTCTTAATTTTATCATGCATTTTTAACAAAAACTGGCGGAATTTTTTTATGATTTCACAACAACGATCTGACAAAAAATGAACATTACTTCAAAAAAAGAAAAAAAAAGAAAGAAAGAGCAATAGCTGGTACCAACTGTTTTTCTTCTTCTAATCACAGAATTCTTATTTTTTTTTGTAATAGTTTAATAGTTATTTAATATTAGGGAACTAATCACAGCTTAACTAAAAGTAATTCGAATTAACCAATCAACAAGAGACAAGAGTAAATTTCCTCAAAATTATAGTTCACAATGGTATCCTCAAATTATAAATAACTCCTATGTACATATGTATCTGTGTAGGCTTTCAATTTGTCTACTCTTGTGTTTTATTACTTATTGGTACCCTGAACGATGATACATTTAACTTGAGTTAAATCTTGTCAAAACCCTATTATAAAATGAAGAATGGTCCATTTTAATGGAATCTTACACACATAGATAACTCCATTGCATTTCTCAACCTTAGTCAATTAGGTAATGAAATTATCTGTGTGTGTAAGATTCCATGCGTTAAAATCAGATATATTAATCATGAGAAGTGATGTCAAATGAGGGAATAGGAACTAAAGAGCGTTTTCTCAGTATCCATCATTCTGAAGGTAGGCCATCTCGGAGAAACCATAAACAATTAAATTTTTCTATGAATGCAAACTCATGTTTCTTTAAGATGAAGATGTCAAATTGGACATTCAAACATTTATCATTTATCAAAAATCTATCTCTCATTATATCTCAGACCCTAATAAAATGTACTAAAAATATGTTATTACGTCATTGTACAAGCCAATAAATTAACTATTACTTTTGCACTCGGTGCATTTTTATTTTTAAAGCAAATTAAAGGATTTTTCCTTAAGATTTTCTTAAGAATTTGTCCATTTTATTCAATAAATATATCAATTAACTATGTATATGCCACCAACACTGCGTCACTTCAAAATATGATGCAATCTGTGACGTCAATAAAAACACACTATATATAGCTGAGAATATCAATTGAATAATACAAATATGTATCAATATTATCATAAGGTTCATTTATTTTGTTATTAGTTGTTATCACTGCCCAAGATCTACTTGTTTGAGGACTGCTATGTAATTGAGTAAATGCTAATCATGTTGTATTATTATTATGATTATGCATAGATTATAACAATAAAAAACATTACAACAAACATACATGCGCATAATTTTGTTTAAAAGCTATCCCCTTATTTTTTGTTTTATTCGGAAGAATTGCTTTTATTGCTTATTGCTTCTACAAAATTGCATCTTTATTTATCTCCTTCTCTAGGCTCCATCATTTATAGATTAATTTGCATAAATAAAAAGACATATTTCTCTACCCACAATTTCCCTTAATGGTAAAATATGATGAAATGAAATCAATAGCTTTAAGTTCATGTCTATTATGTAGACTATATCATGACCCTTTAGCATGGCAAATATTAATTTATATTTTCCTTCATGTGTGTATATACTGAGATACCTTGGATATTGAATGCACAACATATGTATAGATAATATAATGTATAATATTATGCAAATGAAATGAGTTCTTACCGCACTGGGTCCGATCCAAAAATTGGCAGGCTCCATATGATCAACAGGCTCCAATTCTAAATTAGTTACCAAAACCTGTAATTGGAATAATGTATGAAATAAATGGTTCTTAATTATAATCTATGCATATGTATACTGATAAATGATTAAATATTTCACTTCTTACCATTCCGGCCTTTTTGTGGAAATCCACCCCGATGGGTCCAATATCGTACGTGAGCATCGACACAAAGAGAACGAATATTTGCACAAAAGTAATCCAGTATGTAAAATAAGGACGATAATCCATGGAATTTCCAGCAAGTTTTCTCCTCCTACTGGACTCAGCAGCCGGACCCCGCCGTTTTGCTGCTCGTTTTCGATGAAGGAGCCGACCTAACATTCCCATTCCATGTTTTCGACGATCAGAATTGTCAAATGCTGCATCAAGGAGTCTATTCCATATACGAGAAGCTCCAACGTCGGAACTCATTCGAGGAAGATCTTGTTCCGGACGGGGAAGCTGCCAACTACATGAGGATCTATGATTATTATTGAGCAAGTTCAAGATTTATTGGTGATGAAAGGATGGTTGGGATGGGTTTGAGGAAGGTGCAGCTTACCTATAAGGATCTGTTGATACCCTCTTCCCTGACATTGCGTTAAAAACGAGAGAGTCATCCTCACATCCAGAGATGCTTGGTTTTGTAAAAAATACCTGGAAATACAAAAGAGGAGTTGGGTAATTAATTACATCTATTTCCGTCCTATGTGTGTGAGGGAGAGTACCTCTTCTGCAGGACTTTCACCATGAAGATGATGTGTGGAAGGTACACGAGGTAATGGAGGACAAACTGCAAGTCCACCCGTCTGCTCGGCTTGATAGTATGCTGCAATTCCAGTGGTAGAGGGTTGATAGCTTCGAGAAACTTCATGTTCCATGACAACATGATGATTTGGGATCTTACGTGTCATAAAGGCCTGAAAAGTACATCAATGAACATATATTAGTGTTGTAGTTGAATGATTAATGAATGAATGTAAAAATAAAACGACTCACTTTTATAAGCCACGAGAGACTTTGTCGAGTGAGTGAGCTGAAGGAATCTTTATTTCTTGGAGGTTTTGTGATTTTAAGAACCATTTTATCACCTTCCATTTCGGACGTGAGGTGATGATCATATCGAAGTCTAGAACAATCACCATACTGAAAAGATGAACAGGATCAGACCATAAGTCAATCATAAGCTTCCTTTGTATATATTTTTAAAATGAGGCTTAAACTCATTTTATGAATTATGTAAGCACATATACAATTTATAAATTGATAGGTAGAGATTATTAAGGTGTAAGGCTTAAGATCTCAAGGAGATAAGAGGACCAACTCTCCAAGCAAAAGTTGTGCCAAGGAGGGCAAAGGAAAAAGACACAAGGATTACTTACATACATACATTGTACGAGTAGGTATTACATCATTGAAAGCTATGTATGTAAGTATAATAAAAATGTACCTACATAGTTAGGTACATAATTATTGTAATCAGTGCTTGTTGCTTTTTTCCTCAAACAAATTCGAAATGCAGGGACGTGCAGATTCTATAATTAAATTATATATATTAGGAATTCACAAAATCATAATATATATATAGTTATGCTTACGACAACAGCTACTACTATTATTGTTATTATTTTGTCAGCATTTCTTTTAATATTATATATTTTATAGGTTTATTTATCTATTTAAATGCACTACATTGCATTTATAGTTTCTTCATATGTACGTACATATCAAACCGCTTGTTTGAAAGATGGTGAAGAAACAAAACTAAAGCGCGTAGGAAACTAATAGCAAAAGCAAGTACAAACATATATGTACATATATATTATGTAGAAAGCTCCCAGTAAGGAGAAAGGAAACACAGGAGCCTTTCTTTGTATGTATTATTATATATAATATTAAAGGGTAGATCCATCTTCACTCCTTCTCCTCCATGTTTTTACATAGAGAATGAACATATAGGTACATAGATGGATGTTTGTAGAATGAAGAATTGTAGTATTTGCACGAACAAATACTGAAAATCAAAAAAGTCATATAATTTGTAGGATAACCAAATAAACACCATTCTAAGTTTTATAAATATTGTTTCCACGATATTTCATTTGATTTCTGTTAAAAGGTTCATTGGGGAGCTTTTATTTATCTCTAAACTGTTCGGTAGATTCTAGGATCTTAACATTGATTTAGGATATTTTAAAATAAAATGCAAGTGCTTATATTTGTATTTATTTAAGTTACCTCTTACATACCTAAGTAGGTTGAGTGTGTGTTAAAAAGGCAGGAATGTGTAGAATGAATGTACAACTCTTATTGAATTGTTTGTATTATAATTTTTATTTTAAAAAGTAATTATTTTTGAGAGCAATTAAAGAATTTATATATTATTTTAGAAAGATTGTCAAGATAGTCTAAGAGAGCATTAGTGGCCTGATTACTGGCCTGATAAGTTTTTGTGTTCATCATCATCTTGTTTCGTTTGACTCTGCATTTTTTTTTTTTTTTTTGATGATCAATCCAGGAATGATAATGAGGAGCTGAATCAGCAGATCCTATGATTAATTGAATATCGATTTCTCTCTCTTTCTACATAAATATATATTTATATACACATACAAACATATATTATATATATGATATTTTATGCATCCATTTTCATATGGGTAAAAAAATGATGATTTATTATAGGACTAAGGGATTTGACAAGAATCTTTTTGAATAAATTTAATATGATTAGACAAAGAGAGAGAGAGAGAGAGTGGATCTTTTTTTGTTTTTAGGCCTTGATGTCAAAACCATGATGAATGAGCAAGTTACTTTGCTTCTTGTGTATGTAGGTTGATACTGCTGCACGAGTCACAACGACACTAATTACCTTTTTTGTCAAATACGAATAGTAGTCACCATACTTTTTAATGATGAGTTTGTTCATGACTCTCCATTTTTACTTAATTGCCTTTCTTAGTTTCAGTCTTTCTACATGTGGGCAATGTACAAATGTGTACATATATGTACAAAGAGTGAATACCCAAAGACATTTTTGTTTGTCCTACCTGAGAATTATAAGCGCTACTATCAAGTTGATATCCAGGATTAAGCTCATCTTTAACTCCACCGAAGCGTTTAATGGCCAATCGTCTTCTTCTATCTGTCCAAATGGACCTAGAACTTTCCTCATGACTCTCATCTACGCCAAAGAACTCGGACATTCCATCAATTATATATCTATGGAAATAAGGAGTCGTTTAAGCCTTTCTTTATGTATATAAGTAGGAATGTAGTATGATATACCTTTTGACGGTTTCATGCCAGAGTGGTGCACCTGATCCCAGGAGGAGTCCATTTGAAGAAGATGATGCATTAGATGCTGCAGATGATGAGGTTTGAGCAGAGTAGTTGTTCGATGAGGCTGAGGATGCCACAACGGCTGGAGAAGAGGAGGAATTTGGAGGGGCTCCATAGGGTCCCCCAACAACAGAGGATCCAGAGAGTCCTCCTGTAGAGGGTCGTGGAACGATGAGTCGTTGTTGTGGTTGATTTGGAACTGAGGGAAGAGGAGGTATCCCAGAAGAAGAAGAAGAGACAAGGACAGTTGTTTTGACATTCCCACCCCCTCCGGAAGAAGAAGATGAGGAAGGAGCACCACCGGGTCCAGTGGAAGGAGGACCACTGGAATGGACAATAGAGGAAGCCAGTAAGTTTCCACTTGAGGACCCCACGCATCGAGGACTACTTGGCACTGTTTTCCTAAAAAGAGGAGGGGAAACATTTGAGTAAATACTCGTACATACATAAATATTTATTCCTATGTATGTATTTACTACCCAAAAAAAATAAAAACCCATTAAATTAACTAGATTTTCTGGTGTTTATATGATAAACATTCATAGCTATGTATATGTATATGTATGGTCCTGGTTGCCTTGTTGTTTTGATCTACTTACAATACTTCTCAAATGAATACATGTTTTTCTGTAAACGGTTTTACTCACAAATATATAGTTACACAAACAAACGAACCAACTGATAAATATCTTTAAATTAAATATTCATTATTATTGCATGGTACATATAACTGCATTTTGACAAAAATATTATTTTTATTAATTTTGTAATAATGTACATGTTACTCCATTACACATTTTATCAAATGAAAGGATCTCGAAGAGTAAGTAGCCCTTGTTGCTACTTGAGAGTACAAGTACATATATACATACAAAGGTAGATACATTCCAACTTACCACTCTTTTGGATCGAATGTATCCTCCGAGTTGTTTCCAACATCATAGAGACTCTCTTTGAGCGAATCTCTTTTCATGGAAGAATCGGACTTTTGTCCTGGGAGCAATAGAGCCTTACTTCCACTGCTGCTGCCAACTCCACTGCCAATTGTTGAAGAAACATCTCCAACGACAACAACATCTGAGGGCCCTAATCGTGATCCACTCATCTCTAGAAGCTCTCCTTTTGATCCCTTTCGATCATGCGAATGATGATGATGGTGATGCAAATGAACAGGATGATTTAGCTCAGCTAATTTATTATTTTTACTCGATGCAGGCTCAGGCTTCTCCTTTCCATCAGGGGGCTCTCGAATCAAAAGACTCAGCACTTCATCAGAGCAACGAATCCCTGTAAGTCCACTGGAATGATTGGAAGGGGAAGTGGTAGAGCTCATGAGCATTTCATCTTCACTTAGTCCTAAATTGTCTAAATTTCGATCTGTAGATCGAGAGAGAACCCTAGCAGCTCCGCCACCAGAGGATGCCAGTGTTCTCAAAAGTATGGAATTGTTGTTGTTACTCGTGGCAGCGACGGAGGATCCGGAGTGATTATTGTTGGTGTTGTTATTGTTGTTGCCTGAGTTTGGAAGTGGAGGAGGAAGAGCCAAAAAGTCATCTGTGAAGGATGTCATACTCCTAGAGTCAGGATCCAAGTAATTTAGTCTTCCATAGTTATCACCGCAACTTCCTCGAGCTTTTTCAGTCCATTTTCTTCCTCGAAGTGTTGCATAAGACTGTGGAGGTCCACTCATTGAGGAGTAGCCCGACTCATCTCGACAACAAAATTCTGGATTATTTCCACTTGAACTCGTCTGACCTGAGGATGAAGAGGAGTGATGACTTCGTTTTGAGGGACGACGAAGTGTATGGTTTGCTCTGTAGGAAGAGGAGGTACTTCCATCTAGAGTTCCAAGATCACTCCCTGCTCCACCATATTTTTGAATGGTTGGAGGGATAAAGGTCTTGACAAAGTTCCCATCACAAGTCCTTACAAAGGAGTACTGATTTGATGGAGGAGGAGGGGTAAAGTGGTCGTAGATGGAGTTATGATCGTGCTCCAACAAATCACTTCTACTCCCGGAATGATGTTGTATTCGATCATATTCAGCAGCAGCCGCAGCAGCTGCCGCTGCCGCTGCTGCTTGTTGCTGTTGTTGTTGTCTGAGGATAAGGTAATCTCCAGACCTTTCGGATCTTCTCAGGGTGTGATGATAAGGAGATCCTTTGGTTTCCCCATAGAGATCGCCCCTACTGCGTCGAGGTGCACTACCAGACGGTGGAGGATGAGCGTGGTAGGCTCTACTACGTCCATAGTGTTCTCCATAGTGCTGCTGAAAATCTCGAGATGAACTTCCACTTGAGCATCGACTACTCCGTGTAGAGGTTCCATAGTAACGCTCATCACCTCCTCCCATAATAGATTTTAAGTCTGATCCTGCTTCAAGTGCGGGATTATTATTGGAAGTGGGGCCTAAATTGTTGTTGTGATTAGGGTTTCTGATGTACTGATCTGTGGAATCGTTATTGTTGTTGTTGTTATTATTATGTGTTCCACTATTGCAGTTTTTAGCGCCTCCTTCCCCTTCGCCGATATTCTCTTCTTCGTCTTCTTCCTCCTCTTCGTCCTCCTCGTCCTCTCCCTCGTCTTTATTATCTTCCTCTAAAATACGAAGATTAGTTGGAGTGCGAACTCGTGTCTTGGGGAATTCACGCCGCTCTTTGCCCTCTGGCGTATATTCACGCGGACGAGCGTATTTGTTTCGACAATATTCTCGATGATGTTGGCGATGATGGGAATGATGAGGTCCGTCTAGGTTAGTGCCGGAATGACTATTACTACTATTACTAGCGCTACTTCGTCCACCGTCAGTATGTTGTTGCTCTTGTTGTTGACTGTATGAATTTGATTGTATCGGATCAGTTTCATTCCTCACATGAAGGGTCATGCTTGGCATTCAGTAAGATGGAATCCATCATTATGGCTTCAGAATCAAGTCCGAAGGACCCATAACACAATGCCTTCGGACAAATCCCTGAAAAGAAAATGATAAGAATAAATTAATTGTTCAAAAGACATCATTAAAAAAATTAGAATAAAGTATGTATATTCAGGATCATTGCTCGTTGAATGAGCATATAGTACAAGGACTATAGTGACAACTTTCTAATTATTATTATATATGATATTGATTGCAGTAGAAGTATCCAGGATATCAGATTGTGAAAGTAAACTAAACTATAAAAAAAGACGTATCAATTACTAATTTAATATATGTATGCATTTGCATATATTCAATTAGTAATTAAAACAAATGATAACACGGTCTACAAAAATGCATTGGGTTTCCATGGCATTGCCGGGCAAGAGTAATTAACAATATCCTTGCCAGTAATCACAGATTAGTTACATTAAATCAGAATTCAATTAATATACTTAGTATGCACGTAGTTGCATACTCAAACGTGAGCTCATGCCTCATTACCAAAAATTGATTTTTTCATATGTATTCATCATTTTAAGTTAAAAAGGGTCTTAACAATAAAAAAAGGAGAGAGAAAACTCTGTGTTCTTCTTCTTTTTCTTTTTTATAGCTACGATATTTACTTAAACTGTGCTGTTTTTTTGCCAGTGTTTTTCGAAAAACCTTTTTTCGTAAATGAATTAGCAATGCACTACTCATAATCATTAATCTTTAATTAGCTCTTTATTAAGTTTCTCTAATGACATTTTTACTTACATGTTTAGGTATATCTCTTGCAACAAATATCAATTGAGGTTGGTAAGAATAATTTTCCTCCTCCTTTTTTTTATCTCATTCTTTCTCTCCCCCATCAAAACTCCATTTACTTAATGGACGTTTTAAAGCTAATGATCTCTTTAATAATAAATAACTACATACGTATTCAAGTATATATATATATATATATGTAGGTACATATACATATACCAACAAACGAGCCTTTATGACCCAGGATTGTTAATCTGATTTACTCATGGAAAATACTGAAGAAAAATAATAAATTTACAGATTTCCATATGCATTTTTGCATATCTTTTTATATGCATTTTATTTGGTTTGAAATGTGTGCAAAATGTACATGAGAGAGAAAAGAGACAAGAAACTCTTTATTTGCGTACAACTTTTTTTTTTGCATCTGACATTTATGTATGTACGTATAATGTATAAATTAGCGTCAGCATTTTGACGGTTTTTTTTTATTTTTATATAATATTATTTCTTTTGCTTTCTTTTCCCTCTCCTTTCACTTTCGCAACTAAATACATAGCTCGGATCAACATCCCTCCTATCTAAGCTACCCACTAATATGTAAAGGAATTGTGTTGTAGGGGCTTGAAAGAGATGTCCTAAAAATTCAGAAGAAAAAAAAATACTATTCTCATTAGCTACCAATTAAAAAATAGAAAGCAAGTTTTTTTTTGTTGATATTTTTTTGGTAATTTGTATGTATTTTTCAAGTGTCTATGAATGAATGAAGATAGAAAGAAAATTTAAATAGATCTACTTTTATTGTTTCTACTTTACGACTCCCCCCCCCCCCCAATATTCGCATATTTTTTTTTTTTTTCATTGTTGGTTTATTATGAATGAAGTTGAATGTTTTATGATTCAGTGTGAGTCAAGTACATGCGTTGTTCATATCTATGTGTTTACGTTGAATAATTTATTTACTTGTTTATAATTTTTATGCTAGTTTCATGGATTGTCGTAAAAAGTTTATCTATCTTCTTTTTTTTAGAGGTTACGACTTTCTTTTTCTCTATCTTTTTATACTACTTTTTTCCCTCTTCTTAAAGCAAGAAAACTTCCATGAGTTTGTGTTAATCCATTGTGAATACAAATAAAAATAATTTTTTCCTACAAAAAACAGATGTTGTTCAAATCATTGAGGTAGAACAAATGGTTAGTGAAGGGTCTAGGTATTTAAAAGTATGGTTTATGCTCTCTTAAAAATGATACAACTATAATTAGGGTTTAATTTCTTGTTTTTTGTTTTGTTTTATAATAATAATAATAATAATAATCTAAACTAATACATATAATTACTTGTATTGTTATGTTTTTTATAAGCAGTCATTGACCCTTTTCTAGAATTACAAAAAAAAGTAATCATAATATTTTATTACAATGTTATATTTTATGAAGACACTCATCAAGTCAGTGGCTTTTTCTAAGTAAGTATGAAAGGCACTGCACATATTCATCTATACTTTTTTAACATTAATTGGCTATAAACTCCCAAGAGTCTTTGGTATATCAGTCAATGCATAACTTTTATTGTATGTATACTTAAAGAAACTAATAGGCCACATTATTTATCGTCTTTGAATATGTACTCCGCATAATCAGGAGCACAGGTATAAATATATAAGACTCTTAAGATAGGTTCCTCAATAAGTTACCTTCAACTATGTAGGGTCAAATAAAATTACCTCAAGTTCCTATAGATTTCTCAAAATTGTCTATTTTGTGTGTGCTGTGCACAAAACCTTTTATTCCGAGGGCAAGACGAAATCAGTTCTTTGTGGAGTCTACACCAAATCTTTGAGGGATCGAAATCAATAAAAATAAAAAATAAAATCGTGATTTTTTGTTGTTGTTCTTTGTTTGTGTCTTTTTTTTAAAAAAAATCTTGTTGCATTGGATGAGATCAAAATATCGGATCTCGAGAGTATGCAAATCACTCATGTAAAGGAAGAAAACATATAAAGTCTGCGAATCCCTCCTTAAATACTAATCAATGATTTCAAAACGTTTTTGCTCATCTTTTAAAAGAAGGGCTTTTTTATTTAAACATAAGACATGATATTTCTTTATACATATATAAAGGCTTTTTCAATAGGGATGACACATTTTTATTTCATTAGGGACGGCGAACTACGTCAAATTTTGGTTTTGATTTGTTTACACTTCTACTCATAAATAGCTTATAAATCATCATGAAGCAGTACAACCTTGAGCAGCCTTTGCAAATTATCCAAAACTATTACCAAAAATAAAGTTCCGTCGTGGCAACTTTAAGAAAAAAATCATCTTCAGTGACAGAGCTCATTTATGACCCAATGGGTTTGTTAAATATGCGTTATTGGTCAGGAAAAAACACACATGTGCTTCATGAGACACCATTGCACCTGTTTGTTGTGGATTTCATGCCGGTGGTGTAATTGGGCCATACTTTTTTGTTGATGATAATAATTATCACATTATTGTGAATGGAAATCGATGTCGAGCCATGATAACAAATTATTTTGGCATCAATTGGATGGTACGGACTTATATAACATGTGGTTTCAACAAGACGGGTGCTACTTGTCACACAGCAAACAATACAATCGATTTATTGAAGATCAAATTTGATGAACGTGTTATTTCCAGAAATTAACCAGTCAATTGGCCGCCATTGAACTATTTTCTATAGGGCTACTATTTAATTTATTCATTTCCTTTCCTTTTATAGAAGTACCCACAAGTACAATATCTGCTTTTTCGCACCCCTGTGATAGGATTAAAAATATCTGCATTTGTCTTTTATTAAATGAAAAATAGATATTTGAAAACCTTTGTGTCCATGTTTCATTTATTTACGTATATTAGACTGTGGCAACTATATCCCTTGAGGTTCTATATATTTATATTAATTAATTAATTATTAGTAATGTGTATTTTTCTAAAATGCAGGCATAAAATTTTATTACTTCATAACACTCTTCTTGCTGCTGTTTTGTTTTTTTCTATAACTTTATTAACTTACACATTATAAATGTATATATATATATATATATATATATATATATATGTACTCACATAAGTAGACTATTATTCTCCCCTCCCCCCCCCCTTACCACCATAATTAAGCTGGACAAAACATCCCCAGTAGTTTAGTGAAGGCTATTTATTATAATTTTGTAATAACAGTCTTGTATGTGATATAAAAAGTACGTTTGAAGGAAATACATACATAAAAACACAAATTGCATACAAATAATGTACCCATTGATTAATAGATACATTTTATTTGAAGGTCCTTGTTCAACCATTTTAAATATCTTATAAAGTATTGCATGTGTATTTATGTAAATAAACCATTTTTTTAAAGGAATTATGATGATTGACGTTGATAAATGATGATATCATCCTTTCATTATCTATTACTTATTTTTTGGTTTGGATGATGATTTGTCATTGCATTCTTTTATTTTTTTTTTTCAAAGTTTACAAGATGTGATGTACAAACATGGAGCCTTTATATACAACGTCAGAAACATGGGGGAGAGACAGGGAGATGGGGGGGGGGGGGGGGGAGTCATTCATCAAAAGGTCATATGGCAAGTAATAAAGTTTTTGACATATATATAAAAAAAGTCATCAAAACTGTGGTTTAAAAAAAAACCCTTGAAATCCTTGTCATAGCCCTGATCATTGGTCCTTAAAAGACAACATCGTTCAAAAAGGGAAAACTCCAAAAAACCATGATTTGAGGGACAGAGATCAAAAATACTCTCATCAAACCATATACCATATTTTATAAATTATAAACAAAAACAAAGAAAAATTCATTTTTATATAAATATTTCTATCTTCTTTTTACTTTTCATAAAAAACAGGGTAAATACAAAATGTAGCTTTGTTATTATATTCAATTTCAAAAAACAATACAAAAAAAGATGAAAAAAAGCACTAGACATACATATAATAAAACAAAAATACATTTATATACTTTATTTTAAACTCCTTGCTGACTAATTTGATGTATTACGTAGTCCTACCTTTTGCCTTTTAATGTGATGATGAATACATTTCTTCATTATAATTTATTGGTATATTTTATGGATTAATAATCCTAATTATTGGAACTAGCGCAAAAATAGGTTGTTAATCTAAAAATATCTGTAATAAAAATTAAAGAGCATAATCCGTAAAGTAAAGATCTGTAGGGCACTCCATTTTAAGGGAGGGGGGATATAACTTTTGTAACTTTTGTTTTGCATAAAAAAGAATCTACTATCTCAATGAGCGTAAGAACCACATCTGAGATGACAATGGGTTTAATGTTAGGTGTAGCATTGATGAACAACATATCAACTAATATGCATACGAGTTTTATATGAGAGAAGGACAATGAAAAGGCTGCTAGTATTTTGTATCTCTTTCCCATAGGAGCTTTTATTTAATCTATTTGAGCACATCGTTTCAAAAGCAAATCAAGGATTAACTATTCTCCATAAAATGTATGTCTTGGGGCATCTTTTCTTTACAAAGGATATATAATTTAGACATTTTATACTCATTTGATTTCTGAAAACCTATCTATCTAATCGATGTGTTGTCAAAGAGAATTAAAAAGGAATGATGACAGCTTTAGAAACAAATACAGAATTAGAAATGGAATTTTTATAGAGCGTGAGGAAAAGGTGGGAGTAAGACTTAGGGATCTATTGACTAAAAACTTCGTTAACATAAGCTACCTTATTTATAATTAAGAGAGAAGAACAGTTATTGCTCTTAAGAGAATATCCTTAACTACACTAAAGCATAGAGAAAATATTAAAATGCCAATAATTATTAATTATATATATTTAAATATAAATTATAACTTTATTATGCATTTATAACAAAATTGACAACAAGCAATGTGATACGTCTTTCATTCTTCTTTTAACAGAAGAATATTTCCTCTAGAACGATCTAACAAAGAGTAAGCATATTTAATTGCAAAAAGAACGATATTGTACGAATTGCTTTAGTTTTTGTGTTCATGAAACAATATTTTTTACCGAAACAAGTCCGATATATATATATATATATATATATATACAGCTTACCAACCGACAAACATATTAAAGTAATCGCCACTCGCCGAGAAAGGGCTCTTTTTCACATCACCGTTTATAGGTAATTCACATGAATTACCAAATTGGGCAGTAAAATATGAACATAGATGAACTTATGTGTATTTACCTTTATTATTAGCTATACTTAAGCGTGTTTCTTTTTCTAGCTCAGACGTGATCAAAAAAAGGTGTATATATTAGTCATGATATATCACGAACTTGAGGAGAAAGCCTTTTGTTTAATATATGTATACATATTTTACATTCATACCTAAATATAGATATATATGTATACCTATAATAATAATATATGTAGCTACATTGGTTAATTTAAAAAAAAAATAAAAAAAAACCAATTATAATTTTAAAGAAAAGGGCTGTCAAAGATTGTTTGACAATTTTTATATTAAAAAAAAAAAGAGTTTTTTATATTATGTAGAAATTTAATTTTATTCTTCTATGTAATCCCCTATTTTCTTTTATATTTATATATAAAGAAATATTTTCACAGTTCATTTTTGTTTTTTTTTTGCTTTCACATTCCTACTGAAGTATAAACCTGAGGGTTTTTTATACTAGTGTAGTGTATGTAGGTTTAGTAACTTTTACTGCAGTAGTAAGGCCTTGTTCCCCTTTTTCCTCTCCTCCTTTTCTCCTTTTTTTCCTCTCTTTCCTTCTCTTCTTCCCTCCCTCCCTTCCTCCCTCTACAATTTCTTATTCATAACTTGAACAAAGAGTGTATGTACATACATCCATTCTTTCCACTTAAACAATAATCATAAAAAAAAGAACAAAAAAAATATGAAACTTTATTATGAGCATACATTTGACTTTGATTTGTTATAGAGAAAAAAAATGCTTCCGTTTTCCCTAGATATTATATATACACACATATATAGAGTATAATCAGTTCAATGTAGATATTTATTTATTCTTTAAATTCAATTACACTTGTTTTTGCTATGTTTACTTTTTAATTAAAGAAGGGTTTTTTTTCCTCCTTTTATATAAATAAACAAAAACAAAATAAAATTATTATCAATTGGTCTAAAAAAATGGATATGCACGTAAGGGAAGGAAAATTCTCAAGGATACAAAGTAAATATAAGTTCAGGCTATGGAAAAACCTTTAAACATAATTTAACAAATCCAAACATTGCTTTTGATGTTGATTGAAATAATTGTGGATCTTACATCACTTCTCAAATAACCTTGATTTAAAAAAAAAATCAAAACATGCTTAAATACATAGTAAGTATATACAATCACTGCATGGAAAAGGCTTTTGTAGAAGTTTGAAGGATATTTTAGTTCATTGTCATTTACTATAAAAGATTTGCTATATCTACTATTTTGTATAGTAGTACATACTTGTACTATAAGTAGATGGTACAAATTTCAATCAAAAAGTGAGATGAATTATTTAAAATACAGAATTGAAGATATACAGCTGTGAAAATTTGTAATTTTCATAAGTAAATGTTTATATTATTACACTCTTATATACCTATTGAAATTATATAAAATGTTCAATAGTTCTATAAAGAGTGTAATACTATGATGAAAATTACAAACTTATAGGACGGTGCATTATTATAAATTATAAGTGATCAAAGTGTTCCTTAATCGCTCGTTTAATAAGTAATAAATGAGACATATTAATTTGATACAAATGAAATGATGGCATCAATGTTAAATTTGTAGTAAAACGCTATGACAAGCACAAATTAATTAATTTATACAAGTCACAAGTGGTACAAATTTATAACACAACATATACGTATGAATCAAAAATCAATTATATTAGTATATACTTTTAATACAGGCAATGCATATAAATTGTCCATACGAAAATAGAAGAAGGCAGTGCTTGATAAATCTTTTCTTTAAAAAAAAGAGTTCAATCAATGGAACGTTTCTCCGGAAATGAAGAAAAAGCTTAGATAGAACATACAAAAATCGTTTTTCTAAGAAAATAAGAGCTGAAAATAAATAATTTCTTCTTCTACGATAGATGAAAAAGCATAATGAAACAACTTAATGTTAGACATTGAGCAAGGCTTCAAGAAGAAGAAAAAGAACAACAACAAAAATAAGAAAAAGAACTTTTTCCCTTCTGCTAAGAACATTTTTCCTTCTACAGCAAAAAAAATATATATAAGAAAATCATTAAGGAATGTCTAAACATTATTGAAAATTGAGTGAAAAGAAACTACAAAAAGGAATAAAAAAAAAGGAAAGAAATATCGATAGGCATTGTATTTATTTATTTTTCAAAGGTATCTTGAGGGTGAATTTTATTGGTGCAGGGGGCAAAGAAGTTATTTTATCCATACAGAAACGATTTGGTTGAAAACACTTTTATTTGGGTTGTTTTTTATCAGTTTAATCTTAGCATCCGACCCATGTACCTAGAGAGAACAAAATGCTATTTTTTTTTACAAAGTGAAAGGGATTTTATGTGTGTGTAAAAATGGTTTCCATATCAGTTTGTACTTTATACATACATCAACCAAAGACCAATCATTATTATCAAAGTTAAAATACGAAACTTTTGCTACTATATCAAAAGTCCAAAAAAATCTAGAACAAATCAAAGACAGTGAAGGCATTTCCAATTTATTTTCCCAATTTTTTTTTTTGACTTTATATGTATACATTAAGATATCCAGGAGTGTTGGCTATATAAATCATCATTTGATCTAAGAGAGGGCTTTATTATTAAACTTTAATATAACCTGTAAACAGAAACTATGTATCTGTAATTTTTCTCTCTAACTGCGACGATGTGACCTTTAAGTACAACTTGCAGAAGTTCCAAAGGATTAATCAGGATATAAATAATTTATGGAAATAAAAGCTTTGCTGGTGAATTGTACAAATGTAAACTAGACTCATTTTAATACAAATCATTTAAACTTCCTTTAATGCTGACAGGTCACATGTATATGTACCTACAAACATACATATACAAACTATATATTTGCATGGGTTATAGTTTTATATATTATACATATATAATATGTATTTAGGAAAGGTTGAATCACAATGGACAGGAAATACTTTTGGATCATTCACACATTGATTATTTTTTTGCTTCATTTTTTTAAAGGTGTTGAGTAGAAAGCACCTTAAATAGAGTGTGTTTTTTTTAAAACAAAAAAAATAAATAAATAAAGAAGTGAAAAGTCTCAATTTAGAAAATAACTAATTATAGATACCTATATATATATAATTATATAGGTATAGATGGATAGACAAGTAATACGACCTTCGTGAACAACTTTTATTTTGTTAAACTTTCTCACTCCCACAAGGGTCCTTAACAATTATGACTTTTAATTACTGATGGCTTTCTAATTTGTTTGTTATGTATGTAGTATGTCTCTATAAAAACCGTCCACATACTTTACAAACAAAATATTTATTAATATTTTGCTTGTTTTTTAAAGGACTCTTTTGGCTTGATCCCTTGTTTAAAAAACAAACAAACTCATCTTATCATATAAATATATTTCTTTTTTCTCTTATATATGCATATATATGTATATATATATATATATATATATATATATATATATACTACTTTAAAAAAAAAAATTGTTTACATTAGAGTACATAGAGTTTTTTGGAAGCTCAAATATGTATAATATTTACAAGGTTTTATATAAGTATATACATATACATACACATTGCTTGTTCAAGTACAACATTATATGAGCAATAAATGGCATTTCCTCCCCCCCCCCCCCTTCATCACCTATTTACTACCATATTATATGTGTAAGCCTTGGATTAAATTACATTCAACAACAAAAAAACCAACAAAACATCACTTTATTTTTTACTCAACTTATTGTTGTAGCATATTTTTGAGCTCCAACATCAAAGAAAATAAATGTCTTCTCAACAACTTTGTTACTTGTGCCCTCAGATAGCATGAGGCCATTTTTTATGGACTTCCACCTAGAAAGGTAGGGGAGTTGAATAGAATCTGTTGTGCTCCCTCCCTCATTTTAAGAAGGTTATTTTTTTCAATTTGTTCAATAATATTTTTGTACACCTTCACGTTGTGCTTCTCAGCCCCTATTGAGAGGTTCACTCCACACTTTAAAAACACTGTAGCATATGCATCTAGACTGCAGTCATAGTTTTCATTAGAACTTGCATAAAGTTACCTTTTATTAAAACCATTATGATATTGTGTTATAGCAAAAAAAGAATTAATATATCTTTTTATGTAATAAATACGATTGATGTATTTGAATAGCCACCAAAAATGTGTTCTACTTGTTTTTCCTTCCCCCCCCCCCCCAAAAAAAAAAGAAATAAATAATCAATATGGGCTTAATGTTGTTTTTTTTTTTAGTATAATGTAAATATAATTCATTTTGTAGTTAGCACACACGCAAAAAATTGCTTTCTTTTTTGAAAAAAAAACAAAAACTTGAAAAGTTTTTTTAAAGCTATAATTCATTTTCCTTATATATTTTTTATACATAATATTTTTTTACCAACTGCAGTTGTTTTTCCTTATTTATTCACATTAATTAAGCCACACAGGTATGCATAAAGTCATATTTAAAACAATTACAAATAGACTCATTATAAGAACCATTGAATAACATTAACAAAACGAAAGGAAAAGCAGAATCAAATGACGTCATATCTTTTGCAAAATTCAACAGTTATTGATGTACATTATGCATTAAATTAAGATTTATTTACCTATGAAGAATAATATTTTTCATTGTTGATGTTGGTACAAAAGTACATGGAAACCTACTAATATTTTTTTATAACTTAATCATTAAAAGAAATTGATTATCGAGTAATGCACACTTGACACTCTCTTTCTACAAAGAACACCTTTTTTTGGTAAGTATATCTTTATATTATATAGGTCAATCTACCCAAGTATGCATGTATGTATATATTTTTTTATTATTCGAAACTTTGTTTACATTACATGTGTGTGTTTAATTTTTTTTCTAGTTCTCTTTATTGCTTTTACTTCTACCAAAAGTTTTTTTTTTTTTGTCATCAAACTTTAAGAACATTACACTAAGTGGTATATACGAAACATACATACTTACATATGTATGTATGTATGTAAGTTCAAAAGTGCAATTTGCTTTCTACAAATATATTTCTCTATAATAATAATAATAATAATATAATCAATCCCCCAACAACCAACATAACATGTAAAAAGACTTTTTTTATTTTGCAAAAAAAAAAAAAAAAAAAAGTAAAATCTAAATGAATATTTCTTTTCTTCGTTTTCTTCTTACTTTTTTTCTGCATTTAGATTAGGTATTTGCAATGCAGTTGTTTTGCATCGCAATTTAAATTTAATTTTTTACTAGATATTCGGCAAGACCAAGTGGTTTAATAAGAAGAAGAAGAATAAAAAAATCTATGTGCATATTTTGATTTTCAAAAAAGTGTCCTTAGATCTCAATCATGTCATTTTTAAGGATGCATAGGAGCATAGGTTACTTTGAAATGACCTTATGTCTTTGTTTGAACTTTCAAACACCCTTTTCATTCATGGCTTCCATAATTAAAGTCAGAGAAAGGTAAAAGTAGAATTAATTTGTGGAGTTTTTTGATACAGAGTGTCCATTTTTGTTTGAAATCATAATTTAGGGATCCCTAGAAAGTTTTCTTGGCATTGTCAATTCTTCAAAAAAAGCTAATCCATTTTCCAAGAAACATGGCTCTATATAACATTACCTACGCTCATCTATAAGAAGATATATACTTACAAACTAAGATATATTCTCTTATATCAAGTATGAAGTTTCATATTTCAACAATGATATAAATTTAGGCCCTGGTAAGTAAAATAAAAGGCCCATTTATCTATGAGCTATTATATTTTCTCCATAATAAAATTCTGCGGTTATTATATTTGCATAATTGATTTATTGTGTGGATTTTTTTATGGTTAAAAAGTGAAAACAGATGTAAAAAAACAAACAAAACAAAAACCAGGGAAATAATTCAAAAAAATTTCACTTTCATTATGGACAATGAAAATGAATCTCAATCTAGTTTGGTAATATGTAACATAACATGTATTACTCACTCATAATCTTCTGTATGCCTAATTAAAGCCCACTCTTCAATTGAAAAAGGGCATTTAATTTTAAGTTTTCAACAGTATATGTGAATTGTTTCATAGCCCGTGATATTGATACAAATTAATTACATTTATTAAACTACAATAGTATAAAGGGTCAATCTTTGAGGATTGAAACTCACTCTATATCAAAGTAGCAACTTTTCAGAATTAGGATATCTCATTATATTCCACGTCATAATTTGATTAGACTTCAGGTACAAATCTCAATCATTGTGTGAGGTGATACATTTGATTTCTTTTCTCATTAAAGAGTTCTAGAATTAATGAATATTTGGCTCTAATAACCTATTTTCAACCTTCTGTAACGAGTGTATATTACTTCAATATTATGAATATTCACAACTTTCTAAGACTAACGAAAAATTTATAATGATATCAAGGTACTTTTTATCAAAGTTCTGGTTTTGTCTCCCGACTCTGGGCATGCCATTTAATAAACATTACATTTGTTGTCTCGTTTTGAACATAAAATGAGATAAGTTATATTTTGACATTTAGAATAGCCTTTAACATATTTATATAGTTATGTAGCTTGTTTCAAAACAAATTCATTGAGAATTCAATTGAATGAGGTATTAAAAGTATATACATACAATTTTATAAATGTTGAACTATATATTTTGAGCTATTTATATGAGGAAATCTATTTTTTAAACAAAAGAAGGGAAGCAGTGCCTTAACGAAGAATATAAATATATATTTTGTTTTGTTTTTTCCCCTAAATAAACAGTAACTGACTTCAGAATTTCAAAGTTTTATTTTTTTCTTTATATTTGACTATTTCTCTCTTTTACTGTTTTATTTTTTTAACTTTTTTTAAGAGGGACTTACTTCTCTTTATCACTAATCTGATTAACTTGGATATATCTAAAAATTTATTATAAAAAGATTAAGAAATGGTTTTTTATGTTTTTATTTTTTTCCTATTTTCAGTTCAGTTTCTAATAGTCTTCTAGTTTTGTTTTTTTTCACAATAGCTTTTTTGTATTTATAGTTAGTTAAAAGCGTTTTCATTCCAATCTTTTATATTAATTTTTTTGCGTATTTATAAATCCAGTGCACCAGAAAGAGGGGAGAATTCCCTCCCTCCTCCCCCCCCCCCCCAATTTTTCAAGTGAGGGTAAAATTCTCCTTTTATATATACATACATATATATTGCAGAATGGGCTTTCTAAACAACTTTTTCTAAACAACCATTTATCTTTTTATTATATAAGTGTATAACAGATAACATTGTTTGAGTCCATAATTTTTCATATTTAGTTTTTAAAAGCGAAATATAAAAATGGACATTCACAGTGTTCTTACCTAGTTGAACCGAGGCATGTCATATAACAATTGTCAGTCTCTCTCCACTAAAACTCCTTTGATAAATAAATTGAAATATGTAGAAGGGTAATGAAGATCCTTAAATTTGGACTCAATGCTTATATATATATATATATATTTATATACCAATCACACTCACTACTACACAATTTTTTTTATTCAAATTTTAGGAATCCTTTTGGCACTAGATCTCGTTTCAACTTCATTTTTCTCTTTATTTGACTGTATTTTTTCTCTCTTGCAAATGCTGTTAAATGTCACGTCTTTGTTCTAAAAATGACACCATGTTTGATTATAGAGAATATGTAGATGAATACAAATAAACTTCACTTTAAGGAAACAAAAGTTTAGTTGAGGGGAAGGGGGGTCACTCCACTTTAGTATACTTTGAGGCTTTTTTTAAATAAAAAAAAATAAGATTTTTAGCACAATCACTCACAAAAAAAAAAAGAAATTAAAAATTTTGAGTTATCCCTTGTCTTTCCTCTCTTTCTCTTCGTTGTTACTTTTTTCCCCTATTCACAAATTTTGATAACAAATTATTTTTTTCCTCAACTAAAAAAAGGACTGAAAAAAAAATAATAATAACAAGTTAGAAGGGGAAAATTCAACTGACTTTCCTTCCCTACTTCTCATTAAAATGACGCGGGCCGGAGTTAGAAAGCATCTTATCCCAATATACATTTCATTGCCCTCCTTTTTGTATTTGTGGCCTATTCAGCCTAAAGAAAAAAGAAGGGAAATCGACCAATTTTTTCCCTTTTTTTTTTCTTTTACTTTAATTGTAGTGATAGTTGAGTTAAAAAAAACAGGGAGAATTGTTCAAAGTTAAGATTGTTTATGTCTAAGGAATAAACCCTTTTTTATCGATATACATACAAAATTAGAATATAGAAAATATCTTTTAAGCATTGTAAAAAAATTATGAAAAGATAGTTATTTTCTTTGTATGTTGTTGTAGCAAGTTTGAGTTTTGACTATCCCTTATTTTTGGTTTAAATGTATGTATACTAAAAAAAGGAAATCATTTAAAGGCCTTAAGTTGCCTGCCTTGGTTCTTACAGCCCAAAGAGTTGAAGAAGATTTTCTATCTAGCCCCTTCTTCTTCTTCCCTCTCTCTCTCCTTTTCTTCTCCTGCTGCTTTCTGTTCTATATTAATATGGAAGAGCAGAAGACTATGTTCAAGATTACATATAGAAAGGGAGAGGAGGAAACTCAGCAGGATATTTTTTTGCATATTCAACCTTTGTCCTTCATTTCATTATAGTACATATATTAATTGTATATGATTGTTTTGAAAAGTACACAAAAGAAGAAGACATCTTCTCCGGTTGTCAGAATATCAAAACATTCACACAATTGAAGGATCACATATTCTACATTGTACTCACTTTAGTAGTTATTATATTTGATCAGTCCGAGTTTTTACCTAAGAACATTTTGTTTTCTTTTAAATACTTTAAGTCAGTGATGGTGTCCTATCTAATTTGAAATTAACTAACTGGTTTTTGACTACAAAGAAAAAATTAACTGTCTTCATAGTCTACTTTTTAGAGTAAAATTGACGTCTCCAATAATAATAATATCACATTTAGTCGAAACTATCTTGCAGTCTATTTTGTAGAAAAATAATCGGTCAGGATCAGCTAGTTGGAAACCACTGCTTTAAGTAATAAAAATTCACCATTCACATTTAAAAGGAAGAAAATGCGTCCTCGTAGCTCTGACACACACGCAAGCCTTGTTTTTTTTTTTTTTTTTTACTTTCAAACATTCAAGGTTCAAACAATACTGTATAAATGCAGAACCAAGTATGCAGACAATGTATATGGTGTTGTCATTACTATATAGGTAGCTACGTATCATTTGTTACCATGAGCAGATTAGATAATTGAGAACATATATAGAATAGAAGAAGCCTGACCTCCTTATTTCTTTCTTTATATTTATAAACATATATTCCTTTAATCTTGAATAATAAGAGTTTCTTTAATATATTTACACACAAAAAAAGAAGACCAGATGGTCAAAAAAAAAAAAAAAAAAAGAAGTCTTGTATCTATCTTATGTGCAATACATCTATATGTTTTTTTTTATAAAATATGGGATGTCAAAGTTTCCGTCTGCAATGGATCAATTTAAACATATACAGAGTTATTCATAAATTTTAAAGGTTTAATAATTTGTATTAAATTTTCTAGCACTTAATCAACCAATTGATTGGCTTAAACTCAATCCCTGTACAATCTATTCATAAGATATTAATAGGGTCGAAAATCTCAGGAATGGTTGAAAGAAAGAATTCCATTATTGGACAAATCGTAATGACTTCCGTCAAGTACAGATTTGAACCCCCTTGATTATTTTTTGTAGGGTTATATAGAGTCGAAGGTTAAGATTCATTACTACCAGAGTTTAAAATTTCTTCATCAAGCCATTGATGAAGCATGGGAGGAACTTTTTAAGAAGCACATCCATATAGTGTGTAGCCCATTCCAAACTCGTTAACCGAACATAATGGCTAACGACGGAAGTTATATAGAATAAGTTAATTATAAAAATAAATATAGGTTAGAACTTTTATTATCACTATTTTCTATATTCGATTTTGTCTTATTAATTATAATTAGTAAATCACCTTTAACACTTATGAATAACCCGATATGTAATCATTCAGAAAAATTATACACATATAACTTATAAAAGAGGAAATCAATTGGAAATTTCTGCTCCTAGTTAAGGACCTTTTCTGTACTTATATATTTTGGAATAAAAGAAAAAGAAAAATAGGTACAGCACTGTCCCTTGAGTCTGAAATTCAATTATTAGAGTAAATTTTGTTTTTGTTGATTTTCAAAGGGTGATGTACATAAATCAATACATGCCAACGATGGGAACCATATGGTATTTTGATGACCAATGAATAGTTTTTATGAAATAAAGGATCTAATTTGAGTAATTAAGTTAGACTCTACCGATAGTGATTTTTTGGAGCCAATACGGATTATCTGGGAGTTAAATAATCCAGAATCAATTAATCAGCCATTTTTTAAATTTTTTTGTTTTCAAATTAACCATTGAGATCCCAGTAAGAAGGATCACACAAAAGCCCAAATATGGCCACTTTAGCCACTGCATTCTTGCTTTTTTTGGCCACATATAGAATTTATGCTAGTTTTTAATTAACCCAGTGATGTTACAAACCGTAAATCTGCCTTTTTTAATCTAAGTAGCACGTGAGTTCTTTAAGAGGGAGACACTAAACAAAAAAATGATTGTAAACATAAATACTGTTAACAAGTCCTGTTACAACGGGTGTGAGGCGAAGGGAGTTACCCCCCCCCCCCCCAAAAAAAAAAAAAAAAAAAAAAAAAAATTTATGTGAGATGTAAAGTTGATTTGTCAATTAAAATTATCGCCAATTTTGGGGAATTTTTTTTTGAGCTAACCCCACAAAGAGAAATCCAAGTCACAGCCCTGCTCTTGACCAACAAATAAAGAAAAAGAAAAATACCTGGAGAGGGAAGCAGTCATTCATTTATGATATCAATAATATTAATTAAGGATGGAAGAAGAATCAGAAATGGACGATTGACAACGTTTGGATTTTCAATGGTAAATTTAAAACTTTTCCTCTCAAAATTTTTTTTCTTTCGTTTTCTATTTATTAAAATTAGATCTTGTTTTTTAAATATTAGAAAGTATTGCAAATAATCTGCAACTTGCCTGATTATTCTAAAACTACCTAAAATTGATCGATTTAATCGGCTTACTAAAATATCAGTCAAAAATCAATATTGAGAAAAAAAAAACCCAAATGTCAAAATTTTACGTCTCTAACATAATTAATTTTGAAGAACTAATTCTAAGTAACTAGATATATGCAGGTGGTAAATAAATCTATCGGTTCTGAGAAAACTCTTTGCAAAGATTTAAAAATAGATACATGTACATTAAAAACCTTATTATTAAGCATTTCTAGAACGTATTTACAGTCTTTTGACTTGAATATCTTGATATGCTAATATTTGTAATTTAGGGAAATTATTTCTAATTAGAAGGAAAGTAGTAAACCCATTTTTACCAGTTCAATAACTATAATTGATAAGACAATTAACAGAGTTAGTGACTACCAATTACTAGGGAACGCAAAACTTAATCGAAACTATTCTTGTTTATTAGTAATACTGATTATAATTGATGATGGACAAGAGATATGCAATGAAACATGCAATGACTTTATTGTCTAAGTGATTGAGTGAGTTGTAGGTAATTAACGCTAATTCTACAGATTGTTATACATTTTAATTATTATTGATAAAAGTTTGTAAAAAATAAAGGTTCCAATAAAATGTTGTTTTACCAACTTAAGGTATAAGAAAATAGATAGCATGTACACTTACACCATCTCAGGGCAAACAATTTATTTTAAAGTGGCAAACTATATTGACACAAAATATATATATTTAATCATTTCATAAACATTATGTTTTATTTATATTCGAAAAAAATAATTTAGAGTAGGTATATACAAAAATAAAAAATAATTCTAATTTCTATTCTACTCTAAGAAGATAAATATACGAAATACCATACATATTAATCTAATTTAAAATTTACTTAACATATGATTCATGTTATAAACGAGAGATGAGATTTTTGCACTTAAGGCTAATGTTATGAAAGTGCATTAGGGTGTCCCATTTTTAGTGTAAAGTTGATTTTTTTGCTTTACTATGACCTTAACAGCCCGAGAAAACTTTATGTTGATGTCATTTTTAGTAAAATACTGAAACTTGAGCCAAATATTCTTGCTATATAGTTTTATATGTCTTAATCTGTTCAAAAAGAACTATACACATAGTCAAAAGTCTAAGGTGTTTGAGAAACGATTAATACATTAAATCACATTTTTAGCCATTTTCTCCATTTATTATTTTTATTAACTATGTAAGCTTTTTAGTATAATTAGGGATGCACGATTTGTAGATAATAATTTCAATTTCATTACTCAAAAAGGATAAAAAAAACGATTGATACTTTTGTTTTTGTTTTATGTATTTATTTATTATATCGTTGAGAAGGACGATGCGTCATCAACAATAAGAATTCAAAAATTCCCGCCTATTTTTGTTGTAAATTTTGTTAGAAATAAATAATATAATGTGTTGAATTATCATATCATCTCTGCACTAATGCTATTTTAAATGTACAAGTTTCTTCCTCCTCAAGAAGTTATACATTTTCTCCATTCTTGATTATGAAAAGTAGCCGATGTTACAAAGGGTCTTTAATCAATATTACCATATTGAATCCATCTAAGCCAAATGGGGATGGTACAAGAAGACGTCTGATTATTTTGATTCAGAAATGCTACTTCTTTCTTCCTTAAAGTAACAATATCATGCAACAATGCCATGATGTACCTGGAATTTGGACAAAATAGTATTTTTCAGGAGTATCGAGCATAGTACATCAAAAAAAAAATCTCAAAATGGGACACTAATGTAGTTTGGGGTTCCAATCCAACCCATGTGTTGTGAGCACCAAATTTATATTTTTTCAGGTCTTACTTCCTTCTTTTTTTCTTTTTTTTTCTTATAAATTAATCTATCTATTGAAAAATTGAAGAAAAAAAAAGTATGGTCTAGAGGTTGTCCACGCCTTCAAAGTTAAGGAAATTGTCAATTTTTTGTGAAAAGTTCACCTTTTACATTATCATTCAAATACATTGAGATATAGTGTTTATTTTTTTAATAATAAATGTACCTAAAATACATATGAATGGACTATGTTAGGATTTGGTGAAAGCATCAAAAAACAAACAATCCCTTTCTCCAGAAAGAACCGTTGAATCTGACAATGAAACTATATATACAACCATAAATAGGTATATCATGTATGTAAGAAAGTAAGCAAGCCTGGTACTTGACTAAGTTGGTGGTTGTATGTATATACAGTAGGTAAAGATTCTAGTCCAAGGTCACCAAAATATTTCTTCCTCTTTCTTTATTTTTCCTCTCTCTCTCTCTCTTTTATTGTTTTTATATTATGTTATGTACATTTATATGTAGGTAAACTTCCATATGGAAAAGTAGCGCCACTACTTTTTAAAGAGCTTTTAATAGCTGGTAACCTTATTCTGCTTATAAGTAAATGTCACGGAGAGGAACTTCTGAGTAGTCTAAACTCTATCTTAGCTATAAAAAACATGCAACAAAGTCAATTTTGTCTTCTACATAGAGTATGATGAAGGAATAGAATCTTTTGACCAATCTATCCACATATTTTATCGGCAGTGCTGTAAATCTCAAGTGTTTACTTGCGTGTGAATGTCTAAGTAGTTGGTAATTTGTAGAGCATTTTTTCCCCAAAGCTGCTATCCTTACGTCTCTATTCTTGAGGAGTGAATATGGAGCACCCCCCCCCCACGTGTAATGCAGAAATACACACTGTCTACAAATAATAATTAATTGATCAAAAAAATACCAAATTGAGTGAACATGTAATATGCTTGATGTAATATAATCTTCTGATAGATTTGAATATGTGTGTATTTCCTTCCTCCCTCTCTCAAAGAACGTCAATGTCGTTCCCTGTAAAAGACAAGGAGAATAACTGCTTTTTGTAGCTGATACTATACTATAGTATAATAATTAGGAATGTAAATAATATGCAAAATGCCGAATGCGAGATTTTGTGGAGTTGGCTCTTCGAACAGTACTTTTTGTTTTCCAAAGCTGTTATCATTTTTCCTTTATTACTGAGAGGAGAATATCTACCTGATAGTAAAGATCTCACATGAAGGAATACATGCATTAAGGTTAATAAAGCAAATAAAATGCAAACAAAAGGGCTCAAGTCCTCGTATAATTATTATTAGTTAAAAATGTATAATTTCCTGACATTAGTTTGAGTTAATTTTCTGCCTCTCATCTATGGTAAACATAATGTTATTATTTATTATTGATGTCTTCATTTGTAATTATAAAGGAGAATAGCAGCTTGTAGCTCAGTAAAACGTGATGACAATTCAAGCTACTTCCCTCTCAGCATTCATCAAATTGTCAAAGTTACCAGGTTGATTTTCTCTTTTTTTCTTTTCTTACATGCCCGATTTGCATATTTTTTACATTCCTAATTATTATCTTATGACAACTAACTAAAGCTCCTCTCCTCCTCCTAAATATTCATCAAATAGTCAGGGTTGTCAATTTTCCTTTCTTTCTTTCTGTCTTTTTTTTTTTTACTATTGGCAATGCACCTCATTCAATGCTCTATTTGTCGTCATCTTCTAAGAAACAGTCTTTTAGATGCTTCCATGATATTTATGTATGTACGTCATTTCTAAAAGGAATTAATCATTATTTTATTGGGGGGGGGGGGGAAATATCTATGCACTAACATTCAAGCTTTGTACTAAGAATTGAAAGAATATGCATAAACCTTGTAGCAAACTTACCTACATCTATGCAAGATCCTCTAAGAACCTACTAACTTGAGTACTTTTAGATTGCGTAAGTAAGGACAAATTTAAGGATTTAAAAATATTATACTTATCATAAGGTAATAATTAATTATTCATGCAAAAATCAAGAAAATATTACGTATTTTAAAATCTGTATTATTATTATTATTATTCTATTAATAGTGATGATGAGATAGCGTGCTATGATGCACAGAGGGTATCGGTTTTTTATGACATGAATCGGTACTTCATGAGACATAATAAATATGTTGCACCACTGACATGATACATTGTGTTATTAAATGATTTGTGGACAAAGAGGGATTTTCACTTGCAACGAAATCACCCTCGTAATGTATGTCAAAAACAATTTGGTAACCATGGAAATCTAAAACACAGGAGGCAGTGTCATATGTAGATAAAGAAATATGGTGTTTTTGTCTTCAAAATATATAAATATACTTTTTCTTGCTGTCAACTGATGATTTTGGGTGAAGCTATTATTAAGATATACAAACTATATGTACATTTAAATATGTATTTTATCAATATAAGAATTAATAATAATTAATTATTTAAAATTATGGAAAAGGGCTAACAATCTTTGATTTAAAATATAAATCAAAATGATATATAATCCCTTTTTTGAGTTCATTATATGTTTAGCGAGCTGTTTTAAATTAAAAAAAGAGGTAACTGATGAAAACAGCTGAAGGGGAAATGCAATGCTTTTTTGTTTATTCAAATAAACTCATCGTGTTAGAATGGAAAAATCTGTCAATGATATTTACGCGTTGTCATGTGAACAGTATAGACAGACTTTTTTCAAAATGATGGTGACCTGATAAAAACAGTCTTACAACAGATAATCAAGATGAAAGACATTTAAAGATGAATAAATTGATAAAAGTGTAGTTATTCACTGTATTTGAATTAGAAGTGAGGGCCTTTCATGAATCTGCATCTCTAAGAAGATACTGATCTCTATATGTGGATAAGATTTAACTGCCTATTTAACTGACATTACTTCCTGTCGATATTTAATTGAAATTAGGATAATTTTGTAGTCCAATATAGATTGGAGTAGTAGTTTCACTTCGTCATGAGTCCAACCGAAACTTCCCGACTTTTTATTTGCAACTTATGCCTTGTGTGAACTCAGAACGCATAAAAGAAATCCAGCATCGTTTTAAAAACGTTGTCGTGTGAACGGGGCCTAATTCTTCAATCATTGGATCACTGACGGACTTCAGTACCAGTACTTATATACAACATATAATAGAAAACAGTACTAGGTTGTGAGTTTATGTTTGCAATTTATACTGATTTTCAATTTCCTTCCTATTATTTACCTTTATAAAGCTTTGTTATTGGTTTCTAGCCTATGTATGTATTATAAAGATTCACGTTCTTTATAATTTCTCATAATTTTGTATCATTTGTTATTTTCCTCTTGTATCCATGGCTTCTTGAAAAAAAGGTAGTACCCGTGCATGCACAAAAATACCTCCACTAAAAATACATAGTAAATTTGTAAACGTCATTCAGAGGAAAATATCTGCTCAAAAAATATAGAATTTTCCAATTGCTAATGATACTTTGTTAAATATGTAAGTAAATTTAAGTCGCATATTATTATAAACAATTTTTATTTCTTGTGTTTGATTACAAAAGATTACTGTAGGAAGAAAATCACTTCTCGGCAATGTTTATTTGTGTTAACTAATCAAATTTATGTCATAATTAAATAATAGAATTCTAATTTTTGACTAGTTATATAGGTAAATATAAATATTACCAATATAAATAACTTAGTCTAATGGAGAAAATAATATAATTCTCATTCACTCCTCATTGGGCAAATCATCTTTTAAAAAAAGTTGTCGCATTATTTGAAGATCAAAATAAAAAAACTACTATATTTAACGTCATCATTTATAAGAATTTGAAGTATTAAGTTTTAAGTATTTTGGTACACCAAATGAGACCTTGTATTATTTCTTTTTAAAAAAGGAATTTTGTGATAACAATAGTTTTTGAAAAAATTATATTAATAACCAACGACAGTGACAACACTTTTTGCTTATGGTTCAATTATTGGGAGCTGAGTTGAGTTCAATGAAAAAAAAATTAACACTAACATACTGTTTTCCATTTAATTTATTTATAGATTACATTTATCAATCAGTTTTTTTTTCAAAAAATTGTGTCAAATGTTGCAACTGGAGACGGTTGAAACAGTTAAAAACAGAAAGTTGGACTGAATAATATTTTTGGAATAATCAATAACTAAACTTTTCAAGGTGTTGAATTAATACATTATTGATTTTAAATTCATTATTGCACATTTAAAATCAATAATGCATTAATTCAACACCTTGACACAATAATTCAGAGAAATAAACAATTGTTACAACTGACCCATTTGTAGTAACGAACATTACACTTTCTTAAATATCTACTCAATGAGTGAGTCTTAATTTTAATAAATTACTCAAGTAATAATTAAATAATGAATCATTCAAATGATGTAAGTTATAGCAAAAACAATGAAAAATGGATACAATCATAATAAAAATATTGTTCCTTAAAAAAAATTACTCTGACTCCTCAAAATTGGTTTTTATCCAATAGATCCAAAAAAAAAAAAAATGTCTGAATTTGTGTGTCAATAATTCTCATTATAATATACAATAATGGGGTAAATTTCATGTTTATAGCTTTTTGTTACAACTGTTCCCGGTTTACCTTACTTATTTATTCTTTAACTTTTTCAAGAACCTTCAAAGTAGGCACTCTACACTGCAAGGAAAAAGGATGACTAATTGAATTGACTTAGAAATGAAGGATAGAGGAAAGAAAGGTATTTTTATAGACATTTAAATATATAACCATATGCACAAGTATTATTATGCTTCGAATGGATTCATAAATAATATGGACATATATTATATAGAATACATATTCGATTCCTTTGTCTTGTTGTGTAGCAATTCTAACACGTATGAATCTCTTTTAAAATATCTACTTTTTTCAAATAAAAAAATACAAAGAGCTTTGTGATAACTAACACAACACAAAAAAAGCAAAAAAAACAATAAAGATGATGCATATCTAACTTTTTCTTTTCTCTTTCTTGACTTCTTTCCCCCTTTAATTGACTTTGCCAATGTCGTTGTCGACTTCTTGATGAAGTGGAATAATCATTATGCTAATGTTGGTACATACTGTATTAAACAAAATCTTCAGAAATACACTAATATATGTATATATATATATATATATATATATATATATATATATATATATATATATATATATATATTAGCATATTCACCTAATTAAATATGTATATGACGGGAGGGTAAAAAGGATACTACTAAATTGACACGTTGGTTTATATTTAGAATCAGTTGTATATATGTATTTAGTATACGTCGGCGGAAATAACTGACGTATATAATTTGACACATATAATTAGTACACAAGTTGCTATGTTGTAGCTCTCACCAAATGTGGTTTCAGGGGGATGGGGTGGGGAAAGAGAACTGTTGAACATCTAAAATAAAAAAAAAAGGAAATAAAAATCTAAATTCTATGCTTGTATTTAAAAAAAAAAGGAATGATAATCCAAATTCGTATTTTATATTTATAAAAAGAGTATTTACACTTGTCTTTTGTTTTGTTTTTTACGTACATAATATGTAAAAACCAAAAATCAAATTCGTCAAAAAAATCAAAAATAATGATATTCTCCTCTCTCAGAATAATTAATTCTCTAAAACAAATTATTTGCATTCAAACTAGGTATGCAATGGGATTTCTGCCCATAGCATTACATACATGTAATATTAGAGAAAATTTCCACAGAATGGTTGCATATTACACACAAGGTTAGGAGGCGTTCCAATAGCGACGTCGGAATCTCATAAGAGAGGTTGTCAAATTTTTACTGGTTTAATAAAATAATTGATCAGACAATAAAACTGTGTAGTGACTACATGCATTCTTACAAACTCATACGCTAGATGGCGCAAAACCTATTCGCAACTATTTATTAATAGTGATACTGATCATTTTTGATGATGAGCAAGCATTGATTTCAATTTTGAATTATTTATACCCTCTCAGCAGTTTTGGGATATTTTTGGATAATAAAAAGGCAGGAAAACACTTGAACATAGACTAACATCAAATATAATAATATTAATTTTAAATATGGATTTATATATTACATACATATCATGTTGAATGAGCCAACTCTAAGAAAAATGAATGTAAAAACGCCAAAAAATAAGGCTTTTATTTCGAAATGAATAAAGTCTTGATTTTTTTCCTATCTTTTCAAGAACAGAAGGCTGATGCCTGTGAGGAATAAATAATGAATTTTTTGTTTTCAAAAGTGTACTTGGCTCTATACTAGGATTTAATTCAGAGGGGCAGTAGATATCGAATTCTAGAAATTTTCGGTGAGCCTAAAAACTCCAATTGAAATAATATCATAAAAAATATGATAACATTGAGAGACATCATATCAGCTGATGTATTGTCAAGTCTTAAACTTTGTAGAAAATGACAAAGCTGCCATGACTTAACTGTTATTTCCCAAAACAACATTTATTTATTACATTTGAGTGCATCGTAATGAAGGCAAATCAAGAAATCACTCCTCATAAAATACGTATTTTGTGGAATTATCTTATTTTAAAGGATATTATTTAGCTAATTTTAATCCATTTGATACCTCAAAAAAAAGTTATTTAATAGATGTGTCCTCAACGAGAATTAAGAAACATTGATGACAGTTTCAAAATAAATAAATACACAATTGACACAATTTTAGAGTGAAATTGATATTAAATGAATCGAGGTTTCTACGATTATTTATATATATATATATATAAGCAATTTAAACTTTTAGCAGCAAATCTCTATTGATGTTTTTACAAGTTATTGTAAAATATGGACAAATGTACATATTTGACTTTAAGAAGGAAATACGAAAAAAACAAGTTGTCTCATTTTATTATTATTATTATTATTATTTGCATTTTATTCATTATTACACTTTTCATCTCTTACAAGGAAGGAATGCCGAATCTGTCTTGTTGTTGCAATAAAGTTTTCAATTCAAATTATATTTCATTTAGTTTGTTTTACTCTTTCTACCCATTGGAAAACGGCCAATACTAAGTGTTTCAATAAATAAATAGATAAAAATATATATTAGTACATAATTAAATATAAATTCATATTATTGTCGAACTTTTCCCTCCTATCAGTGAGTTACATGCACACCCATCTAGACTATATGCAGTAGATATAACACTTAAAATATCTTTCTTTCTTTTTTGTAGCTAATGGAGGAGTTAAAATGCAATTATTATTATTATTTGATCATATTTCCCTGATTGAAATTTGCACGTTGAAAACTATTTTTATATGTCTTTTCAGCATGATCCAATTTTTTGAAATGATAGAACATGTAAATAGAGAAATATTAAATTTATATAAATGTCAATATTAAACCTCGAGTCATTTTTTTAAGCTTCCTTGCTATCAAAATTGACTGGAAATTATCAACTTCTCTTGATATACACATTCAATTAGCAGAAAATAAATTTATCTTCAAGTGTATAATTTACTGAATTTCTTTATTCTTAAAAATCCTTTCCAAACTAATAACAGAAATTTAATACTATGAAATGAAGAATAGTCTCACGATTGGGAAGAATTAGTTAACTCTTACCCACTGATTCTGGGGTTTTTTTTCTTCCTTCAATTGGAAAAGAAGGATACGAGGTATAATAAAGATACAGACATAACTAATTAACTAATTACATAATTCCTTCTTACACTCTCAAAGAAAGTGTCTGATAAATTAATCGTTATCAATTATTACTTTCAGGGGAAAAGAGGTGGATGACCGAAATAATAAAATAAATATTCATATTTTACTTTCTGAAAGTTGACTAGCTTCATGGAATAAGGTCTGTACTGACCATATTAATTTACGAAAGTGATGCATTTTTCTCTTTTAAAAATATCAGGATCATCCTCAGTATGATTGGCGAAATCCTCGAAGGATATATCTGTGGTAATCCTTTCTGTATATGTACCTTAGATTTCTCCAGGAGCTCAATGCCAAATATAAGGACCTTTATATCATATCAGTATTATATTCAAATCATGGGTTGAAGTAGCCTTAATGTGTAGTACATTAACAGATAACTATGTCACACCAAATACTAAAGTTCCGTAAACTTCCTTAATTCGGTAGCTCATTCTTTTTTACCCCATTATTCAATGTAGGGAATAGTAATTGTAGGTAATGTAAAGCCTTAGCTTGGAAGAGGAATACATTCAATTTCTAGACGGGGTATGAATCTACATTTCAGCAATGGACTGTCTTTCTTTTTGTGAACCAGCTTAAAAAAGAGATTTGGTCACTTTGATCAAGGTGACACAAATAATAATTATAACCCTTCAAAACGGGCTGCATATAAGACTTGCTAAAGTTTTCAAGGTTGTGCTCCTCCTAATGGCATAATATTATTTCTTCAACAAAATTAAATTTAACACTAGCTCACTCCTCATATATTAATGTGTAATTTTTTGATACACTATGATACTCTGACGCACCTCGTATAAACATGTGCCATCAATATTGGCATTTTTGACATGATTAAATATATACTAACTTATGAAAAGAAGGATAGAATTATTATTTATTATGTCCAAGTCATAATGACGAATTACAACTTTTCTGTTTGCATTAAAGAAATTTACCAAAGCAACGACGACTCAACCTTGTTAATATGTACACATCAAATAATTAATTAGGTTTATTGATAAGGGAGATAATGAAATATGGGTTACTTTTGGTTTTTTTACTAATTTATATATTTTGAATTTATATGAGGAAACCATGGTGAGTGGAGATTCTCTTTTTCTCGGCATACATATATGGTATATAAATATATAAATTTATGTCCAAAAAAGTTAATGAGATATCATTTTAGTCTCTAAAAGTAATGAGAAAAAATGAAAAAAGGATCAAATGATATTAAATTGAAATTCATAAAAGTGTACATTCATAGTTCTAACCACCCATACTTTTATAGGTATATGATATGAATATTACAGCTACAAGGAATATTCTTGAAAATTTTAAGAATATAAAATTCCTCCTCTTTAAAAGGAGACAATTTCGTTGTTACATGAAGAAAAAAATATTTTAAAAGTATAAAAAAGACTAAGGATTCCATTAGAAGCGTCATAAATTTTTCTTTTTAAATAATATACTTCTAAATAATTTATATACATATATACTTACACAGTCAACATCTTGGTTTCAACGAAAATACATAAATGTTGATCTTATTTAAAGTGCATCAAAAACTCAATTTTAAAGAAAATATAATATAATTTATTCATAATTAAATTGTTAATGCATTTATTCTATCAAATCAAAATATATTTATTGGTTTTTCCTATTTAAGTTTCATACAAAAATGTGCTCCCAATTTCATTAAATGTGAGGTGACGTAGTCCTTGTTCTTGGATGAACTGAATCGTATTCATGGAGGATTAATATGTGTAAGAGGAAAAGGCAAACTCTTTAGAAATCATTTATGAATGGGTATCATTGAATTTGATACATTTCTTATATAGGATATCTTTAGAATAAATGTATTGTAAAATTAAAATTTGTTCTTTTTAGGAGAATGTATAACAATTATATGTTGCTCTTATGCAAAGTCGTTCATGAATGTACAAATACTGTTTCTAAGAAAAAGTTGCATTTAAAAAATGAAAAAATTTCCTCTTATTCAGATTTGATTATATTTATTTGCATGTATTTGAACAAGAGACATTTTAAGGAGTGAAGAAGATTTGACTTGAAGAGATTTGTATGAAAAAAAAATATACACTTATACCCATATAAAAGCCTATTAATTATGTTCATTCGGATAAATGCAAAAAGTATTGGGTTAAGATAATATGAACAATGGGAGGTTTAAATGGCATATTCTAAATCTAAGTACCTAATAAATTAATGACGGTGTAGTTAGTTAAAAATACGTAGGTCTTCATTAAATCCAAAATTAAGATAATCAAAAATAACAAATTTCCTATCGTTCCCTTTACAAAGTTCATGTACATAATATAAAGATACTATGTAGGTATATACATTTGACCCTATTTGAGGTATATCAAGAACTATCCCAGAAGAGGCGCTAAAAAAAGTTTGGTTTCTCTTCGGAGACTTCGTTTTGGGTATCATCCAGCAATTGCGCTATTTTCCTAGCAAGTTCTCGAAGTCCAACATTTTCCATATTAGTTATGATTGCAATCACTATTCCATTGACTTGTTCACCCTTTTCCTCGCTTGAATTATTGCTATTCTTGGATGGGCGAATAAACAGAATGGAAGAAGCGCCAACTGCCCCTCCAGTGTGCTCCACAGAAAAATCATCCTTTCTACACATTTTGCATATTTCATATTTTGGAGTGACGGCCCATCCTAATCCATATTCATTTTGAGAACGATCCGGATTTGTTTTCACGACTCCTGACCACAATTTCTTTGCCGTGTTTTGTGTAATATATCCACCTTCATGTTGAAAAGAGTAGAGAACAATATCTCCAAATTTACAAAGATCTCTGACAGAGGATAAGAAACCACCCCCAGCCCATTTGTAGGAGTTATCTACGTATGGGGAGTTTTTAAGTTTGTGGTTTTTATCTCGAACATAGAACCTGCGAAGACATGCATCATTAGTAAAATACGTATAAGAGGGTGCATTCTAAAGGACCTTGCACGATTATAAATGATGGGATCATTTTCATCCAAATATGTATTTTTTAAATCCAAGTCCTTAAACATTCCCTTCATCAAATTTGCAAATTTGACATGTTTTAATTGTTCATCTTTTTTTAGTTTTTTCAAATGCTTCTTTTCAGCTTCTTCAATAATTGCTGATAGAAGAGTGAATCCATGGGTTGTGTAAGAATATTTCTCACCTGCAATTAAATCATATATTTATTTGATTTAAAACATTATTTTTCATATTTTTTTTTTTTTATTTTTTTTTTTTGCAAAATTAGTATTTAGTCTTTTATGTTTAGCTTTTTACGATAGATAGGCTTATTGGCTGAATATTCTCGATGAAACAATTAAAAGCTTCATGAATTCAAATAATAATAATTAATAATGGAAATGATAATTTCATTAAATCAATACCGTTTTAGTCTCTTTTTTTTTTTATCTAGTTTTTACTAATACCAAAAAATATCGGTCTCGACTCTTTATCATTATTAATTCGAAAAATAAGTAACTCACCAGGCTCACACAAAAGCTCATCATTTTTAAACAAATCCAACGATTCTGAAACGGATTTGAACTTCTTATTCAAAAGGAATTCCTTGATATCCGACTCTTCTTCCTCCTCTTGTTTTTTCTTGCCCTTTTCCTTCTTTTCAGACTCAGTTTTCTTCTTTTCATAGTGCCGAATCCCAGAAGTATGACTCAAGAGTTGTCGGATAGATATTTGTGGATAGGGGTAGTCAGGAATGTAGTCTGATACCTTATCCTCCAAATGCAGTTTTCCTTCATCAATGAATTTTCCAACAAGAGTAGAAGTAAGTGATTTAGAGATGGATGCAATACGGAGCACAGAGTTTGGAGCAGCTACAACATGGTTCTCTACATCACTATATCCCAATCCTCTCGTTGATAATAATAACAATAATAATTATCTAATGTTTAATCGAAGTTGTATACATAAAAGGTGTCACATAGTAATAAATATATGTATTATGTATGCTATGCAGTTTAGCGCAGAGCTTTACCTTGCTCCCAAACGAGCTTTCCATCCTTGTGAACAGCAATAAACAGACCCGGAAGACCATTTTCATACATTACTGATCTACATGTATGTCTACATTTACCCATTAATTTTTTTGTACTCTCAATGGGTTTCTTCTTCGAGGAAACGCTTTCATTCCTATCAATTAAACTTATTTTGTATATTGATTTATCTATAACGTTAATTGCAGATTGCTCTGTATGTATTCAACCATTCTACTCAAAAAATATCTTCACTGTAAAGCTATAAAGCGTATCTGAATAATAATAAATTGTAATAGAATATTAGGAATATTGATGTATTAGTATTATATTGAGTTATTGTTTTTGTAAATTCTACACTCGTGACCTTAGTGACTGAATGACTAATTGTGTGTGTGTGGGGGGGGGGGGGGATTTTTAACGCAAATTAAAATTTGAAATTTTGAGCAAAAAATGAATACTTTATACCATGTTAATTAATATACCTACAATTTTGGCTCCAGAAAGGAATCTGCAAGTATTTCACTACGATAATTTTCGTGGAAAAAAAACATTCCAACAATACCAGCAGTCGTGGCTAACCGGGATTTGGTGATGAAATGGATCATGACGTCTGAAATAATATTGTAAAAAATATACTAGTTAATTGGATAATATTTTAAAGGATTTATTAATTAGCACATGGGGGCTTATGTAAGAAATAATATGTTTACTTTTCCAATAATTTTATCAATAAACACGCATTTTGGTAAATTTGAATGGCAGTAGTCTGTATCTCGAAATATCCCAATTAAATTGATTAAAGCATATTTAAATAAGCTGTACTTTTGTAAGAAGATAATGTGAAGAAAAAAGATTGAGTGAGTGAACCATATCAGTACAAACTAAAGGAAAGTTGTTTCTTTTTAAGATATGAAAGTATACGTTGATAAATTTAAATGGACATTTTTCAATAAAAAGTGTGTCATATGTCATATGAACTTGATAATAGCTGCAATAAGGTTATTATTATCTTTCTTTTATAGGTATTACATCAATGCTTATCGAAAGCTTTTGAGGAGTGCATGAAACAAACTGTTTAATATATTATAAGATACATGAAATACCTTTCCTTGAAAAAGCAACAAATGCCGAATACTTAAAGGGTCATTTCCAGAAATATATTTTGTAAATAATGTCGTTTGTATACATCGGGTTCAAAAATATAAGAGATTTCGATATTTGTATATATTATTCAACTTGTTCTAAATTTTGTCTAGCGGCTTTTACGGTATCTTAAACAAAGAAAAAAGAAATGTTTCCAGTTCAAAGTGTTACGTACTTAGGGTTAAAAACAAGGGTGCAAAGAAAAGAACCTAACAAATGTACTCCTCAAATAAATCGGGTTTATTTGAGAAATGAAAATACATATTTCAAGAGAACACAAAGATATATATATTTAAAAATAGTATGAACATTGCATGTCCCTCATTCTTAAGTTATTATTTTGCATACAATTGATAGAAATATTATATTAAAATATTTCTTCTAGAAGATTCAGTATCCAAGGTGAACAGAACAAATAAAAATAACGATTTGGGATGAGTTAGATCTCTTAATTACACATTAGAGATTCAATGCTCCCATTGTCTTTCCACATTTCAACAACACCGCCTATCTCCAAGATTCGAAACCAGCAGTAATTACATTTTTGAGTCCATGAATTATCACTATCCGGAACTATTTCGCATAACCTTCCCAACTCCCCTGAAGGGCATGTATAATAACGACGAGCAGATGTGGTCATGCTCATAAACATAAAGGTTTCACATGTTTTACAAAGAGATCCATTCCATTTGAGATCGTTTTTTATGAGGTTCACATTCTCAATGCACGTGTCACAGCCAATACATCGCTTTAACTCATCATCATTTCCTTCAATGATTGGAAGAATTCCCAAATCCTTGAATCTATCTAATAAATAATGCTTATCTCCAGTATCACAATTTTTACCCTCATCTGAATTGTTTTGAGTTACAGAGTCCGCATCGAGATCTTTATTCTTTGAACATATTTTTAAAAAACTTTCACAATCACTACACAGGGAGACTCCCATGACTACTCGATTAATTCCTACAGTATTGCAAGCCTTACAGGAAGAATCCATCATTTGAAAGATCCTTCCATACTTAAAATCATAATGTTCAATCATAGATAGAGCAATACAGCGTTTCATTCGACATTTTTTACAGGATATATCCAAATACTTATCATTGATACGGCAGTTTCCGAGTTTTGAACACATTAGTTCTTGTCTTTTATCTACATGGGCCATGAAAAAGGATATGCATTTTCCACAAGCAAGTACTTCACAGAAAATCTTTGGATCTAAATCCACATCTCCACAGATTTCACATACAGCACCATGTCTCTCCAATCGTTTATCCTGCTCCAACTCTTCGCTAAAGCTCTCTTCAGGCTCTAGATTATCAATGGTAAAATAATCAATGATTCCCATTCTTTTGGACAGAATGAATTTAAAAGTAGAAAGGAGAACAAAGTAATTGTTCACTTCTATGTTTTCGAGGAGAAAAAGCTTTTGGAGTGATTCATGAACTGTAAAGAGGCGATGGGCGTTACTCGAGCTTTCATCATCCGTTTCAAAGGAGCCAAAAGATATTTTGATGGGGCAGATTTTGTCGGCATAGTCCTTATCAGTGGAATGGATGGGATAAAGCTCCTGATCCGTATCCAGCTTCATGCTTGAAACGCTGACTGCATCCGCATTCAGATATTGAATAAAAAACTCTAAAGAAATAGCAAGGAGAGAGGGAAAGTCCATTTCATGGGCGGATACTTCTTCCAGGAGAGCTTTTACATCATCCCGTAGTCGAAAAAGTTGCTTGAGTTGAGTCACTGAGGCGTCAACTTCCAAATCCATCGTGTTTTAACAACAATTGAAGTTCAAACCAGTTGAAATGGCCACTAATTCCTTCTGTTAATGAGAGTATGAATCCTAGTTCTTCGCAAGGTCTTGGTACATGCCAGGTTTTGAAAAGTCTTATTTTCAATTTGAAATTCAAGAACTGAGGATCCAATGACGTCATTAAATGATATAACTATAAGACTGTTACGCCTTGGCCCATGTACGTACGTATATTTAATAACTTGCTCGCTCATTCTTTCGCTCTCTCTCTCTTTCTTTACTAATGATAGGGAAGACCGGGCTAAGTTTTACTTTTCCACAGAGAAAGTTGCCTTCATTGAAATGATAAGATTATCTACCATGGATCCATTTAATCAAATTATTACAGTTAAATAAATCCATTCAATATTTTCCTACTTTAATGAATAGGTTAAAGCGATATAACAAAAACTTTAAAGGACTAAAAATATATTCTCGGTCCCCCCAAATATTAATTTATCCGACCAAGGATCACAGAAAAAGATCATTGGGATTCATTCAGTAACTTTATGTTATAGTAATGAATACGGATCCTCTATTAATACTGTTTGTGACATGGTTTTGCCTATCATTTTGTCAATTTAGTAGAGTCTTCCCTACTTTCAAAATAATAAATAATATTATTTTGTAAATCTCTTTAAATTTCATAGAATTCTTAGAAATTTAATACAATAATAGAACACAAATAATCATAAATATATCTGTACATGAGAAATAAAATGAAATTAAGATAAAAATTAGTATTACCTTTAAGAACTTTCTTAATATATTGAAACTATGGGTTATCAATTATATTTATTCTTTGTTCTCTTTGAACCCTGTATCAATCAGCTGTCGCGTATCTTTCTCTCTATTTTTAATGTTCAATTTCTCTCCCCTCCCCCTAATTATATACCAGCCTTATATGACGTAATATTGTATTTGTTTCTTTTTTTAAAAAGAAACGCATACTTATTTTTTCCTATTTATATTATATATTAATATACTTAGTCAGATTGATAGGATAAAATGTAATTGGCGCCCTATACACCAGCAAGTGATATTCTTTCAAAGCCGTATTTCTGTAATTAAAGTTCAAATAGTAATTAACAACCAATCCAACATATTTTTTAAGATTTGGCTCCTTAAACTAAATACATGCTATAAGGATAAGAAGATTTAACATATAGGTATATATATTTCTGATTTGCATGGCCATAAATGATAAATAATTATTATTACCTTTATATGATTTAAACATTGATCACAAAAAATATACACAGTTAGTAACAAGGAAGAGGATAAAGGGTTGCTCGTAAATTAATAAGTGCAATGACTTCATGACATATTTTTTCCTTTAAAAAAATTTAGATAAAAGGATGAATATATATAATTAAATACATATATTATATTACATTGACTACGAATTTCGAACAATATTTAGCAAAATATAGTGGAGTTTTCTTTCGAAGGATGAGTAAGAATCATGTATGTGTGAGGGTGTTGTTTTGTGATTTAAGGACTCATACCTATAAAATAGGGTCTATTTACACATAGTATCACAATTTTTATTAATAAACTTGAGGCAATAGAGAAGAATATTTTTAAAACCTTCGATCTCTTAATTTTTAAAAGGTGAAGATAGGACATATTATTTTTAATATTATTATGAATTAGGTTCTAAAACACTTGGGCACGACTCGAATGAATGGGGAGGAAGTACTTGGTTAAAATTTAAAGATCATATAAAAAGTGGTCATCTTTTCTGTCTGTCAAAAGCGAGGTTAAGGAGGAAATACTTGACTCATGTGATTTCAAGTGTACTCCTAGATTACGAGCCGTGTTAAATCCAGCATTACAATAGTTACATATAAATCGCTTTTTGCATGGACTATCCTTTGTATGTGTCCTTTGATGACGTTTTAATTTAAAAGGAGTTTTAAAGCTCCATTTACATCCGGGGATGGGACACTCAAAAGGTCTAATTCCATAGTGCTCATATAAATGAACTTTGAGTAGACTAAGTTTGGAAAATCCTTTTTTACAATCATGAGTGGGACAGATCCAGTATCGAGGGGATGACTTGATTCTGAAAAGAGCATTGATGGATATCCCTCGAGCATGAAAATGTTTTATAAAAGCAGCAGTGGAAGAGTCTTGTACTTTTTCTACAAGAACAGAGGAGGACTCTGACTCATTCACATGAAGCTCTATTCTATCAGAGTCTTTTTTGGTCATGGGTTTGCTGGATTGACAAGATGACAAGGATGACGACATTTGCTGCAGCTGTTCCTGGTTGTGCTCCTGTTGAATAATAGGAGACGGCATTTTTTTATGTAGCTTGGTTTGAGATAGAATCAGTTTATCCAAGTTGAGGGGTTTCAATGCCTCAATGGCTTCTAAGACGTTGAGAGTATTGACTTGATAGGAGTTCCCTGAGGTTCCATCGGGGGTGAGAACGGAGATGGTCGTAGTTTTTTCTCTCGCATTTCTTTGAATAGATATTTTGGCGAGGGCATCTTTGGGTATGGAGTCCACAGAGAGGGTTTTAATACCACCCAGAGTGATCCTCCCTCCTCCTTCCTCTTCTTTGATGACAGAGGTGACGACAGGTGGAGGTGGAGTTGGAGTTGGAGAAGGCAGTGGTGCTCCATTCCTTGACGTGGGATGTCCTGAGCTTCCATACTCTGTTTTTTCGACGACAAGAGAAGGAACAACTGGGGGTGGGGGTGGAGGTTCAATGAGATCCTCAAGAAGCTTTTCAGCCCCTTCCTCAGGATGAGCGCTCGAAGATGGGAAAAGATCCAAGAGAGCTCCGGCCGCTCCCTTCTCAAAGTAGTCTCCATCAAACAAACCAGTCGAGTCAAAAAAGAGGTCTGGATGCACCCTAGACTTGCTCTGAGGTGTGGCAAGATCCAAAAATGCTAAGTCATCCCACTTTAAATAATCATCCCCACTCAGTCCTAAATCCTCGACCAGAGGCTTGAGCCAATCGTCTTCCACGAGAGCAGAGGACAAAGACATCTTCCTCTACAATAGTTCTACTTTTCCCCCCTATTTTATGATTAATCAACGTCCGTCCTCATGACTGAGTCATTCACATCCTCCATTCGATTCCTATGACGATGATCAGGATCTGCGCCTCCTTTGGTTTATTGAAATAATGTTAAAATGACGTCATAATGACATATTTTTATTTTTTGTGAGCGCCATCTAGCATCTCTCATGTCAACATACATATAATATATATACATACATACAACAGTTCGTAGCTAGCTAGCTAAATCATTGAAATGACAACTGCAAAAAAACAAAGGCTAACAACTATTGCTATCTCTGGTCATTGTCGAAACTGGTGAGACGGGGGGGGGGGGGGAGTACAATATTAGCCTATCAAGGATTTGTACTCTGCAAGATAAAAACTGAACATTATGTTAGAAGCAAAATAGGTATGAGACTCTAGAGAAATAGGGGGTATACAAACTAACCACAGCATTTCTAGCCACAAGATGTGGTGCCGAGATGCCAAGTCTGAGAAAATAGGTAAACAAGGCTCATAGCAGCAAGATACTTAGTCTTAGTAAACAAACAAATAAGTAAACACCCTATTGAGTCTGAAAATCTCAAGGCAAATGGATCATGTCATGGTAACTATGTTTATACATACTTGTAGAAAGAAGGTGAAATAGCTATGGCCTTAAAGGTATAATATGCAATGTATAGAGAGAAGAGAACATTCTATTATTTATAAGATGTGTCTTTCTTTTGCACGACCTCTCTCTTTCCCTACGTTTTTCAAGGCCTTGGATGTGAAAGAAAGGGAAGTAAAGGAGTAAAAGCAGAGAAACGAGTCCTTGGAATACATACAAAACAACTTTTTAGCAAAGTGAATGTCCTTGAAGAGGTGTAAGTGATTCAAAATTAAGGAAGGGAAGTGCTTTTCCTTGCTTCTTTGAGCAAAATTTTGTGAGGAACAGGGTGGGTGTGGGGCTTTAGAGGAGAGAAATGGGGAATGATTTCCAAGGCTTTCAGATAGGAGGAGGAAAGGGGTGGGAAGAGACAGGCCTCAATGAAAAGAGGAGAGAAGAGAAACACAGCGGCGGCGGGTTCACCCGTTTTTCCCTCTCTTTGCAATTTCTCCTTGACACCTTTTTTCATTGAGACACAAGGCCATGACTTGCTAGAAGAATCTTGAGGGAAGAAGGGAAGTAATAGAAAGGAGAGTCTCCTTGAAAGATGAAGGAAGAAGGGGAACCCTTGGAAGAAAAGGCCTCTAAAAGAATAAACGAGAAGAAAAGCATCTTTCCCCTTCATGCCTTATCCTTGAAATTGCAGTCCCCTCCTTCTCCTCTCATTCTCACCTGCACAAACAGAGGGCCCCCCTCTCAATGCTACACTACAACAAATGCGATCCATATAGATTATATGACATATATATATATATATATATATATATATATATATTCAATATTACTTCATACTCTGTCCTGGAGGTCAAACTCTACAAGGTCAAATTACATCTTTTGAAGGTTGTCTCTCTTTAGTTCTTTTCTCTATCTGACTATATGCATATATGAGGAGTCTTTGAGATACTTATATTATATATAACAATAAAACACTATAATACAGGAATAAATCACGTGATATATATATATCTCTCTCTCCCTTTGATCTCCATTTGAGAAAGAATTAGGTATAATTGAAATGAGGTCGAGGATTCCTTATAAAATACGACATTGAACACACAAAAAGGATTATTGTTATTGAGAGAGATATTCGTAAATCGTAGCAGAGGCTTACGCAACAATCCATGTATTTAAGAGGATTTAAAGTTTCCTAATGCCGATTACTGAGTCTGATTTCCAAATAAAAAATACTATACACTACTAATCTTTTAAAAATATCTTCTGTTTAATTCAATTCTCTTACTATTGTTTTTTTTTTTTTTAAAAAAAAAAGATATGTAAATCTCCGACTTAAAGTATTAATGCTAAAATGATAAAGGAATAGTAATACCTCACAATATCCCTTTTTTGGAAGAGTCCATCATTTAATTTAAACATCTTTTTGAGATAAAATTGAGTGTCTCAAGAATGGACAAAACAGGCTCTTGAAGAAAGAAAAGGAAATTTTCCTGTTTTATATCATAGTTTTAGTGGGAAAAAAATATTCCATCCACGGAATACTATATAGATATATTTTAATCAAGAACGTATCTACGCTCTGTATACAAAAGCATAAAGACGTCCATGATTTTAACCAAAAGACGTGTGCGCCTTTATTACCAAAAAAGAAAAAAAAGAAGAGGAAGAGCAAGAGGGAAAACCAAATGGACGAATCCATTCCTTGATAATAAAGGAAAGGAAGGAACGCCATGTAAAACAAGGGAAGGAAGGAGGAATGAACTCTTCCGTGTACTGACTACCTCGGTAATGTAGTGGAACATGTGCTCTATTGAAATGTTAATTTCCCCAATCTAATGGAGTCGATTATAAATCCATGGATTGAGCAATTGCTATTTTCCTGTCGTCATCAACTCCTCCAACATGATGCAAAGACTTCCACTCCTTACAAGGTTAAATCATTTCCTCTTTCAAATCATAGATTTCAAGTTCAATTATTTCATAACTCATAGACAGAGCAGGTGGATATGAAAGAAAAAAAGTGGATGGCGACCTTGGTAGGAGTGAGTGGAAGATATGACCTTGGCAAACCTGTGCCTTTGACCCTGAAACTGTATAAAAAGAGGATACTCCAATATTAATTCAAAAGATACTCAACTGTCCTGAACCATTCATATAAAAAATTACACTGGATCCAATTCATTGCGCCCTCTTTTTGTAGTTCATATAGCTACACACTAACATTACTTCCATCCTTCCTCTTGGATGATACCATTCATACCTTATTTTTTTTTGTAATTCATATATTTATGTTGTTTTGGTATTCAATTCTCAAAACCTCGAAATATCCTGACGTCATTGCTATTGAACCAATTATATAGTTCCTTTTAATTATGTATGATTATTTTTGAAAACCAAGGAAATTCAGCTTTGTGAAATACATTGTTAGATTAGGTACTTAACCTAAAGTTCCAAATTAATGTAGGTAGCAGCTGGTAGGTAATTTATGATATATTCAATCAAAGGATTAATTGATCAGTTTATTATTGGAAAATGGGGAAGGAAAAGACATTGGAACTAGATAACTATAAAACCAAATACAATATATGAATGTATGTACTACATGGAAGAAACTTAGAGGAGATAAAAATCTTTAAAGGCTTTAAATCCATCTTATACTCAAGCAAATCCTTCACGGATAAAGTAGAAGCCTAAAAAGAATAAATAAAATTAGATGTTCATCCCCACAAATCTCGCTTGAATTATCCCTTACTTATAAATTAAGTCTTCCTCACAAACAAAAGTGAAAGAAAATCTTATTCTTTAAACATTCCGGATTTAAAAAAATTCGCTTTAATCCTCGTTAAAGACCTAATAGGATTTTTCATAAGAGGGAATAAGCAGAAATAAATCTCCTAACTCTTATCTCTTATGAGCAAATACTTCTTATTAATCCTTTTTATTTTTATTTTTTTTCTCTTTTCATGACGGTAATCTTTTATATATATATATATATATATTTAAAGTCTTCTTAATTGTAAATGAGCTGAGAAGCGAGCTACCTCCCCTTCCTCCCCTTTTTTTGAGCGAGTCCATTATTATTATTAGTTTTCTTCCTTTATATATTACATAATATTATAACACTATATGGAGATGAAAAGAAGGGAGAGAGAAAAGAAAATAAAGGAGAGAGAAAGAGAAGAGAAGAAGAAAAAGAGGGAAGGGAAGGTCCTTCCATTTTGGACGAGTTCATTTTTCATATACATCATGTATGTAGATACGATTTCCTGAGAGTCCCTTCATGTTGTTCGAATAACAATCCCTGCACATAACACGATGCTGGTAAGACAACAAGAGTTCACTGTATAACCCTACAGTTCCTGTAGCAGGGTTCATAGAGTACCCCTCCTCATCCCATCCTTCCCTCCCTTCCCCCTTTTCCTGCCTCAAACGCCCATTGTAGCATAGGAAGGGAGGAGCGATTTCTTTATTAGGGGAAGGAAGGTAGTGGGGAAGGGAAGGTCTATTTATAGGGGAGGAGGAGGAGGGGAAGTATTTTACGGATGTAACGAAATGTCCAGAAAATATAGGGGAGAAAAGGGGTTCCCTTCCCTCTTATTTATTATAACAATACGAGGGGAGATTTTTGAATGGAGGGGAAGGTTGGGTGCAAAGGAAGGAACAAAACATGGGGATTGACAATGTTTCTTTTGTCATTATTATTATCATCGTTTGGGGTTTTTTGTTAACGATTTTTAGCTTCTTTACACTCAGACTGATGCTTTTAAGGGCTTTTCAATCATTTAAACAACGGGGTGTGAAATGAGGTCCTCATCCTTGATCCATTACATGAATATGATATATATATATTACTATATTTTATGGCCATGTCCATAAATCCATCCCCTTATGAGTGTAAAAACATGATATTATCAGAAAATATAATAAGGGGAGTTGAGGACAACAACAACACCATTGAGTAGGAGGTAAATCAAATAAATACAGTATTATATACGCTTCTCTATTTTCCTAAGCGAAAAAATAGACAATAGAATGATGAAATCGGGGAGGGAGAGGTGAGTGGAGGAAATCAGTGCAAGCGAAGTCGTCCCCTAACAAAATGATGGAGGTAGAAGAGTTTCACTTTTCGTTGCAGGATACAAAATATAAGTATGTAAGTTACTTGTACAATAGAGATGAAAATTTAACAATGTCTTTCATTTATTTGTTCTAAGAATTTCTAAACAATATGGTTATTATTATATAATGTATTTAAAACAGTCTGCAGTCAGGAAACCCAGGACTAGAGTCACGGTATAATGCACCTCTTTTTTAAATTTACACGTCTACAATGATTGGACTGACATTCCTTATTTCCGAGACATGACTCCTTTTTCTCTTTCTTATTCTTGCATCTTAGCTTCGAGTTGCCACGTCTGCTTTTGAAAAAGTCAAAACAGTACTGATCCTCCAAACAATCGCTATCTTTTGTGCAAAAACCTTGATCAACTTGTCCTAAATGTTTGAAAGGAAAATAACGATGATATTAGATAAAGGAGATATAAAAAAATACTCAAGATTTACCTCCTTGTGGAAATCCTTGAATCTCCAGGAGAAAAATCAGTAAACAAATCAACGACAAGAGAAGAAACACTTTCATGCTGTGTATTACGTCTTATTAGAAACTCGAGACTGCAATAAAAAACGTTTTTTTCTGTTCATCTTAGGTACCGTATATGTAAAAGTATTGTATGCACCTCATAAAAATTGAGCGCCCCTTGTGTTTTCATCCAATCAGGAAAAAACTTATTCGATTGCAGGTGGTGCCTGTAAAGTGTATACATATATATATATATGTATGTGTGAAAGTTCTTTAAATCAAAACCAAAAGAAAGGAACGGAAGTCAAATGCGTAGAAACTCCATGTTGATTATATGATGATTGATGCATTAAGTAGTTGTGGAACATTGAAAACGTATTCAAAATTTAAGGACTAAATAAGAATTTAATATACCACAGCGTTTTATGATCTATTTCTACCTACAAAACAGTTTGTATTATTCATTATTATCCTTTTAGTTAAAGTTCAAATACGAAGAATTAACCATGAAAAAAAAAATTCTCCTTTTCATATTTCCATAAATAAAATAGGAACTATAATGATCATCACTTGGATATAAAATAAAATATGGTTTACTCCAAAAATAACCTGGACTAACAAATGTTCATACATTTTTCCATAACCAACTAAGATGTTGCCAAAAAGAAATACCTCTCTATAAGTCAAGCATTTGGCTACACAGCGTATTAAAAAAACTACCTTATCAATTTATTCATTTTTTTTTTTTGAAGGGGGTGTCCTGTTTAAGTGAATGATCTCTAAACTATATTAGGTTACCCACTATTACACTGCACCCATCCTTCAACAACGGGCGATGACATAATATGATAATCCATTACTAATAAAATCATCGCAACATCTATTGACAAGAAAATAACGAAACCTTTTCATCTAAAAATAAGTATGTCTCTACTTTTAAAGTATTTTAAGTTTTGAGTGTTTTGATGTGAAGTCATGATAGTAAAAGTCAGCCATCTTGAAGACATAACCAAATAAAAACCAAATTTCATGAGAATAAAAACGATATGTTATTTAAGATCTAAGAAAATAGTGAATTACTATCGCGTATTTGGATTTGATATCAAAATGGGGCTGAACAAGAAAGGGACCTTCGTCTATCGAAAATATATTTCTTTATATTTTAGACCACTAATAATAAATGTATACTAAAAATATGATATTACATCAGTGTGTGTAATATATCATTACTTTCCCAGGCATCAGATATTTATCTCTAATTATCCTATATTGGCCAGTCCCTTATTGACACCGAATTTAAATAATAGTAAAATATATATAACCCTTTCACATAAATTTTTAGTACTTATTAGTTAGATTTTAATCAAATATAACGTATGTTTCTTTAGCACCAATTTGTAATTAATACAAATGTTTAGTCTTATTCTTTTTTTAAAGCGATTTGATTAAGTTTCCTTTTTTTTTTTTACAAGTTAGTCCATTTAATATCAACTTCATTCCCCCAACCGCTTTGATTGATTATACGATCAATGACTTAAACAAAAACGCTCCAAGAAGCTAAGATAAAAAATTTACCCTTTTGTTATAGTTTTTAACCTTAAAAGATAGAAGTACAATATAGACTACAACAGACTTTACCCTCATCAATTCAAATGTGTAAATGTTTCCGCATGAACTATTGTAAAGGAGTATTACTATATCTGGACTACCTCCAAAATAATTGAATTAGAAATCCGTTAAAAGAAAGTTATTAGAATAAGTAACCTACCAGGTTATCGCTCAGCTTTTGATAGACCCTAGGAGAAAAACAAACAGATTTGACAACCGAAATTAGATTTTATTTATTTTCCTTTTTAAGTTTGGTAATTTTTTTTCTTTCAAAATACAATTTTTTGAGGGATTGATTTGATAATATACCTGAGAATGTCATTCAAAAATGATTCAATCTCATGGAGGAACAATTATAGAACATAACATGGGATACCCGAACATTGAAAAGAAAATATACATACATAGGGGAAAAAAATTGTATAAACAAAAATAAAGCCAATGAGGGATTCTCCATAAAAATTAATTTCTTTTAAAGTATATAGGAAATAAACAAAAGTAATTACAAACTTTAAGAGCCACAAAAATAATAGAAAATGATTTTGAATTAGGAACAATTATTTAAAAGATAATTACATCAATTGTTCTAAGAAATATTAAGCTAATAGAAAGAAAAAAAAGTCTCCTCCTATAGAGGAGAAGAAAGAAGAGGAGATAGAGGGTTTATTTAAAATAGCCCTTACAACATATAAATTTTCTAGAGTATTATATATGAATATTATACACATTTAATAACAAAAACAATGCCAAAAGCACTTTGCCAAGAATTGAGATATTTAGGCATTTGGCTAAAATAATTTTGGTAATTTTTTTTCTCTTTTTAAACATTAACTTGAAAATAAATAATATACAAATAATATATAAACAAAGTTGAGTTTTTTTAGCAAGAAAACAAAGTTATTAATGTACAAAAAACTTAAGCAAAACCCAGAGTTTCTTGTTTAAATAACCACGAAATTTCATTTGGCCTGCCGTGAAAAAAAGAACGGTCTTAAATGCCAATAATAATCTAATATAAGGCAAATTAGTAATATTTATTTATAATTAGAATTTTTCATTTTTTTTCATTTTTTTTCCTTTTTTATAAAATCCAAATTACGCTTCTAATTTTCCTTTTATAGGAATATAGAGTTTTAAAAACGTTAATTGAACGTACAAGAAGGATTTCATTAAATTACTGAGAAAAATCGAAGGTTATAAACTGTGGATTACTAGAAATAGTAGACGTAAATTCTAAAAAAATTTAAGATATACATGTGAATATGTCCATTGGTAAATCTACGTTAATCGGTGAATGGTAGATTCACAGGTACAGTTCGCATGGGGTTATTGGGTTTGCTATTTCTCATAAGAGGATTGTGATGGCTCATTTCGATTCCATGATAGAGCTCCCAACAATAGCGACAGAAGTACTTGAAGCAAGCTTGATCACGACAAAAGTAAGGTCCTTGGCGAAGTCCACAAGTAGAACATAGTTCATCTTCCAAGTACGGATCCACTTGAACCTAATTTGTATTTATAAAAAAGATAAGATCAAGAAATAATGACAAAACTAAAAAAAAAAAAATAGGATAAAAATGACCTTTTTAGTGAACTTCGGAGCTTTAATTTCAATAAATGCAGCTGAGACCGCCTTCATATAAGAACGATGATTGTTAAAAGTAACTCTACCAGAACCTTGAGGATATTTGTATTTATCTGTATCGACACCTAGAAAAAAAGTAACAATTAGATAACAAATAAATCATAATAACAAGTCCACTTTACCTGCGTAGACAACACCGCCGAATAAATCTTGGAATATGCTACAGAGTCCCTCAGCTGTTAGCATTCCGTGAAGTGCGCCCACAAATACTGTTTTCTTGGGGTCCAACCTCTGTGAAGGGCACCTAACGAAGTTAGAGTCACTTATGACCCATGGGATCACTTGAACTTCTTTATTGCGCATTCTTCGGCTAGATATTTTGTAGTACCAGCTTCCTCCATTTCCGTAGTCATGAGTACAGGCATTTAATAAATCTTTGACCTATATAATATAAATTGAAAAGTAACTTGTTAAAAAGTTTTCTCTCGGTTTCATTTTGACTAACCTGTTTTTCATTTTCAAAAATAATGTACAAGTAACCCCTGGGCACAGAAGAGTTCTCTTTTCCAGGCCACTCAATTTTGATAGGACCGAATGGTTTAAATGTAGAGAGAAGTGCTCCCTCCGTAATGTCCCACGGAACTCCACCGAGGAAGACCTTACAAGAAAGTTGAATATTTTTATCCTTTCTTTGAGGAAATGTTCCGTGCCATGTGCAGGATGCATCATAGATAGCTGTACCGTTTCTATGAATACGAGCCGCTCTCTCCAGAGAGGATGAAGTTCCTCCGACTTCATTTTCATTATTATAATTACATAGCGATTGAAGATTCTGCAGATTTTGAATATTCTTCACGGCCTGGGCCACAGCAGGGTCCATTTCCGAAATGCTTGGCATGGGAGGGGAGGAGGTTGTTCTATTGGAGGTGAAGTAACTACTTGAAGTAGTAGGGGGAGGAGGGGAGTCAAGAAGAGAACTTCCAGCTCCAACAGAACTTGTACTTCCACAGTAACTCCCAACGCGAGAACAGGAGGACTCATTCAGACTCAATCCTTTAAATATATCAGATATGCCACTATCGTGCTCCCGTGAGGTCGTTCCCCTTATTGGAACACTCCCCGTTAGATTACTTGAGTAGCTCGTGCCATAAGCACCATCAGACCCTGGCGACTGTCGACCTACAATGTCCCATTTGTCAGAGACTCCCATTAGAATGGCCTCATCAAAGGTGGGACTTCCTGCCTCCGTCGAGAGGCGATTGCTGCTACTACTGCTATTATTGAAGTTGAAGTGGGTAGCCGAAGAGGATGAGGAAGGGACTCCTCCCCCTCCCATCGAGTCTCCTCCACCCCCACCATAGCGAAGGCGCGCTAAACTGTTGGGAGAAGAAGTCATGATGTCGTCGTAGTCGCGGGAAAGGATCTTGTTCAAAGGAGAGGAGACGTCCGGAAACTTGAATTCTCCACACTGAAACGAAAGAGAAGCAGGGATTAAAGGGGCGACGGTCGGGACGGTCGAGGGCAAAGGGAACTCACTTTGTAGGTCCGAATGGGATTCGAGGAGTGAGGATACTGCTTTGGAGACACAGAAGAGAGCCCCAAGATATCGGAGAGGCGCGATGCATCTCCCAGCGAGAGAGGAGCGGGCCTCTTCTTATCTAAATGACCCTTATCCTCATCCAAGAGCGTTCCTCCCCCCGAATGATGATCTCCCTTCTCCAGCTCCGAGGGGACGACACCCACATTGCGCTGAGGATGATTGTTATTGCTATCAGGACCGAAGAAGTCCCCCAGATCCAGCTTGTTATGGAGAATGGAGTTGATCTTGAAGAGAATGTCTCCGTTGCTCTCGTTGAGCCCCTAAAACCATGTAGAGAGAGAGTCATTTCAGCATTTTAATAGCATGTCCACTCACCGATTCCTTGTCTTGGACTCCGCTCATCATCGAGTATGCTTGCACGTTATAACTTATAAATTGTAGAAACAGTGAAGAAGAATATTTAATAATTAATTCTTTCAATTAATTACAATACACACATATAAAAGTCTAAAAAGAGAGACTAAAAAAAATTTCCTCCCGTTCGTCGGTTATCAAATTTACTAAAAAAAAGTGGTTATAAAAAAAATAGGATTGGATAAGATCAAAGGGAAAGGACTTCTTAGATGAGGTGGAGGATGGATTCACCAAGTTTTAATCCGAACAATCTAAAAATAAAACGAATTAACTAATAATAAAAAACGTTGAGATATTCTCTGGATCGAGGACTGGGAGAGGTGAGAAACAGGAAATACGTTGGGACATAAAATATAGAAAAGAAAAATGGAGTACTTTAGGGACTCAAATTCTTCTATTTCATCTTAACCAGTTTTAACATTGCCTTTCCCTTTATATCTACATATAGTCCATAGACAAGAGTAAAATAATTGCATTTCAAATAGCGCGCCTTTAAAAAAGTCAATATGGCTGTAGAAGTTATTATTGTATATTAATATTAGCATGTTATATGAACGTAGTCTTTTGCATTTAAAAAAGTAGTCACTAATCATCGACATTTTTAGAACATGACGATAAAGATAACGTTGTGAGAAGTATATACATATATATATATGGCTATTACAAACTTGTGCTGTTTAAGACCTCATTATCTAGAGAACTTGAGACATTTTGTTTAAAATATTTATATCAGTGTCTTTTCATATTTTCTAATTTCAAGCAATGACAGTTCTTGCATAAATAAATCGTTGCAAATAACATTATAGTTAGAAGCTCTGTGTTTCTATGTGCAAATGGGTTCATCCTTCTGAGAGGATGAGGGAACCTCGTAATTTCAAATGAAGCCAAACATGATAAGTTATTATCTATGCTTAAATATATTTATATATATTGCAAATAATTTCTCTCTTTCACAACCATTAATTGTCAGGTATTGTGACAAACGGGTCAATATTTGGTACTTTAAACGTCAGATGAAGTATAGTGCCTTGCATTACAAAATGGATCACACTAATGATGATTATAATTTATAAACATGTTCTTGGAATCTAAATTTGCTTAAATATAATCTACATATTATCTAGATAATGCAAAGTTATTACTTTATTAGTCAAGGATAGTTTTCTTGTACAGTATAACCCCATAATTAAAAGCTATACTGTTCCCGAATAGATTAATAATGCATGAACAGTGTGGTGGGAACACGATCAATTTTGCAAAGTTGTGCAAATATCTCCTATAGAACCATTACTTATAATTTATATTATTGTCATATTTTGTTCGAATAGAGTGCAAACCATTTTGAATGTGAGGTCCAAAATAAATTTTAGGCTCAAATTTCTTAGGCATATACTATATTGTATTTTCTTCAAAGTTTGCTACTCCATAGCATTTCTCATTTTTTGTCCTATCAAAGCTGATTTTTTCTCTCATTTTTTAAGTACAGAAATTTCCTAATTTCTCACCCCTGAAATATTCGTCGTATGGACCCACTTACAAGCCACTCCTGTATGATGAATTATAATTATCATTGATAATTATATAATAGCTTATGGGCACCATAACAAAGTACTTTTAGAATGACAATAAAAATCTAAAGTTGAATTATTAGTGATGATCGTGCCATTAGTATGTGACGTCATTTTTGTAAAATTGCCTTAGTTTTGTTTCGATTCTACTCAAATTCAATTTTTAATCACTTAACATGAACAAACTATAATAATGACTCATTATAAGTTTGAGTCCTATTTCTTTCCCTTCAAAATATCCTATGAAAATTTTCATAGGATTAATTCTTTATAAATCATTTAATATTAACTTAAGATCAGACCTAATTTCTTTTGTTAATGTTTGGTTGATTATTATTATATTATTTTTCTAATTCATTTACTCAATTTGATATTGGCAAGTAACTGAAAATAAACTTCGATGATTGTCCATGAAGAAATAGAAATGGATGATATTAACCAATTTCAAATATCTTGTAAATTCTATAAAAGTGGGGACATGGCTCCCTTGGCCTGACTTGTTTTGCCGCCTCTGCGTATTACAATTAATATATACTAAATTTGGAGTTATTTTAATTCACTAATAATAACCACTCAAATACATGTATTAAAAAGGATTGTTTTTTATTTTCAACCATTTCCTTGTATGAATATCAATGCATAAACTGAATTTAGACAATATGGAATTTCCAATCAATAAAAATGATAATTATTATTATCATAACTTTTTATCATTTATAAATTATATTTGGCTACATATACTCAAATTCATTAACAATAGAAATATACTCATATTGTTAATATAAAATATTTTGAATCATTCAATGTTGAAGCAGAATTTGTTAATATTTTTATTTTGTAGATTAAATTAATGCTAGAATATCTCTTATTGAGTTATTTTTGCACATTTCAATGTCCTCTCATGTAATAGGATTAAGGATCTATTGTGAATGTATAGATACCTATTAATAATAAAATTTGAATAATACAAATATAATTATCTGTCAGTCAGAACTTTTCTACACTTCCATAGATGCCAAGTTATTTATACCTGTGGGAGAGTAAATGTATAGGTCCTTTGTTCTTAGTATCTCTTTATTAACTGCAAAGTACTTCCTCTTTACATGCGTCCCCTATCTCCCTAATCATCAACTCCATATAACATACAAATATACAAAGGGGTCACCACAGAGGTCCCCCTCCAAGAAAGCGGAGCTAAATTAAGATAAAAAAACAATATAAAATAATTGAAATACTAATAATAATAATAATCATCTTTGGAATTAAATTTGACTCTTCTATCAGACTTTCTTGTTATCTTTTCCGCTTCCGAATTCCGGTCCTTTCCTGATTTGATTGCTTCCTTTTCTTCACCACGACGCAAGGTAGCTGGCTTTAACCGTTCTATAGAAACGGTATCAGTATTGCCTTTAGGAAATTGAACTTTGTAATAATGATCATTCCGACGGATCACTTTTGCTGGACCCACATATGGGGCTTCCAAAGGCTTTTTAATACGATCCACTCGGACCCAAACAAAATCTGCTTCTTTTAGTGCTTTGGGAGTGAAAGGTTTTTTCGAGGAGTTATGGCAACCATCCGACAGGCTTTCAAAATCAATTCCCTTCAGATGTTGGGCGAGTTCCGACAAATAATCGTACGATACTGCATAGTGTGCCTCCGATAATGTGTTGATCATATCCCTTGGCGCCATCATTTCTGATCCCGTCAGTGCTGTAAATGGGGATATATTTCTTACGTTCGGTGCCATCCGAATTCCTAGAAGAACTAATGGCAAAGATGTGAGCCAGGAATCCTTCCTTGCTATAATGGCAGTTTTGAGAGTCCTATGTAGTCTTTCAACCATCCCATTAGTCTGGGGGTGGTATGCCGTCGTGCGAATGCGATGGAATCCAACAATTTGAGCAAGCCTATTAAACAATTCAGATTCGAATTGCCTACCTCTGTCGGTGACCACATAAAGGGGCACTCCGAACCTTGATATCCAGGCATTAACAAAGGAGTGGGCGATTGACTTGGATTCTATATTTGAGATGGGAACTGCTTCCATCCATCGAGTGGCCCTGTCAATACATGTGAGCAAATATCTAAAAGGTTCATTTGTAGACTGACCCGGGGCCTCACAAGGAGGCAATGGCCCCACTATATCCACATGCACCATTTGGAAACGCCCCCCTCCGTAGAATGGTTTAATTTCTGCCTTCGTGTGTCGATGAATTTTTGATTGCTGACATCCCTCACAAAATGTTACCCATTCCTTGATTTCCTTATCCATTCCAGGCCAAAAATATCTTGACTTCATAATTTTTATAGATGCCCTTACTCCCGGATGAGAAATAGAATGAAAAGAATTAAAAAGTCCTAATCTAAGATTTGGAGGAACATATGGACGCTGGGCTTGTGTTGACGTTTCGCATATAATTTTTAGTCCCTTCCCAAGATCTACATGACAGAAATGACTAGAATCATTCAAATTCCTCTTTTCCTCGTCAAAGGACTGTTCCATTTGGGCTTTTGCGATAGAAATAAGATCAACGGGTTCGGCCAATTTAGAAATGTGGGACACGGGGCGTGAAAAACAATCAGCGACAACATTATCCTCTCCACGGACGTACTGAACGTCTTGGATGTACTCTGTAATGACACTAAGATGTCGTTGTTGTCTGTCCGATTTCGGTTCCCTTTTGCTCTTGAAGGCTAGGGATAGAGGTCGATGATCTGTGAATAGGGTGACTATTTGACATTCAATTATGTGCTTGAAATGTAGCACACTTAAATAAGCTCCTAATAGCTCACGGTCGTAAGTTGAGTAGCGTTGTTGAGTTTCGGAAAGTTTTTTCGAATAAAATCCAACGGGTATGGGCTCCCCGTTTACGAGCTGATGTAAAGCGGCACCTACAGCTTGTTGAGAGGCATCTGTCACCAAATGAAAAACTTGTTCTTGGGGATGCAGAAATGGTAGCACCTGAGCAGACTTCAGCTCCGCCTTTATTTCATGGAATGATGCATCTGCTTCTTTTGACCAATATAGATCAGTTGTTGAGGTCCCAGGTCTCATCATTTCCGTCATTGGAAGAACGATTTTAGCAAAATGTGGAATCAAATGTCTATAATATCCAACCATGCCCAAGAATCTCCGGAGATCCTTGGATCCCCTAGGCCTCCCTATTTCGTCAATCGCATCAACCTTTAAGGGTACAGGTGCAATTCCCGCATCCGAGATTCTCAAACCCAAAAAGTCAATGACTTTTACGAAAAACTCGCATTTTTCCAAAGAAAAACGAAGGTTATATGATGAAAGGATTCCAAAAATGCGAAGAAGGTGCTCTTTATGCTTTTCAATAGAATTAGAGAAAATCAAAATATCATCCATATATATATAAACAAAATCAAGACCACTGAATATCATATTAATGAAACGTTGGAACGTGGCCCCTGCATTTCGAAGCCCAAAAGGCATATAACAAAACTCGAATAAGCCGAATGGCGTAATAATAGCAGTCTTATGCCTATGCTCCTCTTTTACTGGGATATTGTAATATGCTCTCCTCAAATCCACTTTACTATAAATTTTGGAGCCGTGTAGGACGGAAGACAAATCGTGGATTCTAGGCAAAGGGTACTTATCCGGCACTGTAATAGCATTGAGTTTTCTATAATCTCCTACCATCCTCCATTCGTTATTTTTTTTAGGGACAAAATGTAATGGGGAAGCCCAGCAGGACTTTGAAGGAACGATTATACCCATCTCTTGAAGATTTCTTAATTCATCCTTACACACTTTCATTTTTGCCGGAGACAACTTCCTCATCCTTTCGGCGACGGGGCTACTATTGTCTGTGTCAATGGAATGCTGCACATCTTTCGGAATATTGCTTGAATGCTTAACCTGAGTCTCGGAATGGAGAGCAGGAAATTTTGAAAGTAATTCACTTACATACTGATGAGTCTTTGTCACTTGAAAAGAATATATGTCCGTCCTCGTAGTAACACTTCCGATGGTAACCGCTCCTGTCTCAGAGTCCTCAATTTTTCCATCTCCACAATTGATTACGAATTTGTAAAACTTTAAGAAATCCAAACCCATGATAGGTCTAGATACATCCGCTACGATAAAAGTCCAAGGATACTTTCTTTGCATTCCCTTAATGACGATAGTTGTCTTTGTTTCTCCCACAACTCTAATTGGAGCTCCATTGGCTGCAGATAACTGCAGGTTTGTAGGAGTGACGTGAGCGTTGGGCATCATCTTGTAGGGTATAATGGAGACTATTGCACCCGTATCTATTAAGGACATTATTTCTTTAACGTGAGGTGGGAAATTGATGGCGACTTCTATCAAAGGCAACCCTCCCGTCGCAACAGAGATCTGCCTCGTTAGCTTTCCCTGAATTGGAGATGTTGATCTACTGGAAGGCCTCGAAGAATTAATGGGTAGTCCCGTTTTAGAAGGCCATTGGCACCATTGTCTACACGATCGTGCTGTATTTCCATAAAATATGTGCGCCCGACACACCACAGGACGTTGATTTGGGTTAAAGGGCTTTAACCCTAATGAAACCCTTTCAGGAGATCGACGCCGCTGAGGGGCACTTTTATTGACTGTCGAAACCGTTCCTGAAGAGATTAAAGTAGAGAGAGAGTCCGCTAGCGCTCCCAACGCCTCTAAAGATAAATTCATCTGAGAGGCTGTGGCCATCCTTATATTTTCGGGGAGGGCTTTAAGAAATTTATGTTTTACAACGTCCTCCGATACTCCAAGCTGCTTTCCCACGTCCTTTAGTTCCTGAAGATAATCCGAAGGTTTTCCTGTGAGAGATTTGGGCTCTGATAGCTCTTCAAAGAGCTCAGCTTTGGACTTCTGAAACAGGGGAAGAACCGAATCCTTGAGCCCTGTGTACGAATCCGATGTTAAATCATCCACGGTCAGTCTATTGACAACGGAAGAGGGAAGTAAGGACAAAGCGTGACAAAACTTCGTTGACTCCTTGGAAATCTTCATTTTTTTAAAAGAATTTTCTATGAGGATGAACCAGACTTCAGGCCTTAAGGGGGAAAATTCAGGAACTTTTATATCCACTACGGAGATATCGGTATCCTCTGAGTCCCTGATTGCATTATTTCCTTCCGAATCCGTCATTTTAACACCGCTGCCACCAATTTGTGGGAGAGTAAATGTATAGGTCCTTTGTTCTTAGTATCTCTTTATTAACTGCAAAGTACTTCCTCTTTACATGCGTCCCCTATCTCCCTAATCATCAACTCCATATAACATACAAATATACAAAGGGGTCACCACATACCTAATAAAATATTATACCAACTTAATTTTTCGTCTCAAGAGTAGAGCCCTTTTACAGGAAGCCCACTGCAACCAATTGACTTTCTGTTTATGACGTCAATTCCTGCTCCATTGCTTTTTTGTTTTAAAAGTAAACCATTTTTGACTCTCGATTTTGACATAGAACCTATTGTGCGCCCATTTAAACATTGATATGAGATGATTAGCCAATACTTGTACGTATTATGATAATTATGAGTTAGTTTTGGAACAAAAATAAGATTTTTAGATAGAAAATGGACCATTCAAATATCCTCTTCCCTTTTCCAAAGCGTCCATGAGTTGGTCATCTAATACTTTTTTGACCTTGTGTCCGGTTAAATTTATATATATTGATGTCCCAGTTTATTCGATGAAAATAAAGATCCAAAATATTATAATAACAATTTCGAAATTATCTTTTCTAAAAAGTAAATTATTAAGAATCAAAATTAATTAATCTATTGATATTTTATTCTAAATTTATCCATTTCCTCTGACTTTCCCCTCTTAAAACTGATCGGGCCTTTTACATGAAAATCAAAATATGGTCACCCTAATAACTTATTAAGTATTATGTTTGTCTCTTTTTCGACTGGAATATATTATTTTAATAATATTTGAACGTTAATTATATAAAATCCCGGCTTTTATATATTCCTATCCCTTCTGTATGTACTTCCATATTAAATATCTTTATTCATACATTTGTCTTAATATCGGTTCAATTGTACTTCACAAGATACTCAATGTTAGAAATATCTCGATATTATTATCCACTCATATTTCATGTGGGCTGCCTCCATTAAAACGTATGAATATTTTGTATAGGTTATTGAAGCGTGGAGCCCTATTTGACACAAAAAAAAACTAGCTCACATAGTTGGGTTATAATTCATGTTTAATAAACCTAAAAGAGAGCAAGTATGTCAATTACTTAGTCGTTATAATTTAAATATATGTACACGGGGGCATAAGATAAGCACATACACCCTTTCAATTCTTGGATATCCATTACATGATGAGTATTGAGTTTCACGCCGCGATATTGTACCTTTTTGTTTGTAAAATAATAGGGAGCTACTCTGCTTCCTCCCACCGAGATACATGTTGACTACTCATGATCTATAACGTAATGAAGTGTGCTGTTAATGGACATACCAGATTTGAACGAATCTTCAATCGTTTCTCTCTTTATAAAGTAAATATTATGTTGTAATTGACTGAATAAATAAAATAACTTGAGTGTGTTTTGAGTTTTTTTGTTGTTTTTTTTGTAGATTTTTTGATGCTATATTTATGAACTTAAGAATACACTAGTTATGTTTGGTTATAAGTTAATTAGTACGTTACGGACATAAAATGGCACAAAATAATATAAAGTGGTTGTTGAAAATAATACCTATAAAAAATTATTACACTCAGGAGTACAAAACGAGCTGCACAATCACTCCATATTTCCTTATTTCATAAGCCTTACAAACTATTAAATATGGTTTTTTGTGGATGATGGTGTATTTGAATAAAGATAAAGACGTTTCTTTTAGCACCAGAAATACAGTAAAAACTTGGATAAGATTATCTTAATTACTATTTTTTTTTCGAATTGGTAAAAAAAAAAAATAGTAATACATAGAAGTGGTAGCTAAAATATACAGATGTTTCGATCAAAACACATAAAAATAAAATTAAAAAAAGACCGATAGGAAAAGTAGTAGTAAACTAATAATAATAGTAAGAAGAGTAATACGGATTACATGGAAGTCCTGAGTCTTAGCCATTGAGTGAGGCACGTGAGTTCTTGCGAGACAATGAAGCCTTTTTCTTATTTTCTTGTTTTTCAGGGGGAGGGATCCCGGCTTGAATATGCCTCTTATAGAGGTATCGATATGTCTCAGAACGCAGATACTCAACGACATGACTGACTCCAAGTTGAAGGCTTTCTTCTATAGGTTGAACCCAGGGGTTATTGTCCAACTTAATAATCGCTCTAGAGCTAAGGAAGTCCAAACTGCCCAACGATGGAGGAAGTACAGTCAGTCGATTGCCTTGCAAATGCAATTCTCGAAGATTGACAAGGGAGCCTATTTCGTGGGGAAGTTCGATTAGACCATTGTCTCTCAGAGCGAGAATGCGTAAATTGACGAGCTTTCCAAGATCTGGTGGCATATATTCAAAATCATTATCACTCAAATAAAGTGCTCGTAGACTTGTCATAATGAAAAAATTGCCAGGAAGCAGGCCCTCATTCAGATTGTTGTAGGATAAATCCAAGACTTCCAAATTAGGGAAAGAGCCAAAACCTCGGGGAAGACTGTTCAATTTATTCATGGCCAGATTCAGTATTCTATAATATAATATATGAACAAAAATATTTATGAGTCTGAAGAAAAAAGATAGTTTGCCACTATGTATATTTATGTATATATCCGAAAAGAAGAGGAGGGGTTGCTATTAATTAATTATCATATGTATGTAGATTGTATGCACCATATAACGTATAAAACTGAAGGAAGAAATGTCAATAATAATAAAAATGGTTATAGTTTTTAAAACTTATAGTTGATGACCCTATAAAGAGAGTACTTTTGTGGATAATAGACAAACATACTATACATATACATGTAGCTGTACTTACTCCTTGTCCCCTTCTTGTCATCATTGACTCAAATCTAGTTAGTATTCATTACCTACCTCAATTTACTTAATTTTGAAATGGATGTCGGAATTTCTTCTAAGTCATTATTAAATAAATTGAGAATTTCCAAGTTATCCAAATTTGCCATTGTGGGTGGAATCTCCACAATTTTGTTGTGGCTTAGAGTGAGCCGAGTGATGTTTTTCATCGTCCATAGTCGGGATAGATCTGCCTCCAGATGGATGAGATTCTTATCACTGAAGTCAATTTCGGCATGTGGGATGTCCTTTGCCTCTTCAAGCGTCTTCTTGATGATCTTGGATGACGACATGACGATGTGTTGTTGGGATCCCTCAACCCCAAGGCTGATGAAACCTCAAGGTTCCTCGACCGACTCTTGAATGAGACTACGAAAATCGAAATTTTGAAAAACACAAGAAATGCTTATTTTTAATTTTGAGTACTGTTGCTCAATTCGTGGGGACGAGGGTGTCTTTTTCTTCCAGGGATTAGTTTGATAAGTTGTTCTCTACTCTCCTTATTGATGTAGACTCAAGGTAAAGAGCGTGCGGGTATTTGATGACTTTACTGTAGTGTATGGACGGTGTAGATACAATATCTAAGATACTGAATGGGCCAGTAGGGAGTAAGACGCCAGGAAAGGGCAAAATGACGTCATCCTAAAAATAGAGAATCACTTTTGTGGAGAGTACGGGTACTCATGCTTGTACACACTATTACGTTCGTAAAAAAATACCATACGCGACGTGGGGGTATCTAATATTCTATGTATATATAGTAAATAATATCAACTATAACCATGCGTTATGGCTCTCATCGAGTAAGAAAGAGAAAATGAATGTACTCCTATTATTATTGTGCACCATGACAAGAGTCGAATGAATTTTTGAGTGCAGACATTATCCTTGGAATAGGTTGACTATCCTCGAATGTACACAGATGTTTCTTTTCAGCAGGGGGAAGAAAGAGAAATTCACTGCTATTGCTGGGAAAACATGTGTGACTCAATTCCCAAATAAATACCATATACATACTCCTCATGGCCTTCCTGGTGTCCCCAAACCCAATACAATGCATAAAATAATCAATGATATTTAATCAAATAACGGAGAATATGCATAAAATCCCTGTAAAACAGATAGTCCCTTTTATTTTGAACAATCGCAATCACTTTTTAGTACATATACCCATACTATGCGTATTAGATTGTACTCAAATGAAACATCTGGTAGGCTCCAAAGTAAAGAAGGTGTGTGAGCCTACATACATAGATACCTACCACATATTATATACGTCATTATTGTCAATAAATTGATGGAAAAAAATAATAATTGAGCGATGTTTGAGGATTTCATTCGCAATTTTATTTATACAAAATATGTATCTAATTGTTACACTATGACTTCATTCCGAAGTTTCAAGGAACACGTTGACTCAATAATAATTAGTAATACCTCCTTAAATACATAATTTTATAATGAGCAAAAGGAGGCATCAGCCCTTGACTGAGTGATTTTTGACGCCATGTTTCTCCGACTATATTAATAAAAATATGTCTAAAGGATAGTCATAATTTGACAGATAAAAAACAAGTATTGAATAATAAGTATATTTATTAATTGTTTACTTGTTTCTTCGGATTTATTCATGTTTTATGGAGTTTTATCATGTATCTATATACATATGTATTTAAATCGAAGGAATAAAACTCAATCCCTGATTAAAGATGATTTTTGTAGTAATAATTCATAACTGGGATAGAAGGGGTGGGTGAATGAGGTTAATGAAATGTAAGTAATTTATACAAAAACACGTCCATATGTACTCTATCAATCTAAAAAAAGAAGCAAATTGTGTTACAGATTCTCTGCCAAGAATCCAGTTTCAAGTCCTTGCTGTTTGCTCTTTTGTAGAGCTGATAATGTTGCTTCAAAATATATGTGTAGTTAAAGAATTATAGTAATTTCATTATTAATTCATATTTAGCATGATTGTTTAAAAAGCAATCATGCTAAATTATAACAACACTACATTAAGATAAATATAATAATTTGAAGAAAATCAATTTGTTACATAACAAGAGTCCAAATTATAAGTATTTCTTTATTCCAATTTCAAAAAACTATGATAATAATGCAAATTCTTCCTCAGAAACAAGCATCAAAGATTAATTGTAGAGGAAAAAAATTATATGATGACTTATTCTTATTAGTGTGTAGATGACATCATTTAAAATTTAGGGAGTTTATTTGCATCTTCATATCTTCTAATTAAAGAAAGTGATGCCATGAGATATATATGACACTTGAACAATCATTTATTTGTATAAAGTATGTGTTATATTTGAGTCATGAAGTAATTTATAAACATATTTGTGATTGTATACTATGTCTTGACTTTATCCAATCTACTATCCTTTCATGTTATTTCAAGATATATGTATGGATTTGTGAAGAGAGATTCATAAATAAACTAAACGACCTTGATTGTTTTTTTTTATAGTATAATATTATTTTAAATGGTGAGAAGGGAAATCCTTTCAATCAGGTATGTCTTTAGATATACTATGGGCAGAAAAATATCAGGAATAGAAAAATCTTGATTGAATCGTCAAAAAAATTTATTTCATTCCCCCGATGCAATGCACATTTCCAATTTTCAAAACATTTACAAAATTTGCATTAAGTCAATAATTACAGAGTTTAGATATGCTATTATTTAAATTAAAAATCAGATGGTTGGTTTCTTGAGTAATAGGTTATTATATATCTTTAAAATTATGTACAAAACCTTGTAAAATTCCAATTTATCAGTATTTTGTACTCATTGTAGTAAGTACAGAGCATTCATATTATAAATGAGTATTAAATGAGGAACTGCTCATTTAACTACCTTGGAGCTATGTATTATTATAAGGTAAACATTTAAATGTATGTACATGTGTATAAAATAATAATAATATATAAATGAACATCTGTTCACTCTGAAAAAAATCTCATTATATAAAGAGAAGGAAAGGAAAGTGTTTTTTGGACTTATGAAAGCCACCCACTCAAAAAGTTAAGCACATATACTCTTTATAACTATAAAAACAATAACGTTTCATGTGGGGAGGTTTTTGTATGTATCCACATAGGTAGATAATATAAATACATGTATATAAAACCCAGACATACATATTTCTTTTTAAAACAAGCATTCAAAAAGCGAATTTCGATAATATTAACCCTTTAATAAAATATATCAATTAAAAATTCGGGGGAGGTTCTTTGTATGTACAATGCTCATAAATGTTTTGTTGATCATTTTAAATCCATTGAAGCTGATCTATTGGAAGTCAGGGGTTGAATTATAAAATACGTGGATCCGTTTCTTGGTTGTTCTTTATTAATAATGTACTTTAGACATTCATTTGAACGGAATAAATTTCAAATGTGAAATGATTTTCCGTAAATCCCTGTGTTTCCATTACAATTTATAGAGTCAGATTGAAATACATAAAGGACAAATATGTATACAAAACATTTTAAGCAGTAATTGTGCTTAATTGCCAATAATAATAATAATGATAATAATAATAATAATGTCGTTCCATACTCGTTTGCGTTTAAATTACAAACGCCTCCAAATTTAAAAGTGAGTATTCAACCTACGCAACCTCTCATTTCCGTAAAATCTCCTTGATTTCTTCTTCAACTCCTCAACAGCCTCCCATTCATTGAGGAGAAAGACTATTTATTATTCATTAACTGTACACAACATACAGTAAAGTAAGAAAAATTTACGTCAAAATGAAAGCTAAAACATTAGGAGTAGTGAAAAGAAACAAGAGCTTCTACAAAAAATATGCGCCATTGGAGATGTGGGCTCCTTTACAACGGATCATACTGCAAGAAGGAGCAGCAGCATCCAATGTGTAGCAGTGTATTTTATTTTATGTACTTGTTTTTTAATTTTTAATCAAGGAGATGGAAATTTTTGGTGCGGGAAGGAACAGGATGACGTAACAAAAGAGGATAAAGAGAAATATAAAGCTCTCTCAACCTTTCTCTCTCTTGACGGGGCTAGCTAACATGTTATTATTTATTTATTTATTAGCTACATAAGGTTTGTTTTTCAAAAAGCGACATCTAGTGCCAAAAGTATCTACTGCTACTATAAATTATGACTTTACTTTTTTTACTTTTTTATTATTCCATAAAACTCTATTATTAAATTTAATTTAACATCATCATAATTTTATTTGGGGACAGGTTTTTGAGATGTTTGAGTAGATTTTTTAATTCTCATCTTAGTTTGTAAGTAGGAAATCGAAACAAGGTTAGAGAAATAAATGTAGTAATAAATAAAAAAGAAAGTACTTTTCGTGATGTGAGGAATTTAAACTAATTTTTCATTATATTAATATAAAATTTACAAAATTACAAAATCATTCCCATGAGGGATTTGTATTATGAAATCGATATTCTAGTTTATATATAATATCCAAGCTTGAATGATTAGAAAAACAAGTCAAATGTATCACTCAAGTTTTGCTCTCTGTTTGAAATACACGTGATGTACTTACTTAAAGTCTAAGATACTTTTCTATTTCTACTCTATGGGGGTATATGGGATAAATTATGTACGTACATAATGTTTATACTCTATTTGATTTGAATTCTTAAAAAAAAAAATCCCGCTCTTTTTTCAAATAAATTTATATTTAGGCGGAAATTGCATTACATACATTTAATCATAGTAATAAAAATAAGAAAGCTGAGAGCATTATTTCCCTAAATAACATTTTATTTTAATTTCGTTTTTATTAGTGTATTTTTAGACTGAATAAAACGTTTATTTTATATTCGTTAAAAACCTCTTTTTCATAATAATAATTTTATTATTATTGAGTTTTTTATATGTTTGCTTTATTTTTTTCATGCAGTGCATTAACTTCCTTTTAATTTTTCAACAGGAGAATATAACAAAAGGAGAGTAAGTAAGGAAAAGTCTTTGTAAATAACTAAGAGAGATAGAAAGGAAAAGGAAGAGGTATGCAGAACAACAGAGTGTTGTTCCAAGAAGGCTATGTTGGCCAAGTTTTCTAACATTCACAGTCTCTTAGTTAAAAGGTATTATATATACACATTATGTAACAATGACATATATATATATACAATAATATGAATACTCTGAATATGAGTTAAGGGCACATGATATCGTTCATTTTGAATAAAAATCAATTATCCTTAATCAAATTGAACATAGTATAATCAAGTCTCACGTGCTAATGAAAATATTTTCTTAGCCTATTGAAATGTCGGAATAATTAAAATCAATCACACAACCTCTTTATTTCAATGTACATAAATTAATGCTGAGTACAAGTTGTCATTCTTGCTTATTTATTTGAGACACCAGTCATTTTAATTAAAAACTATTAATATAGCTCATTTATTCCTTATTCAACTTTGAACATCCCGTGAAATTTTAATAACTACATTATCTCCATCACAAATTCGGCATTTAAAATGCTTCATCCAATTGTTTGATTGCAACTTATACAAGTTAGAACCACTAAACAGTTCTCATTTCATTATACATTTAATTAGTCATAGTTGATATATGTATATATAACTATTAACTTCTGCACAATATACGTGTTTACAAAATATTGTATTTTAGACTTTGTAATTTGTACAGAATATATGAAACAAACAGTACGATAATTTGATTTTTGCGCAACATTTACGTAATTAATTAATAGTAAGGGTTATATTTCTATAGACACAAACTTTATTTGTGTGGGATATCTACATAATAATGAACGATTGCTCATTTTCTTTGGAAAAACTCTTAACGTAACTTTTCAAAATAATGGGATCAAATGTGAATTTAAAAAAGAATTAATTATTCCAAAGAATCATTGATGACATTAATCATAAAATTAATATTTGATTACTTTAAAACGCGAATAACTGTTGCTATTTTTATTATTATTTTGTTAGGTGCTATTATGTATCGGTGTAAATACTTAGTTCATAATTAAATTTTAAGAATATTAGTTAGTTTATAAATTCAAATGAGTATCTTTAATTATGATAATAAAGTTTAATTAAAGATTTTTCTTTCCATCTCATCACTGAACAGTAAAATTATTAATTTCCATTTTTGTGGATAGGTTGTTTGGTTATTATGGACAGTACATGAGAGAAATTTATAGCATGAATATGCTCTGAAAAATATTTTTAAATACATATATGTGAATTTTCAATGTATTTAGATTATATTAATATTGTTTACGGAGTAAAAAAATCTGCCTGAAAAAAAAAAAAGATCTTTTTATTTCATGAGCAAACTGACATTTAGCCGCAAGATGGCACAGAGATACCATGTTCTAGTAACAAATAAATAAGTAAGCAACGTTCATTTCCCCTATTGCTTATATTATTTGAATTTGACTGTATTTTAATTTCATATAATTGTTCATATCATATTTGCATCCGATGTGAACTGTTAAAAACAGTCTGTTTCTTGCAAAAATTATGTATATTATTGATTTTTGTTGATTTTATTCAGGGAACTAAATCACTCCCATCTCATAATATTGAAGTATTCATATGGTCATTTCTTCTATTATGTGAATATTCTATAGAACTTAATATTTCGTACATTATTTTGCAAACATCTATGCTCTATTGTATTCCAAGAAAATTTATTCTTAAAAAGGACCAGAGGTTTATAGTTGTTCAATTGTTCTAAGGGGACACATTTGTCTCCACTTTTTTCATTATACTTAATAGAAATGACCCATTGACACATCAGTCCAGGGAGGGCGTAGATGTATCACAGAGGGGCCTGGCACTCTAAAGCCCAAAGGGGGCCTAGACGCAAGGTACTCCATCTAATGTTGTAGTATACCCAAGCGTTCGAACAACTGAAAAACGATCATTATGGAATAAAAACTTTTTACAAATAACACATACTATAAAATGAGACTCCATTGAATCCCTACAACATCCCAATCTTAATCCTACATGGTAGTGGTAGGCTGGATGATTCCAACACTTACCTCGGTGAGTTTGTTCTTTGTTAACTAAAGGCATATAAGTAATATATTATATTAATATACGTATTTAGTACTTATGTCTGTAGAAAGAAAACATATATGAACTATGACGTCATTTCTGAGAATAAAAGTAATTTCCCTCCTTCTGACTTTTTTTATAAAAGCTCTTGCTTTGTTCCAATATCCAAATAGAAAGAATGAGTGTTTTGGACGGAATTTGTAAATCCATCTATCCAAAACTGACTCCCAAATAAATATATAAAAATAATGCAGTAGTAGTAGTACTGTTGTTTTTATACCTACTACTTTTGAAACAAGCGTAGAACGAAAAGAATCATCGATCTTTGTTATTCAATTACTCCTCCATATGTGGTGATACACCCTACTCCTGTAAATTTTAATTAATTACTGAATAGTTTAATTAACTTTTTGTCAAAAAGCTTTGAAGAATGAAAAAGAAGAACGTTATCACGAAATATCTCTCTCTTTACTTAACTACATAGCAGCATATACTACCTATGTACATATAACTTTTTAATAATAAGTTTTGTTAAGAAATGTTTGGTACATTATTTTTGTGTATTTTAAACTGTATATGACCCAAATTCTCAATGAGTAACGGATTAGTGCTTAGGTACAAATAGCGAGGAGGGAGACATGTCTTTCTCCCATATTTTCTGTAATTTGCCACATTTCAATTGAGACCATTCAAGGGCGTCGTAGAGACAGACCCCCTTGAATAGTCCTAGTTTAAAAATTCTATCTGCACCACTGAATAAGTGACTGTACGTCACTGACTGAGCACCAAACTTTGGAAAAGCTATATAAAATCACTCCATATTATTATATTTTTTTTTTTGTCACAAAAAGGAAATTGTATGCAACTCCTCCTTTTCTTCCTTCCATCTTTACACAAACCATTCCAAAGACCAACTAATTATAATCCACGTCGCTATGTATATTTAAAAATATCTGCAGGGAAGCACATGCAGCTTTTAGTCAATTCACTGTTACGAAAATGACTAAACAGCGCTTACCCTTAATAACATCTTGCAGTTTTTGTGTAGTTCTCTCTCATTGAATGTATTTTTTTTGCAACTTCACTTTGGACTCTTGCACTAATCTCTCTCCTACTTTAATGCACTCGCATACAAAACGAGACGTAGAATATTATTTTGCATTGATAACAATGTATCTTTGTTTTCAAGTATCAATAGTTGGGTACAGATATTCTCTCATCATCAATAGGCACTTTAAAGAGAGGTCCGTTTCATTTTTATTTTTGTTGTGGTGTTGAAATCGTAAGTACATATTATATATTCTTTAATCAAACAAAAAATTAGTCTTTGTATCATCACAAAAACTTATGGAGTTACAATGAATTTTCATTACCATCATAAAATACGTTCTAAACATTCTCATCAATGCTCATGAGACTCCCCAGCTCCAATTTTCTTCGAGGAAGATATTCAAATCAGAATGAAATCTACATAGATAGTATTATTATATAAACAAACACGTTTTTTTCTCTTCTTTTCTTGATCTTTCATAGCAGTAGTTTCATGCAATACATATACATATATTTAATACCTAATTACCAACGATTGACGTTACCTAATTTTGTGAGTATAATTATAAATGTAGGTATATGTATCTAGGCATCATACTTACGACCTATGATGGTCGTTTCTAAATTCTTCTGGAACTGAACTTAGATATATATATTACGAATGTCTGTATAAAAACAAAATTGTTCAACTTTGAATACCGTAGCTAATGAAGTGAAATAACCAATTTTATAAATAAGCTCTATGGAGTGGCTGACTAAATTGTCTGGAATTGCAGTCTATTATAAATAATAATCTATGTTTAACATGCATTTATTACATTTTATTGATTAATTGGATCGGAATATGAGAGATGATTAAATTGAATATGGATGGAGATGCAAAGTCTTCGAGTAATGATTCAGCAACCATCTTCCAATCGTCGTACATATTTTAAGAAATTTCCATTATGTCCCAAATCTAGCATTGGTGAAGAACGTATACATAGTGCCTTGATCAAAAGACAGAAATTACCCTCATGGATAATGTATAGGAGTTCCATATAGGGATGTTACACTTAATTACCCTAAATTATGAAAAACAAGATAATTAATCATGATTATATAAAAGTAAGTTTTACAAAGTGAATGATCCTGTGGATTTGAGCAACTTTTTGATAGATTTTTACTTTTTATGATTACTACATATATTTTTTAAAATGGTCTTCATGGATTTATAGACCCCATAAAACTATTTCTTTTTTACGGATGTTTACTCTCTTGAGTTATAACAGGATCCTATGTAGATTCATGTCCTTTCACTATACGTTGAAATTACCTTCAAATTAATTAACTATCCATCCAATCTTAAGTATAAGCTATTAGAAATTTGATTGATTATAATTTAGATGTAAAACAAATCGAGTTAATTAATAAAAGTACCTGACAAATGTCTCGAATCCATCATTTATTAAACCATGAAAACGGAGCACTTAAACAAACGATTATCCAATTAATTAGGTAAATATGTGGCAATCATAAAAATGGAAATAGTTCTAGTATTCCATAGATATCGATAAATATGTCGGCAAATCCCATTTGTACCATAAAATCAAAAGGATTATTTATACTATTATTAAAAAAGTAATAATTGTTTAGAACTCAACAAACACACGTTTTTAACAACCATTCAGCTGGTTGTTTGTACGAACTAACGCAATTGATATTTTCATAGTAATATTTCCCCTTTAATTGCATGTAATTAAAGGAGTTAAGTCTAAATTCAAATCTCCATTAATGTATATTCGTTTAACAAAACATACTAGCATATAATTTTATACCTTTTGATCAGGGTTTTTTAATAGAAATACAAAAATCTGATATCAAGAGCTTTGTCTGAGTAGATAAAAAGAAAATTGTGACGTCATTACTCTGAACATTGTTCATATTTCTCCGTGGATGTTATGTTCTCCTAGTAAAAAAAAATGAAAATCGTTTCAAAATTTATACTACCCAAATAACACCAAGGTATTTTTGAACCTACATATTTTTTTGTAAGTATTTTCCTCAAGATACGGGATACTACTGCATTTGAATTTCCAACATATCAAATTAAAAAACGGAACAAATATGTTTACAATAGTCACTAAACTTATTTAATTGAAAACTAACGAATTATCGAATAAATATTTTTATATGTCGTTAAAAGTTTAAATTTTTTGTAGATATTAATTAAAAAAATTATATCTATGAACATAAATTTTTTTTACGTTATTTATTTATTAACACACAGTTTTAAGAACGCAGAAATTTAATTAATTTGAATATATATAAATTCAAACTAATTAAAAATAATAATATTTTCTTTTAAACTGGATTTGTAAAAGGACTCGCAAAAGAGTTACAAAATGGTATCTTTCTCTAATCAATTTAAACTCTTAATTCATAATTTAAAAGTTTTTTTAGGAACAGGTGAGTGTAGCATAATTATTATTATTTGCCTAACTATGGAACTCTCAAAAACACTTTAAAATGCATTTCAACCTACTCTAAATTATTTTAGTACTGTACGATTAAGAGCAATTCAATTGATTATAAAAATTTAAAAGAATCATTACATCGCCATGAGACGCAGATGGTCGATTCAAAATATATGCATGGCTTGTACTTCATTCAAGCGCTGTGTTGACAAATATATAGGTACATATTATGGGATAGGGGCAGTTTTAGGGGTGGCTTTGGTGATTTAAGCTTCATAAAAATAGTAAAGGATTTGTAGAAATACTAAAAAATTTATTGAATAATTTTTGGTATAAGGCTCTGTGTCATGACTTTATTCTGATTCATAAGTAAGATTTATGAAATATTATACTTGACTTCTTACATTGTAGGTCAAGTTATATTTTATCGGTGGCTCGTGGGGTGAGCACACATAAGCCCCTGTGCTACCGAATTTTGAGTTTTTTTAAAATAATTAATGACATAAAAACATAAAAGCGACAGTCTGGTTCAAAATATTAACTAAGTGTTAAAAGACTTTCAGAAATGATCACACTGCCTACATTTTTCGATGGTTAAGTCTTTTAGTATCATTTTTTTACTTTAAAAAAATGTAGATTTCGTTGTTTATTCCAAAAATAGGATTCCTGTTTTCCAGTTTAGGGAAATAAAATATCAGTAATAATATTCAATCGGCAAATTTTGTTTATTTCCAATTAATCCAAAACTGCCTAAAATCGGGGGATTTAATCAGCACAGCAATCTATTGGTCGGGTCCTAATTTGAACCACACCTATTCAAGATGATATACTAAAAAAATCAAACCAAACATGGTTCTCCTGTTTGAGACAGTTGCATTTTAAATAGGACAATAGAAAACGAACAGAGCTTCATATCAACGCCTTCTTCCACCACTGATCAATAATATAAACATAGACTCCCTTCTTCACTAAATGTATTCAAATACTTCCTCCTCCTGGTCATTTAATTTATTTTATGTACCTGAGTGTAACATTTGGAGTATAAGACAAGCTTTGCTTTTCTCTGATAAGTCAACACACATCAGAGTTTTGTAATACATAGTATATAAAAAAAATTAAAATTAATTTAAAGATTTTGAGGGATATTAAATGAACTTTATTCGAAAAGGGGAACAACCTTTGATCACATCATAATCTACTCCTCAAACACATAGACATAGTCTCTAGAAATGTGCCCAAGCCCACTTTATTGAGTTGGAGTAGATAACAAGACAAGATTTAGTTTTATACAACATAATAATAACAAGGGACATAATATTATAAATAATGTGATGACTGATACTGATGATTAATGCAGGTAATTGAGGTTATGTGACTATTAAAAAATTGTTCCGTGAATCCTTGAGGCCCAGATACGTAGCTATGGACGTACCTTGTCATTTATTAGTGCCTTTTTAGTGGATACAGTACTAACATAGTACAACAAATAACTCTTCCCCCTCTATCTCTCTCCTTTTTCTTTATCGTTGTGGCTCATATACCATTACAAAATTACATTAAAATTAAGGATAAGAATAAATGGCCTTATTTTTTATGTGTATAAGTAGAACACATGGTATAAAGTAATAAAACTTACATAATATCTAAAGTACAATGAATAAATTAAAAATAAAATTCGTCGATCCCCTATTATTATAGACATAAAATTAAAAAAATAAAAAAAAAATAAAGAAGGAAAGAAAGAAAGAAGTAAAATGATATGAAAAAGTCCAAAGTTTAATTATAAGGAGAAGAAATAAGATAATGAATAGAAACTTTTTCATTGCATAAAATAATATATTGACAATTTTTTATAGAAATTATTGGAGGGATTAAGCGGATTCTCTGAGTGGATTTTATAGTCTACCTTCTACAATTTGCTTAATTTATAAGTAGAGAATATTATGTATATAAATATATAAATTAAAACAAACTTTCATACCATTAAATAAAATTAAATTTCAGGTAAGAGAAAAGAGTCTATGTATCTAATGTATGAACAAAGGTCTTAATAAGACCTCCTTTTGTATCATGAGTTACATATTAGCTATTACGTAAATTATAGAATAACAAAAGAGCAAGGCATCAAATCTCTCTTACTCTGTTTTATAAGCCTAAGATTAAAGTAATAAAAATATACAACCTTTGTTAATGAGAGGTTATGTGTATCTCCTTATTGCCGCATAATTCTTCCGTTTCTCATATCCTGATTGATTTTTTATTAATAATATAATCAATAAGTAACACAATGATATATATCTTTCAAACATACAGAACTCCTATGTATTTCCTTGTCAGTTGTATTTTTTTTTACAACTTTTGCCTCTAACTAGTTGTGTTCTAAACGTTGATTGGTTTGAGGTATAGTTCTATGACTATAATAAAGCAGGAGGTACTCCTGCTTTAAGATGAAAGTAATGGTCTAGCCAAAATAGCTTTCATCAAATAAATTTATTTCGGCTGGTTTAGCAAATCAAACAGGTTAATTGAAAGACGTGAAATTGTCTAAAAAAAGGAGGAAACAGTTATTTTGATATTAGTTTATCATCATAAATTAGATATAGTGATTTCTTTAAGTCGAATGTTATATTTTCTTCTAACTAAAGTGATTACATATTGATCATATTTCAATTTAAAAATCTTTAATTTCTATTTTGTATCATATATTTAACTATAATGTTTAAATATTATAATGATTATAAGGAATATATGTTTGCTATTAGAGTATTACTGTTCATCTACTGTTACAAATTTTGCGAGTAAAAAGAGTAGTCACTTATGATTTATAATGAAATCATAGCTGGAACTACCTCACCGGTTTCACACGAAAAAGTTGTTGTTGTGTGGCCATAAAGTAGTTAATTTCGGCCCTTTATATATCTCTCTCTTTAGAGAAGGAAAGGTTAAGAGATAAAATGAAAATTGCTTTGTGTTAAAAATATGATCTACGTATTCATCACTGTACATTAGCCCACCTGAAATTTTTTTAGTGTAGGTAAAGCATTCAGATCGTTTAACTATTGAACTTTTAATAAAATCTAGAAAAGTGTTCAACATAATATAAATAAAGAAAAGTCCAGCAAGTGGAGATGACGACGTAATTGGCTATAGAGTTAATTTTGAGCCCTTTTTCCTTCTCTAAAAATGATTTAAAGATACAATCAAGATTTTATTGTATCACTCATGGGTTTGTGGAGAAGATGCATACAGTAGAAGCCTGGAACTATACCACCTCACTACACGACATATTTCGAGTTCGATACAAAATGTCGAGGAGCTCAAACAAAAGTTAAAAAATTTACTTGACTTTTGTAAAGCAAATATCCGTGTCCGTGCTTCGGTGGTCAAATGCTGCTACTAGTTGGCATTGATTCGGAACTTGACAACATTGTTAAACGACGCTCCATTTGTATCCTGTATGTACAACATGGATGACTCGATTGGGATAAAGCAGGTGGATGATTTTGTAAATGGCCAAAGTCTAGGAATGTCTATGTATTTCAAAGAGCATAGCCACCTTGGATTTGCCAATTATATTGATACACAAATTTTGGTAGGAGATTAGGTATAATGATAGTTAATGGGTGATTATTCCCTACTTCCCAGATGAAGAGAATCACGAATGGATAAATCATGTAAAATTTTACATCCTTTTTTTTTTTTTTGTAAAGGAATAGAGTATTTGGATACATATTATTATTACTATTGAGTCTGTGATTAAGGTTCATGAGATCATATTCAAATGGAGGTATATAAATATGAACTCCTCTTCCATAGTTATCATCCGCTCGTCTCCTTCTCTTTTTGTCTTCCAACTGACTAATGGCAAAACTAATAATAATAATAATAACTATAATTTAAATCTGTCAAAATATTATACTAATGATAATCTACTTCATCATCTAAGTACTATAAAAATAATAATCATAACAAGAATAAGATTTATGATAAAATCATATTCACATTTATCATAATTATCAGGGGTTATTACATTATTCTTATTGTTATTATTTTATTATTATTTGACTCTACAGCCCCCCCCCCCCTCCCTCCTCTCTCATTGTCTAGAAAAGTGATTTAAAACCAACAATTTTGAAGCCTTTTTTTAAGAATTAAACTCAAACCTTTTTTTATATATATATCAACTACAACATATGAACATAGCTAGAAAGGAAGACTGGGACTCATTGTCACGGACACGGAATCTGTTTACATATATATAAATCAATGTTTCCTGACGATCAGTGTTTACTCTGCATTAATCACTCCTAATGATTTTGGATAAAGTTTTATGAGTCTTGTAATTGACATTTTCAAAAAAGAAGCCAAATCAATTAGGAGATAATTTATTACTTTGTTTGTTTGTTTTCGTATAACCATTGCTGATTTCAGAATTTAAATTTTTACATTTAAGTGCTGGGTTCAAGCACTTGTTCACCGCTCTAAAACATCAATTGGGGGCAGGGACTGAGTTATATGGGTTTATTGAGAGCAATTACTTATTATTTGGAGGTAAAAACTCAGTCAATGATCAATCAGTGTATTGTTTTCTTTTGAATTGATGTTCTGTACATATATCGTGGTATCTGGATCAAATCCCAATAAAATAAAACTTTACAATGACAAAAAACACTCTTGTTTTAAGTCTGAATTCTTGAATCAAAGGTTCCCTATCAAGTGCATTTCCTTTTCAATTATTTGAACACTGCAATTCAAATATAAGTACTCAATGAATCAATGATAGAAGTACAATATATTCTTAGAATAATATCACCCCCTAAGATACTCACCCCCGTTTTAAGTGTCATGCATGGAATATTATAATTGTTTATAACAATAAATAATATACATATATGTATATATAAACTTATAGAGTTTAAAATTTCTTTGTAAGGATGTAAATCTTTTGCATATTCTTCGAGACCACGGTGGTTGTTCAATTTCTTAATGATTATAATAAGAAAAATACTCTGTAAAAACTGAAAGTATTCCTATTTACAATAGAATGATTCGAATCATCATATAATAATGTCTCAAGTAGGAACATAAATACATATTGGTATTTGATAGATGGAAGGATGACAAGATTAAAAATAATGAGCTCAGGTTACTTACGAGTGAGCCATTTGAATTCACCCGTTTACTTAAATATCTCAAGTTCATCACTCAATGTTTGGATGTTTTTGAGTAATGCAATTCTACATTCATATGTATATGTTGTGATAAAATTGATTCATGGGATAGTCTTAATATAAAAGAGAAGAGCAATATAAAAAAATGGTGTTTGAGTTTAACACCTGTAATGGGGGGGGGGGGGAGTGTCAATTGGAAATGGCAGCTGTCATACTTTGGCCTCCACGGAAAACATTTTAATAAATCAAACTGGTGGAAAGCTGCATCTTTCTGTATTTGTTGCTACGTCCCCGTAATTTTCCATACCTACCCTAGCTATGGATGAATTTATGCCACTGGGTGAATGTTCTTGGGGGTGGGGGGGCCCAGGGGATAAATATCCTTACATAATGACATACCTAATGTGTACAATGATAAATAATTTTTAATTATAAATATTTAAGACAAAATTAAAGATTCTATTTGCAATTTTTGTCTACAGAGTGATACTCACGGTGATAAAATGACAGCCGTGATTTTGAAATAGTATTGTGGCATATAACTTGATATTAGACCATCATAAATTGTTCATCAGTACGCTTATCCCATAATTCTTTTGAGAAATAGATCCCATGTGCAAGGCACGCAAGCCTGAATAGCTTTGATCATAACTTTACAAGATCATATGTTTTTAATAAGTATTATTCAACCCTATCAAAACACAGATTCAAAAATATTGGATATATATGCATCATTTTATTTGAGTCATTCCTCAATTTAAGTTTTATCAATTGGCATAAATTTTCTAGAAATTGAACCTGTATATATCTATACTTGAATTTATTTTTAACAAAATAACTTTATATTAGATTTTGAAAGGCTTAAATTGAACTTACATATAATAAATTGGAAATTAAACGTTTATAAAATCGAAAACTCAAACTGAAAATGGTTTTATTTGTGTAGTTCTTCTACAGGCCTAATAAAGTTAGAGTAGAAATTAATTTAAAATAGATTTATTTACTTATTAAATTATACATGATTATTAATTACAAATAGGTTGGACAATTATCGAATACTATTAATTGTCCCATCTATCGATCCGACGAGTACTAAACCTTGCATATTTCTTTGAATAACAACCAAATTAATGAAGTTATTCAAACAAATTAAAATTTCTAGTCATGACAACTTCAAATATCAAATATATATATTTAAAATTACATAAAATATGAAGAAGTCTTCAAAGTGGCCTCTGTCTCCATTAATTAATGAAAGGTTGAGAGAGATAATAAGAGTTACTATATATTAATAATACTCCTTTGATGAGACTGACGTCGTGGTAGATTTTGAAATAAATTGTATTTTTTTGGGTTTGCATTTTCAATTAATATATACATTTTTTTGTTAATCTGTTTGATTTGGAAATAAATAATAAACATTCTATTTATTTAATTTTCCTTAAATGCTTAGCTATTTTTTATTTTTTCTAATAATGTAATTGGAGAAACTTTTTTTTCCCTTTCTTCTTGAGAGATATATTGGCTTAGGATCTCTCTTTCTCTCTCTCTCTCTTTTATCTTTTTTTTAGCATATTCTTAAATGTGTTTATACAGCTACTCTACTCTTACTACAACAACTACTACGTATCATTTATATTACATGAAAAGTTTTCTCATAAAAGAAAAATTACCTTTCTTTTTCCAAAGAAATGATGTTAAATAAAAATAAAAAAAAATTCTCCCTAGTTTTTATTTTATATATTTTTCCCTTTTATATATATATATATATATATATATATATAAACAAAATGTCTTTAGTTTTTATCACTAAATTATGTTACTTTAATTTGATGTTGATGATGATACAACTTTAATTTCATTATAATTACATCATTTATGGAGTAATTTACGTTCTTTCTCTCTCTCTCTCTTATGAAATAAGGCGTCCTTGACTCTTCTCATGGATGACAGATCATTTTACGTTTATATACCTACAAAGTATACAAATAATAATGTGTAGGAATTAGGTAAACATACTGTATGCGCATACCAATGACGTCACAAAAAATATTTTTTAATTAAATAGTAGCGGCTATGTAGGTTTTTGTGTTAAAAAAAAACATACATCGCATTAATCTTCATCTTTTTTCATTAGTTGACTTTTATTGATTTAAATCAACTAACTGTATATTATTATATGAATTTATAAGGGTATTGATAATTCTTATCTTGCCCAAGGGTGCCATAGCATGCCAAAATTATATTATTATATATGTCTACAATAAGTCTTATCAAAGTTTTTCCTTTTCTTTTTTAATGTCGAGGTTGCGAGTGCACGAAAATATCCTTCTCAAAGTAACTTTTTTGTGTCTCTCAACCTTTCCTCTAAAATAAAGATATCCAATTCCTTGTAGCTATGTTTTCAATTTTAATTCAATAGTAACAAGGAATTGTTCAAAGCTTGTTAACAGCAGCTGATTCGAGTTCAAACAATCAACTCTCAGAACACACAAACACACACACAAAAAATATATAGGAGCTGTTGATGATAAAAGTGTTCTGAACATTGATTGGTCTAACTCGAATCAGCAGTTTTCAATAATCTGTGAACATTTCCCTACTCTTAAATGAAGAATAGTCCCATTGTTGGGAAGACTTTGCTAATTACCAATTAATTTTTAAGAGTCTTTTTCTCTCTCTTTTTTGAAGAGTAAAGTCTGAGCAATACAATTGGAATGATTGGAATGCAGAGTTTTATTCCCCCACGAATATGAAAATAAGTTATTTATATTGCTAATATATCTACACTATGGAATGAAAAATAATCCAAAGGATGGAAAAAATTAGGAAATTGAGTTACAGGTCAGTTAGTTTTGAGACTTTTGTCCTTTTCGTTTTGTAGAAAAGGCTGTAAGAAGCATGAAAATAATTCTTATGTGGTAACATGATTATTTACATTGTATATACTTGCATATCAGGGGTTGATTCGTTGATTATTATATATTATCCTGAATTCGAATTAAAACCTGTTAAGTAGGGAACATCTGTATGTAGTCCCACTTTGAAATAAAGTCATAAATAGGAATGTAAATAATATGCAAAATGCCGAATGCGAGACTTTGTGGAGTTGGCTCTTCGAACAGTACTTTTTGTTTTCCAAAGCTGTTATCATTTTTCCTTTATTACTGAGGGGAGAACATCTACCTGATAGTAAAGATCTCGCATGAAAAATTCATGCATTAAGGTTAATAAAGCAAATAAAATGTAAACAAAAAGGGCTCAAGTCCCCGTATAATTATTTATTAGTTAAAAATATACATATAATTTCCTGACATTAGTTTAACTTAATTTTCTGCCTCTCATCTATGGTATACATAATGTTATTATTATTTATTGATGTCTTCATTTGTATACATATATAATGGAGAATAGCAGCTTGTAGCTCAGCCAAACGTCATGACAGCTCAAGCTGCTTCCCTCTCAACATTCATCTAATTGTCAGAGTAGCCAGGTTGATTTTCTCTTTCTTTGATTCTTACTAGCTCGATTTGCATATTATTTACATTCCTAGTCATAAACAACGTCTGCAAGGCTATCAACTGATTTAAAAAACACTTTTTCTCTCTCTTTCTCTTTGAAAAGAAAGGTTGAGTGGCAAAAGACAATTAAATGCAGAACAATGACGTTTTGACTTGTAACTACTCTATGATTTCTGAAGTAAAGTCCGGATTTGTTGAAACTTGAAACCATTGAATTTTTTTTTTGAGTAATTCAATACGCCCCTTTTCACGTTTTCTTGTCCCCCTACAAACAATAGCCTCTTCTTCAAAAGCCTCTCTGATTATTATTATTGTTATTATATAACCATAAACTCCTTGACGTAAAAACAATGCGTCTTAACTACTATGAGCATTCTACACACATATGTCCATTTAGGGTATCCAATGTGTAGTAGCGTTTAATGCCACTTCATCTGCTGTAAACTGGGATAATTGTGGATTAGAAGAGACTTTTATAATTTATATCATTGTCCTTTTACACAGATTATGTTTATACTGAAAGAAAGGGTATATATATATATATATATATATATTCAAGGAAGGAACATTGATTCCTGAAGTATCCTCAAAATGATCCTTCTTCCTGAGGCAACAAGAGTTCAAAGAATCACTGTCAGTATTTTGCTTCCTTAATAACTAAAACAAGAAAATAAAATGAGATAAAAAAAACTAAATATAAATACATTCTTGTGTAATTACAGATTTTAAATCTCAATTAAATTCTACTAATAGTTTAATTAAAACTGCAATATCTTTTCTTTTTTTTCTTTTCTTTTTCCCTTCCTTCTCTTTCTCTCAATTATTTAAATTAATTCTTTTTTTATGACCAGTTTTTTAAAGTCGTAACTTCATTTTTAGTACCCATTCTCTTTACATAAAATTATTATAATTTTTTTTAATTCTCTCAACTGATCATAACAACCATATAACCATATATATATATATATATATATATACATATATTGGAATTGATGACCATATAACGAAATCTTTAATGGACAAATTATTTAGTTCTCCATTTAATTTCACACAGAATTTAAAAAAGGTCTTAATGATGGTCTCAAGTGCAATTTCTCTTGTAATACGGGTGTTTCTAACACAATTTATTTAGTTTTTGGAGTATGTAGTAACTAGTTTAAGGATTTTTAAGATTTCTCCCTTCACAGAAGAAGGAGAAGGAAACTGCTACTAATAAGTCGTTTGTGGGAATTCAAAATGTTAAGAATCACACTCTTATGTACTATATTTAAAGTTCATAGATCTAAGGAGCCCTGTCTTGGTTGTATAAAAGGCCAGTTTTATGTATTGGACAAGTGAGTCAAGTGCCCCAGACCCTATGCTGAATACAAAATAACTAGGGCATCATAATTGTTATATCGATTTGAGGGGCCATAAAAGGTTTCAGAATTCTTATATATGTATAATATATATCTCTGTGTTAAGATTCAAAATTTTAAAATGGAGTGATCGAGTACGAAAGGAACAGTGTCACAGGCACTCTTTAAGTCCAGACCTGAATCTTAGAAAGTCTATTTCTCGGACATTTGACCCAATCTTCTTTGGTTGTAATGTTTGGGTAACATATGGAATAGTAATTTCATACTCAATAAACGGCAAAATATCCGTGATAAGGCATTATCCTCACAAAACCAATGGTCGGTGGAGCTCCAGTATTTTTGCCTTAAAGGTTGCTTTGACAGTCAAAAGATAATTTTATCCGTATGCTTTAACTTAAAGGTGTATTGAGTAAAGGATTGACTATTTTGATTGATTTCAGGGATGAAAGGAGCTACGCCCATCTTGATGAAGTTAACAACCATTGCATTTAGAATTCGTATTTTGATACATTTTTTTACATAGATTTTACCTATTCGATTTATATATATAGGTAGATAGATCCGTATACATTATTGTAAAGTTAAAGAATGGAACAATTAATCAAGAAATTAATAGCAGGTATATACCCATACATCTATCTATGCAATATCTTCATGAGTGGACTTTGTCCTCATAATATAATCATTAATAAACATTGCAAAATACATGTATACATACAATCTACCCAAATGCTAGACTCTTTGAAATGGGATTTAATTTCTCAATCAAAATCATGTTTTGATTAAAGTTATTATTATTTGTACAACATGACAGGAATTTTTAAGAGTGCAAAACATTGATTAATTAAGTCAACCCCCGTAGTATGACCAAAGATATAAGCCAATATATATGTATGCACAATGAAAGAATATTGCGTGAATATCATGCCAAAGAGATCTTGTTGAACCTTATTTTATCCTTTGCCAATGACTAGATTGTCAGGTAGAGAAAAATACTATTTTATAATATATTTCCTTATCATGTACATATTGAAAAAAGATACTCTGCATTTCCTGGAGACAGATTTATGGTTCATATATATATATATGTATATGTAAACAGTAGAACGCCAGAATTCAATGCTAAATTGTAACAGAAAGAGTGTTATGAAGATCAATTTTTAAAATTTTGCATGGTTTTTTTTTTTTTTTTAAATGGCAAATTAATTCAATACCCATTTACCTACACCAACAATAATCGAAATATTCTGTCAATTATTAATTATTCTCAAAAAGCCAAAATAGTTAGTCGAGATGTAGGACCGTATTTATTCAGAAATGAGTTGAAACAACATTCATAAACATACAGAAGATATTTAAATGCTTTGTTTTGAAGGACAAATAATTACCTTAGAACCATAGATAATACTTTCCAAATTTTCTTCGAGTTGAGTCTTTCTAACAAAACTCCAAATGGGGTTTTGAATCCAATCTATTTAAATTGGATACTATTTTTAGAGAAAGGGGACAAGGTGGGATCTATAGGAAATGATATTATTACTCCTTGGGCTTACTCCATGGTGTTTCGAATATGGATTTGCTTGAAAGCGATAGCAATTTTTTCAATACAATAACGGTATAATTTTCAATGACTTTTTTTATTTATTTGTAAAAACCTATTTTACAAAGTTGTAGTGACATTTATTTAAATACCCAAAAAGGGAATTTAATTCAACACTCACTTTGTATATTTATTAAATACCTAAGTCGGGATAGGAGCTCATCCCCCACACACACAAACCCAATTGACTTGCTCCTCTACTCTAAACAGGGATATATTTTATATACACATAGATTTGCCTTAAAAACAAAAAAGGTCTCGAAGGAGTAATAGACCTCGTCATTAAAAGAATCAATATTTCTTTGTACGTATTATGTATAGTATATATGTATGTAGATAGAAAACCAAGGGTAGAGATTGCGTTGTGAGTATTGAACATTAATTTAATTCCTATACATAGTATCTATGTACATAAGTATATACACACCCAATAAGAGGATGGGTCTTAACGAATGTAAATATAGTCTAAAAGTATATAACCCAATATTGCTGCGATATAATTATTGATACAAGGATGTACGTACAAACGTATTTATAGGTGAAATTTTTTACTGCAGAAGCAGAAAACCATTAGTAATATTAAACCCCATTAGCCGGTAACATTTTTTTTTTTTTTTCAATTTTGAATCAATATGCTAATTTTTTTTTTTTCATTCTACTCGTTTCTTCTACCATAAATTTATATAATATACATATATATTATCAATGCCATAAAAACGAAGCTATGAGACTTACTATGTTAGAATTTATTCCTCGATTCTTTTATCCTATTTTATATGTTATTATTATTATTTGAACAATATTCCTGTTTTCGCCTATGTAGTATATATGTTGTGTGTACATGAACATATCAAACAGCATTAAGCATTAAGTCGCTAGTTATCTTGCTAGCTATGTAGATACATATTTATTTATTGAAGCTCTGTTTCTCGCTTATTCATCATAACAAAGTTACAAAGTTTTTAATCATTATTCAAAATATAGAAATGGTTCCATTTCTTTGTACAGATATGGGAGCTCAATATTTGCTATATGTATGCTATGTATGTACATAATATGTTCATCACGCCATGATTTTAATTAATTAATCAACTAATGAAGAGATGAAGAAAAAAAAGTGTAACTAAAGAAATTGCATTTATATTTATAAATCTCTATTGAATGTTTGTTGATTTGTCTAATAAAAATTGAGTTTTCACGTGGAGTCATTGTACTGAAAGTTTGTCACCTTGAAAGAGGCATTAAAAACACAATGTATAAGCATAAAATTAAAGTACTGTTGGTCCTGAATTGAGAACGTAAAATCTGTCTCCATTTAAAAGCGTTTCAAATTAAATAATTTCACTTATAGGCTATTGTTTGCATACTTAATACTGAAACTCATGCTTTATTATGAAAGGGCTGGCTTTAGGGGTAAAATGTGACATTTATCAAGTAGTCACGTTAACTTTAAACCAAATCTTGACGATTAAAAACTGATTTATTGATTAAAAATAGCATAAATTCAATGGTTCTAGTCTTCACATATGTCAATCTAAAAAAGTCATAGGATTTTTCTTTTTTTCATAGTAGAGTGAGCAATGGTCATGAAAATCCTTTAAGAAAGCTGGTTTTAGAATTTTCAGTCACTTTACTTCTCTAAATTAAAAATTATGTTATGAGTGACTTAGGTATGTATGTACATATATGCATAGATGATGACATCTTTCTATGGGACAGCTTAATGAGTCTTTTTTTTTTTTTTTTTTTGAAATGCGTCCAATTTTGTTTAATATCCACATATTTTTGAGTCTAGCAATGTTAAACGAAACTTCGGTTTACACATAACAAAGGAGACAAACTCAAAAAACAAAAAAAATCCAAATTAGAAAAAATATTTATAATCATCACATTTTATTTTTTTCCTCTCTCAAAAATTGAGGGAATATTTGCACTGTCTCAAGGATTTTCTTTGAAAAAACCACCAATAAAAAATAATGACCTATGGAGTAATGTATCTATGCATAATTATCTTAAAACGGAAAATAATACTCACAAGTAGAATAGCAATGATCAACAAATTTGAAATGTCAAAAATGCTAAGGGGTTTAAGTATAATAGAATTTATTCAGTTTTGCACACTGACTTCAAATTTGTTTTTAATTCACAAAATGAGTATTTTTCTGCTTAAATTGAAGTGGAAGTTGGAAAATGGGTCAAAAAAGCTATAATAATAGGGTTCAATTTCTCAAAAACCGTCGGACTCTCGAAAAAAAAGTTGTAGATTTGAAATTAATGTGCGAAATTAAATATCTTTTATTAAACTTATACCTCTTAGGATTTTTCACCCAAAACCTAAAGTGTAAATATTAATAATTCGGTAATTGATTTGTCCGAAAACGGACCTTCGTCTTCTCTATCAAAGTATATCTCGTTTACATGTTAAACCACATATACTAACTTATATGAATAATTACTGTACATATTAGGATTTATGTTTCTTCTGAAATAAATTTTAATATATTAAAAAATTATTTGACTAAATTATATATAATGTAGGTCCTTACTCAATCTAAGGAAGATTTTTACAAGCTCACGAAACATCTTCTTAATTTGTACAGTGCTAACATAAAAAGAAAAAAAATTGATTTGAAACAATAAGAAATTGTTCAATACTTTAAAAGATTTGTAAGCTCACGCAACTTTGTAAGTGTTTGTCATTTATTTTCCCTCTCTATGGTATGTTTAATGTTTATGTACACAAATATAGAAATTATAACTTTTTTTCCCTTCATTGTAAAAATAATAATAATAATAATAATAACACACTAATAACAATAATAGCTTTGTACAGCTACCATGTACAAAACAGTAAAATGGCTATATATAGCTATATGTTTAACATAATACACATAAAAATAAATAAATAAATATAAAACAACAGAATTCATAGAGCTTATTTAGTAGGGAAGGCATGTTATGAATAAATAATGAAATTACAAATTAATTCTTGAACTTCGGTTCATCCCTAATATATATTATATTATAACGTTACATAAAATGAAACGCCCATTTTTTCCCAGAAAAACATTATCCTTTTTTTGTCTCTTGTTTATTTTTAATAGTGCAAATAATATTTATATATTATATATTTTATAGAATGTAACTATTTCCTTTTAATCTTTTATATTTACCCCCCTGATACAAATATATATTATTTTTATGTATCATTATTATTAACATTAAACATAACACAAGAAATTAAAAAATAAATTTTTTTTTGATTAATTTTTGCACCTTTTATAAACAAAAACTTACACGTAAAAGAAGAAGAAATAACCTCCTGATTTTAATTGCAAATTTAATTTTAATGTATATTAATTTTTTTTTGTCATTTTATTTAATGTGTATTATAAAAAAAAGTTTCCATAAAAAATAATAATAATAAAAAGATTTTTTAATGGACCCTGTGTTCTGGGAAGTTAGATCCTTGGTGTTGCTATTTTTATTACTCCTAGAGTATTTTTTTTTTTTTGCTTTTGTAAAGGATCATTGACAAAAAAGGACCGTGATACATAAAACGAGGATCCTTTTTGCTAAAAGGTCTTGTGTGTTTTTATATGGGTATGAACATAGGGTAAGCCTTTCTATATATATATATAAATTTACTCTGGATTTATTCAATTTCGCGGCTGATGGATTCTACTCCCCCCTCCTTCTTCTCTCCCACCAATTTCCCCTTCCTTCCTTTCATAAAATAAAAGAGATTTAAATATATATATATATATATATATATGTATGTATGTATGTAGTTAATAAGACATCAGTGACTAACAACGATTTATACAAAAAAATATCTTAAAATGTTTTATAATAATAATTATTACAAAATGAGTGAGTAAGGGGTGTGTGGGGGCATCTGGGACCTGCAATTGAACTGATATCAGACTCTACATAGGTTGTTGTTGTAGTCATTATACTCTGAAAATAGTGTTTAATTGGACAAAATTTGATTCCACTCTATATGTGTTGTAGGGGTTGTACAACAGAAGAAGTGCTTTGGGGTGGTGTGCTTAAGATTTAATTTCTAAAAAAAAATATTTTTTTAGTAAAAATCAATTTGTCAACAAAATTTGTAATCTTAACAAATTATCTTTACACTTAACAATAACGGAGTTACTTTTTAAAAAATATACAAGGAATTTGGAATGTGTCAATATAGACTTATCACAAAAAAGTATATTTATCTATCTTCATGAACCCCTTCCAAAAAGTTCTTTTTCATGATATTAAATTTTTTTAAAAAAAGTAAATGTTTTCTTGAACTTAAACTACTTTATCAAAAAACCTGTCTTATTTTTGAATGCAAAATGAAGGATATGTTATTAACAAATGGATTTTTATCACTAAAAGACCTGATGAAGTCCTTTTCTGGGTCAGATGTTAAACTTGAGTGTTCCTTTTTATGTGGAAAATTGTTTTTTTTTTACTATAATATTAATTTTTTTTTGGAAAAGTTTGGAAAATCAAAACAACCTTGTTGTACATAAACTTTTTAGATCCCTCATGGTATTTTGGGACAAACTTGGGCATTGATAGGCTTTCTGTACCCATTTTAAACCATGGTTAAAATATTATAATCTGAGGGTCTCATAGTTAAAATCCATTGTGCCCGATATCTTAAGAAATCTAGGACAAGGTTTAAGCGAAAATAGTTTCTCTCTTGTTCAGGTACAAAAGAAAAAAAAACCGCATTTGATGAAAGTGCAAAAAACCCATGAAAATTTCATAGTTACACACATTTTAATATGCAGATTGCCGTTCAGCTTAGATGTCTTTGTAGCAAACAAGTCAAACAAATTTAATTTGATAGTACCTATGTTAAGTTAGGGAGGTTCAGATTCTCAATTTACTTTGTTATTTATAGAGGAAAAGAAATAAAATAACATATTATCTTTTCGAAGAGTAACAAACTACTTTTGCAATTGAGCAATGATTTCACTTTTTTTTGTTGCCAATTTCGCTAACTAATCACTAATTTGAACTTACATACTTTTTTATGGATTAAAATTATATTATCTCCAATATATTTATTGGTTCCTAGTTCTGTCTGGTGCTACAACATAAAGTTGACCTGAGGAAAATAATAATAACGAAAAAAAAACAAAAAAAAAACTCGACTTTTATTTTTACTTTTGTGAAATTATCTTAACATATTTTTAACCAAAATAATATTCAAAACAATTCGAAATATATATACAGAAACGATCTTCTTCATTTGCTCTATGTAGAATAAATCTCGAAAATAAAGTAAGGAGGTTCAGTTTGGAAATTAATTGTATCTCTTGTGGGTTTAACGCTCTCGACTTTATATTTTAATATATAGCCAGTCCATATTATTTAGTGTAGATATTTGATGAATTGGCTTGATTTTTTTTTTACTCAGTCTTTTAATAAATGTCTCAACGTACAGAAAAAAATATGAATAAATATTACACCACTTATTATTTCATTTTCTTTTTTCTTTTAGACTTACGAGAAAAATATTTCAGATAATTATCAATGATAAAGAAAGTTTTTTTTTCTTTCTTCCCTTCCTTATTACTATGTATGTATGTATATATACCTACAATATAACAACTTTATAATTCTACTTTTTCTTTCTTTCTTTCTCTTTAATAAGTATTTTTCTCTTTCTTTTTGCCTGTTTGATAAATTGTAACACTTTTGGAGCCATTAATCAATTATATCCTAAATGGGTTGACTCCCCCCCCCCCCTCCCTCCTCCTTCCATTTTTGTTTCCTTTGCTACTACTACAAAATACACACAACACATATACTTCCGTTGCCTCTCACAAGCTTTATTCAATAAGTCCTCTCCTTTTCCTTCTCCTTTTTCTCCTCTAAAAATACAGCAATTTTATTACAGATTCCATGGAACTTGATTTGACCCCCAAGTACAAGGAAAAGCCATAATAACAATTATTAATTATAGGACCAAAATAATCGAACTCGAACTGAAATGCAACCATCAAACTTCCCGATTATTGACTCACATAAAAAGATAATATTTATGTACACACGTTAACATAATATTTAAAATATTTTGTATTGATATCAAGGCAATTTATGTACATATATACATAGATAATACTTGAAACCTACTTGATTATGAAACTTTACTAAGAGCACCTGCTTCTAGTAGTAACTTTATATAATTACAAATTGGTGTTTGTGGAACAACAAACAGTTTTAATGAAGCTGTTAGGCTCTACAGAAACCAATTTGAGTGAATATAGGAAAACTAGCCATAAATTAAACAGGATCTATATATACTTAATGATAAGATTTACTTTAAAATTAATTTTCATTACGATAAATTTTCCTTCAATGAATTTTCCTCACATAAATTTGAGAACCACTCATAGAGATGATTCCTTCCAAAATAGAATCCATTTGTTAAACGTTATTTTATAATCAACATTTGTCAAAATCGTGGATATTTAATATTGTACCTACTTTTTGAGTATAACTTTTGTAAAGAGAAATGTGCGTCTCATGTCTACCAAAGAACATAAAAAAATTACATAACCTAATAAAAAAACTATTATCAATAAATAATACCTTTTTACATCACAAAACAGAGCAAAAGCCGAGAAAATTGCATGCACTAATTTATAAGAAGTTATCAGGAAATTTAAAATAACTTTGAGTGAAATTTGGTCAAAAGCAAAAAGACGTATTTTTTGCACAAGTTTGCTCACATGAACAACTTGATCCTTTTAAGAATAATTAGTCAATTAAGCTAGATTATAATGTCATCATTATTTTGTTCATAATCCAAATTTTAAGGACATTTTGTCCTTAATAATCCGTCATTTTTTTAAATATGTGTTTTCACAAAAAAAAAAAGTGGCAAGATCATTTATGCATATTGAGTCTTTGTGAATTTGATAACTATCTATGTTCTTGGATATCTTAATAATAAAGGGTCGGTATCTTTAACAGCTGCTCTTATCATTAATTCATGATAATTAGAATAGCAATTATAATGTATGGAATATGCAAAAAAAGTCGTTATTGGAGTAACAATGATACTTTTAATACAAAGTTACACTGTTTAAGATTTGACTGTCACTGTACATGACTGCAATATAAAGTTGTTTTTGTCAGTTATCTAGCATATTTATATATTTTCAAATGTGCAGTGCTCAAAATTATTGGTCTTCTATGCATATTTGACCAAATTTTAACTTTCTTCACTTTCAAGTTTTTCTTTGTATATATGTACTGGGTTCATAAGCAAAACGTGAACTCAACAAGTACCATTGGATAAATACTAAGAACATTATTTTAAAAAAAATAATGATTTTTTTAATAACAAAACTTATTAACTAAGCCTTTCTTAACTTGGTCATTTAATTGGGCCGCCATCAGCAGTAATCACAGCCCCAACTCGACGCCGGAAAGCCTTGCACGAGTTGATCACAAACTCTTTGGGCATTTTGCCCGTGTAGCCACGATGTAGGCTTTCAGCGAGTCCACACTTGAGTGGGGAGTTCTGTTGGTTTCCTTCTTCAAGACGCCCCACAAATCAAAGTCCAGGGGATTCAAATCTTGCGAGGATGAAGGCCTCCTGTTCTTTGACCAAAATATAGACATACTGGTGGTACAGAACTTCTGGGATTTGGCTGATGTGTGTGACAGTGCACCATCCTGTGTTCATAGGTAATTTCTCTCCAGATAAATTTACTTCAACCATGGAAAGATTGGGTACCGTAGCACTATGTCTATCCGTCCTGGCTGATTTTCTCCTCGTGCTCGAAGAAAAAATGGGACATCTTTTTGCCATTGGCTGCCACAAATCCAAGGATCATTATTTGGCCTGGATCAATACACCCCCTGAACCTCTTCTTTTACTTTTGCTAGCCAGCAATCATTACACCGGTTGTGAAAATCAAGTGTGAAAATCTTCTTATCTGAAAAAATTTTCACCGTGGACCCATTCCTCTTGATCCATGTGAGGACTTACTTGCATCTCTAAAGCCTTCTGGGCTTCAAAGATTCTGTCAGAAGGTGGTGGGGAATTATCATGTATAAAGACACTCCCAAGTCCTCCTTCACAGCTCTCCTAATGGATATCTTAGCTAAAGAGAACACTTTGGAGTGGGTAATCATGTTATTCTTCCTTGATCCTGTTTTCCAGGCTGGCCAGGAACTCAGAATCCCTCTTCGAATTGTATCCTCCACTACCTGCTTTCCTTAATAAGCCTTTTCTATTGTCTTTCATTTTGATAATCATGAAAACGAGGCTCCTGGAGCACTTTACAATGTCCATGATCTTTTCTACTACACTAATTCTTGTGTCAATGATATTAGAAATCGGCTGCATTTTTGCTTCTTGCTCACTTTTTTTATTCACGAAAGATCAACGACGGAATGTTAAAAAAAAAGTGCTAAACCTCCTCGTAATAATGACAAAACGATAGTTAATTACGAGTCCACATATTGTTTACGAACCCTGTATATCTAACATCTTTATAGGAATCAAAACATTTTCATGGATCCTACCACGAGTCCAGACCCTACAACATATATGTAATTCAAAATTATTACTATATTTTTAGAATAGAGCATTCATAAAAAGTGATGTCTTTTTTTATATGATTATTTTTGATGGTATGTTTTAACATCAAGTATATGTATATATAGTGTCCTATTAAATGATAACTTCTATAAACAATGATAATAATAAGAAGCACAACAAAATAAAGAGACATAATTTTAAATTAAATGTTAGTTATTTATTTAATATGGAATATATATATATATATTATATTCTTTTTCGTAGTAGTCTATAAATGTTTTATTCATAGCATATTCTATTCTATATACATACAGTCTCAGATACGAATATATTTAGATCTTGTCATGAAAAAAAAAATGTAAAAAAAATAATTTGTTCGCTATTTCCATAATACATATATATATATATATATAATACACTGTGTACAAATTGGGATTTGTACGTCACATAGTTTAATAATCATAATTATATCATTATTATTTATTCTCAACGACCATGAATTAATGCTGTATTTATCTTATTTATACACCTGTATACAAAATATCCGTGTTAATCAACCATTTTTGACGCCTCGTACATATTTTTTTAGAAAAGAAGTTCTGCATAAATCCAGAAAATAATTATTTTTTTTATTTTGACATAATATGTTTTTGAGTCTGTTTTTTCAATTACTTTTTTTGTGTGCCCATTTTCTATTTCTTTCTCACATTTATTCCGTGGCAGACACGATCCTTTCTATAGGACAGTATTGTTTTACCGTCCTAGATAGACGTCGTGGGCCGGACCATTAAAATTATAGCATACTTAGCTATAAATAACCAAAATATCATGTCTTCCCCTTGTTTTGATTTAAAGAAGAACAAGGGCATTTAACTAAAAATCTATTGAACAACGCTTTTACTAAACATTTCACAAAATTGCACAAACTTTAAGCTACTGGTATCGAAAGTTATAATAATGAACTTTAAATGAGATTACATGAGACTTATAAAGAAAGACTAACATGCATCCCTAGCGGATAATTCATGAATTACATTGAATTAAAAAGTTTAATCCATGTCTTTCATGTATTTTCTCCACTTTCAAATTATCTTGCGGGCCTGATTGAACCTCCTTGAGGGCCGTATGTTTGACACCCCTGCTCTTTGTTATAGTTATTACTATTATCAGCTATGAAATCATTTCATAGTTGATCTCAGTTTTACAATTACGCTAAATTAAAAGTCTTGATGCTCACAGAGTAAACCATGATAATACGTTTACTCATCACATACGAGACAATTGAGACTCATGGAATAAAGTACATTAAGGTACCTTTTTTCTAGTAACACGGTTTTTTTTTTTGCATTAAAGGGTTGTAACGGAAAGGTAAGTAGGAAAATAATTTACTTTGTTGCTAAAAATTATTAGTAACGGCGGTAATTTTACATATAATACGCCTGATGGAAATGTGAGGAATGGCGTAATAGGATATACACACATGATGCCTTTCGGTAGCCCTTGAAAAAAAGCTTAAAATTCAGATCATGAATAACCTCTAATACGCCCCCCCCCCCAAAAAAAAAAAATCATTGCTAAGGGGATTATTCTCTGCCATTAATTATCTTTTAATAATTTGCCTTTAAAAGTCAAAAATTAAGCTATTAATTATGTTTATCCACCATCTATATAATGGAATTTTAATTATTGCATTATCCTTATTAAAGGTACTGTTAACTTTTCCCTTTAAAAACACTGATGGATCCCCACTTTTTTCACATGTATTTCTACTAATTGTATATTAATTATCGGCTTTGTAATAAAAAAATAAGACCGATGCCAAAAAGGTACTTAAATCCCAAATATCGGTGTGGATAATAATTAACCCGACTGATTATTATCAGTTGATCCCTCATTTAAAATGCATCAACTCATACTTGGGTTGCAACTTGTACAAAACATACAAATATTTTAATTTATTATATAGGGTATAATATATATATATATATAAATATTATATATGTATGTACTTTATTTGGATGTGCTGTAGTTCTCTGAGCCGTTAATAGACGGCACTGTATTTATAGCCAACTACTCCCAGGAAATTAATCATACAAGTCCCACAGGAAACAAAGCATCACAATAGTGTTCGTTCTTGCTCTTAGTCATTCATCTGAATATATGTAGTGTACATATATATATATATATATATAATAAAAATAATAAATTACAGTCATTCAAAAAAAAAAAAAAAAAAAATGAAAAATGAAGATAAATTGTTACTTGATCACTTTTTTATTTTCTCTCTCTCTCTAGTGGCTGTAAAATCATCATCATAAAATAAAAATACTATGAATACTTTTCAGGCCCACCGATACTACTTCCCAACTTTTTTTCACCCATTCCATCAAATAAAAATTTGTCTAGCTATCCATATAATAGTTACAACTATTTTAGAAGTACTGAAGGCTAGAATACCTTAATGACTAGGAATGTAAATAATATGCAAAATGCCGCGTACGATATTTTGTGGAGTTGGCACTTTTAACAGTACTTTTTGTATTCCAAAGCTGTTATCATTTTTCCTTTATTACTGAGAGGAGAACATCATCTACCTGATAGTAAAGATCTCGTACGAATGAATACATACATGCATTAAGGTTAATAAAGCAAATAAAATGTAAACAAAAAGGGCTCAAGTCCTTGTATAATTGTTATTAGTTAAAAATATATAATTTTCTGACATTAATTTCAGTTAATTTTCTGCCTCTCATCTATGGTATACATACATAATGTTATTATTTATTGTTGATGTCTTCATTTGTATATATAAAGGAGAATAGTAGCTTGTAGCTCAGTAAGACGTCATGACAGCTCAAGCTGCTTCCCTCTCAACATTCATCAAATTGTCAGAGTTTCCAGATTGATTTTCTCTTTCTTTGATTCTTACAAGCCCGATTTGCATATTATTTACATTCCTACTAATGACTAAATACTAGTCCATACTCTAAAAAAAGCATATAGCAAAGATGATTGAATAATTAAAAAGAAAAAAAAAAGAAGAATATTATGTCAATAGAGCAGTGCTTCCAAACAGTGCTACTCAGGAAAATGTCTCTGTTTTTAAATAGGAATAGAATAGTTATCCTTTATACCTATAATAATTTTATAGTCAAAAATCTAAAACAAAATTTTCTTTTCTATAGTGTTTAGTTACATATTTTTGGGTATCTCACTAAAGCATGTCTTAGAATAAAAAGAAGAATTTGTTTGAGAAGCACTGCAATAGAAAATGGTTTTTTAATACCTTCTTATACGAATAAAAATATTTAAGAAATAGTTTCCTAAAATGTAAAAAAATAACAAAGATAAAAACAATATCTACAAAAAGTTGCTTATCTCCCCTTCTAATAATGGTTTTGGTTAAAAAAATTTACTTCCTCAGAATCTAATAAAATTCAAGTTAAATGTTGACCTCTAAAAGTTTATTTTTAGGAAAATCAAGTTATCAAACTATGTACTTGAATATATGCATATTTCGTTATCAAAATCAGTCTAGAGCAGACAAAGTTTCTAAAACCCAATCATTTCTTCTAAAACAATTGTTAAATTTGAATCAACAAAGTATTTCTGGATAACTCATATGTCTAAATACATATAAAGGCAGCAATTTTTCTTCTTCAAATAGAACATGTTTTATTTTAAATATATTAAACTTTTAACAAATTTATTTATGATTTAATAGGACGATTAATTGTTCATCCTGTAGATGGAAGAAAAATAATTCTTTTTATATCTTTTTTTTTTTTTTAAATGATGACTCTATCGACAGATTTTTTACAATGAGTTGTGCATTAAAAAGATATTTTTTTATTATTATTATTATAGACATCTTAATCGTCTCTTTCTTTTGTTGTAAATTTATTTTTTTAAGACATTTTAAATGACACTTTTTTTTTCTCGTCGTATAAAAAGAAATGTTTTTTTTTTTCTTTTTCCCTGTGTTGTTAATGAGGGGAACATTCATATTATAACTACATACTCTACCCATTGCTGAAAGGGTAAGGAACAAAAGATAATTCTGTATGTTTACAGGTCCATTTTATATAGTTTCTTCACTCGTCATCATAAATGATTTACAAAAGGTAAATATTATTATAAAAATTCGGAAAAATTAACAACATGCAGGAAATAAAAGCTAGACGTAGATATTTAGAAGTATTTCAACACTCCAAATAGGCTTCCTCTCCACCCTCTGATGTACTACTATTGGTTGATGATTCTTCCCCCCCCCCCTCCCCGAAAAAGGTAACTCAATAAGTAAATAAATAAAAGATTCCTAATGCTCAATTCACGCCAAACATGAAATTTAATATTTTAAATAAAACTGTCAAAAGTTTTTTCTCTTATTTTAATGTATATATATACATATATATATTCCAGGGATTTCTTCTTTGCTTTTTTTAAAGAGGGCGCCATCTAGGGTGTTTTTTTCTTAACAAACTTATTGACTCAATTGGTAATTTTTTGAAATGTAGAATTTAAAATTAATTCACAATGAGCATGACCATTGATTTTCTTTTTTTTTGTCCGTTCACATTAATTTTTTAATCGTGGATTTGTTGAAATTATGTATTTCTGAGCTGTGAAATTCATTGTAATTACATAAGCAAATGTCCATCATTCGAAAAGAATGACGGACATACTCGCATATATGTATGATTGTCTAACATGTCAATTTTTTATTCTTTTTATAGAGTAAAGGTTGAGAGATTGAGGAAGGATCACATTCACCACTAAAGGACACATTTTGATATTATTTTTGTGGAACACATTAACTTTGAACTCAATGAGGAAGCATTTTCACATAATTTATTTGCACTTTTGTTTCTTGAAGAGGAGAACAAGGCCTTTCTTGGATGTTTGTAAAAACAAAAAAAATTATGTATACATATATAATATATAAATAAAAAATTAGAAGGGAAGGGAAGATTCCCCCTATTTTTTTAAGCCCTTTTTACTGCGGCATCATTTTTAGAATACAAATGGCCGTATTAACTTCCTTTCTAACCTTTAATACTCCATAATATAACTAACTTTTTTTCCCTCCCTCCCCTTTATTCTTATTTTTTTTTTTTTTTGTAACTTCATTGTTGGTTCAATCGATTTATAAGACGTACAAAATTACACACACTTTTCCATTTTTTTAATACTTTTTTTTTGCACACCACCACCCTGTTATTTTTATTATTATTATTATTTACTTAAAAGGAAATATTGATGAGTGAAGGAAGGCTCTATACAATGGACACATGATCTCCTTTTCCTAAGAATACATATATATATATATATGTTCATACCTATGAAGAAAAGAAAAGAAAAAAGAATGATGCCTGATTAACATATGCACTGGGGCTCCAACTTTTCTAGCTCTTCATTATCGAGAAAAGTCATCATCAAATGCGAAGCTCAAAAACAAACCTATATGTAACTTATACCCCATATGTACACTTCTATGTATATACCTAAGAAGTTTACATTTGTATCCATGTGTAGGCAATACTTAATGCACTCACTCTTTGAATTGAAAAGTTTTAATGAAACAACTTTTGACAGAATTAATTTAAGTAGCTCCTAGGTATAGGGATATCATATTCATCTCATTTATGAGATAGCGAGAAGACAACCATTTTGAAGGGTGATGGGCTTATAAAGAAAAATAAAATAAAATACAACAAACAAACAAATAATAACAAGAAAACTTGGTTTAAAAAATGCTAATATGGGTGAGAAATGGAAGCGAGAATGGGGGAAAATGTATAATGATGTAGTATCCTGGGAAGATGTTGGAGGGTAAAGAATCACAAATATTTGATTATTCATTTCAATATTCATTAATTAACTTAATGTACTAAATAGGTTTTCAAAGAACAAAGGAAATTTCATAATATATATAAAAAATCCAGTATTTCTACATCTTTATGAATGAATAATGTACCCTTAGTGTCTGTTTTGAAATACAATTTTACGGTGATTCAAATCCTTTCCGTTCAACAGTTCTATAGCCTTTTCGATCCCAATCTACATATACATATGTTGTAATTCCTTGTCATGTATTCGCTGCAAAATCCTTCAATTCTACATCATTTGTTTTCAAAAGATGAATGTAGCCAATCACGTTTCGACATACCACATCTGACATCATGGGCAAACAAGCAATGACGTATTAATGTGTTTTATAAAGAAATATTATAGAGTAAAGCCCCAGATCTTGACCGCCTCATTAATTGACATATTGGGAATTTGACATACAAAATAAAGGGAAAAACTTTGCTTCTCAAATCAAAGATAACTTCAACTTGTGGATAGTTGATATTGACTCGAAACTCAACTGCATTGCTTCTTGATGCCAAACGTCAAGTTCCGGGGCTCTACTGAAGATAAAAAAAAACTGAGTTTGTATGCATCCATGCGACTTTAATTCGCCGTTTTGACAAAGTGTCATTAGAGATCATTTAAAACTCTATTATTATTTGTCCACCAAAAAAAAACCAATGCTCTAAATAGATTATTTTATATTTTTTTACAATCCAAGACTTTTGTGCATAGTCATGCTTTATCATCAAAAATACTAATAAACAATCCAAGGAACCACTCTGTACTTCTCTATTTTTAATTTTTGAAAGTAATTAGCAACATCCAATTGGATATATTTTTTTTAAATTGAACGCCTCAAGTGATATTTAAATATCAACTTCTTTAATCGTTTTGTGAAAAGAAGAAGAAGAAGAAAAAAAGGTAGAAAAAGACGAAGAAAACAAAAAAAAAAAAAAGAAAACAAAAAAAGGGACCCCCTCCATTTTCACATTCTCATGACGTTAGAAATCTACAAACAATTTGTGATCGAATTCAATAATTTTAACTTCAAGAGATTTTTTTCTTTGCTTGGACTCTGTCACAGCAGTCTTTGGGATCTCCTTCAGCCCAAAAACCTCCCAATAATACTATATATTTTACTCATTAAACAATATCTTTGGATTAAAACAAAACATGATCTTCTTGAAAGTTTTTATGCCACGTGGAGAAACAAAGTCCTTTATTTTTGACATTTTTAAAAAACGACGTAGAGGAAATATAATTGACATATGATTTTAATACGAATTTTAGCCGTAGAGATCCTTGTCCGTTAAAGTTCCTTTATAAGATGAAAACTATATTTGTAGATTGGTGATGGAACAATTCATTCGTCAACATTGATATATGTATATTTGTTTTATAGGAAAGGTTGAATTAATACCTAAATTAAATCCTCAAACAGATTCCTTTGGGCACAATCTACTCTTTAGCTTGAACCAAAAATAGAATAAAAAAAAAAAAAGAAAATGGTCAAATGTTACTTTTTAAAGCATTTATTGCTATTTAATTACGCCAAATTAGGGTTAATTTTATGTACAATGTAAATAAATAAATATTTTATATGACTTTTCGCATCAATTTATTTTTCCTCGGTCTCAATCCTACATTATTTAATAAATTGATTAGAAATTTAGAGAATATATTATATATATATATATATTTCTCCCAAATAAACTTTTCTATTTATTTATATATTATTATATGAACTGATTACGTTTTCCCTTAAAGACAGACATTAAATGAGGTTTACAAAAAAAAAAAAAAAAATGGAAAAATTTGCATATTTGAAATGTATATATATAGTATACATATATATAGTTTTTTTCCCTCTCAGCCAGCAATATAATAATAATAATAATGTATATGTAGCTTTTCTTTTTCTTCCCCGAAAGGAAATAACATTTCTTTAACAAATAATAATGATAATTTAATTTAGTATATTTATTGGCGGAAAAAATTCTTTTTTTTATATTAATTTTATAATTTAATTAAATATATATATATATAAGTCAGGGATTAATTATGTTTGTGATTTAAATATATATATATATCAAAGAGATGACTGAGCCACCCTGTGGGTTGTCACATAGGTAAGCCTTTTCTCTCTCGCTCTGCGGGGATTCGACTTGATGTTAATAATATATAATAATAAATATGCCAAACAAATTTTCCTTCTGGTATCGGGTCGTGCGGATGGAAAGAAAGAGATAGTGATAATGATGACGTTGGATCCTTCCTTTGATGAGAACATGCCTGCATAGTTACATATACCACACCCAAATGGATGATGGTAGCAGGGCGTTTTCATTATTTACAAGGGGGCGCTGTTTTGCAAACAGCAACAGGAACCTGAAGAAATTTCTTCTTCTTCTTACTTTCACTCCCCTCATTCTATCCCATTGATTGACTTGTTAAAAAACATGAAAAAATTTATAAAATCGTCAACGAAAAATGTTTTATTTTTCCTAAAGAAAAGTCTTACGAAATAACTTACTTGACTGACTTTACCACTCACTCTGTGTGGTCTTTCTTCATGACACAGAATGACGACGTCTTTTCAGAAAAAAAAAAAAAAAAAAACCAAAAAAACAACAACATATATCTATATATATATAGTGATAGCTTGAAGCTTGTACAGATAATCTCTCTTTTTTTATTTATATGCCTAAATTTTATGTTCATAATTCTCACCTCTTTTTTTCTTTTTCTTTTTTGTGTTAGCTTTTTGCACTACCTTATGGCTTAAAATGTCATGCTTAAAGTAAATCACTCAATATGTACTTACATACATACATACATACATAAATATTGAATTATAATAAACATCGAAGCTGTCAGATTAATATTTTGACAATTTTTGAATTTATTTATTTATAGTTATAATATAAATATCAGTTTATTATAAAAAAATTTTTTTTTTCTTTTCTTTGTGAATGTCGGTGATGCTTTAAAGGAACAATAATAATAAAAAAAATAAAGAAAATGTTTGTTCATATCAGATGATAAAGACCTACAGCAATGAAGATGATGATTAAAATCGCCATCTAGTGAGGATTTAAAGCAACTAAGGCATCATTATTATTATAAAAAAATAAAATAAAAAAGAACCTGAAAATACCATTTCAAATCACAAATAATAGATAATTAGAGGGCTAAACGAAGGTTAGGGAAGAGAAAAAGAAAAAAAATAATCCAACTGTTGCTCAAAAATATGTAAGGGCTCATAACGAACAACTGATTATTTATTAAATATTTTTTTTTTTTTACTCAAACCCTCTTTTAAAAATAACATAATTTCGCATGGTGAAATTTTCTGCATTTTCATACTGGAGTGGGGGGTTATTTTCTGCTATCTCTCTCTCCTTAATTACCCTTCTTTTGCGTGATCCTTTTTTTTTTTTTTTTTTTTTTTTTTTTGCAGAAAATAAAATAAAATTGAGAGACAAACCCTCCAAGACAATTATTCCTGCAAAGGAAAAAAGAAAAACCCTATGGGTTTTTTTTTTTTTTTTTTTGAGACAATATCTTAATATGAGGATAGAAGAGAAAGTTGATCCGTTTAATAACTCATTTTGATTTCCTTCAAGCTTTGATAATGTTCATTATGTTAAAGGTGACTTACATAACATGCTCAGTGAAGAAAGTTTCTTGAGAGATTCTTCCCATTATAGGCACATAATTAATGACATACTCGGCCTTAAATATATACAAATACTTCTTATACTTACTATACAGAGATACCATCCGCCATTGACTTAAATCAACCGTAAAATTACATACAAACAGGTAAGGAGAACGTACTTTGCACCATGTGTATATATGTTGGAGCATTCCTCTTCCTCCTTCTTTTCCAGCACAAAAAGGCCTTATCTCCAAATCAAAGTCTATTTATACCTAAATATATATATATATACATATATATATCCAAGCTTAATTTATAGTTTTTAACTCATAAGAAATCTTTGTTTTTTTGACAAATTTAATTAGTAATTAATTGTACATAGGACCCTAGGTTTTTTTTTTATTGTTAATGTTGTTTTAGATTTGAAATGGTTGTAGATTGGCAAATTTATATTTAATTTAACTTTTTTTATGTCTGACAACGTTTAGAGATCAAATGGCGTAGCTATTTTTTTTTACTACTTTTTTTGCAGTTTCTCATCTTATGTACGTATCTACACGACAACACCAAAAAGTAAAAAAAAAAAACCCTAATTGATGGGTTTCTTTTGTGATAATAACCCATATATTACTCCCCCCCCCCCCCACTCACTCCTCTTCTTCTTCTTCTTCTTTCTAAAAGCAAATGGCGTGTCATTTTTATATTATTTATGGTTGTGAAATAAATCAATTACCAAAATATATATGTATAAATACATTACATATATTATAGCTAAGCATAACAACAAAACTCCTTTTTGCCAATTTCTTTTTTCAATTATTAATTGGTTGAAGAAGTATGATTCCTACTCTACACTACTCTACTCTAAGGAACCATCCATTACTACTAAGCTTGTGTCCCGTGGTACATACAAACCTTATAATAAAATTTCTCTTATTGGCATGCATAAATGAAATATATACATATACAAAAACTTTTAGAAATTCGGTTTTTTTTTGACAATTTGTCATTGGAATAATATAATTTTTATAGACAAATGATTTAGCTACTGTATCAAAAAAAAAAGTTGGAAAAAAAAATGCACTCTCTTCTACTATGTAGGTTAAAGAAATAACAAATGAGAGTCATTAATCATGTAGGGGGAAATGGAACAAGAGACGAAATACATACAAAGATAGAACCCCACTTTCAACAGGAGATTTTTTAACAAAAAACCTTTCCTTCGAAAATCCACCTCAAATTAATGAGTCGAAAACAATTATAATTATCAAAATGTGTCACATAGCACCTATAAAAATGAAAATGTACTGTTTGTAGTAGTTCTTTGTCAAAAAATAGGCATGAACACCTGTGAGTCAAAGTCAATTTTAAACGGTATTACAAATTTAAGGCTTGTTAATACAAAGGCAAATTGACAAACTTCAAATTTCTAGCAAGTTTCTTACGAGTTGTGATTCAGTACTCTCGAGGAATAACTCCCAATGGTCTTGCATTAGCTACGATTCATTGAGAGTGATGAGAGCTACCAACACCTTTTTCCTGTGCTGTGATACATTTTCTGAATTTACAATCTTGAGTAAATATTTTCATTATTTTTCTTATGAAATGCATGTAACTCTGAGCTTCATTATATTCTTAAATCCTTTTACTTGTATAAAACTAATACTATTTGTAGATATTAATTTTTAAAGTCAAAAAGTGGCTTAGGGGGCTAGTTGGCACATGAAGTACATTCATAAATAAAAAAAGGAATAAGAAGAAAAATATTATTCTAATAAGGGGAATATTATTTTGAACTTTGAAAAAAAAAAAAATCGTTTCAAAATTACTTATAAAATTTGAGTAATATGCCGGTCAATCTGAATTTCGTGTCAACTATCTCCTACAAAGGAACTCCATTTTAAGTGCTCTTCAAATCTTATTATTAAAATATATTTCCTTTAATAAAAATAAAATATTTTTTGAGATCAATAGTTAATTCTTTATGCAATGAAAATATCAAAAAAATAATTTTTTTTTTGAAATACGTCAATCAATGACGAATTACTAAAATTTCCTTTTTTTTAAGCCATGATTTTCCATAAATAGTCAACATTTATTTGCACAAAATTTTCTAATTTATGAAAAGAACTAATACCAGATTTTAAATAACGAAATATGAAGAATCCTTCCAATTAATTATGTTTCTTTAATAATAAATACATAATAAGACTTTTAAGTTCCAAAATATTTTAATAAACCAGAATTATTACTCACATAAGTTCAAAATAATTGATAATTGTATAAATTTTAAGATATTTTAATAGATTTTCTGTAGTTACCTTTTGGTTTTAAAGAGACAAAAATTTTACAGGCAACATACAGGCTATAAATATAATAATGATTAAGAAACTATAGATTTGCGAAATAAAAACATATATAATTTAGCATAAATTTAGACTAATCAATTGCTGCAACACCAAAATAGTTCGTTAGAAATAGAAAACAAATAAAATACACACAATTCAATGCAATTAATCAAATGACCATTTTTTCTTCTTTAAAAAAAGAAAAGAAAGAAATCAAAGATTTGTCAAATTATTTTACAATTTTGAAATAAAATTGTATGATTATTTTTTCTTCTTCAAAAATCGCTGTCATCTTGGAATAAGGATAAACAATCTAATTTCTTGAGAATAAAAACCCTTGTATCTCTAAAATGTAAATAAATGCTGAATTACTGCCGTGTACATGCCGGATGATGTCACAATGGGACCCACAAATAAAAAGACATAAATCTCTACCGTCTATCAAAAATGTATCTCTCTTTACCTTGATAATATACATATATATATTTATTGCAAATATGTTATTACATCATTGTAAATTTACATTTAGATGTTATTGGTGTCAATAAATTAACTACAACACGGGTGGGATATCCTCCTCCAATTATCCTCCTTTTCTGATCCCTAATTGACACAAAAGAAAGTTAATTGTAGAAATATAGCCATATCGTAGAAATCTTTCCCATGTCTCATTATTAGTTTGATTTTATTCAAATTATATAACTCTATGACATTAAATGGTGTTGTGTTCAGTCTTTTCTCATTTTCAAAGACATTTTCATACAATTTCAATTGGAAAATCGTTCATTTTATTTGATAGCAATCTGTGACGTCACTCAAATGTTTTAATTGTCAGATCCTAACCTTAAAAAAGTAATAATGATAATGATCATAATCCGTTGGTTTTGTATAAATACCCCTTTTTCCTTCGTCAGTCTAGTAGATAAATTGCTAAATTTGCTTGCTACTTTGTTATTTAAACGTTTTCAATTCAAAATGTGGAACCTAGAGCTTCTTTTTTTTTTTTTTTTGTAGTAGTATATTCAACATTTTTCAAATTATTATGAGTATTAATATAAATAATAATAAAATGTAGTATTGAAGCTCATTTATCATAGACGAAAGGGGGGGGGGAGGGAATGGGATGATGGTAACATGTGTTTTTGAGCTTGCTTTTCAATTGAAAAAAAGAAAAGGAGAATATACAATATAGAGTTAAATTTGAAAAAAAAAAAAAAAAAAAAAAAAAAAAAGAAATAATATATATACATATTTCGAGAACGGAAAGTTCCTTAATCTTGTATAGTACATACCTCTAATAATTATTATATGTATAAACACATGAAAACAGCATTAAATATAAGACACACAACCTTTCAACTAATTAGTAAGGTATTTATGAAAAATATACTTATATATGTATATGTATATATTACTATTATTATACGCTATGGACATTTGCAAAAACATATAAAAGCTTTAAATTATGCAATTTCTACGTGCAAAAGAAAATTTTCTCTCTTTCTTTTTTTTCTCCTATAAAAACATGGAAAAGAAAGAACAAAAAAATGATATTATTTCTATGATTAATTGATGTTTAACATCTGCCCTAATTTTTTTTTTTTTTTTGTCTTTTTTTTGTACCTTTTCTTAGCAGCTGTTGTTAAGAAGATATTTTTTTTTTGTTGAATGTATGTTTTGTTTTGTAGGTGATTAATGGCATACAAAAATAGGGAAATAAATATTATTATTATTATTATTATTTTAAGTGTATTTCATGTAGTATAAAAGAGGCACACAACCTATCAAGTCCCTATTTTTGCCCTTATTTTGGGGTGTACTATGAACTTTCACATTCAATTGCACCATAAAAATAACAAAGTCACAAATTACACTCTTTATCTTAATAAAATAAATTTATTTCCCTTTAAGACATTATTTCTTTTTTTTTCTCCTCTTTTTTGGTTTGGACGACAATGCTATTAAGACAACAGCAAGGAATAGTACGGAAACAGTCATCGCATACAAAGTAAGATATTAACCAAATATATACCCATTAAAAAACAACAATAACATATGTATAAATGTATCTAACTTTATAGAAATATACATATATGTACATAGGTTATTTGGTCAAAGTTTCAGGAGGGAACCATGAAAGTTGATTAAATTTTTTAATTAAGATAATTTGAAAGAAGAGAATTTCATCTACTTCATTTGAAAATTATCGCTACAAATATTCAAAAATGAATAGTGTACATTTTGCTTGTATAATATTCAGCTTGATGACATCTTCACTAAGAGGTTTTTTTTTATCAAAAATTAAATAACAAATGTACTTTTAGTAAATAATATCTACAATAAATATTTTATAAAATCTCTACATAATTCATTTTTTGTCTTTCAGACAGAATACAAATATACCGCATATAACGAACTGATGTTTTTTAGACATAAAACTACATACATACATATATTTAATATTTATTTTTGACTCAAATATTTGTAAAAACTTTGAGTAAAATACAGATTCAGTCACATGCCACTAGCGAGTGTTGATTCAGAGCTCACTACATTCCTTGAAGAACAAATAAACTTATTGTATTTACAAAACATATTGAGGATCCACGAATAGTAAGGGATTTTAACCGACATTTTTAAAGTTTCGAGAGAAAAAAGTTATAGTTTTTATAAGTGCAAACGCCTAAATGTATCTTTGAGATGCGAGGGAATTTCAAGTCCAAATTTAGACTCAGGTATCTGTAACCCTTCCCTTAAGACTAACACAACTCCATGAGCCATATCATACAAATCCAAATCATAAGTCTTATGTATTCATAGGTGATAAAAGCCATTTTAAGAATGCCCCCTTTAAAAATTTGCCTACCACCATCATATTTTTTAAGATTTCGAGCTGAAAGCTTTTTAATCAGGGTGAATTAATACGGATATGAAAAAAAAAAAAAAAACACCCCAAAATGTTGATGAAAATCTTGGATATATCCCTTAGCATTGGTATATAGCCTCATGTATATATTTATTTATATTTATGGAATAGCATATTTCGACCTATACATAGTAAACAAAGTGGTTCATTTGTGGTTGAAGTCTTTTTCGTTAATTTTTTTCTCCTGGATATAAAAAGACAAAAGTAAAAAAAAAAAAAAAAGAGAGAAGAATCAAACTATTTCAACTATTTCAAAGGAATTCTTTGGTTGTTGGTTTTTTTCTTTTTCTTTTATTTTCAAGGTACATCACTCTGTAGTTAGAGCTACTACATAACTACAACTACTACTATTACCTCAAATCTCCTCAATCACTTCAAGGTAATGAGAAAAAAATAAAAATAAGAGAGAGAAACTCCCCTTCCAAAAAAAAAAAAAAAAAAAAAAATCTTGATTAAAATCTTATAATAAATTTACTTTTATAACTTTGAAGACAGACTTTTTATATTTGTGTGTGTGTGTAGGTATGTTTGTGCCTTTGGTTCCATATCCATCTCGTATGAGGATTTAGGAGGAGAGGAGGGGGAGCTGTATGGAGACTTCATTTTCCTAAAATATTCTTGGCAAAACAATCATTGACACATATTGATTTGAGGAATAAGAGGAATGCCATCAATTACAAGTCAAATATGTAAACAAATAAATACCTGGAAGACGAAACAAAGTAGTTCATCATTTCCACTTTCAATTAAGGAAAGTATGCACTTTGTTGAAATAGATAGACCCACTATATGAGTAACTATACATTGAAAGAAAAACAACAACTCATCAAGCTCAATATAACGAGATTTGATTTTGAGTCCACATTTATCATAATACTTTAGAATTGATTCCAATGTCAGATGAATCGATTCTAGGATCTATTTTTTAATACAACGATGAAATAAACTAAGTAGACTTGGAATATACAACGTTTATTTAGACATACTCTTCGTTTAGATTTGTGGCCTAGACCACTTTACCTGAGACCAAGGCATTGAGGAATCAAGACCATGCAAAATAAACAAAGTTGTTTTTAAAAATCCAATTGCTAGGCCAATAATATCCAGACAAGAACAAGACTTTGAGAGGTGGAGACAGATACCTTGAAAAAATTGATCTTTAACGGCGTCAGGGCTTCATAAAGTGAGGCAAATCCCATAGGGAGAGTGTGGAGCAGATTCAGTTTTTCAGCACAAAAATTCCTCTCAGTGAGAAGGTGGAGATGCTCAAATGCTAAAACATTATTATAAAATTGTAAAATAAATACAAATTTAACGTATTTATCCCTGATTTCTAAAGCTATCCATGTTTCAAAATATTTAAGATTTGATACAGTCTTAGGGGAAGGGAGGATGTCAATGACAATTCTCAAGATTCAGTTGTTTGGTTTGTATAATATAAATAATTAAGTTATAACCAATTGCAAAAAAATAAACTATTTCTTTTTCATTATCAAGGTTTTTTTTATAACTTAAAGACGCCTTTCAACACAAAAGTTATTTCCAAAATGTGAATATTTGATGACTTAAGAAATGTATCTGGGTATTGAAATTGATTCTATCACAAAAAAAAACCCAGAAAAATCTACATATAAAACAAAGGATTTAACTACTCTGCATCCATGTTTTTTGTAGAAGCCTTCATGGTTTTGTGTACTTTGTAGCAATTTAGCAAACCTTGATCAGTTACAAATACCTATATCTACATACAACAAAGTGTTGACAAGGGAATCAACTCTAAAATGACTACAATAAACTTACTTACATTAAGCAATTAAGTGGGTAATAGGGAGTAAGGTACTATACTATGCATATGAGGCATAGTTATTGACAATAAGTCATTGAGTTACTTTTAAAAATTTACTCACAAGATTCTAATTAAATTTTGCTGCATTGATTCCCTAAGGTTGTTAGATCCAGGCAAGTACAACCTGGATCAACACATACAAATGGGTGAAGGGCGGCATGAATTAATAATTTCAGATATGTAAAATTTCCTGTCTCTTGTCAATTCCCATTTTTCTAAATTGATTTATTTTAGGGAAGAATTTTGTTATTTTTATACATATAGTTTGAGGGTTTTTTTTGCATTTCATAAATTTATCAATTTTTCAGCCCCTAAAGTATGCCTCCCCTTGGTCTAGTACAGCTAAAAAAATGACACATTACCCCCAGACATTTTAATCTATTCATAGTATATTGCTTAAATAATAACTTTTGAATCGATATATTTAATTTACTTATAGGTAATTTTGGACCCATCTCGCAGAGTAGGTATACCCCATTAAGTAAAGAGTAATTTCATGCATCTTAATTAATACAACGAGAATAAAGACTCTGCATAATGAACATGCCGTTCATTATGCAGAGTCTTTATTCTCGTTTTTCCTCTAAACATTCTCAAAGTTAATCCAAGATATAAAATTTAATAAGTGCAAATAACTTAATAAGTTTTAAATGGAAACTTTGGAACTTGAATATTCTGGATTATGTTGTAAAAATGGATGATGGTTCATCCATATAATATTTTATACAATTTCTTCTTTTGACTCACATATTTTATAATACGTATCAAAACAACAGATTTACGAAATTTAAAAATATCAATTTTTGAGACTCATATCAAAAAGTTTGTACTAAATCAAAATAAAATCCATACAAACCTATTTGAGATTTAATTGGATATTGAAGATTGTTATAATCAAATGTGCCTACTACATAGATGTGGGTAGTAGAGGGGAGGGGAAACTACATACTTTGCTGAGTGTTTATATAGCACGTCATCGTTGAGGAACTCTGTCATTCTGAAGTAAGTATAAATTTTATACGGTTAAAAACAACCTTGTTTCTTTATGATGCAGTAAAATTGTGTATAACTGCTGTGTATTTGGATGCACCATTAGTAAAAAGACTTAAAACTTTTTTCATTATACATCCAAATTTACATAGTGTCGTTAATGAATCAATCAACTATTAATTTTGCAAGGATTGGATGCGTTTCTCCAATTATCCTACTTTTCTGGTCCTTTATCTGTCCAAAACAAAATTAATTGCTTAGATCTAGCTATTACACTGATTATAATGTTTGACTTCTTTCAAATATCTCTCATTTTCCATTGTGTTCGAGTTTTACTCAATTGTTTAGTTTTTTTTTTTTTTTTTTTTCATTTTCAAAACCAGTTGATAAAGTTTCCTTAACATATTTGTGCAAATTTTTTAACGCTATGCTTATTCCAAAATTGTGTCGCTCTGATTTATTATGTACATGGTATGAGACGTATGTAGCTAGAACAGTCTATGTACATATGTAATTATGACGTCAGGCGATACCAATTTTTTTCTTACCAAACCGGACTTCTGTCCCTTACAACTCTTATGTTACGCAAAATAATCTAAAATAATGAGAGCTGTGAGAACAACAGATCTAGGAGCCATGGGACTATAGCAATAGGAAAGAAGAAAGACCAGAAAATACCAATCTATGTAATAAATAAAGTGATTCTCCATGTATGGTACACACATACATAACTCATAAATAATATGAAGAGATGGGTGCTGATCATCAAAGAGTAGAAACGGTCTGAACAGAAGATGTATGTATGTACATAGGAGGGAGGGGATTTGATCCCCCTTCCCTGGAAGAAGAAGAAGAAGAAGGAAAAGAAGAGATAAGAAGGAGAGAGAGAGAGAGAGAGAGAGTGAGTGAAAAAAGGGGAAAATAAGAATTTTATTATTATTATTATTATTATTATTATTCATTTACAAACTAATTAATTCTTTCGCATGAAATATGAGAACGTAATTTATAATTAATTATATTAAATAATAATAAAAAAAAACTTATGAAAGAATTGAGCTATATATATATACATATTTTATTCTCATACATATATTTCCTTGGCTCTAAACAGGGAATACACAAGCGAAAAAACAAACATAGACGTACCTACATAGCATTGAAAAAACCAACCAACCAAGCAACTAACTAACAAAACCAACCAAAAGTAATATATTCATTTTTTATCACACATCTACGTATATGTTCATTAGAGTGTTCCGTTTTGAGGGCAAAGTTATATTTTGTTACAACACTTTTCTGCTGTAAAGCATAAAAAAAGACTATTTTCAAAAAAAAATAAAAAAAAAAAAAAAATCAGGGCTCTCAGTCATGTCTTTTTTGACATCGTATTGGAACTTCGAAAATAACACCTCCTGATCTCCAAAAATACCGCTTTTTTCATCTTTAAACGTTTTGACCCGTTCCAATTTTAAAGTTATAGGCTAAATATTGTTATTTTAGCTATATTTTAACAATAGTGGACCCCCACATAAAAAAAATTAAGGTGCCTTAGAGAGTGGCTTTACTACTGCAAAGAGTTTCCCTCTTTTTTTTTATTTTAGTAAAAAAAACCAACCTAATTTGATCAAGACGAAAAAATGAGTAAACATATTTTATGTCATTTGAAGTAACAATGGAAGTGTACTTTGAACACTTTGTATAAATTAAGGCCTATAAACCTATGTTACAACAATATTTGGCACATATCTTTAAAATTGGGAAAACATGAAACAAAACATTTAAAAATGCCCAAATTTGACCCGAAAAAACCCATACAATTTAATGATTAGTGTCCAAAATTCAAAAAATTATAACTTTATAAACTATACTATAAAAAAATGTTTTGCATTTTTCATATTAAAATTCAAGTAATATACCAAAAAAGGGACCTGATATTTTGTAGTGCTTTCTTGATGCCTCCCATTAGACAAAACCATACAGCCAAACAAAATAATAACAATTTCATCCCAAAAATGAAAGAGTAATATAGTATGTACATTCTATATAACATATATTTGTTGAACCTCGTCGGTAGACGTTGATGGTCGTCCAGAGCACGGTTCGTCTTCAACACGTTCTCGACCTTATTTGAACTTGTTGCACCACTCATAAACGTTTTTTTGTACCATAGTTTAATCACCAAAGGCCTTTTGCAATATTTTCATTCTGCCTGCGCAAGAATATTCGTTCCACAAACAAAATTTGATACAAGTTCTTTGCTCTACAAAATCACCATTGTAAAAATCGCAAAGTTCACTTTTGGTTGTTTCAAAAACAAGTGTCACTCGGAGATAATTATTAAACCTTTTGACAAGCAGACGCTTTGCTATTGTTTTAGATAGTTCTACCATGTAGGAAATAAAAAATTATCTGCTTCCTTAATGGCCGGAAGTTTTTAATTCACCTTACTTTTTGATCACAGTTGTATAAATATTGCGTATATAACAAAACTTTAGCAAATGGTTACAATATAGACTCGTAGTCCATCCTTATTATGTATTTTAAACAAATGAGTGAATAAGGTTCGTAAATATAACTTTGAACCAAGGTACATCCCAATATTTTTATAAATATTGTCGATACATAGACGTAATATAATTTAAAAAAAAAATATATATTTAATATTTACATATGTATATTAAGAAAATGACTCTACGGAGTTACTCTTACTTTACTTTGATCTCTCAACTCCAAGTCTTTCATTATTAATAACAATCAAAACGAATCTGCAAATAATAAATCATTGCAGATGATTAAAACAAAAGGTAGCAGTAAAAACCATAAACAAAAACAAAAAACAATCAATTAGTGAAATGGCTAAATCCCTTTACTAAACTTTAATTAAAAACACCATTTTGTTGATTGAAGATATATCTACTTTGTTAAAACAAAGATTCATTGCATTTCTTAACCTTTTTTTCTCTAAGGACCAAAAAACGACCTAAAATCAGTGGGTGGTTAGATAAATCGTTTCTTCTGAACAAAAATTATATATTTCAACCTTTCTTTGAAAAAGAAAAATTAAGGCCCAAAATTACTTTCATAAATAGTGGTTAGAGGATGTCTTCATTCATCCTTTGCAACATATACTTGTTGGTATATGCTCACTCATTAACAAAATTTATGTAATTTTTACCAATCCATAGCAAGAACACAACAAGGGACAAGATCAAACATATCAACGGCTCATAAAAAAAGTAGTAATGATTTTATTCTTCAAAAAGAAATTGAGAAAGAGAAAATAAAAAAAAAAATGCCTTAAATCTGTTGGTATGTAGCTAACTTCAGTTAATCAATGTTTATTAAATAAATTTTCTATTAAAAAAAATATACATTAAATTTCACAACCTTTAAAGTAAAAAAAAAAAGACATCAAAGCAGTTAATAGAGGTTCCAGAAATACTTGTTCCTATGATTTTAAAATAGCATTAAAACGCTATAGGTATGCGTTTTAAGAAACATGTTACTCATAATTTCTAGATCAAATTACTGTTACATGATTTCAATGCTAATATTATGGATCAGAGGGAATTATTTTATAATGGGGTAGCAGTACGCTACAAGTTTCCAACTTTTGGGTTAGAAAGAAAATCCCTGATTCATTATCTCAATTCTATACTCGAGCAACTACTGACATTCTAAACGGAAATAATTCAGTTATATCCCAAATATTGATATATCAATATATTCAAATCAAAAGTCAGTGATATGATAGTAGGTTCTTAAAATAATTTTAAAACCTTTAGGGTGAGCTTTTCTGGCATAGATAGATAGTTAGCCAATTACATGATGCATACTAATATTTAGCCAACCTTTTGCATACAGTCTATTTTGTAATATTTATGTCTGATATTTACCCTATGACTTTGTAGTAGTCATATTTAAAGGATTTTCAGAAACACGAATCAATGAATTATTTTTGAACATCTTTCAACTCTTCCCCACTTTTGAAGAGTTTTTGTTTCTTTGAAAAAAGCCCTTTAATAGTACATAGATATTTACAAACCAAAAAACTTTTATCTCCAAACATCTCCTTGTAGAAAAAAGAAAAGAAGAGAGAAAAAAAGTGAAACAATTAAGTCATTCTTTCACACCATTGATTGGCAAACCCCTATATTATGGTTATAGGTACCTCTACAGCTTCATATTATATTTATATATAATTTATGATTCAAATAATACTATGTCTAAAAAAATTTGAACTCTTTTTGTGTTTGGCTTGTATTATTAATTTTATGTGAAATGACACAAAAATAGAAATTTTATATAAATAATTTTGCATTTGTGGTCTACCAATTAACAAAATAGATTCCAACTCATTTTTCAACATGAAGAAAAGAACTAAATTAAAGAAAACTTCAATTTAAATTTTAGATAGAAAACCTCCAGTTCTTAAAAATGTTTTAATATTTGTAGGTACCTTGTTCTGAACTTGAGAAAATCGCTTACAAATGAGTACAAATGAAGGGAAAATGATACATATTTTTTTTAATTTCCAATTTGTAGGCGATTTTGATAAGAATAATGTTTTGTATACAAAATTACATTACATAAAAATGAATTACAATTCTCATCATCTAAAATGATAAATTTACAGCCCAAAAAGAATAAAGTTATTTTTCGTCTCAACTAAAGGGTTTTTCAATTTTAGAACATTTTTCGATGATTTTGATAAACGTTTTTTTTGTTGTTTTTTTCATTTCCTTTAATTCTTTTTGGCGAAAAATGTGTTTGAATCCTTGGTAGGTACTAAAAAAAATCAAAATATTTTTTTTACAAAAATCAAACTGTAGGCCCCAGTTAAAGAAGAAAAAAAATTAATTTAAACTTGAATATCTGTGGTATTTGACGTAAAAGCATAAAAATAACCATGGTCTTTATAATTAGTAACAACTGACTAATAAAAGTATACAAACAATATACAATGTTAAGATATTTTGAATCGTCAATGTAGCTTTTCCCGAATTATTATTGTTATTTCACACATATCATTATTATATTTGCTTGTTTCTTCAACTACATTCGAAAAATATATATCTATTATGAAAACTTTTATTTTCTATATAATTCTTTTTTTTTTTTTTTTTTTTTTGTTTCTCTGAAAGATTTTTTTGACAGTGATAAATTAAATCACTTATAGTTCTTGCTAGGAAAAAAAATAAGAGAAAAAGAGAAAGAAGAAGAAAAAGAAACAAAAAATTATAGTAGTTGTTTTGATTGAATTTGTAAAATAAAACTTTTTCTTTTTCTACTTCTTGTTTTTATTATTGTTATTATTCCCTGATTCAATTTAGCTTGATAGTTTAAAAAGCACTCTGTTATATATATATAATATTGTATACAAATAAGAAAAAAAAGAGAGGAATTGAGAGATTAAAAACATCTTGAATCCAAGATGGATCTAGGAAAAAAACAAAAATATGTATGTACGTAAAAATCACCCAATCTCGTTTTTCAACTCCTTTAAACGATTGTATCTGGGACCTCATTCCTGTTGAGTAATGGTTCTCAACCTTTTTACTACTTATGTTATTAATATTATTCTCGTATCCAAGGACAAGGCATGGTAGTTGGCAAAATTAGGCTGGGGTGGCAGTACTATTAAAGTTATCAATACAATATATGTAAATTATTATTTAAAAAATTGTAAATATTTCGTCTAGAGCGAAAAAAAAAGGATCATCCAATCCAATGCCTTAACAATGACAGTATTCCTACATATTTATAATATTAGATACTATATTTACCAGATAAAATTATACATTAACTGGTTTCGTACAGAAAGGGCACCAAATTTTTCCCGTCGGGTTCATTAGTCACTCCTGGTACAAATACATTCAAATTTAAAAAAAATAGCAAAATTCAATTTATACGAAAGTGCTTCTCATCTTTCCCCAACTTAAACAAACCTTAAGTATTCCAAAATCAACCAAAGACTACAATACTCTGATTAAAGATCTATAATTGCAATTTTACAATGATATTCAAAGAAATAAATGATAGCAAAATACTTGAATATGTTCTTCATCCATCTATGGAGAAAAATTCCCTACCTAGGGAATAATGATTTAATAATTACGTCCTAATTTTAAATAACTTTTCAATGTGAGGAGTTTTTGCTTCAAAATTAGATTAAACTCTAGTTTAATCGTCAAACTGAAAGACTTACATACAGACAAAAATCGTTGTAATAAATTACAAATATCAGTTTCATCAAAACATGTATTTGAGATGTTGCAAAGATCTAAAAAGAATTAAAAAGGAGTTTTAAACTTTTTTTTTTTTTCAGTGAACAAAACCAACAAGTCAGTGAAATTAGCGTAGTGCATCTATGAAGTGAGTTTATATAAATTTGTTATTTACATATTAGGTATGTCATTTTTTGTCTAATAAAATTGTGTTCTTTTAAGCACGTTAACATAAAAGATAATTTATATAATATAGTTTTTGTATAGTTATGAAAAATATATGTATACAAATATCCAAGCATAAAATCATCATTTGTCCACTAGCAATTTTAGTAGAACATTTCCACCGGACACGTTACAAATTTTCCACCATTGGTCCCTTCTCTGGATCGATTACTCCATTTTGATTATTCTCAACATCTCCAATTTTTTTTCTAATGGAGACTATAGAGCATTTTTGATCCATAGTTGTAAATTGAGTGAGTGTACATATTCATAATCTGAGTATGTGTTTACAGAAAACAGATATCTTTGAATGGCTCTTTACTTAACTATGAAACACATCCACAGCCTCTGATTATAATGTATCTCCGATTGCAAAATACTGGATTCTCTAATGACTATTAGAATGACCGTAATATATGAGTGTCCATTTTTAATTTGGATAGTTACAGACCTTTCTTTGCATTGAACAACCTTACATTAAACCATGATACTAATTCACACTCATGTGCTTCATGTGACCAGACATATAAACATGAATTGCTATAAAATGATTTTCAATACACATGTAAGAAGTCATCTCTCACTATTTGTTCATTAAATGGGTTTAAATTTTGAGCAGATTTGATTGAGCTACAAAATCACTTAAAGTATAATGAAGAAATCTATTCTTTGTTAAAAAAAAAGATATAAGGTGGAGAAATTCAGAGTATCTCATAGCAACCTTTGAAAGTTTTAAATTAAAAAGAAGTGGAACAGTCCACGATGTTACACAGTCTCAAGATGAGTAATGATCTTTGACATTTGACTCAAAAATGGGGCCCTTTAGTGGGCTACATTATAGTAGAGTATTCTAAAGTTTATTATTATAAAAAGAGGTCTCTATCTTAGGGGCCCTTTATTTTACCAATTTGATTATTTTAGTTTTGCACAATTTTTGTAATAAATCAAGCGACCGATACGTTTTTAAAGAGATCCATTGGGCATCTTAGCAGACCCCATAACTCTTTGAGGTCCCGATTATTGTAGAATACATCTTTTATAAATTGTTATATATATATATTCTTATTAATAATAAAAATAATTTATTCATATAGCCTAGTTCTTTCTTCTTCTTTCGTTCCTTCTTATCTGAAAAGACATAAATTACAAAAAAGAAGAAAAAAAGAAAGAAAGAAAGAAAGAAAGAGAAGGAATATAAATATATATTTAAACTTTAGTTATCTCATAAAAATATCTAAATCATGTTATGTATATAAAATATATATAAGGGAGTACAAATATCTATAAAATTGTAAATCAATAATAATTTACAATGAAATTTGTCAGTGAGAGGAGATTTCTTTGTAAAGGGGAAAAAAAATAGAGACCTTTGATGGGTAAATGTAGGGTTATGATAAATACATGGAAACCTAGATTTCCTACATGAGGGATTTAAAAAGACAGCTGTAATGTCAAAGGGATAGCACCTTCAAAATCTCTCTCTCTCTCTCTCTCTATTATTCACTCACTCATCAACTAACCATTTTCTCATTAAGTACAATAGATTTTTTTTTTGGTATGTACAACCATCCATACATCCATATAACAACATATGCATGCACACATATGTGCATACATGGTTCTTGTAATACAATAGATTGATCTTTTTCATGTATGTAAGCTACACGTCGTCTCTGACGTCACTTATCTGCTTACAATGAAATAATATTTATTTTCCCGTGTTTTTAATTTAATTTTTTTTTATTGTTCGGTGGGTATATCAGATGGTTAGGTAGGTAAATTTTTCATCTCATGAAGGGTCTACAGATGGAACGATTTTTTTTTTTTTTTTTGCATAATCCAGTTCTTTTCATGGGTAAATCTCTCTGTATGTTATATACATACTTGTATAGTTTTTAAGTGCATACAATTATTGTGTATATTGTTTATACAATAAAAAGAGGGTGAAACAAAAGATGGGCCATGGAATGAAATTGGGATTCCCCAATGCTATTTAGGGATTCTCCCTCTTATATACACATTCATAATATATAAAAAATATTTAGTTTTTCAATACCTTAGTATCTATTAAAACCTTCCCCCCACACACAAAAAAAAACCAAAACATATATAGATAGCAACTTATTGAAATTCCTTACTGTTGATCTCGGTGATAGTTTAAAGTATATAAGATGAGGGCGCCACATGTTTATATTAGCCTCAGGCTCCAGATTCGGTAAAACTGGTACTGGATGATGCCCATTATTTTTTGCTCAATGAGTTACTCTTATTGATGATCAGTTTACTAACACGAGTCCTCATTTTTTATAGACTCCAGTGCAAAATGTAAAGTTTATCCAAATCTCTATTAGGGTACAACAATACTCCAAAGCGTCTGAGTAATTAAATACAGTGACATTTGGGCCGCTTCGAGGCTGTGAGTGCTACGAACTTGCATTTGTTCCACATATTATTAAAGTGGTAGATTTTATTGCTAAAAGGGTCCTGAAATGAATCAAACCCGTTTCTGACCTAATCGAGATATTCAGTAAAAACAGAAAAATTTATCAGATTTGCAAAACTCTCGGATAGCAAGTGACCCGTTTCCAATTTGGATAATGGCTAAGATAGTTTTGATATATGCAAGTAGTTTGAATATGGAGCACATATACATATATACAGTGTGCGAGTTATTTAGCCTAGGAATTCACTTCTAGTAAAGCTGCAGAACCCAATGAATAATAAAAAGGATGAAAATAATAATGAGATTAAACAGGTATTTCATTTATTTTATCTTCACCCTGAACCCCACAACAACCCTCAATATTAAGTCATCACTCCCAAATTGTTGCTCCATCTTGACTAAATTCACTAGACAGGACCCTTGGTTTTTTGAGTTGTTTCACAAGAGTCAAGATTGACTCCATTGAAAAAAAAACCAATGAATTACTAAAAAATAGAAGGATTTGCTCAAAGCTCTTAGAAATATATAAATATTGACATCAAATGCATGCCAAAGATTCAGCCAAATAACGATCCCCAACCTATAAAAAAAGTACAATTTGCAAATTGTGGAGGAGGACGTAAAGCTACATACCTCATATAGAGAGAGCCACAGTGCCTCTCCACTCTACGAACCCTCTCCTTTACATCCTTTTAAGTTTATTGTATATCTTATCACGGTGGATTTATAGTAAAAAAAATATATATACAAATGAAAACGTGAACATAAACACAAGTTACATTTCTCCACTTTGAAGACATATTCTTCATTTCCACTTTGTACTTTTTTTTTTTTTGCTGTAGCTATTAATGTAGACCTACAATTTACATATTATGTAGTAACACCCTAAATAGCTTCTATTCATTCTATCCAGTTCCCAAACAATAAAATAATCAATTGTTATATTATTATTATTATTTCAAATATTAGATCTTTATCAGAGTTCCTTCCGCTCTTCCCTTCTTTTAAAAAGAAAAAAAAAGTGAGTAATGATACTACATATGTAGTAGGTATATTTATATGAATATAATATGTACATTTGTATATAGGTGAATATATATACTCATATAAATTTTTTTCTCAGAGAGGTATATATGTGTACAAGCAGAGGAACTGTTTTTACTCGTCTCTTTTCTTTCTTTCTTTCCTTCTCTTTTTTTTTGCATATTGTAGTTCTTTATTTAAATAAATAATAATTCTATTCGATCCAATGAGGAAAAAGAATTCGATTGAAAAAAATGGAATACACTAACGATTTCTCAAGTGGGAATCGTCGTTTGATTGTTATGACAATGGAGTCACATGAATGTATACATACTTAATACATATATACCTGGATCATACATATGAGAATTGAAGCATGCTTAAATGCGACTACATTCGTTCAATATCCTTGAAATAAATATTTTTCCTTGGAGTGGGTTCTATGATTCAAACTATATACTCACATCCAGGAGACGAGTTGCACCTGGAAGTGTAGCTTTAATTGTATTAATTGTAAATACATACATTCAAATAATATACATATATTAGGGTGATTTGTTCCTACATGGATGATGTAATTATAATTTGTCTTTAATCTCAGCCACACAAGTAAACTTCTGATTAAATGCGAATATAAGTATATGTATGTATGTACATAAGTAATCACCAATTAACATGGGGGTTTTATCTAATTATCTTTGGTAGGGAGAAATAATTGAATATCTCTCACAAATGAAAAAGAAAAAAAGCTGTTTCTTCTTTTTTTTTTTTTCTCTCTCTCTCTCCTGTTTTGTCTTTCTTTATTTGGAGAAATCAAGTTATTGACTCTTTTTTTTGTTTTTGTTTATTTTTTCTTTTTTAATCAAAGAAAGGTACATGCGTCTCCTCTATATATTGGATCAGCTATTATTATTATTATTATTTCATTATCACATAGCAGAATCAAAAAGGGACCGTTTCTAATTTTGTATAATTTGGCTCAACTTTTAACCCTTGGGCTCATGAAAAAAGTCCATGTATTACTGATTCAAATACATTTTTGTCCAATATAAAAAATAAAACTTTCTTTATTTTTTTAAGTGAGAATTTGCTATATTTTTTCTTATTTATTAAAAATGGTTTTAAAACAAAAGCCATTTATAAATTTTATATTTTTATTAATTTATAAAATGTTTTTTTATTTAAAACAACTTAGACCCCAGAGCCAATTGGTTCCTCGTCAAAAATAAAAAATGAAACATTTTTATGATGACTTTTTTATTTTCTAACAAATGCTTTACAACAGTGGCTCTAAACCTTTTGTCATTCGCGGTTCCTTTTCAAAAAGGTTAGAATTTCAGAGACTAGCAACTTGTGCAGAAAATAATGAGCAGTTTTCTTTTATTTTCTGTGAAAGACACAAGGCAAGTAACCACCGGTTGAGAGCCCTTGCTTTAGTAAATGAAAGGAGCGTAGTTTGTCAATTGACAATAATTAGTAATTATCTACTGATGGATTATATTTATTACTTAGAAAACTCATGGGATTTACTATTTTTTATGTGCCACTTTTTCAATGCTATAAACTAGGGCCATTCTATGGTAGTATTTTATCTAAGATCTAATAAAAGGAAATATGTCATAACAAACTCTTGTGAGATTGAGGGTCGAAATGTATTTATAATTTTTATTAATACACTCTAAGCCTCTATAACCCGAACATCTTTGAATGTGGGTCTCCCAAAATAAATTAAACACAAATTTGATTCGATATTCTAGGACGATTTACCAAATAATGTATCTTATATATTATTATAATTCCAAACAGGAAAAAATGGATCCGGAAATGACGATGACTAAATTTTGGTCGGGGATTGTAGTTCACTATAATAATCTGAGGAGTGAGCAAATAAGACCTCCAAAACAATTATTTATTTTTTATACACACAAAGTACCTTAAATGGAATCACAATTCAAACTCCATATTACTGAGATATAGCGAATATAATTAATTCACAAAAGAACTCTAATAAATTTACTATATCTGATCACAAATATTAAATTGCTCTTTAATAAATAAATAAAGAACAATATTGATCACAATATCATTATTTAATTGCATTGAAATACACATATAAAATTCATCTAAGGTTATTTTTTAGATTTCTTGTATTAGAGTAACATCACTTTAAATACAATTTTCATTCAATTTTGATGAAAAATCCACTAGAAATCAAGAACTCATGGTAGAACAATTAAAAAACAAGTGCAATAGACCGATGTAGGTGCGCACAGAAGGACTGCGAAATCAGCTGAATGTAACAAAATTCAAAAACATTGAGCTCCTATTTAATTACAAGGCAACTCCGAAAAAAAGAGTATTATGGTCATGGATATCCAAGGAAAGAAAAAGTGTTCTTTGATGAGTCATCATGGATACTTTGTGAAGAATGTCTCAGCACCCAGCGACCCTTCATGATCATGGATATGAATGGAACTGCACTGAGGAAAGAAACTTCCATCAGTTTCCTTAGTTTCATCAATCTTTGAGGAAGACAGGATCGGCACATTCATCTCAGAAGCCAGCTACATACTCTGATATAATTGCTGCTACAGTTCTTATATACACATTACTCAAAGTCCCTCGGTTTATCGTATTCAATTTACTCCCCTTTTGATCCGTCTCTCAGTACCGAGTCCCCTTCTTCATGTCTAGAGTGGAGTACAAGGAATCAACAGGGATAATCTTTTTTTGCAGAAACGTGATAGGATGAGACGTAGAAAGGGAACAGTTGTTCTAAAGGGCACTTTAAAATTTGGAATGCTTTTCAAGGACTGTTAGGTGGGAAGAAACGTGGAGCAGGATCAATTTAAAGTCCCATATTAAGGACCTCTGTACTCGTGTCTTTGGTCGTTTACTCAAAAAAAAAAGAAGTACATAAATGTTTACTATAAAGTGTTTTTTTTTTGGTTCTTCGATTCTTCGTTCCCCAAATAGAAAGTGCATATTTATCAGACATGGAATCCAGGCAATTCCCCGGTCCAGGGATAGAAAAATCTTCAATGACACTCCCTACCTCCACAAATGGCATGCCCCTAGACTACATACAAATCAAGTGTGAAAAGATGTATGTAGATATTATTAAGAAGATGAGAAGTAATAGCTAAATACAAAGTTAGAGGATGTTATTAGTTTATAGGAAATAAACAATAAATAAAATATTCAAAGAAACAAACAAATATGTATATACCTAGGTAGTAGCAGTACAATTTCTTTCTTTCTTTTTTTCTTTCTCCTTTTTTATATTCTTTATTCCTCTTTCTATAAAGTTCTTATTTTCTCATTTATTTATTTATTTGTTAAAGAAAATAAAAAGTTTATTATTATTATAGGAATTTACATATGTTATAATCGGATTTTTCCCTTTCTCATTTGAAAATAAATAAATAAAAATAAACCGAGTAAAGTTATTAAAGTTTCAAGAGAAAATTAAAGAAAACACAATGTTAATCATATTATATATGTATACAAATAAAATGTTTTTATTCTCTGTCTTTCAAATAGGTTTTTTTTTCTTCTTTTTTTTCTTTTTAATAAAAAGACAAATATGACACTATTAAGAGCAATGATAACAACTTATGTAGTGAGCAGAACAAAAAGACAATTAGAACGCAGAGTTAAAATATACCTATATGTGCTACATAATTGTGTGCTGGTCAAACCAAATCACTTGAGATGTCATTTGGTGGGTGTGTAGGACCCGCTAAAAGACATCGAAAAACTTTAATTTATGTCGAGCTGAAATGCATTTGTAAATGACTAATAAGCTCCACTTCTAATTTGATCTACTTGTATAACATAAAAAACTCAAAACCTAAGATATCACTGCATTTAAACTGAACTTACATATAAGTTGGTGCAACTGGTTCTAACTAGTTTAGAAACATTAACCGTATGACGACACTAAATATTCCTCCTACAAATGGGAATGAAATGTCCGGGAGTGAATTTGACTGGATGTTCCTAGCATCAAAGACAATACCAAGCCATCAAGAAGTAGGGGTGAGACAAGATTAGGACTTTCAAAAATGGGTATTGAGACCAATCTTCAGAACCACATCACTCACAGATATTCTACAGTGTATCTATGATGGTTAGTGAATCTGATTCACAATGTATATATGTATGTAGTTGGCAGCATAACACTTACATTAAATACCTCATCCAGATTAATTTTTCGTGTTGATATTGATATAAGCGCTTCAGTATCTGTATACCATAAGAGAAGTTAAATATTTGTGTCCAGACATGCCATATGAGATTGGTGAGTGACCAAAATGATTAAACTAGCAACATACCTTTCGGGTGCTATGTACTTGGTAGTAGATGTCATGATACTTCAGGCCGGTCATCTAAGCAGACAATTCTTTTTTCCTATACATATAATGTTGTAAAATGATCTCAAAGATTTTAAACTACTACCTATGAGCCTGATTGATACGTGCATGTATCAAATAATGGACATACTATAAATGGGTGATTCAAATAAATGATTTGTTATTTGATTTATATACGATAAAGTAGAAATTTTTCTGCCTGGACAACAAAGTTGATTACTTTCATACTTCGTCTCATAATTTATTCACACATTTCTTTTTTGAACAACAACCAATTTTCAATAGAGTTTTGAAACAAGACTGTTAATAACTTCTGATATCCCAAAAATATAATTATTGAAGTTTAAAGAAAAAAATTCAAGTCAGTTAAAATGTTAATTTGTTTTTATATTCCCATAAGAAGTGGACAAAATACAGCAATAGCAATTTTATACGACACTTCTTATTTGAACTTCAGTTTTATGAGGGAAAAAAAGGGGTGTGTGTCAAAACGATATAAATGAAGGACATTAATCTGAGCATAAAGAAGGTATTAAAAGTTTGATTGACAGAGGTCAATAGTGTGAGTCATACCAAGCAGGTGCACATTTAAATAGACAAATTATTTTCTTACGTCACACAGTATAATGTAAAATAATTTGGTAGCTACGACACACTTATGAATGTCTTTTTATGAATATCTTTGAACTCAATTCTATGTGAATAAATTTCACTATTTCTGACACATAGCCCTTACATCACCCAACCTCTTCATTTATTCCAAATTTCCTGCCATTACTTACCATGCTGGTAAGCATTCGTGTGGGTCGAAAATCGAAAATGGAATTTGATGGGTTATGGAGAAATTTATGATGCTCTGACCAAACTTTTTCATGCCACATTTCAAGACGATTAAACAAGTTTCCCAAATGACTAGAAAGTATTTGTATTTGTAATATATATATATATATACACTTTTGTCCGTTTATCTGCCTGCCTGCTGATTTTTGTCATATAAGCCCCTTGAGAACTGCAATGAAGATATTCTACTCTTTTATAAAGCCCATGAACGTTTGTAAATATAGTTTTTTCTTTCTGTTTTTTTGTAAAAACTTCTATAAGTTCATACAAAAATCTTGACCATATGGCATTAGGACTTTACTGCAACTTTGAGGTGTTTATATCTTGAAAACTTTAATAAGTAATTACTAAAATCATCTACAAAATCATTTATGTAAATTTTTTGAACAGGGATTCATTTTAAATAAAGTTTATTCAGTCTACTTATTTTTACGCCTCATGTGCCTTAGAATTTATATGACCAATATCTTTGTTGAAAACAAACTTTGACGACTCATTAAGAGTATAACATAAGGCTAACTTAATTTATAAATTCTCTGAGCACCATGGGGTTAGGAAGGAAAATATATTATATTTATTTAATAAGAAGTTTTTGAAAAATTGTGATGTGATCCCAGAGGACGGTATCATGCATGATGGGTTAGAACGACAAATAGGATCCTGAAATTCTATGTTTCAACGGAAGAACCAAGTAAAGCCATTGACGTATTTTGCCATGAGTGTCCACACACCAACATGGTTTGTTAGAAATGGAATCCTTATTTACAGGCGTATCTTTCTGAACAGTAAATTTGTGAGGAAAGAAGGATTGCATGCTCAAGACATTGTAAAACCTACTATCAAGAGGAATGCCTTCTTTTTCATTAGGGCAATATTCTTTTAGCAATGGTAAATGACGAAAAATCTCTGATCAGAGATAAAAATAGAGAAATATTTAAAAATATAACTCTTCAAATCAAAGTTCTTTAACCGTTCGAAATTTCAAGTGACGAAGAATAAACTTGGAAGGCAAAGAATAAATAAACTTTATTGATATGTACTCTTCTTCATGGATGAAAACAGTAATATTGGATATGAGGAAGCAGAGGAATGTCATTTCTATTTTCTTCACACTCCAGCAGTAGAACATACAATTGAGCAAGTACCTGAGATTCCTTTGCAAGTTTTCATCCAGGTAGTATGAAATGGTATAGTATGCAACAACCAATTAGTCTTGAGAGAACAAATTTCATGATTTGATTCAAAAAGAGATTATAAGTAATACTGCTTATGTATACATGAGTTAAAAAAGTTTGCAAACAAATTGCAAAGTCTCTGTAGGCCTGATGTAAACAATTGCCTGATTCTAAAAAGGTATGAAAAAATCTACTTATTATATATTTATTCTTATAATTACAAAGCAAAATAAATTTTAGGTATGTCAATAAAGTGTAACAGAAATGATTTTATAGCGTCCGTTATTTCACAATTTGATGAGCCGGGTACAAATAAATTACAATTTTATTTACATATACATATATAAAATAAGGAAGTCTTTACAATGAAACATGATGGTTAAAGTCTAAGTTTAGTTGCTAATATCCCTATAATTAAATATTATTCCATCGGAGGGAGGACTTCAAATAATGTCAATCTATTATGTAATTACCCCTGTAATTTGTTAAAAGTTCAAAAAAACTAAAGAAAACAAAAACTCTAGAGATGTTCATGCTTTGAAATCATTAAAACACAAGAGGAGAAAAAAAACAACAACTCTAGCTTAGGTTCATTTATATACATATATATTTATTGATGTCTTCCTTTGAGGCACTAAGTATCGTGTTAGTGCCACACTTCCACGGCACTTTTTTTGAAATGGTTATGTAAGATTAACAGGCAATCTTTCGTAATTAAAAAAAAATCCCATTTTTCAGTCAGTTGCAATGTTTTATTTTTTTTTCACGTGAAATATGTACATTACACAATATTGTCGATCATTGAGATCAAAATGGACAAAAAAGAAGAAAACTTAGGATGTTGCATTTTCAAAAATATAATATATATACATACATTACTTATTAGTTATAATAATAATAAATCATATTCTTTAAACTTCCGTTTCTTACTGTTATAGTTATTACTACTATCGAACAAAGTAAGTACAAAAAAAAAAGACAAAAAAAAGAGACAAAAGATTTTTTTTTTGTCTGAGATTAATTCTTTCAAGGTCGTACATAGAAAGAGAGAGAGAGAGAGAGGAAAAAAATCTTTTTTTTAAAGCTGTTATAGAAACTATTTAAATTCCAGAATTTAAATTTTATTTTCTTTATTCAACTAAGATTTAATTACTTAGAAAGATAAAAAAAAATAATAAAAAAAATGAAGTGATACGTACATACATACCCACATACGCTCTACCACAAGGAAACAGACTACATGGATACGGTATTTCCGTTTCCTGGACGCCCTCTTCCATTCAAATATGAAAATAAATACCTCATAATTCAATCATTACAATAAACAAACGGACTGTTTTTTTTTTTTACTCAACCTCCCTTTTGTTGAAAAAATGTCATGGAGAATAGGTATTCATGACGTCATCTAAACATTTTCAATCATCTCTTTATTTATACAAAAGTATTGTTATGCATTAATTCACTCATCAATATATGACGTTTGAGATCAATATAAAGCAACTTTCAAGAGTTGGAATATGCTTGGTCACATCTTAGATTAAGAGGTACCTTATTTTCTTTTGGTATAAGATCTCAACACTTCCGAAATTTGTCAATAATAAACAGGTATTGAAGCTAGAGGAGCGGGACAAACTTACGACAATTTGGAAATAACGTTTAGGGAAGTAAACATTAAAAAAGTAAAGATAAAAAAAATTAATAAACTGACAAAATCGAAGTTGCCTTTAATACAAATCAACACCTCCTACGCCTATGAATAGGAGTGACAGACCTCCTCCCCAGATGTAATATATCACTAGTCGACTAGTTAAATGGTGTGTCAACGATTGCTTGAAACATCAACAAATTTGAAAATTTCCTTTATGCATTGAAGGCACTAACTAAAAGACTAAACTATGCAAATATAATTTATAGATATATGTTTTCACATTATAAAATTATTTTAACAATTTCTGTATCTTATTTTTATTGGAGAAAATGCAATGTGAGCACGAAAAAAAGACGAAGTAATAATTTTTCTGTACCAAAGTTTATAAATTTATCATTTTTCATCACAAAACTAAGAACCATAGTGTGCTATAAAGTTGAGACAACTTTAAAAAACCAATATTTTCAAAATACTCCATATTTCCAAGTACTAGGCATTTGATATCTTAAGGCCATTTTTGAGTTTTTTGAGGTAAAAGCAATCACAGACAAAGATTTGTTGACTATTAAATATATTCATAAAGCTATAAGAATGTATAATATATACAGTTTAATGACTAGGGCTCACGGGTTTCTAGTTACAAAAAGCTTAAGAATTCTCCTATGATTAGTCTCCTAGTGTAAATTCTGAAATATTTAGGCGTTAGATTGTAAGCAAGGAAACTACTTACAATCATTCAAGAAATCATTTGTACATTTTGTGTCCAAAATATGTATCCACATTGATCAACTAATCTATGGTAATTTAACTCTGAATGCTTTGTAAAAATAAAATAACTAATAAGAAATGGAGTGAGGGGCGTTCTTAATTTGTTAAATGCAATAAAGAACGCAACCTCATCCGGCTATTTCACATATTTATATATGTATAAACATATATTATATATATATATATATATATATATATACAAATCCTCTAACAAACACAAGTTCCATAAATTTATATTATACATATAACATAATCATGTTATTAATTGTAGAATCCGTGGTTGGGGGTTTGCTACACCCATGGCTTGCTTGCGTGTCTGAAGCTCATTCCTTCTTTGTTGCTTCCCCTCCTGTTCGAGTTTTCTTCTTTTTTTCTTTTTCCTCGATAACTTAGTAGCAGTATTACATTTTTTACTAATGGAGTCATTAAAGAAACTCGGCAGCAGTAAAATTCAATAAATTCATTGACACATCTTCAATTCAGACAAATCGTAGATCAAAATATTCCTCATCCTAATTTACAATTCTCCTTAGAATCAATGGAAAGTTGATCACTCAATTCCAGACCCGACATATTCATATAAAAATCTATTCAGATGTATTTTATTTTTTGAAAATATTCTCTACTTCATTTCAAAAGTAAGTTACAATAGTAATTAAAATGTTTATAACCTATTATTAGTCACAGAATATGTGTCATTATGAATATATGGAATATTTTTACACAGCTTATATTAGGAACGTATCGAAAGGCACTTGCTCCGACCTAGATTCCATAATTTGTGGAAAATAATACATTCTGTCGACACTAAGCAAATTCATCGTTCGCACAGATCATTCTGTATTAATCAGAATGGTGCTTTTCGACAAAACTTTAAAGTAACAAATCTCCCCTATCACACACGCAGTAGGCAACTATACAGTATGACTTATCTTCTATTATACCCATTAGGCATAAAGCCTTTTTTATGATGTTATACAGTCTTTGAAAAATTAGGCAATGGATCAAATAGGAGGAAAACATTGGTTTAAATGATGGTGTTTTTTTGGACTGAAGCAATAACATGTAATATTGGACGATTACAATATTTTTGCTTGTATTCTACAAGCTAGAATTTTAGTAACTAAGACCTAAAATAAAGAAACTTTTTGCCCTTTTATATGCATTTTGTACGTTACATATGTACATATATGAGTATGTCTAATATTGTTTTACTCTTTTTCAGGAATGGTTTATTCTGAGTAATAAGATAAATTTCAATTTAAATTTGTAAAAAAAAAAAAAAGATAACTTTTATTTCGACTCAAATAAAAACGTCATAAAAAATATTTTTTTATAGATTAAGACATATTATATTATATGATACATTATATATATATATATATATATATATATTCCTCCTTCTCTCTTTTCCTTCTTTTTTTTTCTTTCTCTTTCTCTTTCTGACTAATTAAAAGTTTTTTAATAAAAAAATTATATTAAAAAGTTTTAGAGGAAGCTACAAAAATACTTCCAAGTTTTTCATTGTTGACATGATTTCTAGAAAGAAATAATAATATGTAAAACTATACATATATATATATACATGTTATATGCTATAAATTGTTCTTTTTAGTTTTTGAAATGATAATTGATAAAGATTTCTTATGTAATCCCCCCCCTCTTCTCTCTGTTTTTTCTCCTTTTATAAGTCAGATTTATATCATTCTAATGAAGAACACTATGGGAAAATATTTATTTCGAAGCCTTGTTTGTAGAATCATTTGTGAAATGTGGTGGATTCCCAAATGTCCAACTCAGAGGAGTCATGTAATTCATAATCGTAATTCTCAACTTTATTTTAAGAAGATACTACTTCAAATAGGTTCAAAATTATGTACATTTATGTTAACAATTAGTCTTTATTTAAGGAATTGATATAGGTTTTAAAAGTGTAAATTTTCAGTTAATAGTGGATTGATTCACTTCTATTTGTATGCAAATATACGCCGTCTAACGTGCAAAATATGAACAAATATGTGTCTAAATATCCGTATATCATTGTGGAACTGAAATTGATAAATAATTATATAATTATAGGGTCATTCGAAATGTTGAGAAAACACTGAAAGCTAGTGTGTAGTATAACTATAGTACTATATTTTTGGAATAATGGGATATGTAATAACTAAGTATAAAGAGATGGATCTTCTGAGCTACCTGGTGTCAGTTGAACCAGAAAAAAAATGGATCAATGAAAAAACTCTAGAAAATTTATCGAAAATGGATGTGTTTTTTTTTTCAAGTTTATTGAGAGGGGGAATATGGGATAAGTGAGGTCCGTATCAGTTAAATATGCCTCACATCTATATGTATTTATATTTAGTGATAATATGGAATAATAAATAATTTCATTTTTTTTATTTTTATGAAAGAGTCACGAAGTGGCCTGAATGATGAGAATATGCTAATGGAATAGAAATTCTATGCATATTAACTTTACCTATGTAAAGGCTTTAATTCATGATTTATACTTATCAAAGCCTTTAAAACAACCCCTTAAATAGTGGTGCATATGGCATAAAGCAGGAACAAAGACCAAAAACTGTCTGCAAAACCTCTCATTTATTAATATTAATATTATTAATAAAACGAAAATACAAAGAATTCATTTTTTTTTTTACAATTTTTCAATTTATTTGACATTTCTTCGATAAGATAAATCATTATTTATATATTAGACAGGCAAATTTATAACTCTGTCTTTCTCTCTCTTTTTTTTTTTATTTCTCTCTATGCACAAAGCATATTAAGAGGAAGAAGGGGTATATGGTTTATATAGAAATAGTAGGAAGACCAATTTGAATCGATACAAAGACTATGCTATGTTTTATTCATAGAGGTATTAATGAGCAAATTTCATTTCTACTTGGTCTTTCATTATACGGGACATATTTAAATGTATACATGGAAGATAATTAATTGTATAATTTGTGGCCCTCTACATATATAAACATGAGATTGGGTTGTGCATTTGTAGATTCAGCTTAATTAACACCATTTCATAATTAGTAGGTAGGTAACTTTGTACTATGAAAATTATGTGCTTTTACTGATTTAAAAATAAATAATTTATTTTTTTATTAAAAAAGGGCTCAGGACTAATATAATAATAATAATAAAAAAAAACAGAGTAGATTAATATGCTATATATATATATATAACCATTATTTTCATATCATGAGATCCCCAAATTTTTTCTGTTTCTTTCTCTCTCTCTCTCTCTTAGGCCCCCTTCTTCTCCTCTTCTTCTTCTTCCTCCTTTCCTTCCGCCCCCCCCCTTCCTTACACCCAAGATCAGCATATATAAATAGGAAGGGAAATTATAAATTTACGAGGGATACAACAGGAATGACTCATTTTATCAAACTCATTCCCATTAACTTTGAAAAAAACAAAGAACAAAAAAACAACACACAGAGATGACCTACAAAGGACCTCTCAAGATGAACTTATTGCAAAACTTTTGTAAATGTATAACAAAATTAATAAATATTAATGAATATATAATAAATAAATAAATATTAATTAAAAATAATGTATTTGATATTAAGAGTCAAACTATATCTAATAATTAATTGTTTAGTGCGTCTTTGAGTCAAACCATCTACATCACTACTTATAGATTTTTCTCTTTTTTTTTTATGTTGCCCCCTTTCCCTTTTCTCTTTCTCTCTCTCTCTCTCTTTTTCTTTCTCTTTCCTACTCCCTATTTTGATATAATAAAATAACAAGAAATATATTATAGAAAAAAAAAAAATCTCATAAGAAATTCTTCTTATTTATAATATTATATTATGTTAAGAGCTGAATGTATTCTCGGAGCAGCTTCTTTTTTTTTTTTTTTTTTTAGTCTTTCTTCAATCTCTCTCACTATGTATGTATATTTATGTGTATATATATATGGTCTAATTATGTTGAATTGCAATAATTAATGATGCAAAGTTGTGGTTATAAACACTTGAGCTTTAATTGTTTCTTTAAATTGACATGACTTACAAAAGCGGATTGATTTTCCTCCTAAAAATACATTTATGTATGTACATACATAGATTTGTATTGTATTTAGGAGAAGGGCTGGTCATGACCGAAATGACAATCATCAAACACCCATTTAAAAACACTGTTTCTAGAATAAAAAGAAAGTTTTTGTAAATTTCGAAGGATTTACTTCATCATTTTTTGGAGCCAGAGCAGAGTTTATTCAAATCAACTCAAGATTCCATATTTTTTAAGCCAACAATCAAAAGGGGTAAAGATAATATGAAAGGGTATTTGCAACAAGCAGCTTTTGACCATAATCAAAAGCATTTTTCTGTTTTTCCTGCTCTAATTGGTTCTGTGGAAATCCGGATTTGGTTGGATCCTACGCATATTTTTTATTTGGTATAATCCTATTTAATAAATTCTGCAGGATTGAACCATTTAAAACGGTACAAAACTTTAGAAAAATCAGTTTGTAAGTTTTGTTAATTGTTATTTTATCTAACAATTTAGCTTTTAGGCTACTTTTTTATGATATTTTTTTTTCTGAAAATCATCTCCACACCCTTTCTCAGTTTCTTAAAATCCTGATTAGATAGGACTTTTGGAGAAATTTGTTGATCAGACGGAGAGACAAGTCTTATATAAAACAGATACATTTCGAATATTTATTCTATTCATTTATTATTACACAAAAGCGATATAAAGTTCCAAGATTCCAAATTGGCGTCCTATTTTCTGCCACACAGATCGCCTTTATATATCAAAATACAACAATAAAACAAAGGCAAATGTGTTATTATTTTCCTTCACACAGCCCAGTAACAACACAACCTGAAAGCTTGTACCATTTCCACTGGTATGGCATGACAATAACATGTTTTACAAATTAAGGCACAGAACATTCAACTATGGATAGAAAACATTTTGTTTCCAAAATATGGAAATAAATAAATATATAAAATTAATACTATTTTCTTTCTGATATATTGCTATTATAAATCTTTCAGGTAGCCTGTGACTGTATTTATAATTCTTTCGGGGGGGGGGGGGGGGGAGAAGAATAACAAAAAATCTTTGCAGAATTTATTTATATTTTTTTATTTCTAAAACTGATTTGATTTATTTATTTTTGAGAGGAGGTAAAAGATTGTGTTCTAAGTCATATTTAGCCCTACACCTCAAATACATTTATTCTGGTACACGCCGAGTATAGGCTACAGAATGTAAGCCCGTTCCTACAGGACCTGATTAGCATTATTTTTTTTCGAAAAGGGTTCAATTTGTGATTTCATCTTGAAAATAATGAGGGGTGAGAGAGAGAGAGATTGTGTTTTTGTGAGTGTGTGCGTCTTCATCAAAAAAGGATCTGGTAGTGTGAGTACAACAACAAAGGGTTAGAACATGACGTCTAAGTAGGTATGTCAAAAATGTAGTACGCCATTTAATATTAATGACTTCTCTTTAATGAGGTTCTATGTTCATTGCTGATTTCTATGTTTAATAATATTAATGGTACAACACATTCCAGAGATCTGATTGTGTGGGCCAACACAAGCCCTTTTTGAATCACATAGTATCACTCTTAGATGTTTTTTTTGGATAAAATCATTTCAAGTGTATAAAAAAAAGTAACACAAACAAAATTAGTCAGAGTTCAACTCTTTTCTTTGTTTTTTGGTTGTTTGTTTGTTTTGCAAATATCTTGGTTTCATGATATTTATGTAGCATATAGCTTTGACGAATTTTCATAAGTAGTAATCTTTCCCCCCCCCCCCTCTCTACCTATTTGATCATCATCTTTCACATTCCCCCCTCCCTCTTTTTTCACGAGTACATAAATTAGATATATTCATAAAATAATAGCGTACTTTTTTGTATATTACAAAATTACTTATTAATTTCTATTTGAGTACAATTATACATATATATATGGGTAAGGAAACTTATTTCATTCATGCTCTGATAAAAAATAAACAGAATGTGTGGGTCCATTAAAGAATATTGTGCAATGGCCTAAGTTAGGATCGCTCACTTTTGCTAACATATGATTTAGTGACACGTAGCATGCTGACAAAACTCGGGAGTTAGCCTAGTAAGAGCTTAAGAGCAGGATAGCCCTTTTGTATTTTTACTTTTGACGTATGAAACTTTTCTTCCTTTTTCAAAATTTACCCTGTTAATTGAGTAAAGAAGGTGAATTAATGAAGATATATGTAGATTAATTCATAGCACCCCAGTGCACGCCTCTAGTGGGGATTTTTTTTTGTTCAGAAGTCAATTATGTTTGTACATGAGCTGATCACGTAATTGTCGTTTCATCACTTTCTTATATACTTTTGAACACTCCATAGACACTCGTTAATCAAGTTTCTCAGAATACGAGGCATGGGGTGAAATATCATACCATTAGCTTTTACCATATTATGCATGAATGTAAGTGCCATCTGATTTCGTTTTTATTTTGATTAAATAATCACATAAGTATGTGTGAAAACAAATCTATGTGTCTCTAGCTTTTAATTAGGAAAACCTATGATTATTTTAATGACTACACTCGGCTCTAGAATCATTATTTAATTTCTTTAATTAATATAACTCTGTTGTTATTCAAGCCTCAATGCCTACATAAGGTACTTAACTTAACCACATTTCAAACAAACTGAAAAAGGCATGAACAAAACCACACAATATCAGAATTTACATTTTATACTTACCTTAGTTAAATTCAACTCTAGGTGCCTACACTTAGTAAAAAGACAGATTGAAAGTTATCAAATCTAAGTAAATTCATTTTACAAAAATAAATAGCGTTCTCAGAAAAAGAAAAGAGAAGTAAACCGACACCTCCTGATTTATAAAAAAAATGAAACCATTAGAATATTATACTTGAGTGTATCTTTTCTTCATACAGAAGAAGAAACAGAAGAAAAAAAATCTGGAATCAGTTGGAAGTATAACAATTACGTCATTTTGCTGAGCAATTCTCATTTTAGTTGTGGGGATATTGAGACCTTGGCAGGATTTAATTTGCAAAGTTTCGCAAATCAATTTAGAGAACAAATATTGTCAGCAAGGAGAAGACGGTTGTATGTAGAACAAAATATGAAACTATTAAATATACCGAGACGGAAGTTCTAAAATGCATAAATAAAAATCCAAAGATATTTAATTATTTTATTAGTGTTATTTGACCTTTTTTTATTTAATACAAATGGATGATGTATCTTGAAGATCCTTCAGATCGGGACGTTTCATAAGATATTAGTTGATATTTTTAGAGCAGGGACTCTGTAACTGGAATGCTTGGAACCTCAATTTTTAAGGGTCGATGGAGAGCTTGATACACAACAACGAACACTTGAGCTTTTCACTTTTGAGTGTAGTTTTGAGAGAATTCAGTATTTGTTCTTGCTGCACCAGGGGGTACTTTACTCACAGTTTTTAAAAATTGCTCCTCTAGGGGCTAGCTAATATCCAGGCCTACTATCCTATGTTCTTAATCCGAATCTACAGTTATGATTATATCCCTGAATGGAACAAATAAAATTTTATAGACCCTGAATTATCTAAGAATGCAGTTGTGAACTCCAATAAGAAATTTGCACTTCAATTTGTTTTACTTACCTACATTCATGTATCAAACTCTTCACAGTTGCCTGTGCCTATACAATTTACATTCATTTTTATTATGTAAATAAAGAAGCTGGGGTAGTTTCATTTATTTGCTTGTTTCGAAACTTCCTTCCATATTTTGTAATTCGACGTAGAAAGTAAACTTTTGATATATCATGGTTGAAGAACGCAGTGTCATATTTAAAAACTTTTGAATTTAAGGAATTTAAAAAGAACAATGTACCAATGTTGTTGTTGTTTTTTTTTGTGAAAAAAATTATATTTATTGACTTGGCTCTTTAAAGGAATTTAATTATGAATAACCTTGTTTTAGTTGCTTAACCAGGCGCGATATTAATTTTGTTATCAGTTGTGTATATTTATTAAATGCCCTGAATTTTCTTAGTTGGTGTTGTATATGTAAATATAAGAATGCTCTTGGCTCTATGTAGTAGCAATACTAACAATAATTATAATAAAATAATAATAAAGAGAAACAGAAGAAGAAAAAGGTGAATTAATAATAAAATAATAATAACTCCTAAGAGGAGAGTAGCATGCAAAGGCATTTAAATAATCATAACAATAAACCAGAAGAAAAGATCTTCTCCAGTGATTAATGACTAACATAGTCCATAGTCATAAAATTACAATTCCATTAGGTTAAAATAATAATAATAACAATCATAATAATAATTTAGTGGCCCAAACCTTTCTTGTATAATTGTTTATCATATTTTTATTTATTAATTTATTTACAGCTCTTGATTTTATTAGTCATATCATGTTTTAAATAATAAATTCTTCAAAAGTATCATTGTAATTTGGATGTAAACAAAAAATTTAATTGGAATACATTTATGCAAATACCTCAAGCAAGAAATCTCTCCCCCCCCCCTTCTCCTAAAAAATAGTCAACAGAAGAAAAAAGAGAAAAAAAACCCATGACTTTTCAAATTATAATTAATTTTTTTTTTTGCTACTTACAATTTTCAAAATTACATTTATTCGTATTCTATCCATAAAAATAAATTCATTGCTGGCTCGTAATAATTTAGAAATTATTTTTCTTTTTAAAAAACTAGGTAAAGTTATTTGAGACCTTTTTTCTGATCTCAGGATTTTTTCTGGAATTGATTATATTGCATAAATATGTGTTGAATAAATACTTTCTATTAGAGTAATGAAAAAACAACAACAACAGCTTCATTACACATATTTATGTTATTTTTCATTATATCAGCGTAAAATAAACTATCAAAGAAATTAATAAAACCAAAGGTTTGAATGTTTATCAAATTAAATATAACTATTTTAAGAGAGATAGTTTTGATTATAGGATTGTATTTATCAGCTTCACTCATCGAAACCTACATATATACGTCTCATACAGTAAAATATACATTAAGTATCTTTTATTTGTTTTAACGTGAATCCCAATCGAAAAGAGTTACATAAACTCATATATATAGGCATCATTTCTTATTAAAGCCTATATTTATACCTCATTTTTCTACTTGAAAGTTATTCAGACAAGGTCTACAATGCTACAGGCCCAATATTTTTGTTAAGAATAAGTTTTTTGTTAGAAAAACACACAGATTATAGCATAAAAGGAAAGACAAAACTAAGTTTAGAGATGCTCTGGACCTCGAGACATAGAAAATGTAGCCCATGTTCAACTCAGTATCCCCAAGGGGTTAAATATTAAAAATCAGCTCAATCCATCCAGTAGTTTTGAACTAAAATACAAATAAGGTAAAGATTCTGTGATGTTTCAAATCAAATAATAAACTTGTGAAAACAGATAAATTGTCAAAAACTTTTTTTGTCATTCATCATAAAATACAAAAGAATGATATGGAACCTTTAATTCCATCACAGTTTCTATTTATTGTATAACTATTAGGTAGGCAGGCTACATTAATAAATAAGGTAACTTTATTTCACAATATGTACAAATAAACTCCTAGTGTTATCGTATAACATTAAAATTGTGTTTTAATCACAATAGGTATGTATTTATGGTAAGTTTCTTTTAAAAAAATATTATTCAGGACCATGATAAAAATTGCAACAATATATTCAATTGAGGTAATTGGGAAAAAAGGGACAAAAAAAAGAAGAGGAAAAAAGTAATTGGATTGAGAACTACTTGTTTTTGAAAATAGTTTTATTTGGTCGTGAGCTCTTAAAGATACAGAAACATATTCTATGATTCATAAACGCATTAAATATTTATCATAGATATGTACATATGTATTTTGTAATGGTTCCTTTCGAACCATCCTGTAGTTAATGGCGAAGAGCAACTTCAATATCTATTAATTATAGTTTTTTTTTCTCCTCTTTTCTCTCTTCGACTCCTTTTTAATAAGTATTTCTGTTGTTCAATAGATCGTAAAGGAATTGAGAGAAGGGAAAAAAATATCTAAAAAGAACGTCTCAATATTGAATTGTTATTTGATGATATGAAAAAAACTAAAAAAAAAACAAACTTTATATACATAGATATTATATTTACACACAATAACAATGAATAAATTTCTGCGATACGGACCCACCTTTGAACAATACCTTAAAAAAACAAAACGTAATGAAGTGAAAACTCATTTTAATTACATGGGTGTACAAATATTGTTTATTCTTTTCATATATCTTGAATTTTGTGAGACATTAAATTTAGTCTACATGCCTATATGCAATCATTAGAGGACAATGATCGAGGATTTCCTATTATGCTACATGAGTCTTACAATACCTATATTGTCTAGATTTAGTATAATATAGACTATTGTTAGCTTATTTGCTTTCGAAAAACCTGGGACCAAAACGGTTTTAGATACATATGAACTTAACATAGAAATGGAAGATTTTTCTGTACCATCAGGATTTTTTTCCCTTTACAGTTGGTTCATTTAGCCCCAGTTATTATTTTAGAATTTGAGGTAACGAAATTGATGAAAATAGAAAAAAATTGTGGACAATCATTCTACGTTATAATATATTGAGTTTGATTAAACCGAGTACAGGAACAGGAGTAGTGAAGTAAAGAATCTGCTTTCTGTTTGTATTCTTGTATCAAATGTCATTACTAGGATTTGAAATTGCAAACCATTTAATAAAATAATTACATTCATTGTGGTTCTTAATCTAACCTTGGCATCGAAATGTTGCATCGTATATAAATCTCTAAATTGATTTTTGAGTATTATAATATCAATATGCTATAAATTGTATTAGCCCACAATTTCTTCTTTCATAACCATTAAATATATTATAGAAAATGGTTTTATGGAGAGAACACAAATGACTCGAAAATATGTACTTGTACTCTCTTTTTTTTCTTTACTGGACCATTCGTAAACATGATAATGCTGCCTATCCCATCAAAGCCATATTGAAAAATATTTTAGCTGATATTTGTGTGATCCTGTAAGTCTGTTCAGCTGTTTTTTCCTCACTTTACCTTCAATTACTTGGTTATGCCATACATATTATACCTTGTGTATATAATCAGATAAAATATATTTTCAAATAGATCATCAGTCATACTGAAACCATTCTCAAAATGGTATTAACGTCTTAAGTACTCAAAAGTAAAAAAAAAAAATGTACATATAATAATATCCCACCTGCTTCCTCCACTAACAATAACAAACCAACCAAACCATCATCAAACCATATTCATACTCTACCTTCCTATATTTTCTCTCTCTCTCTCATACTAACAAAGGTTTAATTTCATCATCATGTTTTAATCTGACGTGATTCATCAATGGTTCGTTTTCTTTTTTTGACAACTGTTGGATTTAAATCCCCCCCCCCTAAAAATAACGGGGGGGGGGAGGGTTGCTCTCTTATCCCCCCTTATTGTTATTCGCTATTATTTGTTTTCTCTTAAGCAAATAGCGTTGGTTTTAAAAAGGTAACAACCATGTGTGCCATATAGGAGAAGAGGAAGAATTAGATTAGTATCTATTATTATTTTCCGTTCTTTCCACTCTTGTGGATTAATCTTCAAGTCTTATTTGCTCTTTTGGATCTCAGGGGATAGCTGTATGTCTCCACATTTTGTTTACATAGAAACATTTGGACAGAATGCCTTCTTTTATAGGGATGATTTAATATGGGCTGCTTATAAAGAATGGTATTATATTCACTTATCAAATTCGGCAAATCTTGTTTTATGACGTCATTGGAGTGTTTTTAAATTGACATCTTATTAAAGATATTTATGTCACAGTGCATAAAAGGGTTTGAAAATCTTCCATGTGATAGAGTTTACCTAGTGATATGATACAACGTTTTTGTCAGCTGTTGATTTGTCTGCTCACGCTTGCTTCCTGAACGTTGACTTGTTGAAAACAACAAAAGCAATATTATCTTTTTTTTGATGTCATCGGGCAGATACTTTATAGTTCTTTCTTTTTATTATTATTATTATTATTATAAACACTTTAATTTATTTTACAACCTTTAACTTGAGTATAGAGTGTTTTCTTGATCATGGTTTAATGAAAATAGTTATCATTCCATGTTTAATGTGTGTGTGTGTGTGACGTCATGGGGTTTTTCCATGTCTAAATAATGATAAATATATTTTTTTCTCTTTCTCTTTCGTGTAAAGTCATCAATATTCGTAATTGGATGAAGGGAAAAAAAACCCAACTCATTTATCAATCATTTAGTAATATCAATTTCTATTAATAGTACTCAACTCATATCTCTCTCAACAAAACAACTTTTTAATTAACGACATTATTAATATTTAATTACATATACATTATTTATATATATATATATGTAGAGATACCCAAATTTTACTTACCAACGACAAAAAACAACAACAAAACAAAAAACTGATAAACATTATGCAACGTGTGTCGTAAGGGATCAAAGATCCCTTTTTTTCGCCCAACAAAAACAATATTTTTCTACAATACATATTTTGACACATTTTAAAAGCTATTTTTTTATACATTGGTCACCCCACAAACAACAAAATGTACAATGTATTTTTTTGTCAGCTGTTGATTTATCTCTTTCTTTTGAGGGTACAATAAATATAATGATGTGGTATACTTACAAGTTTACCATCATATTAATGATAAAACCAAAGGTCATCCCTATTATAGGAACCATAACTAGTGACCTATCCCTAAAAGACTATCCAAAGTTCAAATGATGCTCGCTTCCCCCCCCCCCACCATTATGATGTTGCTTATTTAAATTATTTATATTTGACTTTCTATTTGTTGGAATTCAAATAATTAGATTTTCATATATTTTTACGCATCAACAACTTTTATTGTCCTAAAAAAAAGAAATATAAGTATACATTCAAATGTAACATTTGGATACGAAACTGATTTTTTTTCCATGGAGGACCCTCCGCACCCCACGACTCATCTCTTCATATACATACACACGCACACACACACACAAGGCATACATATTTTTTGTCTTAAACAAACAAAAAAAAAATAATTCAATCTTAATTTAATTTCAGAAAGTCGTTTATTAAAGTTATATTTTAAGAAATCATTGTCAAGATCCTTACTTTTTTTTTACTTTTTTTTTGAAGAAAAAACATATTAATAATTTCATTAGTTTGTTGCCCACTTTAAAGCTAAAAAAGTAACGCCGTTGCTCGATAACAAATGTAACTCAATAAAAAACTGAGTAAAGAAAAATAAAATTTGAAACCAGACTTTTATATTAATTTAAAATACGCAAAAAAAGTTTTATTATTCCATGAGCAAAGCGTGATAATGAATTTATGACATACGAGGCAATCAGAGATCATGAGACTGATGAAATAATAATTAAAATTATATGCTCGTTAGTAATTGACTAACGTCTTTATTTTCTATTTTGCATAAGGGTGCTATAACAGAAAGGTATGTACATAAACTTTCAAGTTACTACGTTGCAATAATAAGTAACGGCGTTATTCTCATCTCGATATATGTCTCTTGAGAGACTACTTTGAACATTCCATGAATTTTGAAAGGTTTTCACTTCAAAAATCCCATTTAATGTGAACTTTCTACTTTTTTGTTTGAATTAAGTTAAGTCCATTGTTACCATTGTCTCTGATGTTTAAGCAATTTATTTGTATTAAACTTATGTGTCTTTCGAAAAGATCCATATAAAAAAGCAAATTACAAAATGAAAGATGAAATGTAAATGATAAAAACTTATTAATGTCAAACTAGACATGCTACTAGACACTGTGAAAAAGTTCGATTTATAATTAGGTATCGCCATTTTGTGTTGTATATATGCCTCTGGCAAAAAAAAATTACATATAAAAACTAGTACATACCTTGGTAGGCATACAACTCCAATTCATAAAAATTAAAATATATAAATCTCCTCAAGTAATTTGTATGGAAGCATATTTGTTATAAAACAACAAATAAAATCATTTTATTAAAATAATTGCTTTGTTTGTCTTAATTTGTAACCCTCATTAGTCATAAAACTCTCCTCATTTTCTCCTTAGATTGATAAGAACAAACGGAATCTTAGTCATAAAAATTCTTAAGTTAAATATAAAAAGAAACACATCAACAAAAAACGAAGTCTAATAAAGCAGGTGGCGGTAGGAGAGAGAGAGAGAGAGGTCCTGTCACCCACCCCTCAGTCATTTCAATTTCTTTTAATAATAATTAGTGATATTATTTTTTCCGACTTGGGTAGGTATGTACCTGAGAGGGCATTTAGTATCTTCAACTTTGATATCACATTACTACTAACCCATGAACAATCATAATACTAATAAAAATAACAAGAAGAAGAAGAAAAAGAAAAAGGAATTAAGAAGAAGAAGAAGTTGACCCAGATGTTGTTATTGTCGCTGATGATGATAGAGATCTTTGACAGATATGTTGTACATAGAAAGCAGCTGGTGACTTCTGAAAAGGTCACGTGATAACCCAGGTGGCTCTTTCTGACCTAAGACCCCTCATTCTTGATTGTCTTTCTTTTCTTTTGTGAACAAATCCGATTATGAAATGTGCCCTTTTGGCACCTTTTTTTTGCAAAGTGGAATGAAAATAATCTAATTTGTACGTACGTACTTGTTTAATGTATCATAAATATTCGTCAATGACTATTATTAAAAAAAAAACACACCCCAAATATCTATAGAATACATGTATGTACCTTACTTGAATATATTTATAGGTATACAATATAGAATGACTGCAGGCAGGGTTGATTTAGAAAGGCATCATTGTGATTGATCCATTTATGTAGATATGAACTAAATAATAAAGAAAATATAGAAATTTGAATATTGATCTTCTATACGTAGATACAAATATTTTAGAGAGACTTTATTAAAACAAATACATTTTATCTCTTTTTTTATAAATATAATAAATAATGAGGGAATAAATATTATCGAATTATGTATGTAGATATGTACATATTAAATTACAGTGACATTCCCACTGCATCAACAATTATATCAGTCCTTGATCTCTCTGCTCTTGATTCTTATTACAACACAAAGCAGTCATCATTGAATCTCTCAACCTTTCCATCTCCTACAAGAAAAAGAAATATGCTCACTATTTTACAAAATTTCATTCGAATTTAACAAATTAGCGATAACGACAGGGATCCGTTACGACGGGTGTGTGTGTGAGAGAGAGAGACAAAGGAGTGAGTTCACAACAGATCCCCACTCCTAAACCTTTTCCTCAAATTTAAAAAAATATTTTTTCTCAAAAAGTCAAGTTTTTTGCTCTTAAATTGTGATTGACAATGTTGATTCTTTAACGTTTGTCTTTTGTAAAAAACAAAACAAGACTAAAATAATTCCCCCTTGAAATGAGTCTCTAAAATATGGTTCCTTCCAACTATGAAATGGGATTTTCGTGCAACTTTATTTAAGTACATATGTATTGTTAATTTGACTTAGTAATGGAGTTTTTAAGTTGATCCCCTTTTCCAAACAAAAATCTTAACTATTATGAGCCATTAAGGGGAATAGATCGATCAACTACTGTTGTATGAATAAACCTTATTCGTAGGATAAGGGAGTTTTGATTGCTCTAATTAAATTGAATAGTTCAATAGTTAATTTGGAAAAATGACACATTTGGCTAAGGACCTAATCAATTTAGAGTTTTTTTTACTTATTTTTGAGGGGGAAGGGAGTCTTTGGGAATTGCCATGTGATGCACTAGGAGTAAGGCAATAGAAACGGTAGAGTACAATCCTCACGGACATTATATTGATTGCATCTTGCAAACTTTCCTCCCAAAACAAAGAAAGAGAGAGACAAATGTCCAAAATGAGTAAGTTCATATTAGTCAATTACTTTTCCCAACTATTTAATTATTGCAGCGAATGATTTACACCCCCTTGACAGGGTATAATTCCAACCACATTCAGAACACTACTACCAATAAGAGGAAAATAAGTAGAATCATCGATGGTTGACAACAATATACAGTGTATGTTATACCTTCATAAATAACAAATTTATGAATCATTTTTCATTGTTTTTTTTATTATTATTATTATTTCCCAAGAAAAATTCTGAATAATAATAATATATTTATAGTCTCATAGGTGGATGGGTACATAATATATTGGGGGGACAAAATAACTTCACAATAAGGAAAAAATAATAATAAAAAAAATTAATAAATAAACAAGAGAATTAAAAACGATTCTCTTAAGAATATAATATGTAATATATATATAATATATATATTTTGAAACAATATATATATATATATATAAACACTTGAAAGATGAAGAGTAAAAGAAAAAAACAAAAAACTTGTGTTTTTTTAATATATTTTTACTACCACAAAAGCTAGTTTCTTTTTCTTCTTTTCTGTGTTTCTGATTTTTTGTATTAAGTTCTTTTTTTTCTTCTTAATGGGAATTCATAATAATAAAATATATGTTTCAAACAATATAACCATATACATATATATATATTTTACCTCTTCATTGAGGGAGTTACTTTTTTTAATATTTGATTAGTTTCCTTTGAATCCCCGCTCCTTCTATTCCACTTGTGTAAAGTTTATCAAAGACTTTTTTTTTATTATTCTACATAATTATTCACAATTCATTCAATATTCTGATGATGGCAGAAAAGTCTACAACTACTCTTTTAATTCTTTGGTTTCTTTTAATTACTTTTTTTTTAACAAAAATATATATAATAATGATTTGAAAAATATAAATGTACATAATAAGTATTATATATATATATATATATATATATATATATATATATGTAGTGTTGTGTTTGTTCTAATTTAGGTGTGTAAGTTCAGTCTAATCCGTGTAAAAAAATAATAATAAAAATGTGTCCTTTTTGATAAATTTTGATAAATTCATAGTTTTAAGTAGAGAAAATGCTTATAAGTTTAAAAAATCCGAATTTATAAATTAATTAATACTTTTCCCCCCTCCAAAGGTATGGAATAAATGCTTCAAAATGGACACCTAATCTTTCATTACGTACTATAAAATATAGAATAATCAATGGTTGATCCAATTTTATCTAGACTTAGACCCAGATGTCGAGCTCAAAAGGTACGAAAAATAGATCTTTGATGAATAATTTTTCTTCTTCTCAAATGTTGTAACTATTTTCGAAGCCAAGAAAAGTTGCAATTGTTTGAAAAAATCAAGATTGAGTTAAAGGTTAAGAAAAGTGAACTAAAGAATATTTTTTGAGGCATAAAGAATAACCAGACTTCTTAATTAAAAACTTTCAATTTATTATTGATAAACTAACTTTAATTTAGTAAGCATGGACACTCACAACTCTCTTCAGTGCACTTCCTTGGCACATCATACAGTATCCGTGCATGTTCTATTCAAATGAGTCACTTCTTGGCTATAGCTTTTTTGATGATCGAGAAAAAAGTTCCGTTACTACAGTTGACAAAAATCCTTTGAAAATGGTGTCTATTTGCATTAATTAATTATTATTGATGTCTTAAAGAAATGAATTTCTGTGTGATTAATTAAAATACAGACAATGCACTATCAACTAAAATTTGAAATTGAACCTTAAATCTTGAATATTCCTGATAGATGTAAATTGATTTAATTGGGAATAAAAAGATAAACGTCAGTTTCATGGATCCATAAAAGGGGTCTTTTTTTTGACTGGATTCTAGCCTAATTTTTGGGACAAACACATCATTAACACTACATATGTACGTACATACACATATAGAAAGATAGGAAACGAGGGGAACCTGTTTATGACTAATATACTTACATTCAAACATACATACCTTCTAAGTTACTAATCACCATGTCACACATTTTTTGACAAATGCATAATTCATTTTACATCTATTATGTGTCGTATTTTTTGGGCTTATGTACATGTATGTATACAGGATGGATGATGCCTTTTTGAATTGAGAACAAAACAATTTGTATTTCGGGAAAAAAATTTCCCTTCTCTTCCCGAACAATAAGTTCATCTGTAACATTCATACAATAACAATAAATATATACATAAATGAATAAGTTATTATTTTTCTATTCCTCCACATAGGTAGGTATGGAACATGTATGTATGTATTTTGTTCATTCCTTCCTTCATAGATTATAGTATGTTGAGTCCCTGGATATCTAAAGTCAACTAATAAAAATCAGAGGCATCTCAGGGGTTAAAAGAGTTAAAAAATAAATGACTGATTCATTCATAAGATAAAATGAAACAAAGGCTCATTTAGCAATAAGAAGGTGCAACTTGAAAGTCAACTGACAAGTTAAATTGATTTTGCAGCATTTCTCTTCTCTATTTTATTAATAATTAGAAATTTACAATAATTATTTAATTAATTATCATAATGAAATATCATTATGAGTAATCTATTGTATACAAAGAATTTAAGGAACTGTGAATGAGACAGAGGGTCAATCAAGGATGAGTGAAGAAAACCTGTTCATTTCGGGCATTCAATACGTAAAACCGGAGAAGAAAAAAAAAGTTTTTGATATTTAAAGGAAAAGATTATTTCCAGAAAATATTGAATTGATTTGTTCGTATGGATCCAACCTCGACTATGACTATTGAAGTCATAAGCAATAGAGAATACCCTGGGCGAGACTGGGGACAGTTGAACACGTTTGGAGCAGATTTGAGTTCGATGTATCAAAATTATACACAACATGCTTCTGTTATGGATTGAATTTATTTATGGATTACAACTTTCTAATCAGGAGTTATTTCATAAATTGCATTTGAGAGCAATCCATCAAATGTTGCAACTGTTCCCGTAGCTACAAAAATCGAGTTCGTGGTATAAATTAAGTAATTTAGAACAAATAATATTTTTAGAGTAATAAATACTAAACTGTTCAAGCTTTTGAATCAATTAACTATTAATTTTCAATTTATTAATCTACATTAAGATATTGTAAAATTTGTAGAATAAATCACGGAGTAATCACTATTATAAATCAGATAAATTCACTCCACTTTAATCAGGGTATTAGTAAAATTTGTTACAACTGACCCCTTTGTGTCTACAGAAAGTTAAAATTTTCCTCAATGATTTATTGTGCTTTGAATTTTAATAAATAACATCAAGTCATAGCATAAGAATCAATAGTTCAAATGAAACAAGTTAAATTAGAGGAAAATAAAATGACTCCATTATCCCAAAAATATTGTTCCTTCAAAAAATTACTTTGACCCCTTAAAATCCGTATTTATCAAATATCTAAAAAAGAACAGTCGACAAAAATGTATGATTTTTGGGCCAATGATCCTCATTATTTTACATTGTACAGGTTTTTTTTATGATGTTCAAGATACAAAGTCATATTCTGTCACCCTCTGTTCCCTGCCTCAACTCTCCCCGGTCTACCCTAAGTAAAAGCCTGTGAGAAAGAAAGGGAAATACTTTAATAGATAAAACATATTATGAATATATGAATAATATTAGCTAAAAGCAAAATCTCATTTTAAGTCTTTTCAAATGAGGGGTTGTTTGTAACTATGTAGGTAGATATTTACTTTGGGTTTTTATAAATAAATTGTATGTATATGAAAAAATATATGATAAATAATTCTGTCAATTTACTTATTTTATAAAGATTTACATATGTACATTTGTGCTTAGATGGTAAATATGTAAAATCACTTATTTATGTATTAGAGATTTAGATTAGAGTGTCTATGTGTGAATTTTGAAGGATTCATCTCAGTCAAAAAAAACAACATCAAAAGCTTAAAAATAATAACATACAGGGTGACTCGTCCCTTTTCCTTTCAAATCATCGCATAGTCATAAAAAAACTAAAAGGAAATTCTTTTTTCCTTTTTTTTCTTCATATTTTAATTAATGAGGCACTAATGAGACTCATAACACGTTATGAGATTGTTCTACAACACACACATTTATGTATGGTTGAGTTTTTCAATTAATTCATTAGACCACATTAGACCGACCACGCCATGATGCAATTCAATAAAATCCGTATAAAATAATGTATAAATTTTTATAGCTCTGATCCACTTCATTCTTGAACAATTATTATTCTTGTTGTTTATGACAGAAAACCATTAGGAATGTTACTATAATAAAAAACAAAAGAAAGAAAAAAAAAAGTCAATTTAGTTAGAAAAACCATGACGTCATTCAAGTCCAAAAATCCTTCAAAAGATAAATTTAATTCCATGTTGACTGTCAAAATATTTTTGACATATTTATCAATCGATAAACTCCTTGCAAAAATTATCAAATTAATTATTACTATCATTGATCATTCTTCCTTTTAATTCCTTTTTACTTGTCTTTTTGTGAGAATGTTCTTTATAAAAATATGTACTTTTTGCAAATGGACAAACTCCTTGAAAAATAAAAAAACTAATAATTTATTATCGATAGATAACTTTGTTTTTAATTCTTTGTTGGCTAACCTTTTAACAAAAGTAATTAATATGTTTGTCAATCCAAAATGTCTTCCAAAATTAAGAAAAAAACAATCAAATTTGTAATTATTTTTTTTGTTGCCCTTTTGACATAATAAATTCCTTGACCGGTAAATACGTGCCGAGTATGTTCATTCCCATTTGAAGCAGGGATATTGTATGAAGTCATGTGTTTTGTCTTTCTAAAATAGGTTGTGCGGCCAGCTTGCACCAGCTCGATAAAATGTAAGTTGATGCAGTGACATCATAAGTTTCTAGTTTTCTATGTTATAAAAGTAAATCAAATTTGTCCATAAGTCCTTTACAAACGCATTTAAGCTCGACATAAATTAGAGTGTGTGAACGTCTTTTAGTCACTGGGCCCAGATTTGATATATAATTCAAGAAGACCTTACTATTATAGACCATATAAACCATGTGGTATCATACCACAATATCCCTCCTTCAAATGAAGAAATGGATTTCCTAGGAACAAAAATTAAAATCAGTCCATCATTCTGTTTTTTATTCTATTTTAGTTAGTCATTGAAGTAGGATCCTTCAATTCCTTGATTTACCTCATTATTTTTAATTACTAATTTTTCAACTGCATTTCCATGGAGTTGAACTCTCATCCCCTGATTTTTGTTAACTGTTTTTTTTTTTTTTTGAATCTTTACATGCATAGGACGACTAATACATACAAATATTTGCTCAAACTTTCTAGAACCTTCTCTCTCTCTTTAATATTTTTATTTTCCTGATCTTCCTTTTCCTTTTTTCTAATAAATATCCAATATTTATTGACAAAATAGAACAAAATATAATTTGATTAACCAAAAATAAATATTATATAGGTATATATATTTGTATGGAATAAACTAAACTCTATGTTTATTGAATATTGCTGTTTGGTAGAGAAAAAAATAACAGGGGAAATCTCTTTCTCTCTCTCTCTTGAAACTTTATAGATCTATATAATACATAATTCAGAGTGAAAGGGATGGGAGGGGGAGGGGAATACACTCAACTTTTTTTTTAATTTTTTTTTTTTTTTACTTTTCTCATGTTATAGAAAGAATTACTCCTGATTGAGAGAGAGTCAGCTACTTAATATATGTACATATTTGCAGATGGCTCCACTAAAAAGTCTTATTATAATAGAGGCTTTGATTTTAATATACCGTTTCTCTGGCTCTAAGGCAATTTATCGAATGGACATTTCGCCCAAAAATATTATATATACACACTAACTGAGCCTGCCGGATTTACTCATCTAATGCTTGATAAATGGATCATATTTTGAAGTTATAACCATGTGTATAAATGTATTTTTCCACTTCAAGCGTGAGGGCAACTTTGAAACGTCTGTTTTTTCATAAATTGATGCATGTTTTATATTCTTGGTATTTCTGCAAAAAATTGTTTTGACCAACATTTTAGTTGTAAAAAAACCCCCGACGCTAAGAGAGGGAAAATATTGAGATGACATTAAGACTATAAATAATCTCGAATATCTTTATTTATTGATGTAAAGCTTAGAGTATCTACTATGAAACCAACATCAGTCAATGCAAAATTGTTCCCTAGTTGAGATTGGGTAATGGTAAGAATACTCTAAAATATTTTTTTTTGTAGAATAAAAATTCAATCACTAATAAAGTCCAAGTGCTTGAAATTTGACTAAATTATTTTAATTCTTTATGTGGCAAGAAAAAGTTATTTTATAAATAAAAAAAACCCTAATGATGATTTAGTAATTAAATATATGGACCGTACCAATGATACATAGTATTGCATACTATTCTTTTTATTGACATAAAATGACAATTAAAATAAGTATAAATATATGTTTGACACATAAATAATATTTGAGTTTTTTTAAACTTCTGACGTCTTAACAAAGATAATTTCAAGAGTTATTTTTAATGTACACTGTAACTGTTTTTGAAATGTCATTAAATAAACTAGATTCAGAATAAAGTATTCTGTATATAAAAACATACCAATTTTGAGTAAAAGTCGTAAAATCTCCCTTTTTAAAATTATTAGATAATTTTAATCTTGAATCAGTAACAGTCTTTTGTATCTTACTTCTTCATCTGGTATTATTTTAGCTTCTTGGGGGGAGTGGATGCAAAATATCTTTCCATATATATTGGAATGATAAGGGATATCATGTCGATACAAATAGAATCCTTCAATACAATTCTGAAGTTCTTCATTGGTTCATTTTGTTGATTGGATTCTTCTTTGTTCTTTCTCAAGGCTTGCTATTTTTCCTTTTTCTCTATCTGTTTATCCAACAGCAAAAACATTCCTTTCCTACTTTTGAACAAATTTGGCAGACCTTTCTTCATAGGAGTGACTTGTTTTCTTGTTAATGGAGCTTCCTGGTAAAGTTCTGATCCATGTTGAAAATAAATTCATCCTTTAAATATTTTCTGTATCCAAATTTTCATTTGAAATAACCGATTTTCTTATTTTTATAGCAAAGTCAAAGAGATTTGGAATTCTTTCCAAAAACTCACCAACAAATTTGTCATTAAACCGGTCGTACAAATTCGTCTTTTCTGCTTAGTCTTTGGTCTTTTCTACAAATTTGACAATTTTTGGCTTCAAATACTTAGTGTCATTTGAAGGAATGCTAATTCTATCCCAAAAACTTTTGACATTAAACGCAATTCTATGAGTAACTACTTTTCAGATGTTGATTTTTAAAATAGAGAAAGTATTTCATAATATCTAGCTTACTTGGCAAAATCTTTCAAAGGGATAATATCATAGGGACTTCACAACAAAAAATGCTCCACTGTAGTTGTTTCTGCAGCCATGACAAGTGTAACGAGATATTTTTTAAAAAGAAGATCTATTAGTTTCATCCAATAAAAGATATACTTATAAGTACAAAGTAATTAATGGTATAGAGTTCAAACGTCCTTTTTTTCTATCACACTTTTTTCCCCTTTCAATATCAAATTAAATGACAATGGAGTCGTCTGAAGGGCTAATAACTAGAAGAAAAATTTGGAAACATTGTCTTAAATGAAAAATACTTGACACTCATAAACATTATGTTTAAATTATGTACAAGTTATGTTCTGTACCTTCACAATCATTGTATTTTTACTTATTTTAATTGTCATTTCATATCAATAGTATGAAAAACTATCCATCATTGGCATGGTTCATATATTTAATTACTAAATAAACATGATTTTTTTAATAAAACAATAAGTTTTTTTAATTATGAAATAACTTTTTTTGCCATACCCTATTTAAAAAAATCATCAAATTTCAGGCACTTTTTGAAAGGACTTTATTAGTGACTAGAAGCTTTAACACTTCGAAATCTTACACCACAAAAAATATATTTCAGAGTATTTTTACGAGTACCAAACCTCAAATAGTGAAATTTTTTGGATTGTTTTAAGTTGTTTTTATAGCACACACTCTTTTAAACCTCTTAATCTCTGACTTACCATGAATCCCTCCCTGTGCAAAAAAATTAAAATAGATACTTGATTATTTTAGTAATCACATACCAATCAAGAAGACCTAGAAACCCCATTTTGTATGCTAAATTTCTCAAATTTTAGGCTAGAATCAATAACTATATATATGGTCAATACTTTTGTACAAAATAAGTTTCTACAAAAAAATACCAAGAGTTTAAGATAAACTGAAAAAACGGACATTCAAAGATACCCTGACCTTTGGGGTGAGAAACAAATAAAAAGTGTTTAATATTATGTCTTCTGGAGTGTGTCAAAGGGATAACGAGTCACGAATAAACTCAATCCATAAAGTAGTTTCGAATCCTACAACCTTGTGGATTTACATTACCCCATAAGAGACACATCTGCATTTTTTTTTTGATGTGGCTAAGGCAAAAAGTACATAGATTTACACAATTCCAATTTCTCAAAAATATCAAAATGTCACTCGGGACCTTTGATAATGGAAGGGCGGAATAGTCTTAAGAATGAAGGCTGATAACCCTTGAAGGCTAAGGAGGAATTTTTTTTTCCATCTACCCATAAAGATACTTAAATAGCAATACGATTATAAATACATATTACTCCTAGTTTTGGGGAATATGGGTAGTTAAAATATCAGTGTAACTGTAAGAGTATTTATTCATTTACTTATAATCTATTTGAAAAGCAAAATATTATATTGTTCTTTAACAAATAGATAAGAGTTATGACCTATTCTTAGTTATCACAATATCATTTTAAGTTGCGTAAAAATATGCATACAATTATAGTTTAAAAAACTTGCAACAGGCTCTTGTTCTAGATCATCAAAAAGCTACAGCAATGAAATGATTATAATAAGTGTCAAATCTAAAGACAATTGTTAATTCAAAAATCATACATTTTTGTCGATTGTTCTTTGAGATATTTGATAAAAACGGATTTTAAGGGGTCAAAGTAGTTTTTTGAAGGAACAATATTTTTGTAAACATGGGAGTCATTTTATTTTCCATTATTTTAACTTGTTTCATTTGAACTATTGATTCTTATGCTATGAAAATTTACACATTACACATAGATATATCCATAATCAAACTCCGAGTTATGGGGGGCAAGTATAATTTTATACTATGATTCAATGAAATGTTTTTTGTATATGTCATAACGTGGGGTTGAATGTAGTATATGTCTACTCACGGTTCTAGACCTACAAGACACTCCCAGAAAATTTATATTGTCCTAATAAAAACGAGTATTTAATTACGTATTTCATAATGTATGCTTCATTTATTTAATTCCTTATTGATAATAAAATACGATGTGTACAGAAAAAAGTGCCAAAATATTTCAAATTCTTGATGCCGTTTTTATTTATTTATAAAAGACAATTTTTATTTTTGTATTTCATACTTGATTTATGTTTTTGAAACAGAAGAAGATGTCACAACCTTTTTCAAATATCCCTAAATGGGCCTTACTTATTATCTAGGCGCTTTACATGGATATACATACTTATTAATTTGCTGTGTGTTTTCTTCTTAAAATATATGAAATTTCACAAAATTTGTTATTTACTATCTCATTTTGGAGTTATCCGGGATCCTGAAATGTAAGGACAATGTTCCAAACTATTTTCTTTTTGCTTGGCTAAAGGATTGCCATGGATTATGATGGACCTTCGATCAAATATTATTAAGGATTCAAAATGTGAAATACACCAAAAATCTAACATTGTATTTTTATTTATTTTTCATCGTCGTCGTCGTCGTCATATTCATAAGTATCTAATTGACCTCGTTAGCTTGTATATTTTTAAATAGACATTATATACATAAATATATTTCCTCATTTATTATAATAAAAATAAAAATAATAATATAATATAAATATTCCTAAATTATGAGAATAATAAAAAATATAAAATAGTCCTGAATATTTCTCTCTTGGGTGTAGTTTTCTTACAAATTTCTTTTTGAATAGTGTATTTATAAAAAAATAAAAAAAAAGGCTGCAAAAAAAGACGGTCCCAAGGGAGTCATGGAGAAGAAGAGAAAAGAAGTAGAGGAATATAAGGCTTTATTGCTATCTAATTTGCAAACAACTCCTTCGACATACCTATGTATGTATGGATGGAAAGGGTCTTTAAGTTGCTTTTATAGGCATAGGTGGATATTGATACATACATAAAATAACAAGAACAATAATAAAGATATTATTGATTTAGGCAGGTATATGTAGTTTAAACCTAACATAGCATGTAGTAAGGACATAAATCAATTAGTATTCAGATTATTTTCAGTGAATTAGAAGCAAATTATTGGGCAGTTTATATAGATAAATATATATATTTTGTGGGTAGCAGAAAGGTTTTGTTTTTTTTATATAACTTATCTTCCAACCTTTTCTTCAAAAAAAGGAAAGAAAAAGAGTGAAAACAAAAGCCCAAAAATAACAGTTATCTCAATTTTAACCCATCAATTTGTGTACAATACAAATGATAATAAGAAGGGAGTGAATTAAATCTAAACAATTATTTGAGATTTGCAAATAAAAAAATGAGAGTCATTAAATAAAAGGGAACATTTGGAACACCTTAAATACTCAAGATGTTATTCTTATTGCATCCACCAACACTTTCTCACGAACGAAGGAGAGAAAAAGGCTTCAAATTTGTGTGTAGATGCCCAACTCTTCCCAACTATGGAATATATCTTAAATGAAGTATTAGCGAGTACATGCAACAACAAGTTGTCCCTACTCTAAATATGTATTTTAGTTTTTAAAACAGAGTCATCGTATAGAAACTTGGAGCTTTTTAAATCATGTTTCCACCTTCATTCTTTTGATGCTGGTCACATCATATGCTTATTATTTAAGCTTAAGCACACGATATTGGTTTACTTTATTCCTGTCTATAAGTTTAAACGAATTCCTCAGTGTAAGGATTGTTCTCTACATGGCTTCTGTCAAACTGCCATGGACTAGCTTCTGTGGAACTGAACATAACAATTTTTAATATGTATGTAAGATTCGGGGCATGTCTTAAGTTGGTTCATCCATTCATCAATCTTGAAATTAATCGGCAGCTGCCAACAAAAGCCAGTGTGCATTTATATGTTTGTGGAGACAATTCTGTCTGTCAAAATTGACTCAACCCATTGGAAATCTTAATGAAATAATGGATATATATCAAATATTTACTGATTTTTTTAAAAGAGTATTCCGTATGCCATAACTTTCTTGTTTTTTTGTTTTTTACCTCATACATACCTATTATACGTATATCTAGCTCCAATCTACAAACTCAGTGGAGCACCAAAAAGAGAATCATTAGTGTGACGTCATATGCACACATACATACATACTTAAAATTAATTCAATTGTGTATATTTTATAATTAAATTCAATAAAAAAATTGTTAAAATACATTTGACTTCAAAAAATGTAAATATATATATTGTTGTAGCGGGCTACAACCACTGGTTTATTATTATTATTTTCTAACATGATAATAATAGTAAATGCTGTTATGGTTGTATACATATATGTATATAATTATATTACATGTAAGTGAACTATCCCTAATTTTTTTTTATTTTTAGGTTATTATTATCATTTATTTAAATATATACATATATGTATATGTACACAAAATTTGTCGTCCATAACTAAATTGCGAGGCATCTAAATAAAAACAAACAAGGAGTAAACAACAACATTGGGCTTAAAGTGCACGCATGCATGCTCAAAAAACTCTCTGACATAAATTCTAACCACACTCACTATAGTCGCTATAAGATTTTATAACATTCTATGAAGAATGATCTACACAACAAATAACTCAATAAAGAAATGCCCAAAACTCTTATTTGAAATGAAATTAAACTCCATATTTTCCAATAGATATTTCTTCAAATATTTTAACAACAACAAATCTTTGATTTTCAGGGGCAGATATAATCATCTAGAACTCTTTTGCATAATACTTAAAAATATCTCTCTAAACATGCATGTAGTAAGAATATCTGCTTATTACAACCTATGTAGTTTTTCTCAGTCATTAGAACTCAATCTGTGTGGTCTATTTTTTTTTGTTTCTTGTTATTCTTGTTATTATTATTATTATTCTAAATAAAGTTTATCTGAGCAAAAAAGAAAAAAAATCAAAATCTCATAAAATGTTGACGGTTTTTTTAAATGTTTATTTTTATATGTATAATGGAGCTTTTTTTTCTTCTTAAGAGATAAGATTCCAATGGTGGCACAGAATGCCATGACTTTAATAACATATATCTCTCTCCAGACTTCTTGTCATGTGTCGTCACAAAGATGTTGTTTTGTGTGTGTGTGTGTGTGTGAGTAGCAGGTGACGTCCTCAATGATAATAAAAAAATAATAAAAAAGCATTAAAGTAAACAAAGATGTACGAGGTTGCGTGTCTTGTAGTTTCTATCTACATACATCAGGGATGAACAAACATTTAAGTGTAAGGAATGCATTTATAAAAGAGCATTTTTTTAAAGTTGTTATTGTTGTTTTATTATACGTCTATCTTCTACGAGAAAGCCCACCTTAAAGCCATGCATTGTCTTTGAGTAAATTGTCTTTTAATAAAGGAAAATTATCTTTCTTGTAAATGGTTTTCTGTCTTAGAACAGTTTTTAATTCAAACTACATAGACTCTTTGAGAAAAAACAACCCGTCGTACTCTCAATCAATTCTCTCTTATTCAAGTCGTCATAATTTTATATTTTAATTAAAATACTTAATATTACATCAATAAATAAAAAAATCCAAATTAAAAAAATAATTTGAAAAAAAGATTTTTGGACTACTAATTAGTATTTAAACATATTAAAAGTAAAAACTTCATCTAAGATCACAATTATAATGCTTCATTGAAGTTTTTAAAGAGCTACAATGTTCCAAGCCTGTTTTTTACAGGTCAAACACCTTGTTTGTTCTAAATGGTTGTGTTAATCTTGATAAATATGAAGATTCAAGGAGTGAGAGACAACAATACTTTGCTTTACTTAATTACAAAATCCATATGTTCCAATAATTTTGTCTATGAGATCCAGATAAAACCCCCTAAAAAGTATTAAAAAAATGGAACTGGGGTTCTTTTATGGGGGTATCATTGTAAATAATAAAATAGTAAAAACAAGAAACATATAACTTTTATTTCTTCAGGTAAAGCACTATTACAACATAATTCGCGTTTCTCTCTCTCTTTTTATTTAATTGATTTAGTTGAATTTAGTAGGCCGTAAAATCCATGTATACCTATGTATATATAATTTCTCTCATTTCTCAGATGAATCCTTGAAAAACCTGAAAATCCATCAATAAATGGGCCAGAGAATCAAAAAAATAATATTTCTGATAAATAAACATCCTTTGAGGCTATAAAACCCCTGCTCCAAAAGTTATGGGCCATAATATAGCAGTTAATATCATGGCAATAAGTAAATTAAAATACAATTTCCATCACATATGGAGTCGCTATCAAAACAGTGCTTCTCCAACTATAAGATGAATGGATTCAGAAAAGATTTTTAATATGAATTTACATTAAGTATTGTTAAAATTTTTTAAATAGAAACAGAGATGCTCAAATAATTATTTATGAGGGGGAAACTCAAAAAGTTTGAGAAACAGTAGATCAAAAGTTAAGGAGAGATCAAACATTTACAAAAAAAAATTGTGAAGATGTTTAGTAAAAATTTTTTTTTTAAATAACAAAGAAACAAACTTACCACAGATAACTTTCTGTTCTTAATGGTCACTGGTGTGCACATGAGTATTTAAAAAAAGAACAAACAGTTCAGGTAATAAAGCGTTTTTTGGCCTGAATTAGAGATTGAAACTAAACTTTTTCTCCTTTATTTCCATGTAAACGCTCAAAGAATAATCAAGCAATAGTCAAACCCAAATTGATTGAATTCGGACACTTCTAACTATTCTTGCATTTAAATATCGTTTTTAGCTTCTTTTTGAAAACGAATTTTGTGTAAATAATACTAATTATTATTCAACATTATATCCAATTGTTTAATAATTTATTTTTATTTATAAATATCTCCAACAAATGCTTTGAATTCCGTTGTGTTTTGTGCGTTTGTATTATATTTTTAGTGTGCAGGCATTTTGATTGGTTGAATGAAGACCACCCCTTCTTTTTCACATGATAACTTAGTTAACTGATCTTTTTATTATTATTATTTTTCATTTGATGTCTTATTCCATCATATTTTCATTTTTTTAATAATATATTATTTTTTACGATTCAGATCGTAAAAAAACTTTTTTATGATTTTTATTGTTATTAGTAATATTTCATTTTCCAAACTATACATTCATACAATTTTGTTAATTCTTCTTCAATAACTCTCTGATATATATATGATATGAAAAGCAGTACAAACATAGAACTTACGAGAATGATTTACATAACAATGGTAAATTGCCAATTCATGTTTCGGCAACAATCCAAATCGTGTAGTTTTTTATGTACAACCTCATTTGAGTCCTTGAAAAGACTCATATATATATATATATATATATATATTCATATAGGACGTGAAAACAAGGATGACTGCATAAATCATTACTTTTTAAAAGAATAATTTTTATTCCTGTTATAAATTGGGTAATTGACAAAAAACATTTTTTTTTTTTTTTGTATTTGTACCATTATTTTAAGAATCTATTTTAAATATCATATAGACCAAAAATGAGGGAAGAAGAAGAACTCAGTGTCTGATGGAGAAAAAAAATCTTATTTTTTTATTTAAGGGAAAATTTAATGACCCATATTTTAATTTTATAAAAATATTATTTTTACATATATATTGTTATTATTTTTTTTATTTTTTTTTGAAGTGAATACTTTTGTGGTGGAACATGAATGTACATACATGTATGTATATATACACAACTTAACATTCAACGCATGACTCTAATATTATTCTGTTATGTACATACACACATATATTAAATAGAAAAATAAAAAAATGTTAAATAAATTTGACAATTTTCTAATAAGATAATTTAATTTTTTATTCAGAGACTTTTTTCCCCTTCGTTTTCTTGGCTGGCTGGCTCAAATTGCAAGGAATTAACATTTTAATAATAAAAAAAGTGATTAACTTTAACTATTTCTTCTGTATTAATAACAAAATTATTCGTTCTTTATATACTAATATATGGGTTTTTTTTTTTGTAGTTTATGGTTTTTGATACTTACAAACTCACGAACTCATAAATTTGTTTTCCTCTTTGGGTTTTTTAATACTTTTTATTGAAAAATCATTTTTTTTTTCATTGACTCATTACCTTATAGATATTCAGAAAATCTAAATATTATAAATATATTTTATATTCTTTGAGGAAATGGTGATTAAATCTGACACAGAAATCTGATTTTTTTTCTTCCCTTCATCTCTTAGTAGGTTAATAGTTTGATAGCAATTTTATGGAAATCAGGCGAGAGAAAGAGAGAGATTGAGGGAAGTTTGTATATTATTTGATTTTTGTAATCATAATAATAATAAACATTCGTGATAGATTGTTCTAGCTTGAATGACTAATCATCACACTCTTCTTGCTTTATGCACGAATTTATTTGAAATTTCTCAATAAATCTACGTTCATATTTACAATTATTGAGTGCTTCTATCCTTATTTACTTTCATACAGTTGTAAAAAGTATCTAAGCAAATAATTTACATTGCCGCAACTCCTTTAATTATGAATTGGAAAAGTAATTCTAATCCAAAAACTGACTCAAGAGCTTGAGTATAAATTGACTATATACCATTAGAGGGCCAGCGGACTATTCTGATGGATGACTTAGGGAAAAAAAACCCTGTCATTCAACCAATTCAAGATATCATATGAAATTCAAATTGAATTACAAAATACCTACAAATCCGTGTAGTGTAAAGTGTAATTGGAGATATCCACTTATTAATATGCATCCATCTATTTAGTTCCAATATTTTTGTACTGGTTCTGGGACATAAGTTGATATTTCTTAGGAGGGGGGGGGAGTGGAGGTATCTAGCTCAGAATAATATTTTTATAAAATATAATTTTGATTCTTTTGACTTGTTAATTCATCAGTAGGCCAGTATTTTTACACATTCCAATAGCAATTTAGTGTTCTGTAAGTTACAATTTTGAATGCATGTGTACCCTGGTACCACTATAGAACCGGGGTACTCAACAAGAGTAACATGTAGTGATGACAATATCTGAAGTAGCAGAGTGATCATTTGTATGCACCTGCCAAATCCCAAGAAGCTCTTGAATGATTCATATAATCAGGGTTTTAAAATATAATTTCCTTTTTTTTATAAAGATATTTACTCTCCCCTCCCCCCCCCCTCCAGAGGCTCCAGGGGCCGCTCCCCACAGTTTGAGAAACCATGGCAACCATGGATAACATTACATATAATGAGGATATTAGAATAATTGAAATTCCATTAGATGATCCATAATTTAATGGGAGTAATGCTTCCTTGGCGCTTCTATTGACAATGATTAATTAAATTACAAAAACTCATGGATTCACAGTTGGATAACTCTTACAAAATATATAATCAAAATAAAATGATAGAATCAAAATAAAATGATAGAATCAATATATAATCAAGTGACTGGTTTTATGTATGGTTAAATAAGACATTATTTATCAAATGTACAACTTGCTTATACAAGTTACTACTTGTACAAAATCCCAACTTGTACTCTATATACATATGAGTATATATATATATATATATATAAAAGAAAAGATAATTTCCCTAGATTCTACGTCAAAATGATTGATAAAAATCTCTGATTTTATTTTTTATAAATACACAAATTACGATCTCTATTAAATTCATCCCTTGCTGGGATCTTTCGTACCTTATAGCATATTTATGTTAATAAAAAAGGAAAAAAATATCACGATCCGACTCTAATATACATATCATAAACTTGATGCCTTATTTTTTTATTTTTACTACGTCCCCTTATCCCTCAGCCCTAAAGGCACTTGGGCTTTTTTTTTTATTGTGAAGGCTTCCCACGGTGGTTTTATTTTTTTGGTAGGATGTTGTATATAGATAAAAAAAAATAATCATCGTAGTTTTGACTCTGTTCTTTGATGACATCATCACTGCATACTAATAAAATGATAAACAGGAACAAATCAGAGTGAGAGGTTGATTGAATGATTTACTGCACACTTAATACCATGTTGGTTCCATGTATGTATATATTCAGTCTATTTTTAAAGTCACATGTGATGGAGTAAAATATATTTTACTCATTATCTTTGCTGAACACGTTGATGAATTACAGAATAATAAAGAAATATTTTATTTGTAATTCTGTAATTCAAATTCTAATAATAATTTAAAGGACGTATAAAGTTATTAAATCTTGTCATTATTTGAGCCATCAAACAAGAAAAGTCACTATTTACTTTTATTATTCAAGAATGGGTGGATTGGAAGTTTAATGACTAAGAAGTCAGCTCATGGTTGTCAAACAATTTGACTCCTAATCCATAAGGATGTGTTATGAATAATAAATCCTCTATTGTAATTTGTATTAAAAAACCAAATTATAATTTAGTATCCACATCTACTTCACAATGTCCCAAAAGATAGGAAACAAATGATTGAATTCTTAAGATACCTACAAGGTATGAGATACCCATTTTCTTTTTCTTTTTTTTTTTCTTATTCTGAAACTAACACTAAAAATTTTAAATTTTTCTCTTGGGTACCTTACAGAAATGTCCATAAAATATTTGGCATAGTTGAATTTATCAGTGGAAATGGTCAATATATATATATTAAAAAAAAATACACAAAATATCGACAAAGTATGTTTTTGTTGTTGTTGTTGTTGTTGTGTTTATTATTTTCTGTTTCTCAGGGATTTCTAAAGAACAAAATCTCTCAAATCAGTTATGTCTCATAAGAAATGTTAGTTAACGGTGGGTAGGTAAGTAAAGGAAGCATGAGTACAAGTGTTATTCTGGGCAAATAGTGTGTGCCATTTAGGAAAATATGCATATTTACTAAAGTTGAATGAATTGCTGTACTTTAGTTTCTTGAAGTTGCATATTTGAGATTATTTTACTCTTATGTTTTGTTTTCAGTAACTGTTCTGCACGCAGTATTTTCATGTCTTTTTGACCCCATATGAAATTTTTTAAAGTTAAAATACCAATTTGATCCTCTAGCAATAGCAAATGGGATGTTAAATATTTACATTTTTGATACTAATTGATTACAAAAAAAAATCAACCAGAGGGATTTTTTCAGTACATATATGGACAGAGAGGAGCAAAACCACAAGAAAAAACCAACAAATTAAGCCATCATCATCTTTTGGTTTGTAGGCAAAGAGAAGGGGGGGGGGAAGATCAATTATTTAATTGGTTGACCATTACAAAAAACAAACTACATTTTAAATAGTAATAATTAGCATATTTAACTAACCAGAACCATCCAGGCAAGGAAAATACAACCCCAATCATAAATCAACACAAAACTCAACAGAAGTCTCAAAGTCATAAATTATTTTAATTTTTTCTCGTCAAAGTACATGGTTTTTTAGTGATTTTTTTAACAATGAAGAAAGTGAGGTTATATATATATATAGATAGATAGATACTACATAGATATATATAATGGTTCTGACCTGTCATGGTTGGACTTTGTGCGTTCAAAAACAAAACAAAAAACAAATTACTCAAATGTCTTCTTTTTTTTCTTTTTTTTTTTTTTAAAAAAAAAAAAGATTTTTAATAGATAAGGCGGTCACCCAAGACACAGCATAAAAAAAAGATTCAATTTTTATTTACTTTTTTATTTTTAGTTTACCTTAAGACAAAATAAGAAGAAGAAAAATAAATAGTCAAATTTCACACCTATTATTATTATAGAAGGAAAATTTTTGTGTGAAGCACTTGGGTCTTGTCAGCTAGCTGATCCATTAGTGAGGAATAATTCATTTGCATCTCAACACCTCATTTCTTCTTAAAACATCTGGATTACATCATCCATCCACTGAAAACTACTTAGTCTTCCCCCCCCCCCCAAACTTTGCTATAAAAAAATAAAGCAAAAAGGATCATTAGTGACGTCATTTGTTTGAACAAATCAAAAGTAACAGTTATACTTTGAATTACGGGTATAATATCCCTGCTCGTAAATGAAAACTAAACTTTAATAGCAATTGTAGTTAACTTGTCTCGAATCCGGTCTTTCTTAAATCAAACAAAATTTTGGAATATTGTTTTTTAATAATGAGCTCAAATAATAAAAATAAACTTTAGTTTCTGGATGAATATAAATACTTGAAATTCTGTTGATCTTTACATATAACAATGCTATATCTACGTTTTGTACATCTTTTATACAAAAAATTGCCGATTTATTTATTAATTTCTTTAATATGATATTGATTGCATTGCTCTGTTCATTGAAGAATGGAATGATGTAAAGTTTCGTACATATATTTTGAGTATGATGGATAGAAGATGGATTTTGAAAAAGTTCATTATTGAAGAATATATATGTAGAGTATTTATTACATATTCAAATCCACTTTCTTCCATAAAATTTATTAATATCTTCTTCAAATCATTAATATATTAATTCCTTAGGTTGTGACGGAGAGACATTTATAATATAATATAAAAAATACGTCCCATCAAGTTTTTATTTTCCCTTATTCAATTATAGATTCCACGAATTCAAGAAGTAAGTTAAGCAATGTAATCATTTCTTTGAATCTTTGGGGAGTTTCCAATCTTTTCTTAAAATCTAAGGAGAAGAAGAATTCAAATGACACCGATTATTTTAAGTTTAAAAACCCGATAACCAATTAATTGTTCAATTCCCCCTTCCCCCCCCCTTGAAGATAACCATTGAAATGTTAGTTAAAATAACCTCACAAAAGATCATCATATGGTTACACTATCATTTTCCCCAGGGCCATAGCAATGCAGATGAATCCAAATCTTCCAAGATTTTGAGAAATTTAATTTTCAAATTTTGAATTTAGTTATATTTTATGAATGGCCACATTTAGGATTTTATACATCACCTGTCAAATTAAACATATTACTTAAGTGTAAAAAAACTTTTCATAAATAGCTGATCTGGCCACATTTGGAAATTCAATGGCTATTTTTATTCTAAAGTTTAAATATCATTTTTTTTGCGATTTAGTTTTTTATTTAGAAAAATTGGAGCTTGATTCTTAGGGAAAAAAATATGAATATTATTAATATAATCGGCAACTTCGACAGACTATTATCGATTCACCAAAAGCTGTGTTTTAAATCAGCAGACTGAATCGGTCTCCTTAGTCATATTAATCGAGTACTAGTTATGAAACATGCCTCGCTATTATCCGAATTGAAGCTAAATCACCCATTGTACTCAATAGTACCCCGTAATCTAATTGTGATCAGTCTCGAGACTAGTTATGAAAATCTTGGTATTCTCTATTTTCGTCTCTTTGGAAGTCTTAGTCTAGATATCGTGACAAAGCACAAAGGAACATACATAATAATTAAACATTTTTTTTCCTTTGGTCTTGATTCCTCAGAGTCTTTGTTCCGAGCGATGTGATCTTGACCAATCCGAGCTACAATTTCCTTCGGACAAAATATAAAAGTCCCAAGATTTCTAGTTTTAGTCCCTATTAATTATACCAATTGCCAATGGTATTAGGAGTGATTCTACCCTCTCCAACCATTTGTTCCACTTTAAATCCCCTGATTCTTTCCTACCTACTTACTTACAATTTTGTATAAAAATGGGACTCACCTGGTACTTTCCTCATGGACGATAAAACAACTGATAAAGATAGTATAAAATAATAGATCAATCATTGCTCAACTCACCGAAGAACAATCACATAACAAGTATAAGAAAAAGAAGAAGAAAAAAAATTGATAGCATCTAAGTCATACATAAAGCACAGATACGAAATAAAAACCGTTTTTTATTATTATTATTATTATTGTAGTTTTGAAGGAAATATTGACCTTCGAGGAGAGAGGTTGAAGGCTGCCAGGTGAGGGTGAAATAGTTATATACATAACTATATACATCTATACATATCTAAACTAAAGTAAATATTAGGAAACAATAATAATAATAAAAAGATATGATGTGGGGGTGAGCCCCACCTTTGAACCCCTCTTGACATATATATTTGAAGGATTATGTTCTATTCATTCATCCAGATGTATGCTCATATATATGTATGTATATCTCCACCTATATCAAAAAAAGATCAACTAGAAAGGATTTTGAATGAGCTTTCTAGGGCATTGTATGTATTTTTGGGTTGGTAGCCCGGTATGTAGCTCTATATAGATCTGAATTTCAAATGATGTGAACCTTTGAATGTATTTGTACATCTTCCTCTATGTTTAATCCGACTAATGATGTCAATTTGATGAATTAGTTAACTATATTATGTTGTATAATATATATATATATATATATATAAAACGTATCTTTTATTAAATAATTTGTGACGTTTGTTTGTAAGCTTTTGGTGCTCAATGGACCATTCTCTATATGAGTTGATATAAAAGAGTCCTTGGGGCTACGGAAAAGGTTTCAAAGGCACTCAAAAAGCTTTTACTTATATGCATGAAAAAATTAATTTTTCATTTTCTTTTATAACAAAATTAAACTTGGAATTTAAAAATCATAATGAAAGTATGAACCAGGGGTCGGAAGCGTCCTTTTATAGGGTCAGCAAGAGTCTACAAACGATTTTAATGGCCAGCTTGATAATTTCAGTTTTTTAACACTTTTAATTATCACTATATTATTATTATCATTATTCATGCCATGACTACTAGGCTGATACTTGATATCTCGCTATTTAGATATGTATTACGTATACATTTTATAGGAAATGTAGGTCTTCTATTGCACAGATATGTTTTTTTTTACATTCTTCCAGGGGTCTATGGGTAGTTTTTAATAATTCAGGAAATGTGTGTAGTTTTGTAGGAAAAATAGCTGTCAAAATTTTATTAAAAACAATATCATTCTATAAATAGAAAAATCATTTTTTTTAAAAGGATTAATTCCATTTTATAAAAACAAAACTGCACAACCTTCAACTGGTACTGATGGGCTAAGTGTCCTCGTTTTTTGGATATCAAAATACATATTATGGTCACTCAAAAAATAAATCAACAAGGAAAATGATCGTAATATTAGAGACTTAAGTTATGGACATTCCTAGTACACATTCAAATGAATAGTAGACCAGGATCTGGCTTGATACATAGTAGTATGAAATTTTTTTGACCCACAGCATAACTTACTACCCAAGCCCTAAACTATAACTAATAGCTCAAAGCATAATTTTTGAATTTTTGAAGCATTGAGTTCCTAATTCATTTGAATCTCTTAAACGCTAGACCATTGTACATAGACCAATGGTTACGTGTAAATGTATTTAGGTATAATTTTGGTCCTTGGTTCATGGACTAAATGGTAAGAACTCAAGTCTATGATCCTAATATACATATCGTTTAATAAATAGTTACTAATTTATGATGCTCAAAGATATGGAATCATCACAATTTTTTGTGTAATTCTGTTTTTTGTTGTTTGTTTAGTAAAGAACCAAAAAAAAATTTAGACAAAGATTGTAGATATAAACTACTGATTTCTCTAGAAAAACCCACAAAAAATGCATATCTTATTAAAAAGAAAAAATTGCATAGTTCATTACCTCATAGCACAAGAACTCCTAACATTGGAACTGAAACTTGAATGTATTTTTATAATGCGTTCAGATCGATCAATTCGAATTTTTTTTTTTTTTTTAGATTGGTGATGCATAAGTGGTTTATTCTATGTACAATGTACATAAATACTTAAATGAAACAACCATCCATGTTAACATATATAAAGACAGAAAGTTTATTAGAGGATAAAAAGAAACTACTGAAATATTAATTTCTTGGTATAATATTTATATTTATTATTGGTGCACTTTATTTGTGAAAGAAAACAATTATGTAGTGTTCTTATTAAAAGTTAATATAATATTTGAAAAGTTGATATGTAAACATACATTAACTGATCAATTAATGGACTCAATTTAAAAAACAAAACAAAAATATATGATTGGTGTTGTTTCTTTCATCCGCAAAACATTTTTTGGATTTTTATAAATATCCAATAATCTTATAATTACTACATGTATTTATTATAGAGTACACCATAAGTGTAGGGTGGGCGTAGAAAAGCTTGTAGCACATGCAGTTTTAGTTTAGAATGTTTTTATTTTCTAAATTACCTTTAAAGAGTTAAAGCTTGTAACTATCAGTGGACCCATTTTGAAAAAAAAGAAGATTTTTGACTCTGCCTTTTTTATAGCTTGAACCAAGTCAGAATTTGGTGTCCTTTAATTCTAAGAAATATTCTTTAATAATCTGGTTATAAAATTCAGCAACGGTACATTTTATTCATAATGGGAGAAAAAACTTTTCTAACAACTATAGACCAAATTTAGCTCAGTAAACTTGCCAAAAAGACCTTGTCTCAAGTATATACATATGCAGATTCAATTAATCCTGAAATTATTAGGTATGTAACAAAGCATTTTGTATTTTAAGGGTTACAACTGAAATTGTCATGTTGACTATGCAAGTTCTTATACTATTACCTATATCTTCGTTATTGTTTAATATTCCGATAAAAGTTAACCCTTTTCAAAACATTTCAGTAGTTTGAGATGCCCCTTACTTTGGTTGATAATGGATAAAAAGGTCATTGAAAGTGATTTTCCAGTTAAAACATATTGGAGTGCTTACAATTCGTGGATAGTTTCCTTAATTTAATCACTAAAAGAAAAACAAAACAAAACAAAAACCATCTCAACGTTTTTAGGACTAAAAATGATACGTGCCTTCGTGTGGTCATCAATGTACTTGTAAATTGGAATTTAATGTGCAACTGTACATCGTACTATGTTCCATTTAATTTGGCCATATTTGAAAGATTATCCTTTGTTGTAATATATTTATGTATAGACTCATGGATCCATCTGATTGAAATATGTACATAAAAATAATTTGACCTATATAAATATTTTGTAGAACCGATGAGGTCATGAAGTGGACGACTCTCCACTGCTCCTATGATGTATGTGCCTATCATGTCACACATCACTAGAGAGATTCCATCAAACATAATTTAAATTCATGATGTTGGCTCCTTCTGGGACTTGAAATACACAAAAGACTTTTTGAACAAAACAAAACCAGAAAGAAAGAAAGAAAAAATTAAATCAGTAACAATCATCTATAGAAAATACTTTAACTGACATCCCTACATGCCGGCAATTGTTCTTAGTTCACCAATCATAAAAAGAAAGAAAAAGTATGTTTAACAATCTCCATTGTCTACCGACACAACATGTTTTTTTTTTTTTTTTTTTTTTTGTTTTTTTTTGAACGTGAGTAACTAAACATACACAACATGAAATAAAGGGTCTCACATTAAGCGAATAGGCTTTTTTTATTTGAGTCTTCACACCCCATCATCCTTTTTTTTTCTCGTCCATGAGGAGTTCTTTTTCTTCTTTTTTTTGACCTCTCAATAAATGAAGGATTCTTTTATATTGAGATGTAAAGAAAATAATTTAAAACGCATGAATAAAAAGTTCAAAGTTTGATCCCATAACCCTAACACAGATTGGATAGAACCAATGCAGGAATGGAAATGAATAATCATAAGCAATATGAATAATTGATATCCTAAATTCTAGAACATTATAGACTTGGGGTGTCAAGCACAGGGTTGTCTGTCTGATTTCAATGGGTCAAGGCTAATAAAACTATTTGAGACTTTTTTTTTATTCGGTTGTTATTTGGAATTTTTTTTTTTTTTTTTGAAATATTTGATAAAAACAGATTTTGAGGAGTAAAAGTAATTTTTTGATGGAACAATATTTTTTTAATAATTGGTTTTTCCATTGTTTTTAACTTATTTCATTTGAACTATAGATTCTTCGCTATGACTTGATATAATTTATTAAAATTTTATGCTCACTCACTGAGGAGAAATTTGAGAAAAGGTAGCTTTCAGTACAGTTGCAACAAATGGCCGAATACTACAACTATTGTTTATTCTTATATATTATTTTATATCTACAGGAATTGTGACAGTGATAACAATATCTGAACGAGAAATTATGAATTGAAAATGTATAATTAATTTAACTCATTGAAAAGTTTAATAATAATTATTTACATATTCCTCTCAAAATATTCTTTTGTCTTATTTTATTCATTCAATTCTCTAACTTGATATTTTGAACTGTTGCAATCGTCTTTGTCAAGGGGAGGGGGGAGAGAGAGACAGTTGCAACATTTGACGGATGACACTCTAATGCAATTTATAAACAAACTACTGATTGGTATAATTATCTATAAATAAATTAAATTGACAACAGACAGATGTAAGTTTGCTCTGTTCAATTTTGATGCTTCTAACTCAAACCAAAAAGTCAAAAAGAAAAAAAAAATGTTGCAACTCTTCCCAACCTCGACAGAAATCTGGATCTACATACAAACTAAGAGCCTTGGCATTATTTTGATTGGTTATTGGTGTTTTGACACAAGAACCCTTAAATATTCAATTTACAGTCATAGTCAGTTGACATCGCAATAAACAAAATTTACGTAATACAAATAAAATATATTTTACATGATGAGTCAAAAATAAATAACACATTAACTTAGACATTTAGTTTGCTCAAAAATATTCGTTTTACTTATTACCAAATTGTATTATTATTATTGTTATTTTTATAGCTTATATATACATATATATATATATCATTTAGCAATAATAAAAATGAAATGAAGTAAATATTTCAAAACATAGATCAGAATATGGGGACATACAACTCGCTACAGAAATATTCGATAATGAATAGAAATATTCGAAATGTTATTCCTTTAAATTTAATATGTAGAAGATGTGAAGCACTTGAATTCCTGAGCTGTGTATCATATTCAATCAATCAATTACATGCTCCTTTAAGGGGTATACGTTTCTAATAAACAATCTATAGTATATGGTTGTACATGCTTAAATATCGGTTATATTTACATACGTAGGTATGTACATACATTTATTAAAAAATCATATCTCATAAATGTAGATGAAAATAAGTAGTATAAATTCCTGGAGTTTTATTGTATTTTTTTCTTACAAAATTCATAAAGTACTAAGGGAAATTGTATCGGAGGAGAGTCATAAATATTGAGGCTCCTGTTATCACTACTAATAAACAAATAAAATGTATTTAATGACGAATGTTGGTAGTAGTTGTAGTCTTCTCTCTTCGTCCCCTTCTAGGAAAACGAATTCAAAGTTCATTTTTTTTTTTCTTAAAAAAAAAAAAAGAAAAGAATTTTTTATTGTTATTTTTCTCTTTCTTTCTTTCTTTTCTTATAACGACTTTTTAAGAAAAATAATAATAAAAAAAAATAAAAAATAAACACTAATTGATGAAACATAAAAAAATATATTAAATTCCACTGCTAATAGTAATGTCATCTGTCTTCGTTTTTGTTTTGTTTTTTTCATTTTTTTTTTATGATCGTGTGACTCTCTTCTGAAGTTAACTCAGAGTCTTGGACATTAAAGTTAAGAAATAAAACAAAAAATGAAAATAAAAAAATAAAGTTCAGTCACCTTTATATAAGTTGATAACTTCATTTTTTTTATTTTGGTCAGGGTTTTTTTTTTTTTGTTTTTGGATAAAAGAATAAAATCTGGTTTTTTTTATTTTATAAACAATCGAGGTTGTGTGGACTTATTTCAGATTAAAGTATTCTTTAATAAGGTACATAGAAATATATCTATTTAATACGGATAATAATAAATAGAAATATTAACAAACTATGTTAAAACAATGCAACAGACAAAATTGTACATACAATAATTTAGGGACAGCATTGATATTTTTGAGTACTTTTACTATTGTTTTATGCGGAAATAGCTATCATTATAGACCATTAATTTGGCTCTTTCAAGGAGAGTCGAGATTTTTCAGCAAAAAAAAAAGATCCATACTGGGGCATCAATGGTAGCCGGCTCGATTTTAACAGAGGGTCAATGGTACATAAAAATATTACCGTCCCTAAACAGCAGTTTTAATAATAATTTGCACCTCTGCTCCAATTTTCATACTAAAGTACGCGGTCCTAAAAAGTATATAAAATTTTTAGCACAAGGGTTCAGGATCCCCATGTCCCCATGTCACAAAACCCTGACCAAAATACACAAATTTCAACAGATTTGTACATTTGATACCGAAATTCCTTTTGATATGTTTTTGAAAATGGGTCAAATTTATTGTGAATATTACTAGAGTGTGTTCGAGACAAGGACAAATGGTCCCCTGTTTCAGTTCTACTGATACCCTTATCCCAGACCAATAGCTAAGTTGATTGACATATGATCCTTGAATACAAGGAACATGTATGGAATTTCAAGACACCTCAAGACACCAACACACCCCTACCACACTATGATATCCACAGTTTGATTATTATTTTATAGGAGGAACCATTTAAGCAGCATATTTTACAATATTTCATTCGTAATTTATTGAATCCCTTGAGTCCACTTTTCATCATTAATAAATAGATAATTTCAGAAAAGTCTTTCAAAACGGGTCAAATACATATATGTACAAACAGTCAGTAATTTCTTCATTATACGAATGGAGAGTTATTTTCATGTAATATTACCGGGTTAAGTGTTTGTCTCTGACTCTTTTTGAATTCATTTATTTTTTCTGTGTGATTTTTTTTTTTTTAGTGGAGAGAAAATAATTTAACTTTCCTTATATATGTACATCTTTCGTCTGTATTAAATACACAGAAAAATAAATTTATAATTTATTTAAATTAGCTGTGTGCTATCATTTGTAAGAAATCTAATTTATGAAACTAAATTTACAACGCTAGTATACATATATGTAAGCTAAAAGGAGTAAAATTAAAAATTATCATATTAAATACACTTTTAAATTTATGTATCATATCTTGCATTTTATCTAAATTGTACACACATTTGTTCAACAACAACAAAAAATCCCTCAGTTTCTTCAATGTCTTTATTCTTCATGAAATTGACCTCCAGGGTTAGGTAAACAAATGATCTTCAAGGTTAAAATTAATTTAAATGAATTAAAGATGCTTTAACATTAAAAAGGGGGAAAAAATGAAAAGTGATTTTAAGATAAGTTAAAAAACATCTACCCAAATTAAAAGCTTCACAAAATATTAAATATAGCCACACATTTTAAATATATGTGTAATTTATACATATATTAATAAATATTTCTCACTCCTGATTGACTCAAATCATTTGAAGGATACTTTGAGTAAATGTAATTATTATTATTATATATATATACATATATTAAGTCATATTTTAGGCTTTAGAGTGTAAAAGATATTATGACGTCATAATAACTTATACGTAACCTGGCTCATTAAGAAGGTTGAGATATTTTTGATTTAATGCCATCTCTATATACTCTAAAATAGCTCTCAAATAGATAGTATTCTACTCGCTAACAGTCGCTAACATGGTTTTTGAGACACATTGGTACATATAAACATAAGTGAATTAATTATTGGCTTCTTATCATCATGAACAAAAGTTTACAATAGTACTTCTCAATCTGTAGGACACGACAAAAAAATAAAATAAAATAAAAACTTTGGACAAGTTTTTTTAAAAAAAAAAAGAAAAATATTAATTTAATTTTGAAATTACGTCATAACTTTTTTCCATCCCCCCTCCATTTCATCATACGTCAACCCCTCTGAGAGAGAGAGAGAGAATCAATCATTTGGCAATAACGACGTAGCTAGTCTCACTGATCAGTGGAAGCATTCTTTCCAATTTTGAAAATTATTCTTTGTAGACTTTTGATATATTTTTGCTCATTTACCTTTTATTTTTTTTTATCTGTGGAGCAGTTTGTCCCCCTGACACCCAGGGGCTATACTATTGTTTAGCAACCTCATCCCCACCTTAAGGATGATGGCCCCCATAAGGGCCAAATAGCTTTACGAGATTGAAGGTCAATATATGTAGGTATATTTAATGAATATAGGATTTGTCAGAAGTAAGACAAGAGGTGTAGTTTTAAGGTTTATAATTCCTTCCCCAGAATTTTTTTAAGGCCTCCCTGAGTACACGTTTGTAAGCCTAACTAAATTGCCCTTAAACCCATTTGTGTTTTATATTTTTAGTTATAGGAGTATGGAAAAAATAAGAATACGGATTTTAGTATAGGACTAGAACAAAAATATCCTGACATCACCATTTCATACTCTTTCCTGGACTCTATTGTATTAGATCAATAACAAACTATACATTTTTTAGAGCATAATTTTAGTATTTATAGAATGGGAAGGGAGGACTCTGAGGCATCATTTCCCTTCTTAGGATCTATACAATTAAATAATTCTCCTTAATGATATCAATTCACCTTAAGCACAGTACAAAATTTGTCAAAAATATTGCATTAATTTGAAATCGTTTGGACATCAATCAAAATTACCCGCCAAAAAAAAGGAAGAATTCTTTCTTCCTCTCCCTCTCTCTCTGCTCTGACCACTACAATAATAATAATAATATTAAAGATAATAATAAAAACGATATCAAACCAAGGTCAATTTTCTTATTTCTTGAGAAAAGTGATTTTTTTTCCTCCTCTTCTTTTCGTTTTCTTTAGCTCAAACCTATTATTATGGATTCTTTTTTTATTCTTTCCTTTGCCCCATTTTTTTCTGTTTCTTTTCCTTAAAAAAGAAAAAGAAAAGAAAGATACCTGAAGGCAGAAAATTCCTAAAAAAAAATAATAATTTTTTAATAGGTCCTAGTGATGCAAACACTTTGAAGTCTCCTTCTTCTCTCCTCCCTACCTTCAAACACCTTCAAGACTCCATCCCAAATACTTCTTGGGTCAGGGAAAAAAAATTATAATTACATTTCGGGAGAGACCCATGTCTATAATTTTGCTCCAAACACTTTCATGAAAAAAAAAAAAAAAAATAATAAGGAAGGGGGGAGAGAAGGAGAGAGAGAAGAAAAAAAAAGGAGAGAAAAGAAGAAAAAGAAAATTATTTATTTATTTTTTTCATTTACCGAAAACTTATTTAATTTTTTCTTTTACATATTTTATATTTAAATATTTATTTTTGATTATTTCATCATCGGACATTTTTTATAGTTGAATAATTTTTGTTTTTTTTTCTTTCTGTTTGTAAAATCAGTTAAGGACATACCTACCTAAATATATATATATATATATATATATATATATATACATTAATATTAAATATTATAAAAAGTAGGGAAATGTAAAATTATGTATTATTTCTATTTTTCCAGTCAATCAGGTTTGTTTGTACAGAGTGATTAATTGAATTCGTCATCTACGTACATATGTATAAAAAGATTGGATATTTTATGCTTCTATAAATACATACATATAGAACATTTTTAAGTACGGCATCATTTTGTATATTAACCATTTTGGAAGAGGAGTAATCGACTCAATTTTAAAGAATAACAATTTATTGTCCTGCTTCGTTGTTTGTTTGTTTTTTCATTTTGTTTAATAATTATGTCTCTAACATGCCGTCACTAACAGGTCACTATGCAATAGGTAACTCCAGGGAGTAGATTTATACACCAAATATTATCAATTTGTATTGCATCTTGCAACCTTTTCTTTAAAAAAATAGAAATAAAAGGGCCGAAATTAGCTGATCACTTGATACTCTCCCCGATGGTTGGACTACTCCTTGGGCTACTAATACCAATACTAATTATTCGGGATAATAAATATCAAAAATTGACAAATTGGTCGATTTTATTAATACAATAAAGTTTTATTTTTTTATATATATAATTGAAGCAACATATCTACTAAATGAACGGAGTTCATTTTTAAATGGTTACTTTTGAGTTTTTTTACGTATATTTTTCAAACAATTAAAGGCAAAATACTATTCAATATTAGTATTTTTTATTGCTGAGTCGATCAGTAAATATATTAGTACTACAACTATCCAACATCTTTTTAAAAAATAAAAATCATGTCACAGTATGTGTTTTTGAAACCAGTGCAAATTTATTCTTTTAAGAAATTGCCGAGAAAAGTTTTCAAAATCAAGAATACTCATAACTACATTAGATTTTTGTAGCGTAGATTCTTTTTTCTAAAATGAATACTTATTTACAGAATGTACCAAATACCATAGTTTATTTTAATAGCATATTAGTGTGAGCTAAAAATCATATTTTTGACAAAACAAAATTACTTTTTAAACTTTCACTCTGGGCTCAGATGTTAAAAAATCAATATTTTCCTTTAGATTCATACTTAGGGAATGCTACTATAGAAAATAAATTGTCCAAATAAAAATCAGTTCTATAATTTATCTCCAAATATACTCGTAAATCAGCAAACTATTTCTCATAACCCATTATTATCAAAAGTTTAATAATCGGTGAGACCCTAATTCTTAACTTAGTTATTCAATACTTATCACTCGAGTACAACAAATATACATTCAGAGCCCTAAAGGGTAGTTGTAGACAAATTGATAGAACACCAAAAGATGTATAGTGTACAATTTTCAAGTCCATGGAATACCAACGTGGCATATTTATTTTCATAAATATGGAGACAAATAAATTAGCAAATGTATTTTATATATTGTGTCTTTTTTTTTCCAGAAATTTTGATATTCATTTTTGCTTAGATCATGGTTAAAGAACAAAGGGAGCCATATGACAGATGGAGAGGCCCTCTTCATAAAGCTGTGAGTTAGTATGAGTTCTAATAACTTCTAAAGGGATTTCATGACCGATGGTTGATGATGGAACAAAGTAAAGAATGTCGAGTGGCACTTGGCTCCTTAGATATGGAGGGAAATGCCAAGACAAAGATTCAATATTTTTCTATATGGTATCAGCTGCTCTTAAGTAGTAGGTGATTCTGGTTGATTTTTTATTTTTTATATCATCTCATTCCTTATTCCTCGTACCAATTGAAACATGGTATTTAAAACCATAGACACACACAACTAATAATAACAAACACAAACAAGAATATTAAAATAAAAATATACATATGTATAACAGTCCATATGTCTCATCTTTTGTGTGTGTGTCTCTTTTTCTACCACTGCTGTTATTTACATATTGCCCCGACTTGATATTCCCTAATTTTAATTAGAATTTTATTTTAATTAAATTCATTAAATAGAGTCGATTTCGTTTAACTGTATATTTACATATATGTATAATTTGATTTGAGGGTGATTTGATCAAGATGTTCTTGAAACATGTATGAAGAAGATGTTATGCAAAGGAAACTCTATCGTCAATATCTACACAGATATGTAAGCATTTATTTCATGGGATATTCAAGATGATCGGAAGCTCAAGTTCCTTTATCATATTTACAAATAAAACCCATTTCAGTCAAGTTTAAATATATATATTTAAAAATCGGTAATTTATATTCTATTGTTTTAATAAAAAATAGTTGACTCTATTAAAGGAAAAAATTAGTGCGAGTTACAATAAATCTACAAATTTGAGAAAAAAGGATAATTTATTAAGAGTGTTGTAATCTCCTAAACGACATTGAAACTTGACTTTCGAAATATTGAAAAATATGCATTTTCTAATTAATTCCTTGCGTTCTCACTTGCTAACATCATTCAAATGAAATTGTATTATAATTTGGGTTTTAGAAGTATTTAAATACTACTGAAGGCTAGATTCTAAACAAGTCGCATATTTTTAAATTTTTATAGAGGTGATAAATATTTATTTACCCCTAACTTTCAAAGTTGTAAGTTGATCTCACAGAAAGCAATTAACACTCTCTGACCCTCATTAACGACCAAGTGAGAGGTCAAAGAGACTCTTCCTGATTCCATTCCTTTGTTATCGTTTTCGCCCCTCCTTAATGTATCAGTTTAATATTTTAATAAATGTGCCAATTTGTAACCAGTAAAGAGAAAGACAAATAATGAAGAGATAAGATTGTCTATAAAACACAATTTACATATTATATGTACAAACGAGTGCTCCTTCTATTCTTGCATTCAAATCTCATAAATCTTGCTTTATACAAACAACATATGTATTTAAAAAATGTAACAGATAAAGGAAGGTAAATAAGAAAGAAAGAGACAGACAAACAGATTGATTTAAATGATACAACTTATAACTTTTAATAATATACACTCCTTAATATATATATACATATATACTATATGTACAAAGGTACAGATAAAAAAGATTTCAATCGAGGGACCTACTACCCCTTATTAGTTTAGATGTGTACATACATATATTGCATTTCCATGTATTACCGCAGACTCTAATTTATGAGCACCTGAAATGTTGACAGAAATAAAATAATGAAATATAACAAAGTTGGAATCTATGTACAATAAAAAAGGAGAAATAAGGAATGAAAAAATATTCCAAAGATAGTTTTCCTTGTTGTATGGCCGCATGGCCATACAACAAACAGAAAAGGAGGGCATGGTTGTTCGATGGGAAAGGATATAATGGGTAGCAATGATGGATCCATGGATTTGAACTTTAAAATAAGATTTTTTGGGTTTTAAGACAATATTGTTATTTTGGAAAGGTATTGTCCCCGTCAAAAAATTACCAATTTTGATGTTTTTTTAAACAATTTCGTCATTCAAGGAATAACAAAACGATGCCGTAAGAGCAAGGGGCTGTATAGAGTGAGAGCTCTCCCTCTCCAATTTGCGAAAAACATATTTAAAATATTCATATGAATATACTAATTTTGATATTTCTATAAATAAAATTGAAATTTCCGTCTAAAATGGTGCTTTTGGAATAATTTTGTTGCTAAAAAACAAAAACTTTTATAAGCAATGCAACTCGAACTGTTTTTACAATGGTTTTATTCCCCATAAAATGGCATTACAATTTTAATCATTTTTTGTTTGGGTCTCCTTTGATACTTTTGTAAATAATTCTGTCATTCAATCAAAAATGGTACAAATTAAATTCCTTCTTCAAATAGCTTAGTAGGCCTAAAACAAAAAAATAAAATAATGATAGGAAATGGTTTTGACATCTTCCATAGGACTAATTCTTATTGCATGAATTTTGCATAATAAGTTTGTCATTCAATCAAAAATAGTTTTTGTGGAAAACCATTTTTTGCTAGCTATGGTTTTGTTCTTTTCAAAAACTTATTATGATATTAATTTATAGTTAATTTATATTTGTTTTGCTACAAAGTCTATAATAATTGGGCTTTAGCTAATAAGTCAAATCCATGATAAATTAAATTCATATAGCAGTACACAAACGATATCATCATTCATGTAGAAATTTATTCTTTGAAAAAAGTTTTTTTTTATTAAGCTTAGAGTTTTTTTTTCTACGACTTATTTCTAAAAGCATAGAGTTTTATATTGAAAATGAAAAATAAGTGATCTCTGAACATATTAAAAATATGCAATTTTCAGTATTTCATAAATAAGGTTTTATAGTTAACAAACGAAATGCAATTTGTTATCAGGGAACACAAATAATAATAATTAATCCGTAGTACAATGATTGCAGTCTCTTTTTATCTTTTTACCTCCCCCGGACTTTAATATAATCATATCTTCAATTGTATCTCTTTCTCTCTCTCCCATGTCTACTTCCTACAAATCAAATTTAATTTTCCATTTTTTGAATTAAATACATACATACAATAGAATAAAAATACATATAAACCATTATTTAATCAAGGATAGAAGCCACGACATTTCATTTTTTTTTTCTCTCTCTCTCTCTATCTCCCCCTTTACTACAACTGATTTGGTCCCACCGGGTCTTAAAAAACATAGTATTATTATTTGCTTTATCAAATCTCATTCAATAAATAAAATAAGTTATTTAACATTTGTACATTTATATCTCATGTTTTAGGTATATATATAGAAGGATACACAAGTGTTCTATATTAAAAAGAAAGGAGAGAGAAGCTTCAGTGACTCCCTAAAATGTTCAATCATTGCTTGGATTTTGTTTGTGGACAGCGGAATAACTCCACAAGACCCTAAGTAATAAATTACAGAGACGAAAATGAAATATACAAATAGGTTTGCCATCCATTTCTTTTATGAAAATGTTTTTATCCTTAGGACAAACAGTCTAGCGCCTTATCATGCCTAATTGCCATTGCTGTTTCTTTGCCGCCAAATAATTGAATGAGTCATCGAATTCCACCTAATGCGATAGTTGTCTATAGCTTCCACTTCATAATGGACCCTTTTGGTCTCTAAGGATTACAAAAATCTCCCAATATACCTTGATTTAAATAATGCATATTCAAAAGTAGAGAACTCTTTGTTTTGAATCTAATTTGGGGTCTCTAGGGTTGTATAAGTGCAAAATGGGGACACTTAAGTGAATGGGTTTTAACAATCAGAGAGTTTCTCTGTTTATATAACTGATCACTCACTCCTAACTTGATGGAAAATTAATTAAACTTACAAAATCCACATAAACCTATTGTGCAAATGTACTTCATGTCAAAATAAGGCCTGTAAAATACAGTTATAAACAATATGACAGGAATTCATTAGACTTGATAAAAGTAAAAATAAACTATTGGTCAATGTTTCTCGATAGAAGAGTCCCGAAGACATTCGCTATTAAAAAGCACACTAAATAAATTTATGTTTTCAAATGACATCGTTGGCCTGAAGGATATTAAAAATGGATCGTAATAAGTAGACATTGGTAAATGTGGATCTCAGTTGAGAGCCCCTGCGGTATAAACAATAGTAAACTAAGAAGGCCGATGAAATAAAATAAAAAACGAAATAATGATAAGTTATTGTAGTTACGTTAAATGACCCGTATTTTGAGATTTGAATTCATCCCAAAATGGTTTATTATTTTATTTTATTTTTTTGAATTAATTAGTGATGAAATGAGTTTGAAGTCGTCATATGTATGTACATAAAACCATTATAACAATAAAGATCCCTGCTGTGAGTTCAATGGTTTTGAAGAGAGAAGAAAAGAAGAAAGATGTTGTTGGTTGGTTGATTGGTTGGTGGTTTGGAGAGGAGAGGAAGGGGGGGGGGAGGTTAGGGTTGGCATTTTTATTATTATTATTATTGTCTTCCCCTCTTTCATTTTTTCCTTACCGACACCCCCTACCAAAGAATTTCATTTGAATGAGCATTGCTTGAAGAGGTGACTCTAGAGGGTATAACTAGGACTGTTCTTCTACATATGTCAATGGTATTAAACTAAGAACAGAGTAATGTATAAAACTCTATTATAAACTTAATTATGAACCAAATTTTACCAAGGTTTACATCCTCTAATAATTGCTATTAAATGAAAAGTTTTTTGACTAATAAATTATTTCATGAATTAAATGTAATATATTGAATACATATTGACTTTAAAGTGCCCCATTTTGTCAACTCTAATTTTACTATTATTATTATTTTTGAGGCAGTTGTAATTAAGAAGCTTTAAAAGGAATTTGTTGGTATATTCATATTATTTGATTTTTTTTTTAAAAAGTCTTCAAAAAAAACTTAATTAGTGCTGAGTAAGGCATAGTCTTTAATGAGCTGTTGTTAATCAACCCATGAATGTCTATACACAATTACACTAATCATTGATCTAACGATGTGAATATGATAGAAAAAGGGTTTTTTTAAAAAGTTTTTGTTTCTACAGACGAACCTCAACCAAGGATCTCTCTAAACAATCGTATATTAAAAATTACCTTTCCTCTCTTTTTCAACTAATCCAAAGGTTGAAGCAAAAAATAACAAAAAAAGAAGTTATTGAAACAAGTTTTTCAATTAAATCATACTGGTTTTTTTTTTTTTTTTTTTTTAATACATATGTATGGTATATATAATAACAATAATAATAAAATCGGAATCCCTCAAAAAGGATTAAAATTCTTTTTATATGAGTAAATATTTCGGGGAAAAATCTTTTTGTGTGTAAATATTCCCTTTCATTTTTATCTTCTTCGTTTTCATATGTAGTTTTTCCACTGCAGGGCATCGACATACTAAGAACCTACGTACACACCAACCCATCTAAGTATATTAAATCATCACCCTGACATGCAGAGGAGGGGAAAGGTGATATTTGGCGGCCTTTTGACAAATGTCAAAATATTTGATGATGAACTTAAGCTTGCATATTTAAAAACCTTTGTGGCTTTGTTATATTGATGGATGGATGAAAGATAAAAGGGAGGGGGAGAAAGAAGGCAATTAAATAATAATAATAATAATATACTCAGTCCATGATAAAAAGTATCATCTACCACCAATAATATAGTACATCCATGAAAAACTAAAGAAAAATTAGGGATGAGTAGAATTTTGATCTCATACAAAAAAGACAAACTTTTTGATCCGATTAAAAAATCATATTTTTTTCTGGAAAAAATAAAATAAATACTTTTTAATTTTTTTTAAGTAGGTACCTTTTAGGGTTCTCCTTTGTTAGCTAGTTACCTATATGGGCAGGTGTGTCAAATACTCTACCATATCCCAGCTGATACTATTTTCCTTCTTGTTATTATTAAAAGCCTTTTCTTTATACTGCCACAACTCGTATTGTGAGCTACTTGGTTAACTAATAGACTAGAATTGAATTGGTATAGTGTGTTGTCAAAATACTCTAATCACTTGGTTGCAAATAAGAAAAAGCCAACACGTATCCAAGAATCCCTCGGTGTCTTGTCACCAGACACGTTGATCATTGCTATATTTGAACGATAGTCAATATTTGTTCAAGAAGTTAGTCCTGAGTCAGTTTTAATATAAAAGTAGTTCTCTGATACGGATATTGCTCATAGTTTAAGAGATTATTTTACATATATGTATTGCCTCAACTTTTAAAAAAAAAAAACCCAAAAACAAATTTGTTATGTAGAAAATAGTTTAGAAACCACACTCACACACACAACACAAAACAGGATTTATTATTTCATTATAGTGTCCTTGTTTTAATTTCTCACAAAAGGATCTTTCATAGGAGAAAAAAAAAAATTACAGCATACGAAAAAAATGGTGATCACTGTTATCAAACTATATACATATATACATATTTAAATTTACCTTCTACTAAACGACACCATTCTAGAAGCTAACTTTGTACACATATCAACGCAAACCTCTTCCTACTTATATATAATTCATTCCCAGAATTATATAAAAATAAATTTTTTATTTATTATTGTTGTTGTGGAGGGAAAAAGTTCATTTGCTATGAAAATAATAATTGAAGGATTTTAAATTAGAGTTTTACGGTGATTGGAGATGGATAATTGATGTCATCCGGGGGGATTTTTTTTTTTTTTTTTGTATTTTTGTGATCGTCATGACTTATCACTCCTCCTCCTCCCCTCCTCATCCATCAATGATCAAAGAATAATTATTATTATCATAAATACCTTGAAGAAACGTGTAGAGTTTTGACTTTCGTTTTCTTGTGTAATATACATACATACATACATGAACACATAATATAGATATGATGAATATAGGTACAAATATATTATCTTTATATATGTACTTATCAATTGGCATTTTGTTAAAATGGCAAAGATTCATGGAACTAGATAAAAGAAGTTTAAAATCATATTATACAAACTTTTTTTTTTTTTTTTTGTATATATTAATATCTAAATGTATAAATATTAATAAATAAATAAACTGCCTTACGTTCTCTCTCTCTCTCTCTTCCTCTCTTATCTTTTCTTTTTTCTCGAGTTTTTCTTGAAATATAAATACAGAAAAGATATGAGGATCTACATATGAATGTTGTTTGTACATTCATAACCAAGAGTAGAGAATGAGGAATAAGTTTTATCTCTTCAAAAATTAATAACATAACAATATCACAACAAGAAAAAGAATAGAAGAAAAACATGGACTGATAAGAAACAGAGTACAATTGAATATATACATGTATATATATATATATATATATGTATGTATTGTATCAAAATTATACCATATACATAAGTGAATGAATGGGTACAAGGATATTCAAAAAATCGTACTTTTTTTTTCTTCAAATCTTTATAAATATAATTTATGTGTTGTATTTTGGATCTAATTAGATTTAACTACTCAAAGTTTCAAATCTATAGGTCAAAAACTCTGACTAAGCAAGGACATTTTAGTACCATTCAAATTGAGGTCTAGGTTATTTTTATGAAACATCTTTATCCTTTAATCTTTCCAAATGAAAGTAATGTTTGGGATATTGGGATCTAATTATCACGTAAAAAACCCTGGCTACATGATGTCATTTTCTAATTCAAAAATCGTTCAAAATGAATATTAGCATTTAATAGTCGAGAAAACTATTGGAAACAATTGTTTCTGATAAAAAAAAAAGAAGCTATTATTCGGCTCAATCTATTTACTTTGATCATAGGTATGCAGAGTTTGAACTTGAAAGTTTCAAATACTTATTTAGAGGTTTTAACAACACTTCTTAGATAAAGTGATTAAATGGGTCAAGTCCATTCATCCTCCTAGACTGAGTCATAGAAAATATGCTCCAATTTAGGGATTGCAACAGAGGATATATAAAGGTGAGAATATAATGACTGCATTATTTGCATATCTGAAATTGAATCCTTTATGCAGAGTTTATAATAATTCATTGGCACTAGCAAAAAAGAAGTAGCTGATTGGAGGTTATATTTAAGTTCAAAACTAGCTGGCTGACAATAGAACAAAGATGATGGTTGGTTATCTATCCTAAGAGGAGACAACACAGTACTCCACGTATACCAATACTTTAGAAAGGCCAGCGTTGTCTTGACATAAATATTTTGGGGAAAGGGAACTTTTATAACGAGTGATTCTTGGTTGATATTTGACATGTTGGCTCTGAATTGTGACTGGCTACTAATACCTGCCCGCAGCACTGGCACAATATTGAAGATTTGAATATAATATATTCATTTTTATATTTTTTGTTATATTCATATTTTATTGATTAGTCAATAATTTAAAAAGTACATAAGCATGTCTGGAATGTTAAAAAGTCAAACTATCAACATATAATATTACATACTATTTAAACCATAAAAGCAGTTAAGCTCTTTTCTCAATGCTAATGAATATTTAAAATGACGTCGCTTAGCCAAGGTTATTTATAATGAGATTTGAAACTTTGTATGTATGTATGTATACCGTAGGGGGCTCTAAAAATTACATTTTTGTCTCAAATGTTTACAAATAAAATTTATGTTTTGTATTTGGATCTAATTATTGTAATTATTTTGAAAGTTTCAAATCTATGTGTGAAAAAATAAAGTAGCCTGCCTTATCGACTATTTTATGTTATTATTCATTTTGAACGATTTTTAATTTATATAATGACATTGTGTAGCCATGATTTTTGACAAGGAGACTTGAAAATTTGAGTATATCTTAATTAAATACAAAAAAAAAAATGATTATAAGTGGAAGTATTAAAGAGAAAAGATATATTATAAAAATATGCTAATACTAAATTTGAAAGACTTTTTTTATTTACAAGATGACCTTGAGTAGCCAGATTTTTTGACATAGAGATTTGAAAGGTTGAATATATCATAGTTTTTTTTTTTTTTCAAAGATTCTAAAAGCTATCTATCAATTTTTGCAACTCAAGCACCAGATTCTAAGATTTTGTTTCATATTCATTGTTTAGTTGGGTGTAATTATTTGACTTGATTACCATTTTTTTGGTTAAAAAAGTACAATTGACAAAGTTTGAAACATTTTGATGAGTATTTAAAGGTAGCTCAAAGGTAGTTTTAAAATCTTACAGTTTTTAGAAAAAAAGAAAAATGTATACAACACGTATAACACCCTACTGGTAAAAATAACAAATTCAGTCAAATACATTTGCTATTAAAAGTTTGTTTATGTCTTTTTATGAGTCTAGTATTGACATTTTCAAAGAACAATGATTTTATTTTTATCAAATGTAGCTTACCCCTTATCCGTCTATTTATTAACTTGCTACAGCCAAAACAGTTCGACTCATCAAATTTTGGAAGTATGTATAATTTTTAAATTAAATAAACAAAAAAGTGCAATCTTTGATAACCTTGACTTGGATCATCTTTTTAAAAAAAATATACCTATATTGCCAAATATTATAAATTAGAGTAAAAAATTTTGTTAAGTAAAAAATGTTTCGTACAGAAAAATTAATTTGAGGCCGAGGCAATAATGGACTTACATTTCTTGACAATGCTTCTAAACAAGGAGTGACGTTTATGATTATATGTTGCAATGCAATACACCCCTTGGTAGTCTCAAGATCTGGATATTTGAACCAGAAACAAGGTTTACGTAATATCTATGGTAAATATATATCTAAAAGGTTAAATCAATGCATCTGAAGCCTCAGAAGCATCTTAGAATTATGCTTCAAAAGTATTTAAATATCTCCCCAAACTTCAAATTACTTAACTAAACGTAACAACAGCTTTAAAACTGGAATCCAGGGTTCCCTAGAAGACTGGGGAAGGATTTAAGGGGGCTGGGGGGTGAATAAACTTTTCATGAATTTCCTTAGCTCCAAAATCAAAAAAAAAAATCATCAGTTTGTTAATAACTTTTTGGTCTCCCTATTAATGATTTGCCTTCAAAGGACAACATGTTTATTAATTTGATTATTGAAGAGGGCACAAACTATATTTTCCGTAAAGTGTATTGTTGGAAATATCAAAGGCTAGACTAGAGCTCTGAACATTTCGTCACGCTTTTAGTAAATATATTAATTCAATTATTAAGGCCCCACAAAAATGTCAGTTCCACTGCAGGCATTTTATTTCTTCATATGGATCTAAAACTGGACTTTTTAGTGATTGTGATGAAAAAACAAAACTGGCTTCCACAATACTTTGAGCTCCCTCTTTTAGAAACGTTTATATATAAAAAAAAATAATTCCTAACAAAGGGAAATGTATAGCTCCACGTTATGAAATTTGAATTGTTGCGTAGAGATTCATATTAAGATGCATACATTTAGCATTGAGAAAATTATAGAAATATTGATATATTTAATAAATGAAAATCAACTTATGTACAAATTGTTTTACTCCTATTAGCTATGAGGCCTGGGGGATGATTTTACCATTCTCCTATTATTTACACCCCTCTTTATTTTTGCATCTTTTTTAGTTGAGTTTTATTTTCATTACATATGGGTAGCAATACTTTTTTTTAGAGATTATTTTATAATTTATTTCTACGTACTATTTTCTATACCTTTAAATTTCATTCATTTCAGGACATGCATGTCATATTTCTAGAGGTCTACAAATAGGAAATTAATTGTAATCTAAAATGCTTATAATTTCTTGAACAGAATATAATATAGATATTTATTTTTTTCAATCATTTAATCATTTTTAGTTGTTTTGATGTATGTTAAAATAAATAAAGACCTAGCAGGTGAAAAAATAAATAAACTACCCCAATTATGACGTCGAATAAGATTCTTTTTGAATTTCAAATGGGTTTCAATGATTATTTTGACTCATTTGGTTGATATTAAGAAAACAAAAAAATTGACTTTACAAACTGCAGTTTGAAGAAAAGTGCGCTCCAGCCGCAGTAATGCCAATGAAAGTTGCAATAGCATCAGTTTCAAACAACGATAGTTGAACCTTAAGAAAAAAATAATCTGTTGTGTAAGCACTAAGGCCTACCTATTTTTTACTTTCCTAAAAGTTTGAAGTCCAAGGATTATTACATTCCATTTATTTTCTGTTTATTGTAGTAGTTCATTTCTACCAGATTTTAAAATCTCCATTTTGAGTATTGTGTTCAATTGAACATTCTCGAAAGTAGCCAGTGAATGGATACATAAAAACTTTTTCATTTGCTAGAATACCTTATACTTATATCTGTTACGAATTCATGAAAACACACACTCATACACCATTTAACTACATATATTTTGGCGTCCCTTAAAAAACGGATGTTTAAATTATATAAAGTTTCAAAACATTTGTGAGTTTATTTTTACATTGTAAAAATCTATTTGATAAATTATTCATTAATGAGCTATTCCGGCTCTTCAAGGGATCTCAAACTTCTTGCACATTTACTTTCAACTCAAATTTAACTTAAATATCCAAGACACTCATATTTTGAGTAAGGAGTGTAAGGGGTAGAATGCTACTGGCCCCTTAAGTATTAAGGGCCCCGAACCATCAAATATTTGATAATTAATTTGACATATTCTTTTAAGGGGCCCCTGGTTCACCTGATGTTTCAACCCTATATTTCTTATTACTTTAAAGAGTATTTTTTTAGGAATGAGTTCAAATATCATTTAAGTTTTGTTTAAGCATATTTTTATTGTTAAGGAAATATAAAAACGTACAAACTTCTTCTTTTTTTTCAAGGGGCACAATTTTAACAAATTATTATTATTATTTTTTTTTATGTACAAAAAAATAAAAATATTATTCAATTCACCAGAAAAATAAATAAATAAATAACATCCATTGAGTCGTGATTCTCTCATCCAAATTCAAAACAAAACTAATCAAATAAGTTGCCATGTAAAGAACAGAATATCTGTATAGTATGTAGAACTTTCCTACATATGTATTTCCAAAAGTGGTACTAGAGTTATGAAAAATGATGATCATTTTAATTAATGCAGAATATTATGGTAATTCAGAGGCCCTATTGCAAAAAAAGATAATAATAAAAAATAAAAAAGACCCCCTCAAAAAAAAGAAGGAATAAAAAATAGAAAAATGGATTAAGTCTTTGAAGCTAGAGACTAAGGATGTATGTAGTGTGTATTGAGTGTAGGAGGGGGGAAGGGAACATTAAAAAAATCTCATTAATTGACCTTGTATGACTCATTCTCTCCCTTATTATTATTATTATTGATTAATGGTACGGAATGAACTTCCTTCATTCATTGTCTGGAGTTTTTACTGATTTATTATATGTATGTTCAGTCTTTTAATACAAATATATAAATATATTTCCCCAAAGGAAGAAATAAGTTGAAATGAACACATTATTTGTTATTCATAAATAAAAATTGTCAAGTTATTATTGATGAAAAAGGTTGAGAGATTTATGGATTTATGTATGGATTATTTATGTTCATTTATTTGTTTAAATAGGCTAATTTATCAACTTGTAATTATTTATTTGACACATGTAAAAATAGGCTATAAAGTGTGGCTATAGGGTTATATGTATATATATATTTATTTATTTATTGAAAAAGCACATATCATACTGGATCCTCTAACTATGTAAGTGCAAGGAATAAAAAACTCACACTAGAAGAAATTCATATAACGAAGTCAAAAAATGTGGACAAAGTATGGCAATGAAATGAAAGCAAAATCGATCTGGAGTTTCCTTTTACTCATGTCATTAAGGAAATCGAATACTTGGAACGAGGGTGCTTATTGACATGCTGAAAAAAAGGTCATGAAAAGGTTAGTGAAATTATTATGAACAAAATTGATTCAGGTGAAGCTAGTACTATCGGTAAAACTGTTCTTATTCAAGAGCAACAAATTAAAATCCAACCTGGTCTTTATCAAAGTCCACTTGAAAAAAGTTTTATCGAGAGTTATACAACAGTAAAAAGACTTTATTTGATCGATATTTATACACACTGTAGACCAAGGGGGAAATTTACTACGTTCGACAAATATAATATTTCCAAAACAGTTTTCTCTACTTATGAAGTCATCGAAAGCATCTTGGAAACATTACAAAGTATTTTAAGATAAAAAGTCAAACTTCTAACCTTGATATTCTTGACTATTTTTTAAAAAATCTCTGGTTAATTAAAATTAATGAAATTGTATGATATTTTGGGAAGTAGATACAAAGATTTAAATTTTCTAACGGCTTTATTAGTGTTAGTTTTATTTGTAAGTATTATTTTAGTAAACTGTTGTGTTTCAACAAAATTTTACAGGCACACATTCTACCATATATTTATGGAATATTTGCATCATAATCTCTATACTTTTAGTTATTATCTCCTTCAATATGTATGTATATACCTTTCCTCCATCTATACAATTCCAATTTTCCACTGTTCAAAACAGTACTGGAAATCTGTTCCTATGAGCTCCTTCATCACGCCTGCGTCTTTTTACATATCTTTTAATCCAAATTTAACCATAGAAAAGGAATAATTGTCAAATGGCAAAAAATTAAGAAAATATGACAATTAGTCACTGGAATGAACGTATTTGCCCTAAAACTTTTAGATAGAAGAGTTACCTTAATGGAAATCAAGAACTTGTTCTTCTACCACAATTTGAGATGTTTTTTTCTAATTCTTTCACAGATTTTGAGGAATAGCAGGAATAGTTGTCAGCTATCATACGGTCTTATGTAACCAAATGACCAATTTGGTTAATACTGTCATCCCTTTTTAATGTGGAAGGGCGATCTTGTCATGAATCATCTTGAGTGTCTTTTAGACCTAAAGGCAATTTGGAGGTAGAATTGTTGATAATAATTAATAAAAATTATTAAACAAAATGGTGAAATTTTCTAACGAAATGATAAAAAACTTCATTTAATCACTTTAAATTAGAGTTCAACCACTTAATCGGTGAGTCATCAAATTTTCCCAAATATGTCCTAATATTCTGATACTGTTTAAACAGTTTTAAAAAACCATTATTATATTAGAGAAATTGACTGATTAATGTGTTATCGGTTTATCCCAAATAATCATTATCGTTTCCCAAAAATTAATATGAGTTGAGATCTATTTTAAATGAAAAAAAAACAACTAAACTAAACTGTTTATACATATATGAGCAAACATTCTTATATTTATAAAATTTGATTGTTTATGCTTCTTCAAAAAGGCCGACCATTACAAAACCATGACATCATCACGTACAAACGCTTTATAAAATAACAAATTGTGTAATATTGCAACATGATTGTTTTGAGTGTAAGTTGAATTTTATTTTAATTATAAATGTTGCTTGTTTTGATTTAATAGAGTTCAATCTTATTTTCTATATCTGTTTGTATCTTGAGGGCTACCTGTAACGTGACAGTTTATTCATTTCTGATATAAAAAAAAGAGGAGCTCAATTCTTAATTTTATTTTTCAATATCTTCCTTTTCAACTGTTTTTTTTTTTACATAAATTTAAGGTTTCACCTGTAATTTCACTTATTTTTATGATTTTAACAAAAGTAATACAAAATATGAATGGTATGATAGCATTAATTTTGTTTTTTTAATTTGCTTTATTTTTGATATTGATTATTTTTACCTCTTTGTCCCTATTAAGAGCTTTACCTGTACATAATTCTTTCTTTTTCATTTTATAAAAATGAAACCCAATATTGATTTTTTTTTTTTTTTAAAAAAAAGTTTAATTGAATACTATAATATAATTTTAATTATTTTATACATTTATTGAGAGATTCCCCTTTTCTGAATATGTACACATATTATTTTTTTCTTTAAATAAAACTAAATATCATTATTTTTTTCACAAATTTCAATACTTAATTGAAACCGTTTTATTTTATTTTTTTGATTCGTTTGATTTTTGAGGGTTACCTGTAATCTCCTTTCGGTTAATTACATATACAATGTGAAAAATTAAAAACTTACGTATCATTTTATGTTTAAAAAAAAAAGAAGAGAAAACAAAAATTGATTATTATTATTATTTTTGAAACAGGTTTTGATCATTTTTGGGTCAGCCAACTTCTTTTTTTCCTTGCTCCAAATCCCATGCCCAATAATTAAACAAAAAATAAAGAAAATAAAAATTGCAGAGAGTAAATTTTTTTTTTATATTTTATTCCATGGACTTGAAATACGTTATAGCCTTGTAAAGGGTCAATTAGGTGCTTAACTGCATACATATTAAGACATTTTTCCCCTTCTATTTTGTGTGTGTGAGAGAGAAAGAGAGCAAAGAAATTCTGGGTTTTTTATTATTATTATGTAGAAATAATAATGATAGGATAAAAGAAGAAAAAAATCTGACCTGGGGCTCAAAAACTATTTGAGCATTTACATAGAATATTGAATGTCCTGAAATCCCCTCACAAACGAAAAAAAAACACCAAAACATATTCTAATTACCCTAAAAGGGTGGAGTGAAAAAAAATCCTCTTCAAAAGAAACGGGTGAACATATGCAAATGGGTTAATGATGACTTTAAAGATATATTTTTAACGACTCTGTGTGGTCTTTTTTTTTCTATTCTATTTCTCTTTCCTTCTTTTCAAAGCATGATCCATAAAAACAAGATAAAACTGCCTTGTCATCATCAAGTCATACGTGTTTTATTATTATTATTATTCTTTTTGTATTTATAACTAGTGCAAAAAAAGTCTGTTTTTTGTCAAATATAGGAACTTTTTAAAGAGGTTCTGAAACAACAGGCCTCGTTGGATAAATCTCCATTATAACAGACTTATAAAATACCATATATTTCGGCGTATAAGGTGACCGTCAGATAAGACGAGGAACAAAATTAGAGCAAATTTTATATAAGGTCACACTTTTATATCGACTGTATAAGATGATCCACAATTTTTAAGGGTGATTTTTTGACTTAAGGGGGTCGTCTTATACGCCGAAATAAACACAGTAAATAATTATACAAATAAAAAAAGCCATAAAAATCCTCTAAATGTCTTATATGTTTAAAAAAAGTATATATTTTTTTAATAAAACAAACTAAAATGTCATTTATATTAAAATAGTGCCTTCGTAATGTCAAACCAACATGAGTTTGTCACTAATTTGTTAATAGTTAAGCCCACATCGATCAATTTCTGTAGTTTATATTGAGTGGAGTATACTAGGAAAATAATAATACATAAAAGAAAAAAAAGAAATTGAAATCAATTTACTTGAAATAATAAAAACAACGACAAAGGAACAGAAAATGATGTCTCAAAGAGAGACGACCACGCTTACAAGATGTTCTTTTTTATTTTATTTTGCAGCTTCTTGAATTAAAACAACGTCATAAAATTGAGTGGTCCATGTACATAAATATATCATTTTTACTTAGATCAGTAAAACTTCTTACTGGAGCCTCGATACTCCTTCAACCTTCCTGGATCATGGTATTTCAAAATGTATTAAATCATGAATCAGGAGTGTATCTGTGTAGTCTGTGGGAATTGAATTTGATGGAATGTCATGGACTTATAAAGAAGAATTATATTTAAATCTACATAACTAGGCATTCAAAGTTATCACGAAAAAAAAAGAAGTTACATAGTTTCTACGCAGTTTTTTGGCTTTGTTTTTTTAAAATACTGAAAAACAAAGAGTCAGTTAGCTGAAACATTTGACGCATTTACATCCTACTAATATTACAACATATCCACAGGGATATTATATCCTTTATTTCATTCAACAACATTGAGGTTTAGACCAAATTATGCTTTATTTTTGCTATGGAATGAATCATTTTCCAATTAACGAATTGAATAATAGATTTGAAGAATCCTTCTGTAATGAGCTGCAAAAACATTTGAATTAAACTGTGCCGTAGAGAGCATTATCCTTGAGCCGTAATGATACTAATAGCAACCCATATAATGAAGGTATTTTTGAGTGCATTATTAGAGCATACCCCTGCTTGATGCACCTATGTATAAAAATAATTAGTACTCTGCAATCAAATTCCATTTATTTATCTTCAATGGCACTCATAAAAGTAAGTGATAAAAATAATAATTATTAATATTTGTTAAAATGGCATTAAGTAACTTATGACGTCGTTTTTATATATCTAAAACATATATAGATAGATTGGTAAGTAAGTCAGTGAATGTTTTTTTTAAATCAAAAAGGTTGACAAAGTCGGGATTTGTATGCTTTAAAGCACTTTATTTAAATAACTTGTATCCGTCAATTTAATTATCCGCTTTTAATAAATGCTTCCCTCCTTTCATTTTATCTTTAAAAAATCACGTATTTATCACCTCCTTCTCCTGGGATTCTGTTTTCTAAGGATTTCTAAAGGTTGTACACCTATTTTTTATATTATTTTTTTTCACAAATGAATGGATGCTTCAAATTGATGTTTTCTTATTAAAATATGTTATAAGTTAAAATCAATATCGTAGTGTTTGTTTATAATTTACAAACTCATCCAGGAATTTACGGGGATCCCAAAATTTATAAGTTGATTTTCCAGGATCAGCCTAAAATGACAAAATCTCAAAGAATGAGAACAACAAAAATCAGATATTAAGCTATCGAATGAACAACAAATGTTTTGCGTAGGTTTATGTCATGTGCAAATTGTCATTAATTCATGAGATTAATCATTCTTAATGAAGAAATATTGAGAACTTGTAATAGATAGAAATGAAATGATGCAATTATTGAAATTCGATTATATGTTTGAGGTATTTCATGATTGCGTCTTTTTTTTTTCTTATACTTTTTGTTCAAAAAATAACAAATCGATTATAACTTTTCTAGATTAATTTCCACATTGGTAAATTAGAGAGGGTCCCGAGTTCCATGACTCCTAAATAAATAATAGTTGATTATAATGGAAGTTCAAATGGCTATTGTCTTATAATGAAGATAGAAGTTAAATATTAACTCAATTTTTTTTAAATGACCACGCATTGATAATTAAATATTCTGCATTTTAACAAAAGATATGAGGTCTGAAATATATATATAGGATCAGAAAGTAAAATATTCATGGATAATAGGTGGCAAAAATGTTAGGACACCTAATGTTGAGACGTTATTAGTATAATTTGACGAGGTTGCGTGATTCAGAAAAATCAAAACGGAGGTACACAATGTAAAAAAATATTGAGTCACTGGACTCTGGATTTTTAAATGTCAAAGTTGACTCAACATTTGAGTCGAATCGAACAATGACTAACTCAATTCGAGGCAAAAGGAGTCTTCCCTTTGGAGAATTCACCTTTAATTTTTAATTGAAATAACAAGGATACATCGTAATTTTTAGATTTATTCATGGGAATGAAAAAGTCGTTTCTTTAGCAAGCGAATTTGGACACAAAATGATGCTGTGTCGGTTTTTTTTTTCTTGTTTCATAGCTTTGTATCTTTCCATTTCAAGTTGTACAATTTATAGCTTCTACAACAAAATCACAACTTGTAACTATATAATTTATGAATGTTTTCTTCACCAAAAAACTTTAACTCAAAATAAAATAATAAAAAAAATCAGACTCAGCTCATCACTTATCTATAGCTATGCTACATCTAATCATAGTCTTTTACCCTCCCCCCTCCATAATCCATACTTTCGAATAAATAATAATAATAACAATAATAACAATATAAATACATGTGCCTAGGTAAACATATGACTTCGTAATTGGCCTTCCAAGATAATAATAATTGAATATAAATCAAAATATACATACATACATACATACATATATTATCTTCTAAGAAAGTACTAATTTAAGTAGAAAAACACATAGTTCTATGTATACATACATACAAACCCATATATTGGGTTCATACGGTATTTGGGCTCTGATTAAAGTTGAAACAAATTTAGTTTTAATGCCCATGAAATTAAAAAAAGAAAAAAGAAATTAGAAAATTATATCTAATGGAATTTTGCGAAGGAGAATGATGTTAAAATGTAATCAAATTATGTACATATATAACATATATATATATATATATATATATATATATATATATATATATGTATGGATTGAAGGAAATTATTGGATATTTTTTTGTTTTTGTTTTTACTCTCTTTTAAAAAAGAGTAAAAATCAATTTATTGGTACTAGTTGTAACTGTTAATTTTGTACAAGTTGCAACTTAGAAAAAAAATGAAATGAGGGATTTCAAACAGACTTGAATTAAAGATAAGCCCTATACTGAGAGAGCAAGGCTTTAAGAGATGGAGACTAAGTAGTTTGAAGGACTTTAAAGGATCAGGACGAGAGAAAAGTATTGTTTTTGTTTCATTTCTCCTTTATGACAAGTGAAATTTTACTTTTGATTTTCACACCAAGACCACGAGTTTGAACTGGTCGAATTGATATAACTGATATCAACTGATGAGTAAATTAGAAAACGATATTCAAAGGATTGTAGTGGCAAGGGGATTTCATCAGATAAATCCAGACTGCGTATCCACAAATAAATACATTTTTAATCCTCTTTGAGCGCCTCTCTGTTAGAAAATAAATAGAGTAAGAAGTATTTGAGGTCCCTTATGCTATTACCAAGGCCCAAGTCTCATAGTTATGTAATAATTAAGTGCTATTAATAGATTATAATGAATTATTAATATTATAATTGCTAATTAAAATGGCTTTTGTATATATTAATGAAATACAACATTAAAATTGCAATGTGTACATCAAAACACCAACTTTTACAGAACATAGTCTCAACATATACTTATGATGATTTAATAAACAGAAAACATCTCTAAGCTAGCCAAAAATTAAACAATTAGCTAAATACTCAATTAATTCTTAAGCATAGAGTGGAAAATCCTATTTTTTCCTCTCTTTTTTTTCTTCCTTTTGACATAGTCCAATCATTAAATAGCAAATTAAAACATAATAAATAATTCATTTGACAAAATTTTAATTAAATTTCCCTTTGCGCATGTTTCATGATGATTAATCTATTTTTTCTTCTTTTTTTCTCCAGCTTGATGCTTTTAACAGAAAGAGAGAGAGAGAAAAAAAAAAAAGTGGGGGGAGAAGTTAGAGAGAGAGAAAAATAATAATAATAATAATAATGTGATATATCCATATTATATTTATATATATTATATCCCAAAAATATGTTAAAAATGTATTTTAGATAAATAAACATAAATTATTATTATTGATTCGATATGCAGAGAAGAAAAAATGAAATATTAGAATTGTTTTCTGGGGGAAAAATACAAGGAGAAGAAAAATGTTACTTATTATTATATAAATTATATATGTAGAAGAGAAAGAAAAAATAAATAAATATATATAAAAAGATGGAAATTGGATAACAAACAGACAAACAAACAAACAACCTAAATAAAAAAAGAGAAATAATAACAATCCAACTTTGATCTATCGTCTTTTTCTTTTTTTTTTTCCTTTTTTCTTCTTCACCTTCGATCCGAGTCCCGGGTGCCCCAAATCCACCTTCTTCTACGCGTATTATAATTAAATAAATTTGTGTCTAATTTTTGGCGCGCTAAAAAAAGGGGCTTTCTTTCACAACCACCACCATCACCACCCCTCTATGGTGTGTGTGTGTGTTTGTGTAGTATGTGAATAATACGTAGTATAGTAGTAGAACTCATAGACTCAATGGTAGTAGAACAGCGCGCACGCCTTAAACAGGTCTGCCTTCTTTTTTTTTCTTCCCTTTTTCATTAGATAAGTGGATTGATGATGAAGATGATGATGCTATTTGGGGACGGTGTCGGGCGTGTAATAAGCGCAAGTACGTGCACGCCATACGGCGTGCCGGATGATTTTTTTTATTTTTTGTGTTAGATAGTAGTAGTAGTAGATGAAAAAAACTTTAGTAATAATTTCATTGTTGAGTAGCGTGCCCATCGCGTAGTTTTTTTATATAGATATATATAAAAGGAAATAAATCTAATAGAAAATTGTGAAAATATTATTTTTTTTGTAACATGATTTGAAAAAAGAAAAGAAAAGAGAGACATTTTCCCCAAATAAATAACAATATTTATAGCTATGAAAGGAGTCACTTCTCAATATCCGCAGCTGGTGGTGATCATATTATAGTTTTAACAAAAATTATTAGGCTACAAAAGCATTACTTACGGTAAGTTACACAATTATTATTTTTATTATATATTGAAGAGTTTTTTGTGTGTTTTTTTTTTTGTCTTTTTCCCTCTTTTGCTCTGTTAGGGAAATACTAATATAAAATAAAAAATTGTCAGTTCTAATTCTTTAATCCTATTACTATCCTATTTTAGAATCTCCTGTTATTTTTTAACTTCCTTAAATGGCAAAGGAAGAAAAAGAAAAAGAGGGGGGGGGGAAGAAGAAGGAAGGAAAGAACTCCCTTTTTTTACTATATTTTTTTTTCTCCCGATAAACATTCAATTCATTTCATCAAAAATAATTTGCCTGTGGCAGTTTTTTTTTTTTTTGCCTTTTTTCATATACCATGATATTATATTTTTTTTACTATTATGTATAGGGAAAGGATCTCTTTTTAAATAAAAAAGAAAAAGAAAGAAGGAAAAAGAAAAGAAAAAAAGTTACAAAAAACAGAATATATGATGTTTATACATATATATAAAATCATTAAAATTTCTCTTTCAGAAAAGAAAAAAAAAGTAAACATTGATTTATATATTATATTATTATATTTATATAATATTCTCCTGCTGCTTCGTCTACTTTTTGAATCTGGATCTGATATCATATTCATAAAAACAACTAGAAAAGGAAGGAATTGTTCCGTCATGGGAAACATGGTCATCTTTGTCGTCTCACCTTCTTCTCCTCTTGGTGGTGGAGGCTAATAAGAAGTTTTTCCTCGTCGGAACTCACAAAAGAACCACATTACTCATTACTTGTTCAAAAGAAGCATTTTTTTCCAACGTCTTCTTGCTCTTGTTTGTTTCTATCCAAGGGGAACGTTTTGCTGATTATTTGCCAAAAACTATTTAAGGATTTGCTCCCTAGCTAAGGCATGTTAACAACCAGTGTTGGATATCATTCAGAGCCTCTTAAAATGGATCCAGACGGAATGGCCTTAGGAGGAGGAAACGCTCATCCTGATCCTTTTAGTGGAGGAAGTCCACCCTTCACTGGAGGGAATGAAGAAGAGTTTGAATCTGTGCAACTCCCTCCTGGAGCTCTCTCGGAGGAACAACAAGCGGCTCAACAGAGTCATTCCCTTCATTCTCACCATCATCCTGGAGGAGTGCCGGCCAGTCAGGCCTCATCGCACTATCCACCTCATTATTCCCATCTCTCAGCTCAGCTCTATCATCAGCAGCATCCGCACCTCTCTCATCCTCATCCGCATCATGCCCATCATCCACAGCAACAACCACCTCCACAGTGGAATCCCTATGGTATGAATGGTTATGTTGGAACGGGTGCCACTGGAGGTGGCTATCATCCTCTCCATCATGCTCCACCCATGGATGCCTCTAGTTACTATTACTCCTCTGCGAGTGGCCCTCCTCCAAGCGCACAACCCCCGTCATCTGCCTATCACCCTCCTAATCCCTCTGGTGGGGCACAACAGAGCATGGCTCTTCCCGGTGGCCCGAGTCCTGCTGGTTCTCACAATACTCCTAGTCCGCAAGCTCACTCTGAAGATGGAGACAACAGTGATCCTCACCTCCGAAACAACAATGTCCTCAAACGTCCTGGTGTGGATTATTCCTCTTCCTCTCCTCATGTTCATTCACTCATGAACCCTGGATCCTACCATCCTCCACTTCCTCCTGCGAAAAAAGCCAAAGCTCCCAAAAGAAAGAAGAAGCGAGACCCCAACGAACCTCAGAAACCAGTGAGTGCCTATGCACTCTTCTTTAGAGACTCTCAAGCCAACATCAAGGCTGCAAATCCCAATGCCGCCTTTGGAGACGTTTCCAAAATAGTGGCATCCATGTGGGATGGGCTCGATCCAGACAATAAGGCTGCCTACAAAAAACGTACTGAGAACGCCAAAAAGGAGTATCTCAAAAAGTTGGCAGCATATCGTGCAAGCCTTGTTTCCAAGGGCTCAGGAAATAGTCCCATTAATGAAAGTGGATCCTCTTCAGCCGTAGGTTCCACTCCTCCCTCTGCACCCCCCTCCTCCTCCAATAATCATCCTCCCTCATATGGACCTGGAGCGGGGCCTTATGGCCCATATAGTTACGGAGAGCCACCCAACAATAGTAATACGGGCTTGAAACCTAGTCCGAACGAAGGCTACAATGGACCCAATTCCAGTCCATATCCAAACAGTCAGCAACAGCTTCCTCGACAACCTTCCTATGGCCCACCAGTTGGGGGCTACTTACATCCAAACCAACAGGTAAGCAAAAAATACACATATTTAAAATATTCTCTTCCTCGTCTTCTTGTTCTGGAATAAAGAAAGAAAAATATATTATTATATTAAAAAAATAAAAATAAAATAAACGCTGCCGAAAGAAAGATTTTGACATTTTTTTAAACGGTTTTTTTCCTTCTTCAAACGATAATTAAAAATCTTTTTTATTATTCTTATTTTTAAGATGTATATAAAATACCTGAAGTATTTTCATATTATTATTTTTTTTTTGATGTCACGGGCGGGGTCGTAAGTTTCTTTCCTTCTTCTTCTTGAATGGAAAGAGACTTGTAATTATTATCAAACTAGAATTATTCTACATATATTTATATATATGATTATGATTATTATTATTATTATTAGAATTTTTTTTTCTACTCATAAAATGCAAATGAAGTGTGTTGTTTATAACTTAACTACGTACATAAATGTATGTAGTTCCAAAATGTTTTCTTTAAAATAACAGCCCTAACAGCCCCTACAAACAACGTGTACTGATAGTTTTCCCTCCTTTCAGATGTCCAATGGAGGCTATGGACACCATCACCCCGTGTCTCATCCTCCGTCATCCGTATTACCACCCAACTCAGCAGCACCGCCGGATAATCGTTCCTCTTCCTCCCCTCCCTCAGGCTCTTCCCCTTTGGACTCCAGAACTCATTTAGATCCCACAACGGGACATCTTATTGAGACAGAGGGCGGAGGTGCCCCACCTAATGGTAGTAATAGCAATAATGCTAATGGCGCCCATCATCTCCATCAACAACATCATCCTCATAGCAGCAACAGTGGCAGTAACAGCTCCAACAATCGTGGACGACGTCCTCTCTCCTGTGCTCGACCCGGTTGTAATAATCCGATCTCATCCAATGAAGCATGGAGCTCGAATTCCGAGTTCTGCTCAAATGAGTGTGTTGTTGGACAATGTCGGGATGTCTACTCCTCCTGGTCAGGAGCCTCAGGGCCACCATCCACGGCTCCACCTCCTCCACCACCACCCAATGGACAAGTTCAGACACAATAATAATCACTCTCTCAATCTCTTATTCAGAGACCCCACCCCCTCATTTGATTGACCCTATGAGTTAGACCCGTTATTATAATACTTATTATATTTACTTTTTTTTTTCTGTTATCAATAATAAGAACAAAAGACTGCTATTTAACAAATATCCATACGTATATTTTTAAATTATTTTTTTTTTGTCGTCTCTTCTGATCAAGTCAGAATTTTGCTCAAAACTCTTATTACCATCAGTGATTAGAAACCAGTGTGAAAAATAAAAAGTTATTCTTCATTTGTAGTTGATTTCCCCTGCCCTAAAAACGCCTCCTGTAACCCTCCCCTATCCCATTATTCTCTCTACATAATAATTTTTTGCTTTTTGGGCCTTTCTCGAAACTGCTTTTGCCAAAATCTCTAAATACATATTATTATTGTTTATTATAATTTAATCCATTTATTATTTATTATTATATTAAATGAATCATCATCACCACCACTAATTAATTTGTTAAACTACTCCTCCCCCCTCCCCCCTTTGATTCATATAAAAGCAGAGAAGGCTGTGATTAATAACAAAAAACAAACAAACATAAGAACAGTTCTTGTAAAAATGATTATTTTTTAAAATGAAAAAACGCCAAAATTATTTCAGTACATTCCAGTTGATTCTTGGGCCTTTTTGATCTTTTTATTATTATTATCATATTATTATTATTACTTATAATATTACGTCATATTAAATAATATAATACAAATTATACAAAAAAAATGTCACTTCGAGGTTTTGTTGTGATGTATCATTATCATCATCATCCTGAGAAGAAGGATCGACCTTGAAATTATCATGTATATTTATTGTAAGGGGGAGGAAGATCTTTAAATCTCCTTTTTTTTCTTTGGACGACCTTGAAGGCCAGGGCTAAAAAACTACCTACTACTCCTAGTTAATATAAAACGAAATAATTAATTTCACAAAATATTTCCGTCAAATCTCTCTCTCTCTCTCTCTCTCTCTCTTTTGCTATAAAACTTTAATTATATTAATTTTTATTTCCCGGAATTGTATCTCTATTTATTTTTATTTAAAATTCTTTTGACTCGATTATTATTATTCTCCTAAGCAGAAAATATATTTAAAAAGTTTCTTTTATAGCTACAAGGAATCTCCCCTTTGGTGTGTGTGTGTGTGTGGCACCAAGCTAGAGAAAAAGAGGGAGGGGAGAGAGAGAGAGAAAGGGAAAGAAAAGAGGAAGGAAGGAAGGGAAGGAAAAAAAAGGGAGAAAAGAGAGAAAATAAATTTAATTATAATATTATTTCGTGAATCAATATCTGCGTTTATAATACACATATATTAATACTATGTGCTCTATATATGTTTGTATAGATATAAAACATCACAGAGTGAGGCTCAGAATCTTTTTCCAGCGCAAAGGTGTTGAAAATAACAACAGGATGTGTGCCAGGTTGTTGTTGAGGTAGGACGACGCCCTTTGTCCATGATCTTTTGCTCAAGGATGGTGTCCAAGTTGCAGAGGATTTTATTTGCACATTTTCTCGAGTAGAGTTACTAGGGAAATGAGAGAATGGCACCACAGGGTGGATCAGTGCGAGAAATAGAAAGAAGAGGGAGAAAAAAAAGAGGGGAACGTTTGAGTAGAAGAAGAGGAGGGGGTAGAGGGATAGAAAGAGAGAGAGAGAGAAAGGAAGGAAGAAGGAATACCGATAAACTTTGTAGAATATAAAATTATAATTTTATAATAAAGTACGTTCTCGCATTGCGAGAAGAAATGGGTGCATTGTCCCAATAGTACCAAAAAATAACTTATTCCCGAGCAGTATTGTTATGTTTGTTATATATTAATGAAATATTTTATAGTATTTTTTTACCTGGCAAGTAACGAGTAACTTAACGATATTCTTTTGGGTTTTTTTTCGATTAAAGAATATTTGTTGTCAAAATGTGTTATTCTAAAATGTCTTTAAAAAAGAGGGAGAATTTTGTTTTGTCAAATGTGATGTCATTAATGATTATTAATCCCAGGAACCAATGAAATTAATATTATTACATTTTCTCTTAAGTAATAGCCATAATTAAATTACTTTTCAATTGAGTACATAATATATATTTAAGGAGTAACTAATTACTCCATTGACTAATATTACCCATGTGATTGAGTTATAAGAGCACGACTTTCGTTGATTTAATCCATTTACGTGATTCGTGTCCTCCCTTGCAAAATCCGACTTGTTCATATACACTCTACTTATTATTCTTAAGAAGCTACCATCTCATAAAGATAATATTGTCCGTAAAATATTATATATACATATGTACTTATAAAAAACGAAGTAGTGCATTATTGCCCCACCAGGGGGTGAGTGTAGTCATCGAACTGTGCAGGAATATTTTTATTATTAGTATTTAAGCAATTAATTACTAGAAAAAAATTGCAAAAAATGTACCAAGAAGGTTTTTAGTAGTAGAAACCTTCCGGTTTCAAAAAAAAAAAAAAAAAAAGAAAAAAAAAAGTAATAATATTTTATCTTTTCTTGCAATGCACTGTTGGGACTCGTCGTTTTTTAATATATTAAAAGACATCATTTATCAATTTTTGCTCAATATCCCAAAATAGAAAAAACAAGGTTGAGGATAGCAAATTTTACATTTATCCAAAAATGATCTCTCTCTCTCTCTCTCTTTTTCTTTTCTTTCTCTGTAGATACTAACATATTATTTGTCAGTCATTATGGCCTATCAACCCTCCCTCCCTCCCTCCATTTCCTGAATGCTGTCCTTTTGCTCAGGAGTGACGTCACCTTCAGACAATTATTATTATTATTAATTACATATCGATAAATCACATGATATGAGTGGATTCTAATTTATGGCTTTTTGAGTCAAGGACTGAAGTTCCTACTCTTTCATTCTCCGAGTATTTCTGTCTATGCATGCACCCATGCAACAAAAAATCGAGGCAAACATCATAATAGCCTTTGTTTCTGTCGTTGTCGTTGTCGTCTCCTTTTTCGTCTTTCTAAGCCACTAGGGTCGATCTACATAACTCCACAGGGAGGAGAAGGGAAGAAGAAGAAGAATAAAAAAAAGACGAAATACATAAAGGAAAAGAAACAGAAAAAGAGGAACGCAATTACGTAATGAAGTTTACTTACACTCTGTGTTGTGTGTATTAGGGAGAGAGAGGGAGAGAGAGAGGTGCTAGAACAAAGCAGGAGTCTAACCCTTCTTTACTTCATCTCTCCATGTTTAATTACTCAACATTATATAGGTACATAATATTATATGTACATCATAGTAAACCATTGAATTCTGAGTCTCTGGAAGAAGACGTGTGCTCAGTAGTCAAGTAGCACTGAAAATCCATCTTGGGACCTTGGCACTAATTCCTGAAGAAAACTCTTATTTTATTCAAAGGTTTGATCTATTAGAGTAGTATCTATATTATCTTGATCTCGAACCTAGTTCTTCTTGGTTCTTCAGACCAATTTTTGAAGGTCTTACTCTCGACTCCTTCAATGTACTGGCCTAGGTGAGTTTCAAGACTAAGATCAAAGCAACAAAATTAAAGTTTTTTTAAAAACTGGTGTAGGTAGTCGTAACCAAAACACTGTTCATAACACTTTATAATATTAGTATTGTCATGGTAAAATGATTTTGAATAGAGCTCTTCCCGACGTCTCTAAGTAGGCATAAATGTAAACAAGGGCCTTACATTTCATCACTAACAAATTAGAACAAAACTCTAATTCCAAACAATTCAATTCAAAATCAATTTTTTTTTTTTACAATATTCCCTATTACACCAGGGAAGACGTATAAGGCCCATTCTTATTTAAGGAATCATTCTATGAATAACTATAGACATCCCTCATAAACGCGAAACGAACCTAAGAGATGAAAATATAGACAAGTATATTTTTTTACTCTACGCAGTGATTTCCCCCTCTATTTCTATGCAGTTGTACATAGATAGGTTCTACAGAGTAATGAGTAATAAATAAATAAATAATAATGCAGTGTAGTAGTAGTGGTAATAGTAGAATATACGTAATAAGAACCCCCCCCCCCCTAAAAAAAGTGCATTGTCATCATGTGAAAGTTGTTTATTTCATATTATATATATTATATTATGAAGAAGAAAAAGAGAAGGAAGAAGAAGAAAGAAAATAAAAATAAGAGAATAGTTTTACAAATTTACGTCATTCTTTCCTTCTTTATGTCGTTATAATTAGTCTATCTAGAGTAGACATACATACATATAAATTCATTACTAATTGAAAAGGAATGTGTGCTCTAGGGGTTAGCAACTCCTTCCTTCCTTGCCCATGGGTTCCCTCTTTATTCGTCATGAAAATTTTCTACTGAAAAATATTTACAACTTGTGTACTCTACATTCACTAGTCACTTTAATGCAACTCCTTCGTTGCCCAAGGGTTCCCGAGTGCATCCATCATTATCATCATCATCATCATTAAGCACAACAACACCTTGAATATATTATACACAAATACATTTGTAAATGACATGACGCTAATGATTGACGGCACAACCTTAATGATTGCAGCAGAGTCTCTTGAATAAATAAATAAATACATATATATATATATATATATATATATGAATTTGTACAAAAAAGTAGCTATAATTAATTTATAATTCGGGAAATGAAACGGTGAAAAGGTTAAAATTAAAGTAAGTGAAATTTAGAATAGTCATATTAATAATAATAATAATAATTTGTCAATCTTCTAATTATTTATGTATACAAAAAATGGTGGTGTATTAGGATTCAAGCTTTTAATTATTATTAAATAATAATCCTTGTTCATGACGAGACATAATAATATATGTAATTATACCCACATAAATTATAAGTCCCCACAAAAAAAAAAAAAAAAAACCTTAATAGAAAGCCAACTATGAAATGAATAAATCAGAGTGTATTTACCTAATATACACTTTATACACTCACTCCCAATGTACTCATATGATCTTCTTACCTTGAACCATTCAACCTCCTCCTAAAAAAAAGTGATGAAGTGTCTTGAAAAATAATAAATAAATAAAAATATGTACATACATAAATATGTATTACAACAATATACATATATATATATTATAGTGATAGGAAGGAGCTTGTTATGTCCTTTTGTACAATCTTACATAGTTATGTAGAGGCAGTAGAAAAAATTTAATAAAATTCATTTACAATAAATATATTATAAATAATTTTTTTTCTTTTTGGGGAAAAATACCGTTAGTTAAAATGATTAATGTAGAAAATTTCTTTATTAAATTTTAGAGAGAGAAAAAAACATTAATCTTCCGCGAACATTCCCTTCAATATATAGGTATATATATATATATTATACTTAATAGCTAGCAAGTAAGCAAGCAAGCAAGACAGAGCTATGTTATATGATGCCCCCACTTTTAGGCCCTTAGTAGGAGGCTCTTTGCACGCTTATTAAACATGTCAATTTGCGTTTCTTAATAGAGATTGACAAATAAAATATATATATTATTTTTTTTTTCATATTTTAAATTTACATATTTAAACCTGTTTTTATAGCAATTGTACCAGGAGAATCAGGAGCAAAACAAAGGCGTTTATTTTTAGGGGTTATATATATATATTATAAATATAAAATATGTACAAAAACCGACCGACCAAACTATGGTCAAAAAGTGATGATCCACCCTGTAAAGAGAGTCTTGGAGTAAATTATGTTAATTATTCTCACTCACCCATATTTAACAGTCTTCAAAAAAAAAAAAAAGAAAAAAAAAAGTGTTTATAATTATGAAATATCAACAATTACATCCGAACGAACCTTCAAATATATATATATATATATATATATATATAGAGTGAGTGTGGCAACCATGAAAAAACCGGTTTTTTCATTTCTACAGTTTGTTTCATTTATAGATTTTTTATTTTTTTATTTTTTATTGTTGTTGTGTATTTTTCAAAAATCATATTTTTGATTTATGATGACTAGCTAGGTTCTGTTGAATGACTTTCTCTTCATCAATCATTTATGGAGACACACACACTTACTTCCGTCATGATTCCTTATTCTGTAATCACAGTAGGTATCTATGTCATAAATATCTACATACTTGTAGATATATAAATAATAATAATAATAATATATTAAAATCTTTTCTGTCAACAGGAATAACAATACAATATATATGTATTTTGTATAAATGGTGAAAAGGAAGACTAAAAACCCCTAGAGAATTATTTTATTATTTTGTTAGTAGTATCATTATTTATGCATGATTGCCGTAATATTATTTTTTAATTAATTGATAAAAATATTATGTTTGTCATAATCTAAATGAAATTAGGAGAACTCCTGAAATTTCTTAATTTAACATACAGGTACTAAGAAGCACACACACACACACACACTAAAAAATGTTTGTCATCATCACTACATAAATATTCACAGATGGTCGAAGAAGAATTAAAATATTACTTATTAAAATATATGTATATTTTTATAAGTCAATGGTGATTTTTTTTGGGTTCCTTCTAGACTACACACAAAACCTTTCATTCACTTGACAAATTATATTTTATATTTATTTATTTATATAATATGTCTATTTCATCAAGTTTTGACTATTTAAAAATAAATAATAATAATTTCCTTGACTATTGAATTGAACGACATCTTGTTTCGTTTGAATAATTATGGAAGCTCCATGAATCAACACATTTCTACGTCATTTTTTTTTTTTCTATTGTTTGTGCCATATTCTATGTACGTATTTGACACTTTTTTTTTTAGAGTATCATTCAATATAATTAAAAATAATAAAAAAATCATTCGAGATTCCGTGATGGTGCCGTGCTTATTTCATAGCCTCTGATTGACATTTCGGCCACGTGTTGCTTCATTTCCTATGATGATGACTGAGTGAAGGGCACACCCTTAGTTAATAATTGTGCCCCCAAATCCTTTTCTCTTCAACGCGGGTTTCCACGAACGAAGGAACCGTGGTGAACGTGACGAGTGTTCAACCCAGGGCGTGGTCTCTCTCTCTCCCTCTTCCTTTTACTCTCCCTGTTACTGGGCTCCTGCTTGCTGCTGCTGCTTCTACTATCATCTTCTTCTTCTACAACTAGCTACGTACTACAACAGCTCAGATCATCTCAGTCATTCACATGGAGAATAATATTATTTAGTAGCGTGTGCGCTGTGGCTCAAAATGTCTGCCTGCAGGCCAGCAATTTGAACCAGCTACGTTCCTCCTTCAGCGTGAAGGAAGATGGAAAATTATTTATGTTTTTTCCATAAAACTTTCACTTTGTGTTCCGTACCGAATATAACAATAACAAAAATAAAAAGAATCAGAACAATAACAATAATAATAATAAGAGTGTATGTGTCTGACTCTATGTATGTATGTATGTACCTGGTGAATAGGTGAATTGATGGACTTGAACTAGGTTAAAATGAAAGTACAACTGGATTCTAGACATTATTATACCTTTGAATCATTGAAATATCAGGATTATTCTTTTAATGATATATAAATATATTAAATATATACTACATATTTTTATGCCTAAATAAAAGGAGAAGGGATATAAGTGTGTGTGTGTGTGTGTGTGGAAGGAGGGGGGGGGGAGGAAGAAGAAGGGGGTAACATCTGGTAGCAGTTTTTATAGTAGAGAATTTCTTCTTCCTGTAAGAGTAAGCCAAGCAATTCCTCTCAAGTTATTGCTTTTCTATTCTAATGATATTATATAATATTATTATTATTATTAATAGTAGCTAACGTTGTATATCTTTTCGTATTCGTTGGAGGAGGAAGAAGAAGTAGAAAAAGGAAGAGAGACGATAATATATAATAATAATAATGAGTAATTAGATCCTCCTTCTCCCCCCCCCCCCCTCCCCTCCCCCCAAAAAAAGAAGAAAAAAAAGAATCCCAACTTAAAAACATATGCATCAAAAAGAATAATTATAAAAATAATTTTTCTTGTAACTTTTATCTAAAATATTGATTTTTTACTACCATAATATATATACATATATATATATGTACGCATAATACTAATTCAAATAATCACCCCTTACACACCTCTTCCTTCTTTCTTTCTTTCTCTTTTTTTTTTTTTTTTTTTGATTGAGATTTATTTAAAGTAATGGTTTTAAATAGTTCTTACATACCTATAATATATATATATATATATATTATAGGTAGGATATAACTATAAAATATAAGTTTAAAAAATAGGTATTTATGTACAATGTATAACTTAATCAGAAAAAAAAAATGATGTCGTATCTTGAAATAATAATAATGATAATAATAATAATAATAATCAAAACCGGTTTCTTTTGTATTACTTACTTACTTGAGAGAGAGGAGTCACCACCCAAAAATTAATATATTGGCAAAAAAGATATATTTGGAAACCATCATATGTATATATATATATATATGTCCCTTATTTGACATACTCATTAGGGTAATGCATTATGAGGGCAGCTTTTTGTTTTGTAGTTTTAAACTCACTGATTTATAAGGTTACTGTTCTATAAGAGTAAGTTGTACATGTGCGAAAAATCAAAAAATGTCCCTTGTTTTTAATACATAGAATGTATTTTTGAAAATGCTTCTTATCTACGAGGGTTAGAAACTTTATAAATTTGTTAAATGGGGTGCTTTGTCTTTCTTTTATTATCAGAGTTGATGTTTTATATCATATTTTTTGGTTTTATTATTGATAAGATTTTGTATTTGCTCAAAAATATTGATTGATTTATACAAAGTTATAAAATTTTATGCATTTTTTTGTTCTTCTACTTCATAATATTTATAAAATGTGTTCCAATGAGACGTATTGACCCAATGCTTCAAAATTCTAAAAAAAAACTTTCTAAAGGTTGATTTTTTACAAAATGAAACTTTAATTAACACAAATGTAGTTTTTAAGTACAAGACGAAAACTCTCGATATTAGCCTCCTTGTAAATGGGTTACATTTTGAACTCATGGGATAATTTACGTGGAGTACAAAGAATTTATTTAACTTGAATCGACTCTTCTTTTTTCCCCCAATATTTTTAACTCCTCTCAAAAATATGATTTATATAAAATTAGGAAAAATCTTTTTTTTTTTCAATATAATTTTTTAATATAAAAAAAAATATAATTAAATATCTCTTTTGGTAAAAATGCTTCAAGTCCCGTGTTTGTCCATTTAAGCACTTTTTACATATATATATATATATTTGCTCAATCTTCATGATTCCAATATTTTTTTTTTTTTTTTTAGATTCTATAGTCTACTTTTGTAGATTTATGTATAATATATATTTTCCATCAAAAATGCTACATAAATCTACTAATGCCAACTTATGCCTTATACGGAGTTAGATATAAATACATCAAAATGATTAGCTTTATTCCTATCTCAAGGATAGAGATTTGTAACTCGAGATGGGCTTATATTTTCATAAGTATGTACATATAACCAACATATCTTTTCATAGAGGTAAATAACCATTTAAAAAATATATACATATACATACATACATGAATATCTTAGACCAACCTTGGATGATTTTTGTCTCATAGTTAAATACCCAGATCGATAACCTAAGAGATGCTATCAACTGTGGAAGGATTTGTTTCCATCCAGCAATATATATATATAAAGATTGGCTATAGCCTCCTTGTAAATATAGTTTATATGATAAAAAAACCGGCCAAATAAACAATGACTATACTATTGAAAAAGTTAGCAAAATGGAAATTAAATCAATACAGGTGGGATCATTTAAATTAGACTGCTGACTACTAGGATGTGTATGCCTTCAATCAATTTGACCTCCTTAGGGAGCACATATTGTGCTCTATAACATTTGTATGTTTCCTCCAAATAGTAAGTAAATATAATTAATTCATTAAAATGTAGAATGTCTATTGGAAATATGATAATTTATAAAAACGCAATTTATAGATATAAAGCAAAACAACAACAACAAACAATTGAAGTCACTAACAAAGTAGTAGAAATTGTAATTTCAATATATATATATAATTTCCTAGTATAGCTAATTACACCTTTACCTCCTCATAGACACAACAGCTACTTTATATATAACTACAAGATACAAATGGAAGGAAAGACGGCAGAAAAAAAAAATTGATTTATATTGTTAATTCATTGTGAAGAGATACTATGAGAAGCAGGGAAGACTCCAGAGTATGAAGAAGTATTGTGTTGTATAAATGTAGGATATATATTATTATTATTATAAATTAGGGATTGCAGGCTTTCCCCCTTGGCGTCAACATGAATTAGGATTACAGCTATGTAATATTTTTTTTGTGTGTGTTTGTGATTTTTTCAAATTTCACAAGAATTGTTAAATTCCTATTTTTTTTTCTTTTTTAAAGGATAAAAATGATTGACCCTTAATGTGACTTTCATTGGCTCTAAGCTCTAAGTAATGCACAAGCAGAATGGAAAGTGATGATGTTATCTAGAGGTAATTGTTTAACATTCATACAAAGTTTTTGCTTTTTTTTCCGTAATAGCCTTCTGAATTGCCGAAATACCTTGATTTTTAGAATCTATGCTGTTTTGTTTTTTACAAGGTTCCTTTTTTTTAAACTAGGAACATCCCTGTTTTTTTTTTGTCTTCTTCAAAGAGTTATATTTTTTTTTTTCCTAATACCCTAATATGCCATAGATATTTTGTTTTTTTCTTGGTTATAAATGAGAAATAAATTACTGGCCCCGCCTATGTTATTAATCATACACTCCAATATAAGTATACATATGTATCTCTATGTTTGCTGCTTTGGTATGAGCTACTCTAAATAGTGGAACATACTTTAAAAAATCGAAGTAAATAAATAAAATTGCTTTAATAAATCTCCAATTAGAGAGTTCAATAATAAAAAAATAATAAAATAATAAAAATTCAGTCATCAACGTTTAAAGTCATGACTCGTCGAAGCTTCAAAACCATTTTTTAACAAAAAAAGAAAAGAAAATATTTTAGAGATTTTTCCTTCAAAATAAAAGCCTTTAAATATGATTTTTCATCCAATAAGCCATCAATCGTCATACAACTACTAACAATAAAAAATAATAACTAAACGGCATTACAGAGGCTTTAATAAAAAATTTCATTTATTTTGTAGTTCCTTAACAAAAGGCCTGATCTTTAAAGCTAGGTATACCGAATATATGTACATACATAATAGTAGAATTGACATATTTCCTTTACATCATGGGCTCTCAAGTGCTGTGATGGAATCCCCAAGGGGATACTTGACTTGTGGGTCACGTTGCAAATAATTATATAATTTTGAAAATGGTTTAATTATTTTCATCTTTTCCTTAACAGAAAATAAACAGAAAGTGAACATTTTGATACTAATTAATCATTAGTAGAATGGAGGTATTTAAACTTCAAATTTTTAGAAAATAGGGGTCACAATTACCTAAAGTTTTAGAATACATACATGAATTGTCGTTTTAGTAGTGTCGGCTCAACATTTTCATTAGCAATTTTGAAATTCAAATCCCCATATATCTTCATTTTTAATATTTATATGTAGGTATTTTTGATACAACACACATAAATTCGCTAATGATCCAATGATTTTACATACTTACATAGGTATGATAAACGATAATTTACATACATGAATATAAATTCAAGTGTTGATATGAACCTGTCTTTTTTTTTAGGCTCTTAAATATATTCGTTCCTATATGTAAATTAATGATTATTTTATTTTGTAGTTTTCAAATGCATTTGATTCTTCGATGATGGATAGAGACAGTTGTGTGGGTTGAATAGTATGCCTACTTACTTCATAATATCTAAATACTTAAAGTAGTAGTATATACGTATGTATGTATGTACATCAAATCTAAAACCCGATTTTCCCTCTTCCTATTTCATTTTAATATAAATAAATCACATATTATAAATATATATTTTTTGCTGGCAAATTTGATATTTTTTTTTTGATAATAATGTACATAGCTATTCACAAGGATTGCTACAGATTGTGATATTTATAGTTGAAAACTATATAACAAAAACAATAAGAAACCAAGGACCAAGGGGCAGGTTAATGGGATTCGACATATTATATATATATACATATAATGTATGTCGTATGTGTATCATTGAGGAGGGAGAATACTAAGAAGAAAAAAAATCAAGAAATTTCCTAAGAAAAAAAAATTTTTTTTTTTTTTTTTTGTCTATGTATCTAAACATAATTTAAGAGATTTTTTTCCCTCACTTATTTTTTTTACTCCACTCCTGACGTACCTAATTAAGAGTTATGGGGTAACCATAATTTCTAATATATAAATATCTGTTATATATATATTTAGGTTAAAATATGAAAAAATAAGAGAGAGAGAGAGAGAAAAAGAAGGTAAACGGTGATTTACACTTTTATATTATATTTACCTGTAATGGGAACTTGATTGTTCCCTGATTCCTCTTGGTATATTTATATTCGTAACATTATTCATTACTATACATGAAAGGATCCCTCAAATCACCATGAAACTCATTTCATCACGTTTTGGTCAACCCCCAAAATCACGGAATTATTTACCTATTAAAAAGTACCACTTTAAAAAACAAAACAAAAATACTTTAAGGGTATGTCAATGCAGGGCTTGTCCATATACATATATTAAGTTAAATTGAGGATTTTTATATCAGTTGACTCTCACAAAAAAGAAAAAAACAACAACAATTTGGATATCTAGGCAATAATTTTTCTTTTTTCCGATGTGCTATTTGAATAAAATTTTTTTTAACTATTTACGTTTCAATTGATTTATCCACATTTTTACTATTGTATAAATGATTAATGTATTACAATCGTTTGAAAAGTTTTTTTTATACAAATGAAACGTTCAAATTAATGATTTTGTATTTAAACTGTACATATATTAATTTTTGCTATGAAATAAAGGGCCTTTTCTTATAGCAAATGAGTCTTTTAAATTGACAATTTTCCCTTGTAATTAACATCAATAAATTTACAATTATTATTTTATTCGTAATGTCCTCAGAGATCTTCTTTTTCTAAATATAAATGAGACACATTCAAATTAAAGATTTGTCAAATTAAATTATTGAATGTTATAAAAAACCTTAATATATCTACAATACTGACAAATTCAAATTTATTTATCCAATCATTTGTTCATGAAATTTACAGAATCATTGACATCATTTCAGGTGCAACCATGTGGAGATAAGTCCTTGAAATAAAAGAGAGAAAGAGAGAAGAATATTTGCCTATCAATTTATAAAATACGTCATACAAAAATTTACCTGTGATTTATAATGTTATAAATTTGCCACGGTAAAAAAAAAAAAAAATCTAGATTTAGGTCATATAAAAACCAGTCTCGATCCTTTTAATATTTCTTTTATTGTATTATTCTTTATTATTTTTTTAGTTAAATGAATTCCTGGTTCAAAGTACCATGACATACCTTGGTGGGTATATATATATATGCAGTATATACTGTACAGGTTTAAATACCTTTTAATTATTAATTACGACATTTCATCAACAGTAAAGAGAGAAAAAAAAAAGAAGAAATGTAGAAAACGAGTTCCATTGTTTGAATTGACTTGAAATAATTCTAATTGTAGGCTCTGAAACACGTAATAAGCAGCAAGGCGGCAGAAGAAGTAAAAGTGAGATTCGAATCCCACCAGAAGGATAGCCTTGTCCTTTTGTTCTCATTATAAAGTGAATTATTTGAAATTTTAATTACACATAATATATATATAAAGGTTGTGTGACTTTTAATGACCACCAAATGTCTCCATTGAAAAAGAATACTTTAAATATAAAATATTCTCATCAATTAGCCTGAATTTCTTTATAAATTTGTAAGGGCTTAAATTATCTAATTAGATATTCCGTCGATGTATTTTTTTACTATTATCTTAAACCTTCTTTTCCCAGGATAATTAAGTCATAATCATCTCTATTTCTTCAGAGAATATGAATTTTTAAGTGTACTTATGTAAGTAGTTTATTTCTGAACACAAAATCAAGACATTTTTGAAATTCACACTTTTTTATAATTATTACAAATTTTTTTTTTTTTTTGTCCAAAAAATATCCAATTTCTGCTTAATAGAACATCACTATAAGAGATATGTATGCATGTTAGTTATTTGAAGGAAAAAACCAACGAAGAAATAAAGTTTTACTTTTAGGTCAAACTATCTTTATTGAGATATAACTTTGATGTATTTAAATGTAAATTTGTTTCCAATGAATTTCAATCTACCATTTCAAAATAGATTGTATGATTATTAAAGGTAATTGTAAAGAACATTTGATAAATTTATTTTTGTCGAAATTATTATTATTACCCATATAATGAACCCAGTCAAAAAAATGTCAATTTCCAACTTTAAAAAATTTGTACAATTAATTATTATCTTTGATAATTATTTTATGAATATATAATTTGCAAACGTTTGAGCTTTTGCTTCCAGTCTTATAGATGATGAGTAACTACTCATGTGGATAAATTACCCCATGTCTATAATTTTCCTTTAAAAAGAGTACCAATATGATCAAATAGATACACTTGAAGTTGGTTTGTGGGTATTTTGAAGAAATTATGTCCATTTTCATTTTGGATAATTTTGCCTTGAATGATTGATATATTAAGTAAATACTTGAATTTCGTACACATTACCTCATAATTTATTATTTACTGTATTGGTCCATATCAGGTCCAATTACATTGCACTCAAATAACCCATGACGACCTCCTTAACTCTGTATGTGCAAGTCAGCACATAAAATAATCAAAGTGTTTGAAATTTAGATATTTTGCTCTATATTCATTGCTGTAGTCACTATTACATCACTTTGGACTAAGGGGGCTGATGCAAAAGGCATTCAGTTTTTTATGGCAAGATCTTTTACCATGCATAGATTAATCTATGCTCAAGAAGCTCACTTCTTGATCAGAGTTTTGCCTTATAAAACTTCTTTTTTACAAAGATATTGCATTTAATTCATAAATAGTGTTTAGAGTACATACATATGAAGGACTTGACTTGTTTAACTATGTATATACCATGGAACATCTCTCTATTTCACGAACATTGTTCATAATCCAAGGTAACACTGAATAAATGATTATTACATATTTTTGTCGTGTCTATATAAAAAAAATATAAAAAAACTTTTTTGTATAAAAAAATCTGATTTTTTTTTAGTTTGTTTGAAGAAAAAAAAAAGTGATAAATAAATTTTAATTTTTTTTTTTTGTGTGTTCCTTCTTGTGCTATGTGTTATACAAGTGGTAGTTGTTGTTGTTCTTGAAGATAAATATTTATATTTATATATATATTTATGTATAAATAAAAACTTGAGAAAATGTTTTCTAATAGGTTTTTTTCATCATCATTTTCCTCATCAGACTAAAAAGAAAAAGCATCACGTTTGTTGTCGTCGTTGTTTCTTTAGTAAAGAAAGAAGCAGAAAAATAATGATGAAAATCAATTTGAATCATAAACTTTCCTTTATCACTAAAATTATAATAAAGAATAATAATAATAAAAAATAAAGAAAGAAAGAAAGAAAAAAAGAAAGGAGAGAGAGAGTGAGGGGAGGGGGGGGGGGGAATTATCTGGGAGTGAAAAGAATTCCCCCCCCCCCCCTCCCTATTATATATGTTATCTTTTATATATATATATTTTTTTTCGTGCTTTCTCCCAATTTTTATTTTTAATATAATATAAAAATATAATAAACAGTCACAATGTTTTTAAAAAATGTATATTTATATTTATTAAAAATTTGTTAACCCCCTTTTAGAGCCCCCTTCATCCTTGGAGTCTTTTCTTCTTTTTCTTCTTTATTCCCTCACCATAACCCAAAGGAATTGCCAGAGTCCTTTGGATCCATTGATTAATTAATTATTATTAGAGATGACTAAGTGCTGATAAATTCATCATGAGGTTTAACAACAGGGGAATAAACCCTAGTTTTGTGGTCAAGACCACATTAACTGAAACCAGGGGACTTTGAGGGATCGATATCAGACTTTAAGAGGAAAAGTCTTAGTCGACGAGACCAAAATTTTGAGGGATCGAGATCAGGAAAAACTCAAGATCGATTTCGAGAACCACCATATCCCAGTAGTCTACACAATCAAATCCATCAAAATCTGCACAAACCAATGTATGTATGTCTGTTGTCCATACGTTAGTGTTGGTCGTGAAAAGACAACAACTAGGGAGTGATACAACAATACTAAGAAAAAGCATTTTGTGTGAGCACTCAACACGTATAAAAATATGTCAATTAGCTAATTTCCTATGAGGCAGAGCCTGTCACTACAAAAGTGCTTATTACCAAACTTTTTGGCTTAATCCTGAGAACTTGCGACTCGGACTCCCTCATTTTAAAAATGAGTTATATTCTAGCTTCTTTCTTTATTACGACAATTTTTAGGGTTTTCTTAATAAAGTTAATTCCTGATGTTCCCTTATGGGTACAGTTTTTAATTTTGCCCATACGTCATAGAGCCTCTTTCTATCACATTTTTAAAGAAAGTGTTGAGTTTTCAATGCAGAAAATTAAAATTTAATTAATGCAACCTTTAAAAAAAAGAAGTGTAGGGGGATAAAGCATAACCGGTTACAATCATAAACAAATATTAAGTCTGTGAGTAGGAGGAATGGGAACTAGACACTTTCGAATTATTTAGATAATTAGCCATGGGAAAGATCGTAAAAGTAGATAGGAACATCGTTAAAGGCCTCGTTTTATTGAAGAGGTTGCAATTTTGTCTATCATAGAGTATCAGGAATGACCAGAGTCAATTTGTTGACTGAAGATGGATCTGGAAGAGGATAACCTCTCATTATGTGATGTAACTCGACTGTTTTTTGCATCTATGACTTACAGTGCTACCTTGTTTTTTGTGAGACGATTTTAAAAAGAAGAAGAATCTTTGAGTTTCCCCTCTGGAAGCTTAAGAAGTAATTTGTGATTTTGTTTGATCATTGGAAGAACAGCAGGAGACGAGTTACCAAACGTTATTAGTGGTAACTCGCCATTTGACGACCTCATTCCTCCACTTCCCTGCTATTTTCTCTTCTGCATTTTCCTCCCACTAATCTCAATAGTCGAAGTTCTCCATTCGAAAAAATCTCTCTAAAAGAAATTAAGTCCAATTAATTATGGAGGATCCACCATATACAGTTAATGAATTTTAGAAGTAGTGATAATCCCCCAAATCTTACTATGAAGGATTCTCATAGGGAGGTCAAGTAACTGTTCTTTTTAATGTTTATTTTATAATTATTAAAGACAAAACTATGAAATATAATCTCTAACTTTGAATAATTTGAATAAATATCTTAGTATATAATATATAAAAATTAAAGAACCTAATTGACACATACAAATAAACAAGTACCTAAATTCATTTTATTCGTAGACTATGTACATAATTCTTTGTTCACGTCCTTTCAAACCAATATATGATTTTTTTTTTAAATATTATAAATATTATAGTTAATACCAGAGCTCATTATTTCAATATAGGAGATAACTATTACAGTGCTTTCCTATATGGTTTAAGTGTGTAGAGGGGGTTTCAGGCCCCATGATATTAATTTGAAGGAGAGCCCGCTCATTTTATGTTTCTACCCATGCACATGCTCTTGGAGTATCAGAGCCTAATAACATATTATTATTGCTAGGGCTACAAAAGTATGGAAAAGGTTAAAAAACCCTGTATTTGTAAATTCTACAATCTCCCAATGAGTCATGTTGGTACATAAATTATATTTCACGATCTTTCATATTACGAGCAAAAAGTTTGTCTATTGAAATCAGAGCCTCATTTCACTAACTAATATTTTTAACGAAGAGGTTGAAGTCAAGGATCTTCCAAATGAAACTTCCTTTTATTCACATTTTTATTTTCTACTCTCCCTTGGACCAAAAGTCACCAAACTCCGTTCTGCAGACTGGATTGAGTTTGTTAGTTCAAAAATTGAATCACTAGTACCCATTTTAATACAAGTTGGTTGTATATAACTAATTTTCAGAAACTCTATATGTAAATAAATCTTTTCTTGCTTTAGATTGGAGTGTCAGGATACGATTAGATAATATATGAAGCATTTTATAGTTTTACTTTATTATTATTCAAGGTAAAAAAAACAACAACAGCTACTAGAATTTGTACGAGTTATAACCTTGATAGAAATGATGTACAACTTGTACAAGTAATTATTTATAAGAGATAAAACTGTGAGCCCTTTAATTTGAAATGTGTCATAAAATGTTTATTACATATTCAATTAATATAATTGTCGTAAGACAGGTCAAAAGTTATTCCATTAACTTATATTGAATATTTATATAATGTTACTCTTTGAGATATCCTCATCAAAAAGAACTGCAAATTTCTAATTCAAAAACACTTAATCTTATTAACATTAATTATCCTGGCACGTGCTTGTCATTCTTTCAATCATTCGACTCTTTGCAACAAAAATTTGGGTGACTCCCCCGGCCTTAGACTGAGTGTTGTGTTGTTTATAAATAAAATAGAATTTATTATTGATACATATGTATACAATTTGTTTTATTAATTCTTTATTTTATGGACAAATCCAAGAAATCCACAACACATGATCATCAAAATTTGAAATATACAATCTTTAATTTACTCAACAAAAAAACAACAACAACAAAAACAAAACAAAAACGAATAGACAAAAATGACTAACAATTTGACTTTGTATTCATTTTTACTATAGTTTTCATTAAATTAAGGATAAATAAACCTATACAGAATATAAAAGTAATTCTTTTATGAGTTCATATTTTGAGTTACTAAAATATGTACTGACAGTTTTTGAAATTAAAGATTTTTATGCCAAAAGTTCATATTTTGAATAAATAAAACTTTTTTTACCATAAAAAACTAAATATTGCTAGGAAAATTTGACAATTTAATTATTCTATATATAAAACATGCTTAGCTTAAGAAATAAATACTTACATACATATAATGAAATCATATATTTTTTTTACATTGTCGTAATTGCAGGATTATTATGACTTTTTAAAAGTAGCTAAGTGTATTTATAATAAAATACAATGTGATTTGAATGTAGAAATCTTTCTGTTTTATTTGTTAGGCAATTCAATTTATTCTATGGTTCTGGAAAAAAAACAAAAAAACTCCATGTCTGGGTTAAATATATATTCTCATATACTTTCTATACGTGGTTTGAGTAAAACCACGACTCGTTTTTTGGAATAAACACTCATCATTTGACATTTACTGATTTAAAGCAGCTAAATCCACATAGGTCGTACCTGCTTTAAGTCTTTAGATATCAATCTTTTGACATTGATCTCTTGTAGCATGTGGAGTGAAGGGCAGAAGTCTGCAGTTGACCAAGAGTGGAAGAACATTTCAACCAACATAATTCCGAGGTCATGACGTGCTGCCTTCCGTTTTATTTTGAAAGCTGTGCTTTCTAAAAAAGGAGCATTATTAAATCATTATTAATTAGTTATAATTCAATTTGTATCTAGGCATTTAAAAAAAGTGATTTTTTAATCCATTTGTTTTGACAACTTAACTTTTGTGACATGGATTTTAAAGGGCATTGCCCTAAGCTTTCCTAGCATACAAAAGCACTACTTACCTAGTTGTTTACCATCATCGTGGCTCATAGTGGCTACATATGTATATTATAATCAATAATTATACAACTAAATAAAGCGTTGACTAATTGTATTATATCAAATATAAAATTGAAATAAATTGGTAAATTGAAAGTATTTAAATGAATGAACAAATAAACTACTGTGACTTATAAGAAGAAATTATAATTAAATTAACTCTCATTTACGTATAAATAAATAAAGTTGAATACAAGATAAATAAGAGTCCTCCTCAAAGCAAAGATAAACAAACGGCAGTTTTATGTGTTTGTATTTGTAAATGTATGTATGTACATAATAAAGTCCTAACTAAAGCACACACACACAAAAAAAAAAAAAAACTTAATGTATAAATAAATAAAGAAATTAAGAGCAAATCTCTTTCTCTCTCTCTCTCCCTAAAAAATAAAAATAATTATATATATATATATATAAAAATGAATATTTGTCATTGAATTTATGAGCCCCACAAAACAACAATCATTTCCTTAAAATGATTCACAAGGAGTAGTTTTTTGTTTTGTTTTTTTATTCTTTATGTTTGAATGTAATGTCTTTTTAAGAGCTATAAAAAACGGTTTTAATTAATTTGTAAAAAAAAAAAAGTTTTATTTTTTAAAGTTGTTGTTGTTGTTGTTGTTATAAAGGAGTATGTTGAGTTTTAAAATGATACAATCGATTTTATAAAGTTGTATTTTTTATCATCTTTTATTCATCATAATATTTAAAACCATTCAACTTTTTTTTTTATTTTACGAATAAAATCATTTGAATAAATAGTACAAAGAAATACATTAAAAAACAATAACAAAGATTTGACATGAAATTAATTTTTAAAAAAATGATTGACAAATATATAAATAGTCATTACAAATGTACATATATAACAAACAACCAATTGAATGTCATGTTTGCCTTGAAAGAAATTGTATTATTTTGTGTCTGATATTACGTGTATATATAATATATATAAATAAAGTAGAAATTGCTTGGATATTGAAAGTGAAAGGAGAAGCATTTAAGAACTGGGGCAAATTATACGAAAATTGGCCGAATTTTCTTCTTCTCTCTCTCTCTTTCTTTCTCCTTTCCTTCCTAGAGAGAGGATTTTGTTATTATTATTATTATTACTATTTTGAAGGACAATTGTTATATATATATATGTAAACAAACGTTTAAAAGTCGTTCCAAAGCTTTAAAAGTAAAAACTATTTTACATGCTTGTGGTGCATAAATAAATCAGGGTTTTTTGGTTTTTTTTTGTTGTCGTTGAATGCCTCATACATATTCTTTATACCATCCCTGGTTACACCATCTCTTTTTGGGATCTTTTACATAATATGTACATATGCCTAGGTAGTGGTAGGATTTGCGGTATGATATATTATGTAATGTCCATAAGGAGTGACTTAAACGCCTTTCTCTCAATAAATCACAATTTGGGACCTGGATTGTAGGGATTGGAAATATACTCCATAGGGTCATATGACGGTTTCCTAATGAGAATGTTTAATGCTAAATAAACTTTTTTTATTCAATGTCTATGTATTTGTTGAGGATTTGTCCTGATAATTCAGGATTGCGTTTTTTTTTATTGTATAAATTGAATTGTGATTTAAAGATGTTTTGATACAAGAACTAGTACCGAATCGTGTACCGGACCCGTTGAATGAGATACCCCTCAAAGTGCAATGAACTTTTGAAGTGTAACCATATTCTACGAGTATGCATCTATGTAAGCCTGGCCAGTAATAACTTCTATATATTTTGCTATTTTATAAATTTGATGACTTGATAAATCATGAATAGAACTGGCAATCCTTTGCTGATGTTATAGAGAACCTTACACGACTAATCAACTGAACCCACTCATAAGTGTTGTGGTGAAGATCACAGAACTCAAACCAAGACTTTGTATGGAGTTGAAACCAAAATCCTTCAAAATGGGCCTCGAAAACAGCATCACTTCCACTGACATCATGATTGTAAGGTGAAGTTACGGTAGAGTGTAACCCAGTCTGGTCCCAATCCAGTGTTTCATGTTGGTTCTGAAAGATAATAAAAATCAGTCCTGGATTATATTTTTTTTTCCTCATCTTCATTAAAATTATTAAAACATAACATTAATTTTTGTTGAAATCACAATTACACTGGTCAACAGTCAAAAATCCTAAGAAGTATAAGTATGATAAAAGTTATTCAGTTTTGAACGCTGATTTCAAGTCTGTATTTTTTTTTCGAAAGTTCGACGGTTTACTTTTTTAGCTTCAGCAACCAGCTGAAATCCTTCTGCACGCAGCTACTTAAGTTGAATGAAATTGAATGAAAATTTACACATTTAGATGGACGATTTCTTCTTAATTAAGGAGTTTTATCGGGTACTTGACGTCTCGTTTAAAAGCCGTGAGTCTCAGCTTTGAAATGCAATCATTATTAATCCATTTCATATAATATTCAAGGAGTTATTTAAGTACAAAGGTTTTGGCCGACTTTTGGGCCTACTCCCGCTACCTATGTTCCCAGGAGTTTCTTTAGATCAAAACAAAGACTAAAATTGGAATTTGTATTAAATACACTAGTGAGTCATTTTTTTTTAATGCACAAAATGAGTATCCTTCTAGGCTTAAATTGAAGTTGATGTTGGAAAATGGGCACAAGAAGTAGGGTCCGTTTTCTCAAAAAAAATTTACAGATTTGAAATCAACGTGCAAAACTGAATAAGTTTTATTATACCCCTTAGGGTTTTTGAAAGTTTAAATTTGTTGACCTGTGTTATTAATACACCAATATCCTTTTGTGGATTTGGATTTTATAGATACTAGAGACAAAATCATTCCTTGAATTTTTTCATATTTTTGCACTCAATACATTTTGATATATTTATTCTATTAGCCTTGGAATAGTCTTGAAAAAGTGGGATGTAAACTTTGTGGCATTAATTTAAAATGGTACAAAATTATCATTTACAAAAGTATCAGTTCCTCTGATCATTTATGAGCACCTCCTCCCCCGGTAAAACCAGTCTTTTTTGTACAACATACATACATAGATTATACTAGACTAATTTTTTCTTGGAACCGACACGAAGAACAAATGACAATCCCTAGTAAAAAAACAAAGTGAATCGGTTAAAATCATGAACATTTAAGACATCCAAATAAGTGTAGATACAGTCAAGCTAAGTTCCTAGTAAGATAAGTCAGTCTCTTGAAATATGTATTATCACAAGAAAAATTCGGGAAAGCTTATAAAAAGACACATGTGTATCACAAAAAGACTACTCGTAAATTGTAGAATTTTTTTGCAGATAGTATGTATACCTACAAATGAGAACCAAATGTAATATGGAAACAAAATCTAGAATATTTTGTCAGTTACGTCACTTTTGCACTCAACCCACGATATGTATCATACTGGAAACACTTCTATATGAGGCTTTTTAAATAGAATACATCCAACAATAGTATAAGTTGCAACCTCAAATTGTCTACTTCTGCAAAATTGGTATAGCATCAAGAATAAGGTTTTTCCTCTGTTCTGGAAGGGCTTTAATATGTAGTTGGATAAATCCTGGGAGCATCGGGGATAAAAGTCTACTTTTTTTAATATCTCTTTTGGCAGAAGTAGTAGCCTACTGGGTGTCTGGCAAGTATATCCACCTGGGTGCACATTTTCAATAGTTGTTTAAGAAAAATAAAACTTTTTTTTCATCTTCATTATTTTTTGTTCATTTAATATTTAATTCATACGTATACAAACATAGAGAGGATATGACACTCAACAGGACCACAGTTTGCACACCAAGGAGTCAAAGCATTTTACAGACACTAATTTATACATCAGTTTCGTAGAATTTCCCTTCTTTCTTCTTCTTCTTCTTCGTTTTTATACCTTTTTATTTTAGAGAGTAAATTATTTTAAGTTACTTGATATCTTTTTATTTATTTTTATTACCTTTGATTCAATATATATATTTATGTATATACATATATATATATATATATGTTCTTAGAACCATTCATAAAATATTCTCTCTCCTTATTGGATTCCCCCCCCCCCCTATTTTATTATTTGTAAATTCTACATCGTTTTATTTAGAATAAATAAATAAATAAATAGGCTCTAGGTACAACTAGGCGTTGAATTGTTAGTAGGATCCCCCCCCCCTTTTTTTTTTGTCTGATTCAAAGACCTCTTCTCGTAAACCTTTATTGTTTCTTTTTCTTCTTTGTCAAGAAACAAAACTCAGCTAAACACACAGAATATTACCTACATAACATATATATAAATATATATACAAATTGAAAACTTATCAACCTTTGGATGTTTAAAAAATAAATAATTTAGTACTGAAAAAGTTTTGGGATTTCCCTCATTTTAAAGGACTATTTTTTAAAGGATTATTATCATCATTAGGGCCTTAATTTCATACCTAATTTCATATTCGTTGTTCACTAATTCAAATCAACATTCGTCCAAATACACTGAGGAACTAAAAACTCTAATAGGAGCAGGAGACATTTAAAATTATCCAAAGGATAATTTTGAAAAGGGGTTATAAAGTGAGAGACTATGGATTTAGGAAATTTTGTATTTCTATAATATTTTTAACATTTAAATTTAACCCATACCCACTAGTCGGGCAAATAAAAGGAAAATCACTCAACCTTTCTTACACAAAGTGAGTAAACTGCTCATAAATGAGCGTTGACAACAGTTTTTCCAGACAGAGTCTCTTGGAAGAACAAATTATGGACAAAACAGAGGAGCACAAAAGAACTCGTACTTAGTTATTACGTAAATGATGTGTCATAATAGATTTAGAATAGTTTTAAAAATGCCTGAAGCATTGATTATTTTAAATTAAACAGATCAATCAAATACAGTCATATTTTGTATAAAGAGCAACAATATGTAAGTGTAGGAAAACTGATTGTACAACAAAAACTGAACAACTCCTTGATTCTATAAATAAATTGACTACCCAACGTTACATGACAATTGGCTGCAATTTGCTTCTTGTTACAAAAAGCCGAATGTTTTTCGTATACGTGTCCTTTTTTTATTAAATCTATAATAGCATTTGACCATTGAATTTTTTTATGTAAAACTGCAATACAATAATACCTTTAATTACGAGACATATCCGTGAGGAGAAGTACTCATTAGGGGGTTTTTAAAATATCTTTTTTTCTCGAATCTTTCAAAGTAAAATTTATGTGTTGTATTTGGATCTAATTATGATAGATTCAAAGTTTTAAGTATTTATTATATAAAAAACCTTGGCAACACAAGATCATTTTATAATACAAAAATCGTTCAAATTGAATGCTAGCTTCTTTTTATATGATACTTTTTTTTCTCGAATTACTGTCATTTTAGATATTGATAATCTGTTTTTAGTTCATTAGGCTACAACCGATAAAAATAGCCAAATAAACAAGTATTATTTGGCTAAACCTTCTTCCTCTGATTCTTGGGATGCCATTTGCACATCATACTTTCTAATACTTGTTTAGGGAATCTAAAAAAATATCCTAGTGGGAGAAGTACTCAGACTTCATTTGATCCACAACTAGATACTTAAAATAAATTGTCAACCGTTCGATGGAAATTATTGACCTCGAATGCTAGAGGAGACTCATTTATAGCAAGTATTGCTATTAACGTGTTCAGTCAAGGGCAGGGGCGTACTGGGGCGAAAATTTCCACCGGGCAAAGAGTAAATGAGGGGTGCCACGATAAAGGCGCATTATGCTAAATCGAAGGGGCGCCTAGTACAGATTTCAGAATTGGTCAAAAAGTCAACTTTTCAATAGGGTCATTAGAGTGAGATTTAAGGGATTGTAATGCTAAGAAAAGGCTCTTTAAGTCTAAGCTGACAAAATGAATTAAAATGCAAAACTAATTGTTAATTTATCGGCTGCATTCATGAGTTTGAATATATAATTACCTTGTAACATATTTTTAACAAATATTAGGTTCTGATATTTGATACAAAAAAGCAAGAGATTTTGGAGATTGACAGTAAAGGTTTTAAAAGTTATCTTATTAGCAGATCCTCTTGGGACATCCAAGTACACGGCATGAATTCAACATTTTCCTTAATCAAAAATAAACAAGAGTTTTTATTGATATAAAATTTGAGTATATTTACCCCTATTCCAAGATGACTTACTTCCAGTATAATGACATCACGTGAAAGTTCTATACAAAAATGCAGAAACCTTAAAGGTCCTGAATGAAGTTTGTATAGTGAACTTTTTTCTTTTTTTTATCATTACTATTATTAAGAAAAGATTATTAATAATAAAATAGGAAGGAAACAAGAAAGAAAAGTGGAGAGAAAGAGACGATTTCATCAATATTCAAATTATAGTAGAAGGAAAGAAAAAAAAAATTTTTTTTTACTTTTTTTTTTATGGAGGTTGTATTCGATTCTGTAAATATCCAATCTCTTAAATATTTGATATACTCCATTATTTATATTATATATAGTTATATATATTATTTTTTTACTTCAAAAAGATTAATAAAATAACAATATGATAGAGTAAGATAAAATAATGTAAACTTTGTTGTAAAATAAAACAGTAAGTAAGTAAGTAAGTAAAAAAATGATATAAAAATAAGAGAAAGCTCTGAAATTTGAATATCCCTCCTCCGACTTCTTCCCCTCTTCTGCCCCCCCCCCTCCTTCTTTCCCTTCTTTTCAAGGCTAAAAGGAAGTTTTAATACTGAAATATTAGGTATATCATGTTGTATTAGATTCATTGGCATAAATCTAATTATAATTAACATGGCTTGTCAACACAAAAGCGAGCATGGATATTGGTTGTTGTTGTTTTTGTGATTTTTAAATGAGTCATGACTTCGATTGAACTCTGTGTCTAATTAATTAATTCCTTTATTTTTTTATTAATAAATTATTCTGATGAGTCCTTCTACAAAGGGCAAAACATTTTATACCTTGTTAAACAACTACAGGGTCCACTTGAGTTCTACAACTTTTCATATATACATAGCATATTTGAATTACTATGATTGAACTGCTATTGACGTATTGAATATGTTGTTTGATCACTGAGGACCTAAGTAGCCATTTTGTTAATAAAATAACTTGTCTTAATATTGAAGACTCGATGAAAAATAAGGAACAAAAAAAGACATAAGATGTTAAAATACCAAATCTAAGCCTTTCCTAGATTATGTCTGGAAAGCAAATCAGACATTTTTGACTATGTATAGCTTTTGTTACTGGATATCTAAACCCCTCCCAGAAATTTGACTATAAATTCCATATATAACTCAAGATATGTTAATGAAATTTTTGGACCGTTCAATTTATTGTTAAAATATAGAATAGATTGGGAACATCCCGGGAATATTTCTTCGAGATCCATTTGTACATGCGCACCAGGAATGATGATTCCACATTATAACAAAATAATAACTTAATTATTCATACAAATTATACATTTATATTTAATGCGATTTATAAGAATAGCTTTAAGAACCCATTTCAATTTATGTATATAACCCCAATTGAAGTTGTGGTGTTTTGTTGTGGCACATACCTTAGCTTTATACTTCATCGTCTATGCATGCATGAAAAATAATCATGGTGGCAATAATAGGAGGTACTTATATATATATATAACACATATATACATACATATATGTAATATTAGGTATTAAAAAAGAGGCACGAACAGCTTCATGACTTACGTGACTGACTTTAAGAATCTAAAACGTATTGAAATTAAAATTAATTTATCCAATGAAAAGAAGGAGGGGGCGCCCCCTCCTTCTTTTCATTGAGTAAATCATCACCAATATGTATAATAGAATTGAAAAATAAATATATGCAGATATATATTCAACAAAAATATCTTGCGACTTGAATGTATTATAAATATATGCCTACATTGCATTTACTATGAGGTAACAAAAACGTGCAAAAATGATAATTTGCAATAGTAATAATAATAATAATAATATCCATAATAGAGCAAAAAAGTAACGCCGCCAATCCATCAAAATTACATTTCTACAAAATGTTCGATCCATTTTACCTTGTTCCATTTTTGTTATTGCTTTTTTTGATAATAATGATACTATATGTATGTTAATTCAATATACCTTGGCCATTTAGAGTGTTTTCACGTGACGTCATCAATCCGTAAGTCGTCCATCTTGAAAAGTGCATAAAAAATCAAATTTTATGCGTGTAAAAACCTTTTTTTCCTTTAAAATTAAGAAAAATGGGGAATTGCTATCGTGGTCTTGGATGACGTTACAAGGGATCAACAAATGAAAGGACTTTTCCGTTACTTTTCGAAATGATGATAAATGTGTCGACTAAATACCTATATCCTCCTGTGATGTCATTAAAAACGCTCAACAGGCCCAGTCCCATAGCTATACTTGCCACTTTTAAAATTGTCCTCTCCCCGTGACCCCAAACAAAAAAATATTTCTCATTATGGTTCTAATGACCTAGAATATTTCATATGGCATAAGCCCTCCCTTGGCCCCGAAACGACTAACTACACCCCTGATTAGGCCTTAATGCCTACTTATAATCTGTGTGTATGATGCAAAAATATATTTTCTCCATATATATATAAGGGACCCTGAATTCAAAAGAAATATCATAGGTCAAAGGTGGGATGTTAATTGTGGTTTTTGCCATGATTTATGACTGCTGAAATATAGGGCACAATTCATTGCAAAATACATGTATATATATATACATTACATTATAGTGCTTTGAATCATTGATTTTATGGAGATTATATGAGGAGGAGAAATTAAAATGGTAAAATATCATTCCTCGTGAAAAAATATTTTTCTTGGATATATTTATATATATAACGATATAGCTGTTATTGATTTCTTTTGAGAATACAAAATACAAAATAAATTCCTTCAAAATAAAAAAAAGATGCACATGACCGGAAAAATCCAATTGAGACAATTATGATTATTATTCACTCTCCCACTCAATAGTGATCAATTAGTGTGTTAAATAAATCTGCTTATTTTGTTTGAAAAAGACATCCTCATTAGGCAGATGAGAATGGGAAGAGAGAGAGAGAGAGAGAGAGGGGGGGAGCCACCAAAAGTTACCCCTAGACATCCTCATCATCATTATAATAAAGTCATAATAATATGAAAATAAATTATTATGGACCAACATAAAAAAAAGTTTAATGGCTAGATTTTTTTTCTCTAAAGTCATAACCATTTATGACAGAGTCATAAAATCTTTACTTTTTTTTTCTTTTTGAAGATTAATTTTTTTATATACATACATACATACATACATACTTACACATAGCGTTTGATAGCCACAAATAGCCTCCCAGCCTCTTCAAGAGATTTCGCTTTTTTAAATAAGCGAACATTTTCAACTGTTATTTCTAACTACATAGGTATATATTACAACATATTATGTGGTATAATGAGAATAAGCTCGGTTTTAGGAAAAGTTGATTTCCGTACTATGAAGAGGATGAAGGCAAAAAATATCTATGTACTTATATTTTGGTTTTTGATGAATTATAATTCTCAAATATAAATTATAATAAATGCATTTTGTAAAAGAAAATCTGGACAAGATTAAAACAAATTCCACAAAATTTTTTGGGAATATTTAAAAACTTAGATTCATGATCTCCTTCCATGTAAACTTTTATTTGAAAAAATGGATTTGTTTTTTTATGAAGTAAAACTGAAAAATGAGTGTATTTCCTTTCCTATTGATAAATCAACGTTAAAATCGTTGAACACTACTACAACAAATACATATATATTTAAAAATCGGGAAGATAATATATTCAATATTCAAAGTTGGGAAAATATTTATAGAAATCAATTATTTAATTACCTAAGAACATTAAAATGAGGGATAACAAAAAAGATAAAGAATGTTTCTTTGTAGTATTAATATACCTCATTCAAAAAAGTAAAAAAAAGTAAGATAATTAATAATTAAATATTCATGAAAAAATAAAATTAATAAATGTATTTTTTGTTTTGAAAAGTAATGTTTGTATCATTGATGTAAATAAATGATTAGAAAATGCTAGAAATTATTAATTCAAAACCAAAAAAAAATTATTTCACAATCTTCAATTTAATTCAAATATTTCCAAATGCAATGTTTGAAACATTCTTGATATATTTATTATTATTTTTAAACCGTCAGCCATCAAAAATAGCACTTACTTTTAAATAGTTCAAAATTGATATTATTAAAACTTAATTTAATTCAATATAAAAAATGTTAAAGTGTCATGGAAGTTGAAAAAAAAAAAGAAAAAGAAGAATCTTAGATACATACATCAACATAAAAGACCCATTTCCTTTTATTTTAAAATAAATGTTCTCTTTTTTTTTTTTGATAATATAGGGAACGACAAATTTGAAGAATATTTATTCTACATACATATTTTTGTTTTGTTCATTTTCAAAAAAAAAAAAAAATATAAAAATAATTTCATAACAAAGGTTATGCCTGATTCTCTCTGTCATTAATTTGTACATAGTTTTTAAGTAAAATAAAATAAAATTATGGTTATTTAATTACAGAACCCTCTCTCCCTCGTTAAACTTCAATAATATTTCTTGGCTGGGATTCATTTCTGAAAAAAAGAAGAAGAAGAAAAAAAAGAAGAAATATACCTTATCTTCAATGAGAAAGGTAAAGTAGAAAATATCTATAAATTACCCCCCCCCCCTAAAAAAAATTGAGTCTATAATCAAGGGATAAAAGAAGTAATAATTGAAAAAAAAAAAAAAAAAAAAAACTAGATAAGAGGTAGTTTAGAATAATTCTCTTGGTAAATTGCATGTTTTAAGCAAAATAATGATAATAATAATAATAACAAAGTTATAATACAATTGTATGTATGGTCCAGTGTCTAGGCAAATACAGCTGACGAGTTTAATTATACTGGGTACTTAAATATAGGCATACGATGATAAACGTTGGCTTAAAAAATAAGGATTCAATTGGCATAGTTATAGGTTGAGTGAGCTATTTTTTATGTGGGAGGGGGGGGGGTAAGGGAATCATTATCTTGATTTATAGCCTGCTATTTGTTTTTTTAAGGAAAACTAAAGGAATTAAATTATTCAGGTAAAGTTTGAAAGAATTTACTCGGAGAGGAGTCAAAGAAAGATAAAAAAAAATAAATACTCAAAAAATACGAACAAAACCAAAATAGTGAAAATACAAAAAAATATTTCAAATCTCAGAAATACTTTGGTTTTTTTTTACTTGTATATATATATATATATATATATTTCTTTGTCTCAAAATACTTTTAATATTGGTAAGATTAAGTATCAAAGGTCATATGACATGAAAAAAGAAAAAAAGAAGAAGTTTATTAATTACTCGTATTGCTCCTGATTGTAGTAGAATCCTATTTTATTTTTACAACTTGACAAAAAATATTCATATATTTTATTATGGCTATTTATTATTCCAACCCCTTGAGGCTACTACATCATTAAATAATATGGGTTATTCCCTTGATTTCGATTGACTCAACTTTGCCGACAGTTTGTATCTATGTAGCTCCCACACAAAAATAAATAAATTAGTTAAATATTTTATCAATAAGCACTTACAAATCTACAAGAGCCTCCCATCGGTATTTTTTGTGTGGGTCTAACCTCATTGCCTATTTCTGTGCCTAATCATTTTTATTTTTTTTTGAAATATGAGCTTTTAAGTAATGATTAGTATTTTATTTAGATGTTGTCACGATATACGGATCGAGATTCAAGAAAGTACATCATGGATAAATAAATAAAAAATGTGAAAAGAGTTTATAACGTAAAGGATCCTGAAAGAAACTGATTTCAAACGAATTGATTATAATGTCGTAACTTTGTATACATATATTATGGCAGATGTTAAAAAAGTCTTAAATAAAAGCCTTACCATCGTAATTTGATCTAATGTTCAACTCCAATTGGTCAATACCGATTTGAGGCTTGACAAAAATGTATAGGTAATTATTTCGTTTGCTCCAATAGCTGTTAATTGTATGATTTTAAGTGTTCAATTTGACGCTTAAACATCTCTTTAGAAGGAATAACTACAAAGTGAATTACTGAAGAATAATAGTGTTGTGTCGACATGATTCGAGTCGATAAATTAGAAAAGAAAAAGGTGACATATGTCTACAGAAGATTTAATATTTTGAAAACAATATATACATAGTTTAATCTTCGAATGGATTAAATATATATATATTGAGTGGGTCTTCTAAAAAATTGAGCGTTTCTCGAGTCGGCATAACAACACTAAACAAAGAATATCCCCATGAATGGAGTACATACTTTTAAAGAACACGTGATCAAGTGATATAAATAAACAGACATAATTCTTTAACATACACATATATAAAAAACCTTCCAAATTCTTTTTGCCTCGTAAATCAATAAAAAAATTTACTTTTATTTTTTAACGATACCAACAAAATTTTGTGCCTACGCCATGTATATAAAGAAACTCTGTGAAGTTTAACTTTATATCAGAGTCTCCATAAATACAACTATTTTTTTGTTCTAATTTATACTTTTTTGCAAAATATAAATTAAATCAAAGCATTTTCTGTAGCGTACATACAAATAATCTCTGCCTGTCCAACTTTGGCTGTGAGTCTAAAGAGAGAAAAAGTACATTTATTTTTATACAACACAACCATAATAGTAAAACAATAAAAACCAGTTACGTGGTTTAGTGATGCGCTATTTTTTTTTTAAAAAAAAAGAAGCAAGTTTCACCAAACACAAACTCTTCATTTGCACTTTGATGAAACTTTATCTTTCCTAGGTTGAGACACAAAATCTAAATATTTATGTTTTCCTTGATTTTTTATAAAATTCAGTGGCATTAATGCTCAACATGAATGCAGTATGGATATACATATATCCGATGATTTTATGGATACATTATATTATAATATAAAAAATACTCACTGGAACCTTCATTTGCACAAGATTTTAGAAACCATTTTTTTTACTATGACCTGATTAATGATCTCATCCAATTCTTTAAGTGTTTTAAATCAAACCTTCATTCCCCATAATAGGTAGTTAATTTACCCATTTCCTTTAAATTTACTGAATGGTTTGTGCACTTGTTTTGCGAATCTATGTTTTTTTTTGGCTAATATTGCAAATATTCATTAATAAAAGTAGAGCTTTGAGGGACACATAAAGAAAATAAAAAAGGAATATGCCTTTAATATTTGTTGTTTTAAAATAATAAACCCTTTTGTAAAGGTATAAATATACTATATTTATGTATTGTGTTCCACAATGAATTAGAAACTTAATAGAAAATTATTTGATTATCATATTTTTTTAATTCATAACTTTTAATGACATGAAATAAAAAAAATGAAAATTTTGCTAAAAGAAAATACAAAAAAAAAAGTTCAATTAGCAAAAATAACAACAAAACTCTCTTATCGGTACAGAACTAAAAATAAAAATAAAAAATACTATTAAAAAAATTCATTGTGCCACACCTAGGTATAAAAAATGGTATTGAGCAAACCATATACTCCTCTCCTGCCTCACCCATTTAACTATTAGATAATAACTAACATGATTAAGTTTCCTGCTATGTTACGTCTCTCTCAATTTTTTTTTTTTGCTTCAATTTTTTTTTTTTTTTGGTGAATGATTGTTAAATATAAAGTTATAGATTGATCTTGAATCATGAGGGCGTAGCCAAATTTAATCAATGGTTACCATTGTGTTTGTTCTTAAATCATTCTATTGAGGGATTAAGTTTTTGTTATTATTTTATTTTTTTCTAGGAGCTTGATAACAAAAAATACTCCTGATTCTAAATTGTTTGTCACATTTTTTTTTCTTTGAAAGGAGCCATCTTATGTAAGATCCCTTTTGAGATAATTAACCAATCAATATAAATCGATCTGTGACTATTTTGATAAATTATTTTAGATTTTCTATACGCATAATGGTTCATTAAGACATGATATCGTTACTAATAAAAGCAAAAGGTTTCATTAAGAATCATTTTTAATCTCTCAGATTTTACTGTATGAACAAAGGTGTCCTCTAAAGCCACTATGATATAAAAATTTTTGTTAAAGGCAAAAAATTTGGTCAATAATATGAGTTGGCTATTGGAAAATAAAATATTAGAATATCTAAATTAGTAGCTCAATATAAAATATTGAGCTTTTGGTGGAAAAATCAACGTTTCCAACCTTCAAATATATATTTTTTAATGATAATTTGAATAAAAAACTAATTCAGCTTTTAAACACTACAAAACCTGATAGTTCCCTCTCTTTAAAAAAGTATTAATTCACACATTCATTATAAACCTTTGAATTATCACCCGAAGAGGTATTTTAAATAGTTTGCATGATGTTGAAAATATATAAACAAAATATAATAATTATTAAACATGTCGATAAATTTTATTCACGAAAACAAAATATTTTTTTTTTTGAATTATCCACGTTTAAAAATATACTACATACTAATTTTGCACGCAAGGAGGAAATGACATTGATAAAAAACACAAATAATAAATTATATTAATTAGGATATTTTTTGATAACACGAATTTTTACTTCTGGCTACATTTTTCATGTAATTTTTTTCATTTTTAATTGATATAAATTTGTAAAGTACTGAAATGAGTTACTAAATGGGTTGAACAGTGCAATGAACAAGAAACACCATAAGTAAGGAAATGAGAGAACTTTTACTCTCATTCATAACTTAAAATCCAGATTCGAATTGTTGATTGAAACCCTCGAAACCTTAAAGACACTTTTTGCAAACATAATCTTTAGTATTGTGGTCGAGGCAATGCCTTTAAGGTAAAGATACAATACTTTGAGGTTGGAGTCAGTGATGAGACTAACATCTTTACAAATTGATCACAAGACTCATTTCGAGAATAACATTACTAACACATAGTCTTGCTATGACGCTTCCAAATCCTTATAATTAGTTTCAACTAAAAATCAAGGTCGATGAAAATGAATTGATTGATAGTTTAGTTTCCTCATTCAGTTCAACAATGTTACAAAACTAATGATCAAGGCATACGAGAAGAGAATTAAATAAAAAAAAAAAGGTTAGCGTTCCAAAAAAGTCTTAGGAGCTTGATTCCTCTGTAAATATGTTTCTATGACTAGGGATACATTATTTTTACGAGCTTGCTTGAGAGTAAAAAACTAAAGAATTTGGAGAACATTCATAGAAAGAACTGGGCTCCCTTTTATCAAAATCAAGAAAAAGAAAATCTGATTTACTTGACAATAAGTTGTTCGCAACTATGTAAATTCCTAGATGATCAAATGTATATTCCCATCAACTCACAATGAAGAATTTCCACTGAGAGTACAGATTGCATTATAAATCTTTGTTGGGGGCATGTATGTAATTGATATATTTATTTAATAAAATGGACACATTTCCAAAAAAATCTTAAGAAAAATGAACAAAAAAAATAAATAAACACCTACATTGAATACGACTTGATGTTAAATAGAATTAGTGATAAAATAGTTACTAAAAACTCTTATAAAATGAACAGGCTTTTAATACTAATTTTGTTTCGGATGGATTACAAAGTAGGTAAGTTCGATTCATTGGCTACACTATGTAAATGTGAATGATAGTGATAATGATGTATTAATCTATTTTTAATTGATATTATTGGGATCTGAAATATAATCATGATAATGTATTTTGTATAGATGGTACAGGAAAAGTCCTTGAATTTGTGGGTCCCGCTGAAACCTGATCCAAGTACCTTGCAGTAAACTCACTATTTTCCTTGATTTTAAAGGAAAAAAAGGTTTTTACTCTTTTATACAAAATTGAGTTGTTTATGCCTCCTCTAATATGATGACGTCACGTGAAAATGCTCTAGCTACTGCCCAATCATTTTTTGTCGAAATATTCCGACAAATCACAAGCTAACTTAATCGAGTGCAACTTTCAGACTCTTACTCCTTTTTGAGTGTTGACGTGCTTGCAAAATTCTTCAAAAACTAATAACTCTATTTCCATTTCATGTAACCACAAATCAAGTACATTGCAAAACCAAATTTCTGGCTAGGCCTACTGTCCAATAATAGCTTGAAAAATTATATTAAAGTGTTTCGAATATTTTAATTTGGATAGACAATTGCCGAATCAATGTGGTTGAAGAGCCAGCCATGTGGGTACATAGTTTGAAAAATGAAAAATAGGAAAGAAGAGAAGAAAACAAAATCGAAAAATACCTTCAAGCATTTTTGTTATTTTTTTTCTACCCCCCCCCCCTCTCTCTCTCTCTCTTTCTTCTCTCCATCTCTTACGATTAGCATACAGAGAGTAACATTGACCTCCATGACCTTACAAAAAAAATAAAAATAAAAATGGAGAATTACTTTTTATTATTATTACCATTATGTATTCCAGTTTTCATAACCTCAAAATATACCTTTTTTGATATTATTAAAGAAAAAAAAACAAGAAAAAAAAATTGGGAAAAAGAAAATTTAAGCCGTTTTTTCATTTGGTGACGACGTTTCATTAAGGACCAACCTTTCTGAACACCAGTGATTTCAATAAATATCCAATGAGACATTCAAATTTAGTTCCTTACAAAAATCAATTTCAATGTTTCAAGGTCATTTGTACCTTCATCAAATGCTTAAATAGAGCATTTTATCTGATTAACAAAAAAAGAGAGGAAAGAAATGTTTTTTTTTTGTTATTTTTTGTTATTTTTAGTTCTCTCACTCTTACCTATGGGTGCCATAACTTAGTGCCTCTCATTAGAGGACTCCAATGTATATAAATATATACAAGTATAAACTCTGTCATTTGAATGTACATCAATTTATGCTTGTTTCAATTCACAAGTAGAGGACAAACACATATATACATACACATTTGCAATCAATGCTCTGAATATTTGTCTATATATATGTATACTACGTATTATGTTATTTATGAATAAAAGACAAAAACATTGAGACTGCATTTTTTCCAGCCAAAGACGGAGTAAATTTGCCTTCCATCAAAAAACATCCCAAAGAAGAAGAAAAAAAAATCTCCTGATCTCCATATATACTAATTATAACTATAGCCATCATTTACGACCATCAAGAGGTCAACCCATTTACCTATTAAGTGTATAGATAAAATTACCTGTTAATTAAGGTAGGTCAAACTCTTTGGAAAAATGTAAAAATTTAGCTGAATTATAATATATGTATAGTATAACTACCTTTGCAGTAATGACCCCTCAGCAACTGAAAGTTGGAAGAAGAAAATTATAAATATAATTAGCCAAAATATATATAGGTTTCGTGATTCCACTAAAAAATAGTTTTGTTTTGAAGGGAGTGAGTTCGTTACTTTTCCCTATCTATTAGAGTGTACATGATAACTATTTTACATGCATAGCTCCTACAAAAAGGCCCATAACGAATTACTATAATAGGATTAAGTTGAGAAATATGTATGTATGTACATAAATACTTTACAAATAGCATCATTTAATTCATGTTATTGATTATTATAACCGAGTTTTTGCATGAAAACATTATGTTTTTGATAATTTAATTTGATGCCACTGCATCAGCGTGTAGGTAGATTGGTTTTTGTCTTACTACATGGTATTTATTAAAAACAATTTAAATAATTATTATGTCCGTTATTCTTTCATTTGTGAAAATCATGATATTTTTTTTTTTTTTTCAAATTTCAAATTAATGAAGATCCTTTTGTGCTTCAAATGAGGGACTCCTGATTTTTGGAACATTGGTAAGGGTTATAAAGAGCCAGGTCAGCATTTGTAGCTATTATATATTTTACATACATTTTTAAAGGGTAATTATAGGCAACACAAAAAAGGTCTAGGGCAGAATATTTTCTGTGGTGGTTTCATAAACCTCAAATTAGAAGGAGGGGAAGAAAAAAAAAACCAATTATATGCATTTGGGCCTAGATTACCAGATTATATACATATGCATATATAAATAATGTACTTGCACTTAATTAGTATCTCAAAAAAAACAAAAAAAAAAACAGTTTTATTTTCTTATAAATAGGCCAATACATATGTATATATCTAAGAATTTCTATTAAATTGCCATCAATTGACAACTTTTTTTTAATGTTTTGAGATATTTTATTTTGAACATTCAGAATATCTAGGTAGACACACACAAAAAGTCAGAATCTTATTCACAATTTTAATGATTGATTATGACTTTAAATGAGTTATTCACAAAAAAAGAGATTATATAAGAAAGGTCTAAGGTGGCAAAACAAATAAAAGTATACAGTTGCCCAAGGGCACTTATTAAATCGAAAATTTTCGTCTTAAAAAAGTTTAGTGGCTCTGCTACATCCATAGCTCATAAAAAAATATTGAAATACTTAAAGAAATAAAATCAAAACAGCCCTGTTTTTAAATGTTTTTAATATTCAGCGAGTGGAGTAACTAAAAATTTGGGAGCTCGTATAAGTATAAATGATTAAATCCCTGATGCATACATTCATTTGATCGACCCTCGATATGGTTGTATGCCTTGCTTACACTCCCTTTATTAAAGATTATTATATTTGGGATACAAGTAACTTTGTAACCTTTTTATCGCACATCTCTTGTTTCGATAGTCAGTAGAACCCCCAGGAATATCTGGTGTGTTTGATACAAAATGTAAAGAAAACTTTGTCACTGAGCTCCTAATAAACTTCAAAATCCCGACCTTTATAAACAAAGTGCAGTTTGTATTTGAGTCACATGCACTAATTGGCGTTGGTTTTGAACTCAACTGCATTGCTTCCTGATGCACTTTCAGAACAAATTCCAAGGGTTCTACATTATATAGTCTTATGAGGGGCAATACTTTTGGACATGACTTTATTATATCTTTATAGTCAATAGCTCTATTTTAATATAAAACGATAATTTTGGACTAATAAATATGTAGCTTATTTTTGGAGAATTCCTTTAATTAGCTCAACTCCAATTATTGGATCATTAAGTTGTTAGTTATTTGATGGAATATGCATGCTCAAAAAAGAAAGATTATCTTTGCATCGATCTAAATATATATATATGTACATATATTTTGATAAATTGAGTTTTATATTTTTTTAAATTTGAATGTACATAGAAAAGAAATTGCAACTCAAAGTGTCTACTCTATAAATATATATACTATACATATCTCATTCATAATTTATCGACTTGATAAAGTAGTTTGTCTGCGTGGATACATACATTCATAAGTACACCATACTCATACATAAATACATAGATTAGATTGATAAGCATTATTGCAAAAAAAAAAAAAAAAAGAAAAAAAGTTCACGTATCGAAAAAAGAAAAAAATAGATCGACTTGTCATATTATAGATAGATTAAATAGTATCTATGTATGTATGTCTTAGAAATTTATGATTCAAATGTAATTAAAAAACAAAACAAATTAAAGCAATTTTTATATATCACTAATTAGATCCTTTTATAAATAACTACTACTCTGTAATTAACCCTAGATGATAAAATACATAGATACAACATATGCCCATTCACCTAGGTAAGTAGGTAGGTAGGTACATACATCTATGGAAAAGGCAGTTAAGCATATCTTATGTTAATGAAGACGTTTAATGAGGGTTTTTTTTAAAAGATAAAAAAATTGTCAATTTTTGTAAAATAATATTTATGTAGGAATAAAATATGAAGAACGATTGACATATATATTTTAATTATAATTCTTATGTACATATCTACATTTATTCTTGATAAATTGAACACCAGGTGGAGCCTTAAATGAAGTTTGACGTTATAATTGCTGATTAATTTTTAAAAACTGCTCAACACAAAGACTTTTGTGCACCACCGTCTAAAAATTTCATTTAGTTTATCAATGCAAATCATGAATGCAAATGTCGTGTCGGTGGCAATGTCTGACATTACTATTATTATTATTATTATTATTTGTGAGATATAATCAATTTTAAATTAATATTATTGTTATTATTATTATTATGAATATGAAAGAGAAGGAAAAGAAGAAAAAACCCTATGAATTTGAATCAAGTCAGCGTGTCTAACGTATTGATAAGTGTGAATAATTTAACGGATCTAATCCCCCAAGAAATATTGTAAATCTAATTAGTTCCTCTTAAGGAAAATTGAATTTTTAAAAGTAGGTATAGTAATGGATAGAGTGTTTTCACGTGACGTTATCATACTCAATGTCAGCCATCTTGGAGTAGGCATAAACAACTCAATTTTTTTTAAAAGAGTAAAAACCTTTTCCCCCTTTAAAATTAAGGAAAATAGTGAATTTACTACAAGGTACTTGGATCATGTTTCAGTGGGACCCACAAATTCAAGGACTTTTTCTTTAACATCCATATATAAACAATCTATCCTTCATGATCAGACCCTATTAGATCATTATACATTTGCAGAGTGTAACCAATGAAGTAGCTATTTATTTTTGTGAGAATCGGATATTTTTATCCAATGACTTTACATCTCTGAGCCCCCATTGATCCAGAACATTTTATTATATGGATTTTCAGTAGCTAATATTATTTATTAGATTTTAGCCTAATATCACTGATTTCTCTTTGACAACAAATCGTATTCAGTACATAAGTTTATTTATTTTCATTTTCTATGATTTCTTTGGTAATTTGATTTAATAAACATATCAACTAGTTAAATTCTCTCTACATGGCGTTGCTTCGATTTATGAAGCAGGTACTCTATTGTGACTGATTAATATATACAAGTTGTGACACAAATAGACTGGGTTTTAATACACTAACCAAGAAAATAACGATAAACCCTCTTGCAATTAATATTGAGTCCGAAATACCCAATTACAATTTATATATCTTGTATAACAGAATGTACACTTCTAAAAACAGGTATTTGATGTCAAATAGGTATCAATGTGTATACAATTGTCTTAAATGAAAAGGATTCAAAATAATTGACATGGAAACAAATGTTAATTTTAATAACAAAATCTATTTTAAATGATATCTCCAAAAAAGGAAAGTTATCTAATGAGTGTCCTCAACGTGAATATGTCAAACTCAAATTAAGTTCTGCTCTGAATAGACATTTAAAAAAATTCAACAAAATACTTGCTACTCCTACAAACTGACCTTTTTTTGAGCGATAGAATTAATTAAATTGCTATGTTAAGGGTTTAGATTTTAAATTCAAGTATCTTGTTTTGTTGATGTTCTTAATATACCAATGTTTGAGGGATACACAGTAAAGGGGCCTAAAGGAAGCCGTAGGCATAGTTTATTTTATGCTCATAGAGTAGAGAATGTCAAGGCATCAAATCCCCTGTTATCCCCAAAATATTTTTCCCTTTATCCGTATTTTATTTTTTCTTCCAAGGACATCAATAAAATTTTGCAAATAATAAATAAATGAATATATATATATATATATATATGTATTTTGAGATAAAACTTTCCTTTTAAAAAATTCGACTTTGATAAGGAAATTTATGTGGAAATAATAATAATAAGAAAAAAAATAATAATAATACATATTTGAAGAAATGGCATAAAAAAATATGGATAACAAAAATTATCATCTATTATTAAAGAGAACGAGAGGGAAAAAAATGATATATTACCATAGATTTTTGACCTTTTTTGAATCCAAGGTCTTTTATGGATGAAAAAGAAGAAATAATAATAATAATAATAGAAAAAAAGTGATTTATTTTCGTAATTACCTTCTTTTTCTTCTTCTTACTTTGTCTTATTATTATCGTTTGTTAAAAGTATGATGAGAAGCCAAGAAAAACAACAACTTGGGTTATTAAAAAGTCCTCGTAATTATTAGTTATTAATTAATGCTTTCCATTCTAGGGTTAAAGTACATACATAGACAAGGTAGTACAAACATAGGCACAAATAAACATACATATATTCAAATTATATTTGGGTAGGCATATATTTTCATCATAGGTTGTTGTCTCATGTCTACCTTTGGTTGCGGAAGGAAATACGCGAGTGAAAATGGATATTATTACAAACATACATTTGTAACTAACTAATGATAATAAAATTTACAGACAAATATGAAGCAGGCTCCGTTAATAGCCATAAATTTGGTGTAGTTGTCAAATCATAACCACAGGAGTCTTGAGTCTATAATTGGGGTAAATAGATTATTAAAGTTACTGGAAATAGTTCTTTTTGAGAGATCCTCAGGAAATTCTAGAATGAAATAGTAAACCACAAATATTAATAAATTTAAATAATGTAATTAGTATTTTAATAAGAAAACATCAATTTGAAGCTTGCCTTACTCTGACATTTGTAAAAGGTAAACAAATAATTCACTTTATATGAACGATATCTGAATAGAGAACTATCAATTATTGGTGTATGGTTGATTACAATAGTTAATATGAATACATAGCAGCTCCTTGTATAAAATTATTTCATACTTCTCCAGAAACATAAGTTAAGTTCTCAAATACAAAAAAAAAAAATTGTCTTTTGTTAATAAGAAAAAGTCAACAAGAATTTGGAATATCTTGACAGCTTCGTTAGCCATCAAACTTTATACTTTTGTGTATTTAATGAATTACATAAAGGACGCTTACATTATGAAATAAGTAATTAAATGAAAGATTTCCTAGAAATTTGTTTCGTAGGTGTCCCGAGAGAACGGGGTCCCAGGAGAGAAACCATAGTTTATATTTTATTTGAAATTACCACTATTCCACGTATACGGGCATTTCTGTATCTATCTAATTTATTTTAAGTTTTTGGAGATCAACTTTTATAACAAAAATATAATATATAAAGACAAAACAGAAAGCTCAACAAATATCAAAAAAAAAAGTATATAGATAGACCATAAGGATTCTTGATCTTGTGCCCACTTGAATCAAAATGTGCTATACACTGTATTTTTTTTTTGCTCAATTTAATATTATTTTCTTGAGCAGTGAAAAAAATTAAATAAAGTATAGAGCAGCAGTGTGAATGAATTAATTAATTGACAAACTATCAAATAACTTTGGTTTTTTTTTTATCTTTCCCTCATTGCAAGAATGTTTGAGCGATGCAAAGAATATTTTCTTTTGTACAAAATATTAAGAAAGCATTTCTATAGAAAATGTGACTGATATTGAAAAATGAATCATATTTGACAAAATATTCGATATTTCGTCGGCTATTCTTCTCCACCCATCAATAGAAAATACTCAATAAACATTCATACGTATGTTTGTGTACCTATTTAAATTAAAATATAATGTTCGTCCGAGATATAATTTTATAAAAATCCTCTTCCTTGAAAAGTTTCTTATGTAAACTCATAAATACATTAGGACTGCATATAAAATTGACTCTTCCATCATTCCTCTCAACAGTCCTTGTTACAACCAAATTGAGCAACAAATATTTCAGTCATTAACAAATTAACAGAAGTATGGGAGTGTTTATTTATGCTTTAATTCTCTACGTCAATACCAAGAGAACAGTTGTAAAAAAATTAATAAGAAAAATGGTTTGATACTGAGGACATTTTTAAGATAATTGTGTAATATATAATTTCAATCATCGAATACCTGCCAATGTGATACAGTGTTTTTGTATAATGACACCTTCAAAGTCTATGATGAAAGATGTGTCCAAAAGAGTTTGTTCCAAAGATAAAAACCTTAAATTAAATCTTCATTTTTAAAGTCCAAAATGCGGGAGTTCCATTGATAGTTATCCATCTCCCTTTTTCTCAAAGGATTTGAAATTTGCAATACATTTTTAAATTCTACTTTACAGATGGAAATAATTCAAAATAGACATTAGGGTCCAGGTAAACAGTATGATTACATGATATTAAATTATGAATAATACATTTCAGTAGAGTCGAACAAGTTTTCATGGAGAATTTAAGAATTCCATGGTGACTGAGTTTCATAATTGGTTATAACACTTGTATGATGAACAAGATTGGCTCCACGTTTACAACTTTTCAGAGTACTGAAATTATTTTGAAAAATCCTTGTTTTTAAAGAAATACTTTTGATAAAATATAATTTATAATTTTTCCAAATGATTTGCACATGAATTGCACAAAACTTGACTAAAAACACCAAAATGTACTTTGTAGTTAGTTGTTGATCTCTTTATTCTTGACCCTATCTTGCATGCTAATCAACTCAAATATATTCTTCATTACTAATACTATTTACTATTCATTACGGATTTTTTCTGTCCAATTGCAACCTCGACTCTCAAAATTGTGAGGAAAAATTTGAAAAAAAGAAGCATATTGTAGCTAGGCTCCTGTATTTTTCTTATTGCTAACTTTATAATTTTGATAAGGATTTTGATTTTAGATATATGTACATACTATACATTCATAAATTTTCATTAATATTCATTACAATATATTATATATGTATAGTGTCAGCTGCTTAAAATCAGAAGAGTCAACTGATGAAAATAGCTGATTTTATTTTTGTTAATCTCAACCTCCTTTCTGTGAAAGGACACTTGAATTTTCGATGAGTGTAGACTTTGCACTTTCGAGGAATATCCACCTATTAATGCTGGATTAGCGTCATGTTATTGAGAGTGGTTTACCCACTCCTATACTGTGACATATTTTCTAAAACTGATATCACATCTAAAAATACATTTAAAATTAGCCTAAAATTAACATGATATGAAATTGATACCAAAGTTGATACATAATTGTTTTGGATTTTGTAAAAGAAAAAAAGAAAAAAAAATACATCTCAATATCACTTTTACATGTTGATTAATATACTCTCAACTGAATTTCGTATCAACTAGTCCCACCCACTCCCCTTCTAATTGGAATGGGACATCCATATATTGTGACCTCACTAAAGTAAGGTCTCTAAAGTAAGTACTCTAAGAACATTGCTCATTATCCAGAATCTTAAAAAAGGAAAAGGAATTTTACAAAAGTAAAGAAATGAAAGAGCTCGTTATACTGAGACAGGAAGAAAGTTACTGTTTATTGATTCAATCAAATTATGTATATATATATATATACTTATATTGGTATAACCTCTCTTTCCCTTTTTTCTAAATTCCCTCTTCTTTTCTTATTTAACAATTTATTTATGTATTTATATATTCTAAATAATTTTATTCTTTTCCATTTTCTAAAGAAATTTAAAAATAGATAAAGAAGAAAAAATAATAGAAAAAAGAATGAAGTCTTAAAAGTTCTTTATTAGTTGAGATATGCGCAAAAATACATTAATTGTGCTTGATTTTCTAACTTACACGTTTGTTCAAGTGCCCATGTACATAATCTATGAACAAATCATGCCCTTACTTAGTGACATAACTTAAAAAAACAGTTAATCTATTGGCTTACTCTTCTGGAAGGAACTTGTACTAATGATCTTACTAATTACTAATAAACACTCTGGACTATAATCCGTAATATATATATATATATATATATATATATATATATATATATATATATATAATCCCTTGTATAAAATAGGGGTTCTCAAAGTTATTTTGCTCCACTCTATACGTCACTGAATTTATTAGCCGTTTTATGTGAGAAAAGGTGTCCCCTAAAATATTGGTGATTTTCTATTTTTTTTAAAAAGCCCTCAAATGACATCATGTGGTATGTACATTACAATGAATGTTGCCTGTGTATTATGATTCAATCTGAGCAAAAAACGTGTGTACCTGTAAAAAAGTAGCTAAAAATTAGTGCATAGTATTGTTGACAAAATGAAACATTTACTTTTGACGTTTTCTTGCTCGTGAGGAACTGAGACAGTTTAAGCTGGACGAATGCACAGATTCATTCGCTCTAATAACTTCCTTATGTATGAAAATGAAGTGTATTATATCTAGTCATTTAACTTCTTCAAGAAAATGATATGGAGGGTGCCCCAAAAGTAACCGAACTCCATGGTAAATGAGGACGGCCCATATAAACTATCAGAGTTTTGTAATAACTTTAGTCATTTTTGTGAGGAATCTCAAGATTTTCCATTTAACATCTTATGGAACGATGAAGCTTACTTCAAACTGAATGAACATCTTAAGAGACACAGTTGTGTGTTTCTTGGGACCGTGAGAATCCCCATGACGGCATTGAAACAGAGGAAAATGTTCCTGGAGTCACAGTCTGGGCTGGAATGAGCAACACTGGTCTTGTTGGACCATTCTTCATAGAATGGTCTACCTTACATTAATATGCTTTTGACTAAAGTGTTTCCTCTTATTAGTGAGTTTCAGTGATCTTCATTTTTAACAAGATTCCTGGATCTAACACTACCAGATTTTTTTCTAGAGTGAATTCTAAAGAACACATTTGCCAAAGAGTATGTTACAACGATGTCAAAAGATGGCGCGATTGTATGGCAGTGGAGGGTAAACATTTTTAACATTGATAAACAATTAATATACCTATTAAATTTGTTGTTTCTGATTCATAACTTTTATTAAAGTTTGCAGTTCGGTTACGTTTGGGACACCCTGTATTGTTACATTTAAATTATACTTCATAACATTTTTGAACCATTCTTATTTTTTCAAGTATATAAATTCTAAATGTATCGTCAATATATAAATTCGATCAAATACATCAAAATTCTAAATTTTCAAAATTAAATGTGGGTGACATTATTTAATCAAATACGATTAAAATTGTGTTTTTCATTGTTTTCAAGATAAAATTCATCAAAAAATCATACAGCACTACGGGGTTACAAAAAATTTGTATCCCTAAGGCACATATGTAGGCGTGCATTAGCTCAAATTATTTGCTTATTTTCAAAATAACTTGGTTTGCAAAGTCATCTTAAGATAATATTTGTACAATAAGAAGGAAGGAATAATTATGTTGAAAAAGTGCAAATTTAATTTGAGGTCATTCAATTGAAGAAAAAGCTTTTATTTAACTATTTTTTTATAACTTGCAATCTAGAGTGAGAGTCAAGATCACGTTTGCTAGAACAGAGACTTTGAATGATTTAGAGAAAGACGATACCAATGGTTTAAGAGATCAAAATCAATTTATTAGAAAAAAAAAAGTATTGTTCTTGTTTATGAAAGGAAAATTTTAAAGCAAAAGCTTTGATCTTTGTGTTGATTTCAAGACCAAGTCTTTGAGGGACCAAGGCTTTCAAAAATTGGTCTCTAAACTAACACAGATCTTGAGCACTACATCTATTGTAAAATCTTATGTACTGTAACCATTTCTTCATTCTTTCTGTCTTTCCATATTACAAACAAAATATTTGCCCGTATTTGCTCGTGAAAAAAGTACTTTTCATTTTCAAATCGTCAATTTGGGAATTCAAAAGGCACTTATTACAATAAAAGGCAAGTAAGGATTATGGAACATGTAGTGGCAGTGAAAGACACAGTGATGTTTCATGACACAACAAGTGACAAATATGTCAAATGTTGAGAAGAGAGTCTTCAAGTCAACTAAGGAAGAAGACATTACAATAAGAACAGGATTAAACTTTCAAAGGTTTTATTGACCAACTTTAAGAGAAGGCAATGCTGTATTAGAGTATGTACTTAAACCGGGGTTTCCCTTCCGGTGGGTCGCTTAGCAAATAATTAATTAAAGGAGTTTTTTTTCTTCATAGAAAATAAAACTACTGATAAATAAGTCATTAGTGAAGGGTTCATTAGATTTAAATCTTTTATGTAAAGGGTTGTGGATGGTTTTTCCCTTCCTAAATACATCATTTGTAATTCGTTCTACAAAAATGAAGTTTATAATTCATACAATTTAGGCTGCTATTATTTTTAATATCTTATATTTTAGTAATCATATTAATATTATCAACAACCCTTATTAGAAAATAGGAGCTAGCTCATTAAATGATAAAAACCCTATTATATTATTAGAACAAAAGTTTAAGATTCTTGGATTTAGGACACACTGTTTTTTCATTTATTTTGTTAAACCTACGTAAAAGAAAAATCTTTTAGACGATGGGGGTTTCTAAACAGTTTTTTCCTATTTTTTTTTAATAAATAAAATAAAGTTATTCCTATAATTAAATAAAAAGTATATTGGACTATCTAACCCAATGGGTTTCTAGGATTTAGGTGAGCCATTCATTTTTCCTTTTTCCTTTTTTTTTTTTTTGCTAAAATACATACACATATCAATATCACCTAATTTCCTTATTCCTTTTCTTAATAAATAAAAAATAAATATGTGAATATTTTAGCATATTGGCTTCTAGGATTTAGGTATTATTCTTTATTTAAGAGCTTAGAAAATTGACAATTTAATACTCCCTTGTGACACATTCTTTTCTCTCCTTTTTTTTTAAAAAAAAAAGGAAAAATAATTGCATATTTCACGTTTGACTACGTTTCTACTTTGATGAAAAACGTGGGATTCGAATTGCTTTGCTCTTTTGTGGTAGATTGCTGGTTATGTATATATATACATATGTATGTATGTACATATGTATGTATGTATGTATACTTATACAAGCACTACCTCAAAAACAATAAAAGAAGTAGACGAACATACCTAGAACTGGGTCACAAAAACAGGAAAAAATAATTTATTCGATAGAATTAATAAATATTTCTCTTATCTTTTTTTCCCTCTGTTTTGTTGTTCTCTTTAATACATAAATACTCTAGTGGTTCTACATAGATGTGTGTAAAACTTTACCGCTTCTTTTGCAAGTTAATCGACTGAACATAATTTCTGACGTAAATGATGAATTTTCCAAAGAATAGCATAAAGATTAATAACCATTTAATAGAGTTGAACTGGACTCAAGCATACTAAAAATGAGGTTGGTATACATATAGACATTAATTAAAAAGAAAATCCGTGGACACTCTTCAAATTATATACGTATATGTAACTGGAAAGAAGAAAAAAACCCAAATCCTTATTATTATGTGTCTTTTTAAAATAAAATAAAACTATTGAATAAAGATTTCCAATTTTCCAAGAGGATTTTTCGATACAAAGTATCTATGTATAAAGTTCACGCAATCTTACATTTCCTCATAATATGTCTACTTACAAAAATTTACTCGAGTAACCTCCGATTTAATAATTGTATTATTATTCTATGTAACTTTCCTTTATTTGAACTTATTAATGTATTATGTATGTAAATTATTTAAAACTGCTTCTGAAAATTGGACCCATAGTTGAGCATAAGATTATGGCGTCAAATCCAATTATTGTATGTATGTAAAAGTTTGATAGAATGAGCCATTACTGATGTTATGATCTAACTCATTTATATGTTTTTTATGAATCTGTTCATGAACTCAATTCGTTACAAAATATAAAATTAGATTAAATCTTTAGCGAATTTCTTATTTCATTTTCTTTTCACTGATTGAGCTCCGATGTATTGTAAATCAACGCTCATGTAATCGAATAATACTAATTTTTAATTAAAAATATTATTTTTATTTTGCTGCGTTAAATGACAAAACAAAAAATGTTATTACTTTTTTGTAACTTGTATGTATATTGCTTATACCAATCATTTAGTGAAATTTAAGTGTATTATTTTAGGAAAAATAATGTGTGTTTTTTTATGGAGAAAAAGAGACATAACAACATCTCTTTGGCCTTTCTTTTTATCGACCGACCTTTTTTATGAACCTTCATATATATATATATATATATATGTTGATGATGATTCATTTTCTCTCATATTTATTTTTTATTTTCTCTTCCTTTTTTTTTTTATAATTTAGAATAAGCCTTAACGGTTCTTAGTCCGACCAACAACCTTATATCAAAAGGCCAAATGGGCTTGATATTCAACTCAGATCAAACGAATGAACTAGGTCAAATAAATAAAATGAAAAATCAACTACAAAGTTAAAGTTTCTTGTTTTTACAACCTTGATCCTTTAGAAAAAGTCTATTAAAAGGGTTCAATTGATAAATCATAGTATATGGTCATACATATATCGTCATTTGTGACCATAGGTTATACTGTTTTACACCTATGGACAGAAAATTGAATTCCATTTTGAGGTGTTTTGAGGGATGGTACTGAAAAAATCATTCTAAATATTTAATAACTTTAACGCATTGAAATTAGCCTTAACTTTGATTTTATCTTTTCATATCTTTTTCATGAATCAGTGATGTTGATTTTTTTTAAGAGGGGGGGGGGAGGATTCTATATCAATATAATGTCATATTGAAATGAATTCTCTATGTAGGATCTATGAAGGCTTTTTATAGGCTGGTGGGTAGAATAAAGTTGGACCTTCCTTTGGTTGTAAACTCAAATCAATACTGATATACAATGTCTGTACATATTTCAGTTTGCACTGAGTGAAGCATTACAATTTAGACGTATAAGCGCATATGGTATTTTGATACATGTAAATATGTACGTAATTATCCGATTGAATACAGAGCTCAACGATGGGTGGGGGTGAGAAATGATGTTGTAACTTGAATCCTAGATTCATTAGCGCTTCCTTAAACTACGTTACATTTCTACAAACATATATTTATATAAATCATATGATTACATATAGTAAACATAAATCTGATTTATCAGTCCAATAGTATCAAAAGACTTTGTCTTTTACAATGTTTTCTGTTTTGATCTCATTATTCAGCTGATATGAACAAAATAAATAAAAAATACTTTACATACATTAAAAAAAAGGTGATTTCAATAAAAACATGGACTCAAAATCAAATTTGGCATTTCTTTCATTCCTTAAAAGTAGTTTCATGTCTCTATTAGATTACTTTTATTAATGGAGTTAAGGTAAAATTATTATTATCATTTGTTGTCATGTCTTTGAAATAAAAGACTAATTAGTAGAATTGAATCGGGAAAATTCAAAAATCCCTTTTTAAAGGTTATTAAACATATAGCCTATAAACATATGTAGTTTTGAGTCCAGAATTGGCCTTTTTGTCATGTTATGGGAGGGGGGGGGGGTAGTTATAGATTGAAAATATGTAGGCAATAGAATGGGGCTTGTATATATATATATATACCTACCTATATACATATATCCACACACATATTTTGTCACCAGCTGAAATCCAGTAGCACCATGGAGAGGAAAAAATTGTAACTAATACAGAAATGGCGCGAGATCAATGTATAAACATAAATAAAATTACAATGAACTAGAACAAATTTACCATTACTAATTTTAGAGGAAAAAAAAGAAAGAATAATATATATATATATATATATACAACCCTCTTTGACAAAAAAAAATTAACATTTTTTTTATATTCTCTATTCATTATCATAATTTCATATTATCACAAAATGTATATTTAAGTTTTATTTATTATTATTAGTTCTGTGTATGTAGTTAGTACGTTGTATGGAACTACTGCTGTTTGTTCAAAGAGAGAAAGGCTCAGAGAAGGATGGAAGGAAGGGAAGAAAGAGAGAGAGAGAGAGAGAAAGGTGGAACGTCATCCAAATGTCTACATAATTGAGTGACTTTTGAAATGCCATCTATACATATATTCATAGGTCTGTCAAAGGCTTATTTTTTATTTTTTTATTTGTTTATTTATTTATGAAAAGAAAATCCATTTGACAAATTTTAATTTCCTTAATGTTTGTATTGAACCATTTTTGGTGTTCATACATACTTAGTTATTGACAACTTTTGCTGCACACATATTTTGGTTATATGCCATTATACTCTTTGACCTACTGTGGAGGATTCCTCCATAAAATCAGAGGGGGAAGAAAGGGCGTTTTTATGTCAATGATTCGTCATACCTATGTACAAATGTACACTATAAGCCTTTATTCCAACCGCTGTACCAATGACAAATATTATTTTTCTTCTTCTGCCTTTGTTATTTCTACTTTTTTTTTCATGGAAAAAAGCGAAAAAAACCATGGCTAATTATATATATTTTTCACACCTCATAACCAAAAAGAAGAAAATGGTCTGATATTTTTCCTCCTCTCTGCGGTTCAAATTTGGCACTTTATCATTGCTAGGCTCCTCCACACAAAAGGCTTTAGTAAAAGAAAGAAGGGAGAAAAAAGTCAGAGAGACAGAATCCTCATAATTAAACTAATTTATTGCTCTGTGCATATAAATGTATATGTATGTCAGATATTTGGTTCAATAGAGAGGCAATTGGATATGGTGAGGAGGTTTTGTTGAGACTTCAAGGATGGAAATATACGGAGTATACCTAAATACATATATGTTGTATGTTTTTATAAATGTTTAATGACAGGATCATTCCATTTTTCCATGTACATACATATACAATTTATAAGAAAAATTAAATTTGGGGCTCAATTCAGTCATGAATCTTTAAAATGAATTTATTTACAAATAAAAAGTATACATTCTCAAAATATAATGTTCTTCATAACTTTATAATAATTTCAATAGTACCCTGAGACATAATATTTTATAGAAAATATAAATTTTTTACTCTTAGTGAGCTATAGTCATAATTAAAAAATAAAATGTAAGTCTTAAATTGTATATGCATAAAACATTTTAAATAATTTTTATTTAAAAATTATATGAATTAAAAAAAAAGACATAATTTTTTTGCATGCAAATAGAAATTTCAAAAATGGTACAATACAGTACTCCAGAAGCCAAAATTGGTAAAATTTTTATGAAAGTAAATTTCATTTGTGAGCCAAAGAATAATAATGATCAAAGATAAAAACCACAAGGCAAGAAAGAAAGAAGCATTCAAAAATATGAAAAAGGAATGCTCAACAAATGAACTTTAGAATATATTGATAAATAAGTTAGTTAGTTGATTTATCATTCATAATTATGAGCAATTCACAGAAAAAGTTTAATAAAAAGTTAAGTCGATAATTTTCAAGAAAATATTCGATATCCAAAAAACATACATAACAGACTCAGAAAAGGTATAGGTTTGGATCCATCTGATCTGCATGTGTAGTGTACTTAGATCAGGAAAACATCTTTGATATAGGTGAGCAGATAATACCGACCATTTATGTAGTAACATGTACCTACTTACATATTTTATTGTTTCATTGTTTCCAATGTATGTAAGAATATTAATAATATGAAAACATAATAAAATTTATTATGAAGTAAAGTTGTAAATGAAGAAGAAACTCGTACCTTGGTAAAAAAAAAATAATAATTTAGAGTATGCCAAAGTCAACTTTTTGAAGCTGGTTGATCACCTAAGGGTTAATAATATTTATACATTTTATATACTAATAATTAAGTTATACATATCGTGCTGAATAAATGCCCAAACATTGTGGGTTGGTATTTTTGTCTTATTTTGGAGCCACATACTCAGCTCACGTATAATAACTATGAACAAACAGAAATTGGCAACAGTAATAAATGTATTATGACAACCTATATGTGAATAATTCAATGATTAAAACATATTAAAGATTGACTGGGACCAAACGAACCGCAGTTTGGCAATGACGATTCACAGTTCGATCTCCTACGCATACATTTTTTTTTTTTTTTTTTTTTTTTGGGGGGGGGGGGGGAGGGGAAGAACATAAAATTTGGACAATTTAAAAAAAAATTATAGATATAAAACTCAAACTGAATCCAAAGTACTGTATTGTTTCATAGTTTGGTATTGTAACATCTTAGTTCTAATGTGAACCTTCCTTTAATATTAACTACATATAAGAATCAGTCAGTTTATTCATTTTTTCAGTAAATGTATTACTTAAATATGGATTATTCTAATTTTGATGTTTTCTTAGGGGAATTTATTTCTTGAATTTTTGACGAAAATAAATTAATCCTTATTAAAATCAATTTACGTAATATGGTTACATTTTTTAAATTAAATTCGTCAAAGAATAAAATGATTTAATTAATAATTTTTAAAGCTTTTTGCAATGGCGTTTGTATATATTATATATATATATATATATATATATATATATATATATATATATATATATATATATATATACCCTTTTGCAAAAATTGTTGCTTTTTTTGCATAGAGGTTGCATTACAACTTATATATAATGTACATTTGTTCAAAATTAGAGTCACGTTATTCAAATAAAATAGATTTTCTGATAGGAGTTTGAAGGAAGCCTGAGAATAATTCTTAGTGTTTATTTTTCTTCTTATACTTATCAAATAATAATAATAATAATCATTTTGAGACCTGCATAACAAGGCCCAAGTGAGTGCTTTACCTTAGCAGGCTCTTGTATTTGTTAATATTATAGTTATTGTTGTTTTCTAAGTACATATTATTTCCGGTCCATCGTTAAGTGAGGAGAGGGGGGGGGGAAATAAGAAAAAAACAATTCTGACAGGAACATAATTCATCATTTCTTAATATATATGATTATGGATAAGGAATTGCGAGTTTATAGGGGGAGGGAGAAAGAAGAAAGGAAAAAAGAGCCTTAAACATACCAATATAACTTCTTACAGGTTCCACACACATAGCTTAATACCCTGTTTCCCTCAAAAAGAAATTCAATTTCAAACCGTTTTAATAAAATACTATCAAAAACAACTTGTTCTTCCATCTGACAACTTTAACTTATTAGAAAAGGCATCACAGTATAACATTTGAATTTTGAGACACTTGATTTGTTGGGATTATTTAGAACAACAATATCTGAGTTTCAACTGAAATAACGAATATTTCCATTGATATATATTGAGTTTTCTTTTTTCATCAAAGTCACTCTTAAAAAGGAAAACTAATTCACATACATATTCATATTGTGAATTAAACAGGTACATAATTGATTTAAAAAACAACAACATTAATTTGAGGTTAGTTATATGCGTGAATAATTCAAAAAAGTCAATTTTTTTGAGAGATATTTGCACACATAATCATCAATGATGTACAAGCATCTTGACAATACATAAGACACATCAAAGAATAGCAACTTCTTTTATATATAAAAAATAGGAGACATTTCAAACTACTGCTCCAGAAATATATAGATGAAGTCCCAATTACAATTATGAAAATTGTTTTGTATACATATGTAGATAAAAAACCGTCATCAAGATTTCAAAACATTTTGCAATTTGATTGGGCATCATTAGTTTTTTGTCAAGACCCACAGAGTGCACATCATTCGTATGATATAAACCATTAAAAACTTTATTTCATGTAAACCATGGTATTATCTTTTCATTTTATGAATTTGTGTTCGAGTAAACTTTGAGAAAAGGAGTTCCCAGGAGAGAAATTCTAAAAGATACCAATTGTCAATAAATTCTGATAATTACCAATAGGAATGTATCTTTAAAAAGAAATCCCTTACATAAAAACATTTCAATTCTTAAATATTTCCTTAATGTTAAATGCAAGATTTTAAAACTAAATGAGCTAGTAATGTATGGTATTTTTTAGACGTACACACACATATTTAATAATCGCAGTCCAAACAATTTAAAACTCACTAAAAAAATATGAAAATAATCATAACAAACATGTTCCAAGAAACAAAGACTAAATGATATCAATTAATTCTAATTGAAAATACATATTTCAATGTCACAAATATATAATTTAAACTTAAAAAATATATACCTTAAATCAAATCAAATTTTTGATCAATTACAAGTTTTTAATTACTCAAATAGGAATTTTTAATATTTTTAGAATCTACTGGAAGCCCAAAAAAGTCTTTTTTACAAGCAAAAATCTTACAAACCCAAAAATTAGTGCAGTATATGTGTTGTTTATTTCATATCTGTCAGTATTTCTATTCTCATTTTAAAAGAAGAAATAAATATTTCTATGGGCAGTTTATAAAACACTTTTTTTTTCTTCTTTTTTTTTGCTGTTATTGTTCTAATAAAAACTAATGTAAAAAAAAAAAGTTATTTGTTATTTGTTTTTTCACAAAAAGAACTTATTTCTTTTTAAAGTATTCATTTTTTCTTCATTAGTTTTTTAATTTTTATATTTTTAAATGACATTTTGAAATTATGTTGAAATTTCTAGAAATCATACTGTTAATACTTCTTATATTCTTAAACGTTTTATCGTGTATACAAAAAATATTGATGAATTAGGATAGAACTCTAACATTCTCAAAAACTGTATAAACTTGTAATAAAACAAGAATTAATTTTTACTATTTTATAATTGAATAGTATATTTAATTTTAGAAGTTTCACTTGAATAGCATTCATAACACTTTATTGAATTACTTTGGCGAGCCGTAGTTTGTCCACCCTTTTTCTACTCTATTAGGATTAGAAATCTGGTTTCCAAAAGTTTTGGAACCTTAATCAAACTCAAAACTTGGTTTTTGCTGTCCTTATGTATACAAAGGGGGGGGGGGGGGGGAGTGACTTCTCCCTTCCCCTCAAGTCTAAATAATTTTAAAAGGATGCTACATATTAGTGACAAATTTATTTTTCACTAAAAACAAGTTTATTTTTGTTCTTCAAAATAAAAAAAACCCTTGGAAATTTCGTACAAATTATGTAATCGAGGGATGGTAATATTTTACTCCTTCTTCCCCCCCCCCCTACAGTTAATGTTGAGCCAGGTCATCAATGTACGGGCATCCGTGTTGTCACAATACTAATATATTTGTACAACTTGTTCCGGCATCAAAATACTCTTAGAAGCTTTTTGACTAAAAATATAAACAAAAATATGATTAAGGACAATTTACATAAACTTTCAAGCAGTTTTTGTTATTGTTGTTGATTTTTGTTAGCTTATCAGCATGGACATTTTTTCAACTCGAAATGGCGCTGCAAGTACCGGTTTCAAAATTTATTTAATAGAGTACTGTTTGTCATGTTAGTTGTTACTGTTAGTGTGTGTCATGGCAGAGACCCTGTACTGTTTTTGAATGTGGGGTTTCGGGTTATATAAATTTTTTTTTTAGAAATTAGGAAAAATGAGACATAGGAAGAGTAGCTTCCTCTCTGAAGTCACTCTTCTAAAAAGGAAGATTAGACTCGTTAATATAATTAATTAACTTTCATTTTTAATTTCTAGGTGTCATGACCAGCTCCTCAACTTTCTTTATCATCACTTTTCATCTACGTAATACAAATGTATACAATCACTTCTCTAAAAATAGGTTTCACATAATCCAAGATATTAGTACTCTTACAAACAAACTTTATTTCCAACTCTTTATGAAAGGTCTTTGTTATGCGTTTGTTATATACATACAAAATGTATAGTTACATGAGAGTGAATGTATGATTATCTTTCTATTCACTGCCTTTGAGAAATTTCCTGGACAGATGTGACTAGATATGACTGTTTTTATATTTGAAGTGTTAATGGTTTAAATTTGCTTCATTTTGTTTTTAATGTCGTGTGTGATCATGGTTAATTGGTCGTTAAGACTTTGGAATATATATATATTAAAGTGTTTGTTATCTCTAAAAAAATCTTTGACATAAAATCAAATATTTATAATCAAATGTATGTATGCGTATGAATTATACTCTTAATTAAAATTATCTCTGTTTTTTTTGGACAGTTTGTTTAGTCCTTCAAAAAATAAATATCGTACTTGAATTATTTTTTTTTAGGATCAAGTTATCTTTCAAAGTAGATACTCAAATTCCTATGAGAATACTTTGAGATATATATATATATATATACATGTATTTATGAATAGCACTAAGCCAAAAAGAAAACAATTTTCTCTCGGGGTCAATTGAATCATTGACTTCTATGTTGAAAAACCATAAAAAAGCATACAAACTTACTCTGTCATTGATGACAGAAAGGTCCGTCTCTCAAACGAAATTTATGATGTAAACATATCCAAAAGATATTAAAGATATCATTACCTAAAAAAAAATTAAAAGAGAAGGACCTTTCAGCCTTGATCTTCGATGTATGTACATAGGAGCAGGGATTTGACTCAGTGATCCAATGAGATGTTTATTGATATAATATACCTACGTCATTCCAGAAGCAGCACCAGCAACAACAACAACAACAACAAACTCAACAAATTCAAAATATTTCTAGAGATGAGAAAAGGTTGGCTTTTATAAAAATGTTGACGATCTACAAATATCTAAATATGTACATATATATATATATATATATATATGTTATCTGGCCAAAGAGAGAATATATATATATATATATATATATATATATATATGTACAAGTTGTAGCCTCGTGTCAAATACATTTAGTGTCGTCCATTTTTTTTTCTCCATCAATAATGACATACTTAATGTAGACATCAAAGAGGTGATCAAATAAGGCAAATTGATAACTACATACATATATATATATATACATATCGAGAGAGAGAGATTTTAAAATATTCGGAGGGGATTATTTTTTCTCCTAAATATGTGTATATATTTATATATATTAAAGATTTTTGCATGAAAAATAATGCAAAAAATTAGACATATAAGTACATACATATATATATATATATATATATATATATATACCATAGGAGAATAATCTTAAATACTTCCATGTCTTGGGTGTGGTGCTAGAATACTTCAAACGTGTTTTTTTTTTTCCTATCATTTAACAAAAATTCCTTCATAATAAAAACTCTTACATCTTACAACTTTTCATCTTATTTGATTTTTTTTTTTGCTTATTGATTCAATGTACTATAATATTAAATATACAGATCGGACCAAGAGATCAGTTACGCATCAGGTGAATCAATAGATATACATATATAGGTAATTTTAGATAGTTGATAATGTTTTTCAGATTTACGTTCTGATGAGGTATAGGTAGAAGGAGTTTATTTCCTAATAGTAAATATCAAGGAAGTGAAAATAAAATACATCATGACAACAATATATTTCATATACTAAAAGTGAATTTTAATTATGAATATGTAGAATTCGTCTCACTGACTCACTGACTCCAGTGATGAAGGAAATTGAGTATAATTCAAGTTGTCAATGAGTTCAATGTACAACATACTCTAACGATTGATTTGCCTTACAATTTCATTTCTACATAAATACTTCATACTTCATATAATGTACGAATCGATGATACCCATTTTTAAATGCAAGTAAATACGTATACCCAAATACATGTACATGTATGTGTTCATACCTAGATCGATTGAATATGAACAAAATGTGCCACTAATGAATGGTTGACCATATTTGAACAAATTATAGGGAAGGCCTTTTATGGAAGTGAAACAATAAATATCTTTGTATCTATTTGTTTATTGATATTATTATTATTATTATTTTTAATTTATCATTACCTGAGATTTTGATCAATTGAACTCATAAGCTCAATTTGTAGCAAGGACGGAGTGGCGAGTTGAATTGTCTGTTTCTTTGTTTTGTTTTTTTGCATAATATTGTATAGTTGAATAAAACAAACTTAAATTGTATCATAGCTGGTAATAGTAAAAATAAATATAATTTTTCTCTAAAGGGACCTTTATATAGTATACATATAAAGAACTAAACAAAAGGTATTTAAATGTAGTTATTTTTTAGATGTGCAAAAATAAATGGGCTCGAGAATTCCATTGAGATGTACATATTTATGAGTTATGTGGTTACTTCTTATTGATGAAAAAGCAATGCGGAGATTCCATAATGTAAAATACACGACCTTCCTTATACGAATGTTCACGCAATGGTAGAGGCTTTTAACTACATAGAGTTAGGTAATCGAGATCTTCATTGTACATACGTATACTGATTTTACTTTATCCCTAGAGTTTTAAGTGATTCTTTTTTGTGTGAATTATAAATAAGAAATGATGTTAATAATAGCAAATGAATTAACACTTTGATCAATACGTCACCTAACTTGGAAAAAAAAATGTGGTGAGAAAATTCAATTTGATTTATTAATAAGAGTAGTTTATGATGCTTTTCTCTATTTTAGATCAATTTTAGACAGATTTAGATTAATCTTTAATCGGTCAAAGTTGCCAATTATCACCAATATTTTATTTCCCTAAAAAGCAATATCCAATTAAAAAGAAAAAAGAAACTTAAAAAATTAAAAGTTTTTATTAATTACTTAACCAATAAAAACCCAAAGTGGCCACCAGTGCAACTATTTCTGAAAGTTGTATGACCATTAATTGGTATTTTTGACCCTGATTATAATCAATATAATTTAATTTATGTGACTATCATTTATTGTTAACAATTATAAACTTGCACCAATTCCTACGTAATGTACCCCCGACCACCAATAAGCTCAAACTGAATCAATAATTTAAAAATTTTCAGAAGCCATCAACAATATTCAACTGAATCCACATTTTAAAATTTATCCGATTTAAATTTTTCTAAAAATCGAGCTGCTTTGTTATGATGTTGAGGAAAAAGTATGCAGTGGCAGAATTTGGGTTTTGTTGTGGTGTTGTTTTACTGGTAGTTAATACGTTAAATTGAAGAAAAATTGATATCCCATCATTAGGCCAAATGATGGGATATCGATTTTTTAACCCACAAATAATCCTTATTGATATCATTATAAAAAATCCATTTCGCCCGATATATATCATATTATTTATTTTTGGCCTCAAAATACGCTTCAGCTATTCCTTCACCAGACTTGTTCCCTGACGAAACTTTGTAGACCTTAAAGAATAATCCAGGTCAAAACCGAACTTCAGAGGCGAGTGGTACAATTTAAGCATATTATGAGCGTATTATAAATCGTTATAATTTATAACAGCTATTGAAATGATGGAAGTGTGTTGGACCCTTTGACCAAACTAGACTTGGGCTTTACCTTGTTTGTACATGGATCGAATTATTTTGTTGGCGTTTGTCCAGAGAAAATATTATTTTAATAAATACAATCAAGGCATTCAAATCGCTGTAAAGTCTTAGCCAGTGAAATCCCCTCTCTAGAGACCAATAATTGGAAAGAACTGGTAAATGATTTCAAATAATTGCTAATTCAGTCGATCTATCAGAACAAAACTCTAAAAATGATTTTGAAATATATATTTTTGTCATTTTGTTTGATTACTATTTTTAATTTCATTCTACGTAATACTGTTTTTTATGTATTATAAATTGTACTGTTTTATTAAACTCTGTTTTATCTTAAACATTTATAAAATTTACAACTTTTTAATGTTGAAGATAGCAATGTAATTAGACTGTGTTGTCAGTTAAATCCCGAAGTTAAAATATGTTTATTATAAGTGTATTTTTTTACACATTAACTTAAGTTTTATAAAATTACGTATAATATATTTATTATCTACCTATATAATCAAGTGAACTGTAAAAAAAAATCAATTTCGAGAATTAATTAAATATATAATTCGACAAGGGATTCTCTCATGGGATTTCCCGGGGGTTTTACACATACAAGAATTTCTAGGAAAATTTTGCAATTAATTATTTGATAATATAGACTTATTTATTTATTATAATTCATAAAATGAAAAGATAATACCAGATTCCTAATTTACTTGAAATAAAGTTGTTTATGGTTTATGTCATAAAAATGATGTGTACTATGTGAATCCTGACAAAAACTAATGATGCCCAATCAAATAACAAAATGTTTTGAAATCTTGATGACGTTCTTTTATCTACATATGTATACAAAAACATTTTTATAATTGTAATTGGGACTTCATCTATATATTTCTGGAGCAGTAGTTTGAAATGTCTCCTATTTTTTATATATAAAAGAAGTTGCTATTCTTTGATGTGTCTTACGTATTGTCAAGATACTTGTACTCATTTCATATAGATATCATTGATAATTCTGTGTTCAAATATCTCTCGAAAAAATTGACATTTTTGAATTATTCTAGCAAATGGGGAAAGCAATTATGAGCCTGTTTAATTCACAAGATGAATATGTATGACAATTAGTTTTTTCAGTTCAGGCCATGTAAGTTCCTATCTCTAACTAATCCTTTAAAAAAATATGCATACCTATGTGTACACAAATGTACGTTTCTATGTATTCACATAATAAAATACTTTGACAATAATTAATGAATCTTCAATTAGAGAACAATCATCAAAAGGATTCAAATTAGAGACCTCTCCTTTAATTAATTAAGGTGACTAACAACGATGATTAAAAAGGTCAAACAATTCCGATTTCAATTTTTTTTTTTTTTTCATTTGAAATGAACATTTAGTTTTTGTTATTGTTTTTTTGTTTTGTTTTTTCAATCCTGAACTCATCACAAAGATATTCTTTTATTCTTATTCTTTTATCTATAGACTTCTCTTTATTGTGAATATATAGATTTAATTATTTTAAAAAAATTCCTTTTGTTTGCTTTTTAATTAAATGAGAGAGGACAAAGAAAAACATTGATTCGAGATAAATAAAAACAAATATATGTAAATTAAAGGGTTGTACATATTTATGTAATTCATAGATTTGTACTATGATTAATATAGCAAACACTTATTATTGGTAGGTACCTGATAAAATAGTTTAATCCATTTTAAATCTTTTCAGCGGCCCAAAAAGTCAAAATAAGAAAAATCATTTGTTTGTTGTAAAAAAAGTCGCCAATGTATAAAAAGGAACTGTGATTTGTACTCAGTCATAAAAAAAAAACCACTTTTCAACGTGTAAACATCGTCAATACCCTTTTTCAAAAGAGGTTGAGATCGATGTGGGTCTCATTTTGATTTCGATTCATAAAAGCCTTTGTGTTGTCCTGGTCATAAACCCTTCAAAGTCTTGGTCTCTGCGTTGAAAAAATACTTCCTCTATATATATCTATATCCAAATGTGTCAGTTAACACATGGAGCCACAATTTGAGATTGTTTTGAGTAAGATGCATTAGGTTTCAAATAGTCCAAATCAAGGTCAAATCTTTGATAGAAATTCGTGACTTGAAAACATGTTCTAATGAAGATTGATAATAAACTAAAACCTTTTTAACTCACATTTCCATTTTACCAAAAATGTTTCATTTGGTTAGATTGAACACTGAGTTTAAAAGATATTGACATTTGGAATTTAATGTGGACTCCGATTTTTTACAATTACAATTTGCAAAATAAAATTATTTCCTCATATCTCATAAATCAATAATCGGATTTGCAATACAGACATATAATATTAAATAGACCTTAAGATTGTAGTTGAAAAATAAACTTTATAGAAAATTTCATTCAATTCTATTTAAATGGGTGATATTACGCTGTTGTTTTTGTATGCATATATATATATTAGAAATAAAATGGTTTATTTCAAACTGATACCACATTGATTGCAAACATTATATATAATTTGCAGTATTGTTAATTTTAGCATTCAGCTACCATATCTCATACCCATTAAATTTTGCACATTTTGAGTATAACATTATATAAGATTTTATTGTTTTATACTTATATATCTCCAAAATTACTGGATGATTCGAGTTGATCTTTAGCATGTGATCTATTAGGGACACTATCAAGGAAATAATCCACTGCTCCCTCCCATATATTGTTCAAAGCCTGTACGATATACTTTTGGGTTTTATGTATAAATATATGCATTTATTACTTATATCTTGGTCATACAAGATGATACACTTCAGTATGAACTTAAAGGTCTCTAGCTTTTAGAATAATGGGGTTTTAAACACTAAATTCATTTAAATACAAAAATATCTTTATTTAAATCTTTGAACAAGGATTAACGCAAAATCAGAGCAAGAAAGAGGATTACATCAACAAAAAAATATTGTACAGTATATAGTCATATCGCTCTGGTTTCCTTGCAGACCAGAGTTCCTGCAAATTGGTTTTTTAAAACTAGAGGTATCCTTCAATTGCGTCGCTACATAAATATTGTCAAAAAAATTAGAGGGGGGGTGGAGGACATGTTGGGATTTCATAGAAAAAAGGACTCCAACAGTCACACTGAAGCTAGGGGTTGTAATAGGTAAAGGACTATTATCTTTTGCATCTAATAAAATTGAAACAATAAAAATTATTTATAAATTTATTTATTATTTAGGTATAGGTATTAGGGGAGAGAAGTTAATACCTTTTTCAAAATAAAGTAAAGTGGTAGCTTATTAAAAAAACTTTATTTTTTTTACGTAGCTGTACTTAAAGATACAAAAATTCAATTGAACATACAAAAAAAAGTAAATCAAAATCTACAAAATTATGATTTCATTCAAAAATGTATGTACATATATATATATATATATATATAGAATCAATAACAAATAAAATCGATGTTTTATGAAGATTTGTCTTATCATAGAAAAAAGTAATTTTTTTTTCTCAATTAAATTTGATGTTACTTTAAAGTACTTCCGGTTCATACCAGAACTTTGAACGGATAGAGAGTAACGGTTTTTGATGGCATATAAAAAATATTTCAAGAAATTATTACTGATACCAAACCACAACTAGTGATGCATGATAATTTTGGATTTGGTAAATTTTTCCAAATAGCTAGCAAATACTCTAATATATGTAAATGCCTCCAGGTTGTTTTTATTATTATTATTTATACATCAATTCATCAATGAAATTATCTTACAAATGTTATTAGTAAATAACAAAAAATTTCCATGACAAATTGCTATAAAAAAGAGTGTCATTTTTTTTTTTTTTTTTACTTTACAGTAACAGGTCATTAGTATTTATTTGCAAATATCTAAAATAATAATAACAATATGTATAACAATGGACCATGATAACAATAAATGCCATAATTACTTTAAATTGAAATTTAATTGTTTTTTTTTTAAATGAATTACATTTGTATGTATAATTAGTGTATCACCTAATATATTATTAGGCTCATTATCTTTATTTGGTGCCCGTGTTTGAATTTACATGTGAATGTAGATTTGTATGTGGTTATTATTAGCTCTTAATTATGACAAAAATAATCTCTTTTCAACTCTATTGCAAACAGATTTGATGTTTTGATCAATTCTTTTTTTTTTTAAATGTCATTATTATTTATTTGAATAATAATCATGAAATGTACAAGTAAAATCTTGGATTACGAACAACATCCGTTGAATAAGTGCTTTTAGATTCAAAACTAAACTAAAACCATATTTACTATCATTTGATAACAGTCACAAGAATTTAAATGGTTCTTGTATTAAGACCCTGATTGATGAATACTTAACAATTCAATATATTAGGTACGTGTATCCCAATTTAAAATGAATCCTTGTTCCCCAAAAAATTTTCAAACCAAGCTATTACTATACATAAGTTGTACATTAGTGTAGCTTGGTTTTTTATGACTTTTTATTTTGTGGTTGACTATTTGTCAAAAGCTGTTCTTAGGTATGCACTTTAAATTACGTTTAACATAATCAGCTTTTGAATATCTTTTATGAGCGTAAAATATATTTGTTAAAGACGTTTTTGTTAAACAATCATCAGATTAATACTTTTACAAATTCAATTCAATTAAAAAATAATAATAAAAACAAATTCGACGGACTTGAAATTTGCTGTGTCCCCTCATATAAAAAGTTTTCATAACAAATCAATAATAATTTTCAATTTTTATATATAAAAAACAAAACAAAAAACATTCATTCGACCCCCCCCCCCCTTATGTTATGTTTTTAGAGTATAAAACTTCTTTATTTGTAATCATAAATTTTCTCTTGAGAACCAGGAAAAAAACCCACATTGCAAAATATGAGATTTCTTAGTCCATTTTTGGTTAGGTAATTACTATTTAAAAATGAAATAAAAAAATCATTTGTGGGTCATCATTTATAATGTACTATTGCAAATTTAAAATTATGGGTCAAATGGTACTGTTTTAATGTGCAAAGGCCCTTAATAGACCATAAAAACTTTAGTGTACATTTTTTTTAATACGTAAATGTCTGATATGCGTTTAAACACAACAATATCTGTAGATTACTGACTTGAGATTAAACAGGCATTAAATCCTTATAATTACACTAAACAAATCTCAATTATCTTAAATTTGAAATGACAACTAGTTATGATATACCATGTCACCTCATTAAACCTATGTCAAATCAAGTGTACTTGAGGAAAAAATAAGTTCATTTCAAACAATGTTCAATTCTCAAATAGAACTCTCTTAAGTTATTATCAATAAAGTATAGAATTTTCATCATCTTTCACAACTTGATATCAAGTTGATATATGTATATACGTACATATATTCTGTTTAGAAGCCTCGTAAGACTCCAGTAAGAACTTAGTCATGATGAGTAAGGACGCATCAAATTAAAAATTAAATACAAACATAATTTTAAAAAAACAACTATGTATTTAAACTTCTTCTTCTTTTTTTAAATGCATTAACTTAACAAAAGGTAAACAGCAGCGTTTATTTAACTTTTAATGCTTAAATGAACATCATCTAATTTATACATCTCAAAAGGGCGTGAACCTTCATGATGATGTCTGTGGAACAGTATGAGTCTATTGTTCTCATATGTATGTATTGGACTTACTTAGATGCTTTAAAGGAACAAAAAATAAGAGAACATAATAAAAATTGAGAAGAAGCAATTATATATATATATAATCAGGAACTTTTCTCTCTCGCAGAGTGTCCCTTATTGTCCTCTCTCACTCCAGGATGTCCTACGGAACTATTCTCATTTTATAACAAAGGACGAATACATATGATATGTGTACTATCTGGATTCTCTCAATGAGGAGAAAAATTAGTTGTACATAAATTTAGGTCAAATCTTTTTTAATTATAGGTACATACATATTTGGGTCACTTTTTGTGCAATCTACTTTCAAGTCAACACAAACAAATTTTTTATTTATATATGTACATATTTTTAGGCACTTCCATTTTTTTAATTTAAATCATATGGATTTGTTTAAGATTCCCCCTTTAGTTTTTGAGATATTATGTAGACATTAAGAGAATGAACTCTAAACTTTAATAAATAATATAATTTTGATTCTTCATAAAAATTAGAATCATTATATGTCTTATTTTTTCACAAAATAGAAGTCCATAATCTATAGCTTATAGTAAAAATAAAAATATTGAAACCCAAAAAATTTTTAATGATATAATTCCCAACAGTTAATTTTGTTCAAATGCTTTGAACGTTCGTAATCCTTGAAAATACTTTAAATTTACGTTTAACGAAACATATTTAATAAACTTTAGTAAAAATCTAAATCGATAAATTAATATTTTCTCTATGATATGTATATTGTAAATATAGCTATCAGTGTTTTAATGACGTTCAAAAGTTTCAAAGGAAATTTCATCAAATGACTTTAATAACACTTGTAATATATGTATAATACAACTTGATGGGTATTTAAATTAAATCAAATTAATGCTCCTGGATAGTTAAAATCCCTATAAAATGTTTAGATTTGTACATTTAGTTTTGTTTTTGGATGGATTAAGGACCAGAAAAGTTAGATAATTGGAGAAAGATATCCGATCTTTGCAAAAGTGCGTATGTAATAGTTAATTTATTGCCTACACTATGTAAATGCAAATTTATAACAATGCACTAATATATTTTTAATACATATTACTGTGATCTGAGATATAGTAAAGATGAACGCATTTTTAACTAGGGGTAAAGGTTCCTATTGTGGCACCCTACAGTAGTTTAACACTTTAGTTAATCTAAAATAAACAAGTGTGTGTTTTTATATAAATTTTGATTATATGGCATGCTCACAATGGGGTCACAATTCCACAGTAATGACTTGAACGATCAATTTAGTTTTGGGTAATGGTTAGGTAGAGTAAATGGGTTCAAAGCCCTTATTTACAAATTTGTCATTTATCACAGATGGAAAATTTGCAGATGTACATATTTGCATATTTGCCCGATTCCCTTCATTCAAAATAGTTGTAATCACCCTGTCATGAAAATCAGATAATGTCTAAACAGTTTAAAGTCAAAGAAAATAAGGGTTTTGAATGTGAGCAATTATGGTTGGTTTTTATTCAATTTTTATTTTTCCTTCTCTTCTGATGCAGGTGTGTTGCTTTACTTTTTTGTTCTTCTATGACCATTTAATAGAGAGAGAGAGAGAGAGAGAAGAGAAAGAAAAAGAAAAAGCCTGACTTGATTGTAATCCTCGTTGAGGGAAACATAACAATCGAAAATCTATTTTTGTAAGAGTAGAGCTCTAATTTACGAACAGATGGAGAATCCATTGTGTTAGGAAGAAGTTGAGAAGTCAGTCTTGTTATTATTTTTGTTGTTGATCTTTAGGGTTTGTTTAGAATTTTGTGTCGTTGTTTATTCAGTTGAAACACGTCTACATATTATATACATAGGATCAGAATGTGAGAATCTTTTGATAGAATGCAATAGTCAAAGTCGATTGCAAATCTTAGATAGAGACTAAATATATATATAAATATGATTTAGATGGATCATTTTCTCTGAGTTTATTGATAGATAACTGAGTATCATCAGGGGTATTAATTGACTGAAGTTTTACTGAGATGGAATCTCTAAGACCTAGTACACATAACTTCATAGATCATCACAACTCCTTCCAGGGGCATGAGATATGGAGAGGAATGCATATCCCCTTGATTTTGACAAGGTATGGTATGTAGAAGCATCCCTATATAGTGCAGGAACACCTCCCCCCCCCCCCCCCCCCTATCTCAGGATTCGTACTACAAAATAGTAAAATAAGTTAATTTTTGTTAATTTTCATTGATTTCATCAATACTAAATATAAATATATTAGTTCTTTATTAAATATTTATATACAAATTCAGATTTTATTGCGCAAAATTAGACATTTTACTCCGTTAAGAATCATTTTTCAGTAAACCTCTCGTAGAGAGAACTGTTCAAAGTCCCAGATAGTTTTTTTTTATTATTTTCTATAAGCCTTAAAAACGATTAAGTTATTATAGAAAAAGAGTGACGTGAGTTCTGGGCTTATATTTTTTTATGCATATTTATGTTTGCCTTTATGGCCACTTATCCCAGGAAAAAATATTCTTAAAGCCCTGACTTTAATATTTATTTAGGTATTATAAGGGCCTAAAAAAATTAAGAGTGGGTAGTTTGATGTCTCATGGTCTCTTAAAAATATGAAAAAGCTTTAAATATTTATAAGATCTGAATTTTTAATCATACTCCCCCCCCCCTAGTGGATAGAGCTTCTGACTGGGGGAAGGGGGGTCAGAAGCTCTATTCACTTATAGGTGAATGTGTAAAGAACGTATGAAACGTGGACTACTTTTTAAGGAAGAAGCAGTAAGAAACTTTTTTAAATGACGATTTACAATACTAAAGTATTTAAATATGGAAGAAATATTATATATATATATATCTATACGTGTAATAAAGAGCTAAAGAGTAGGAGAAGTCAATCATATTCACACACAAAAAGGCTGTTGTTATGAAAAAGAAAAGATAGTTACGTCAACCCTCAATGGGAATAGTTTTTAATGTATCTTTTAGAGAGATGGTTTTTTAAAAAACAAACGTTTACCCTTGAACGTCAATATTTATATTGATGATTATTTGTGGCAAAATTAGCTATCTAAATACATAGAGTTGAGAATGTCTACCCAAAACGCTAAAAGAGTTTGTTCAAATATGTATCGGGCAAATTTGATATCTCTCCTATGAAACGCAATTTTACCAACATAAAAATGGCGGATATCCAACCGTTATTTATATATTTTTTTGAATCATTCCTAGAAAACAAAAGTTATTTTGTTCTGTTTTTAAATAAGACTTTTTTAGATATTTTCTTTTAAACCACTTGAGGAGTATAAAAAGGTAGTCGATTCATAAAGGATTTTAGTAGATCTAGTTTGGATCTGTACATTTTATTTATGTATGTATATACTCAATACAACAGATCTCACAACATCAGGAACCCAACTGCATCTACCTCGTTAAAATATGAACAGTCAAAAAATCAAACCAGGAAATAAATTACAAAAAAAAAAGAAAAAAAAAGAAGTTTCTCTGAATGGAGTTGCAGCAGGAGTAGCTCGTCACCTCCCCCCTTTCAATTTTGTCTTTTCTTCTTTTCACCCATGATGAGTTAAATGGGAGCCTTAACAAGAAGTCAGCTGCTATTAAACATATCGTTTTCTCTCCTTTTTCCTTCAAAATTATAGATTGGCAGCTGTCTTTTTATTATTGTTGTTATTATTATTTAAAGGATGGTGTTTTTTTTCTTCCTTCATGCCTTGATTATGAGTTGTTGGGTAGATTTGTACCTGGTGACAGTCCAAAAAAAGTGTGAGGGAATAACATAAAATGAAATAAAATAAAATAAAAAAATACCAAATTCATTGAAAGCGGTTTTTTTTAAAAGTAAAGAAAAAAAAAATCATAATTAAAGAACATTAAGAACTCCCTGCTTTTTAACTGAATGACAAATGGAACTCAATACATATAAAGGCTTTGAATATTATTGCGTGTATGTTGTTGTAGTTTTAAAGGTGTACAGATGGTTAGCAGAAGGGGGAAATCAATCAGAGAATCATTGAAATGAAATTAAAAAGTGGTTAAATCTAGGGCGGAATTGTTTGATATATGTATGTATATTTCCTTTAATAGTCAATTGATAGAAATATATATATATATATATATATATATAAATTGACAAATGATGAAATCCTTTTCATTTGATTCCATTATTCCATCAATCCATTATTTCATGACTCAATTCCAATTTCTTTTACGGGGAGGGAAAACGGTCACAATTCTTTTATTCCTGCAAAAAAAACAAAATTAATACATTACTTTTCTAATGAAGCAGCTCATTTTTATGGAATTTTTTCCATATGCATCTCATTTTACTAACATTTTCTTTCTTTTAAAAAAAAGTATTCTCCGACATATTAAAGTAATGTTTTTTATGCGAATTTAGAATTACATATATTAAGATGCAGCGAGTGCAGGAGGGCAAATCAAAAAGAGGCATTTCTATGGGGGAAAGAGTACAGATTTCAATCAATAGGGAACTTATAACTTTTTTACTATAAAAAGTTACTTCTTTAAAAAATGAAGAGGAGGACTCTGCTTTGTCAGTTGTAATATTTAGTGTATTAATATAATACTGTTACTTTTTAGTAACGAACTTTGTCCTTAAAAAAAATAATTGGCTGTGTCCTTCAGACACACTGTTGTAAAATATTGCGTGTCCAAGAAACGAATATAAATAATATGTCTGGAACATAACATTTTTTTATTAACAAATAATATAACTAATTATTATAAAACAAAATTTAAATTTTTGTTTGTATCTGATTTGTAATGGATACACAAATTGTATTATTTATTTCATATTATTTTTTGGTATTTTCGGGAGGAACAGAGGTAGTAAAATCCAGCAACCCTCTCATATAACACCATATAAGAATAATTAAGAGAGTAAATATGTTTTCATTCTTAGAGAGTACGAATTTTTTTCAACTAGGAGTCTTTCTTGTGAAGAGGAATTTTTGTGTTTGTCAAATTTGTTCCAAAAAAACTTAATCTTGCAATTTTTCAGTTTGAATAATAAGAATTTGATATAAGGATATTACTTTTTAATTAAGTACATTATATGCAGTAACATAAATAGTTACTCTAAGACAATACATTTGCTAAAATGACTTTAAGTCTGAGTCTACTTGCTCCGAGTCAAACCAAGCCTGTACTCGAGTAGGACAATCCAAGTAGAATATCAATTACTATATCTTTGGCGTGCTCATACTTTTATCAAAATGATGAGAGTTGGTCTACCTTGGACTCAGGCTTAGAGCCTAGAGAGAGGAACTAACCGTGAGTCAGATATTGGATGAATCCATGAGGATCACGGCACTAGTAATATTCTACTCATTCCTTAATCAGAGTTGGAAGCACAGATTTGAATCCCTGGACTCACGTTTCCTTCACCCTTGTGACAGAGTGTGTGTTGCTCCCTCACGGAGGGCATATCTTTTATATTCAAGAATTAAGGTACCCTCAAATTACAAGGATGCGGAATAGTCTACTTTTATGTAGAGTATATATATATATATATATATATACATGTATATATATATTACATTTTTTAATGAATTTGTACGTTTTAAAAATGTATCTAGTTAAAATCAAGAGCTAAAAATATAGCTTGGATAGTAAAAATTGCAGTTCAAATTTATTTATAATCTAAATAAGACTTCATTCTCACTTTGAACAGAAAAATCAAAATGAGAAATGTAAACAGTGGGTGTAATAGGATTTAAAATATTGATGAGGGTTTTGTAGGATTAATGCTTCGTAGTTCCTTAGTTGATGAATAATTTTAAAAACTCCTTAATGAATTCGTTTCAATGTTCTAAGTATACAAGGTATATACTGGCAATAACTTTAAGGTGTTCAAATCTAATGAGCTAAGATCTTCATCTTTTATATTTGTAGATGTAGTTAGCACAATCAAGTATAGCCAAGCAAACTTACGGCTATATTTTATGAGATCCAGAAGATTAGGATAGTGTCTATGATGAAATTATTGAGTTTTGAGATCCCTTCATCTGAGCTGTTCTGCTTTTTTGAATTTTTGAAGGCTCAGAGTTAGGACTCTCAAGCACTGGTAAAATAATTGATTTGACATAATCGTCTCCTTTTCAATAATTTTCTTTTTTCTCACGGAATTTTGATAGAAGTAAGATAGAGCGAGAGATCTCGTATACAATCAAAGGTTTTCCTATTTCTACATAAGAGTGAATTCTTGAAATTAACTTCAAGGGTTGTTTAACTCATATTTGGAATATTACTTACTTCTATAGAGTTGAAGGAATTTGTAGCTTGCAATTATGTTTCCACTCCTTTTCTCTAGTAGTTATTGACTATATAAACATAAAATGGAGTCACATGCATCTGTTTAGGTTATAACAACCCAAACATAGTGTAAAAGTATAAACACCTTAAATATCAAATGAATTTCTATTTCTTGAGTGTCTCAATGACATATATTTATACTGGCTCAGCAGGCTCTTGGTTCGTACAATCATTTCATTAACAACAATTAGTATGCGTTAGTAAAATTGAAGATTAAATTTTATAAGGATCCCAAGAATTTTGAAATCAATACAATCTCATTTTTCATATTCTGTTGGTGCAAAGGGTTCTTGTAAAGCCGTTTTAAATACTAATAACATTTTATGACATTCTGTTGTAAAACGTTTTAATGAAAAATAAGTTTATTAAAGTAACTATATAATATTTTATACTAAATAATTTTGTATCATTAAATTAATTAATTAATGTTTAAACTAATTAGAAAGATGAAAAATAGTTTAATTAATTTGAAAGTTTAGTATATGTGGCTGTTCTATATAATTAGAGTTGTATAATATAATCGTTTATATTATTTTAGAATAGTTAGTTAATAAAATTATTTACCAATCATTGCTTGTGACTCACGTTTATAGCCTTAAAGCATTTTTTTTTATAGCCAAAAAACGAGCAAAAAGTATGCTGTAGACGTACTGTCTAGCTTAATATCGTGTGTTAATTGCATTTTTTTGGAGAAAACAACTCATTTGAGCAGGTAACGTAGTATAATAAAAGTTTTAAGACTTTATTAAATAAATCATTGCTATTTACAAAAAAAAAAAACAATTTGAATTATTTTTCTAATTCTATTTTTTTAAAAATATATTTTTTAAATGAAGTTTTAAAATCTTCCCTGAGGAGAAAATATAAAATTATTAATAAAATTCATATAACAATATACATTTTTATATATACAAGGTGGATATGGAGTGCCCTAACTGTATGTCTAAAATAAATTGTACATTGATATAGTTATAACTTTTAGTTAAACAATTACTTTAATAAACTTTTCCTTAACGCTAAAAGAACAAAAACAAACAAAAACGAATGAATGCTAAATAAGATCGATATTTCTTGATAAAATAAACGTTTTTGATTTGGAATATAGTTACTAAATTTTTGGTGATCATTGGGTAACTTCAACCCCATAAAACTCAATTTTTGTATTTAAATCTCCATAAGTATTGGAATCAATAAATAAAATCATATTCTATTTAATTGTACGATTTTGTCATTGCAACTATATACTTTAAATTCATTCACAAATTTTATTAATTCAAAATTTGAAGCCTTAAAATGGTGCCCTGTGTCACGTTGTTTTAAGGCTAGTATATGATATTTTGAACAAACTTTTTGTTCCAATATATGAGGCTTCCAAAAAAGCAAAAAAACAAAAAAAACACACACATTATATTCTAACTTTCCATAACTTTCTCATAAAATTTATATAAAAAAACATGGAAACAAACTGAGATTTGCATACAAATGGAAAAATTATGAACATATCCATCATTTGATGCAAATACGCAACGCTCTACCATAGAGGGTTAATTTGAAGGTGAGAAAATCGGCTGATCAAACAAAACAATATTTGTTGGGACCTAACAGCTCTGTATTTAGTTGTCGAAATAGTTAAAATTGCAAAGAAAATGGTATTAACTCCAATAATCAATATAACAGGCTACTCCTTTGGGTCATAGTTTAGAGTTCTGTCGACTAGATTCGAATCAATAAATTAAAAAGGATAAGATGAAGTAGCCACCTACGGCCATAGTCGATTGAATAGTTTGAAATGAATATATATAATAATTAATGAGGTGATATTTTGATTCCAGTTTAGGAACTATGATCTATAGTTCTTGCTTGGGTTTTGATGCCATCGGCCTATTCTTAACAATCGCTATTATATCGTCAATACATATGTTCATTTTTTGTATCATGCATGTAATTTATTTATAAAATAAATGGAAAAAAATTAATAATTCACAACTTTAACAACATGATCAGAAAATAAAATATTGATAATGAATTATTGAAACAAAAAATTTAGGATTTCAACTCATAATGAGTGAGTATTTATAATAATAATTTATTGAGGTTGTGTGATTCAAAATCGAACGGATTGAATGGGATATTGTGTCGACTAAGAGTTTTTTTAAACTTCAAAATTGATTTATCAATTGAGTCACATCAAAAAATTAAAAACTCAATTCGAACCTAACAAGTACTTATTTTATTTAGTTCACTTCCCTTACAGATTCTATAATTCCTCTTTACTTTCTTTCAGCTACTTTGTTCATTGTTCCTTGGAATTCAATTATTTCTTTTTCTTCCTTTCTAGGAACATTCTAATTAATTAATTATAATAATCCAATTCATTCACTTTGCACAAAAGACGAATATAAAATTGAGGGGGGGATAAAGGGGGTAGAAATTAAAAGTATTGGAAAAAGTTTTTTTTTTTTTGGTTCTATTTAATTCATTAAACTTTAAAAATAAAATAAAAACAAATTAATTTATTTCATGTATTTTTCAATATTCAAGTTATCATTTCATTTCATTTACCAGTTTTTTTTTCATGCTTAATTTTAAACAGAAAAGAATTAATCTATACTTATGTATATATATATCCCTACTAATTATAATTATTTGCAGAATATTGATAGCTTTTTGCAAACTAAAATGTGATTTCCTGATAGCATCACATTTAAGACACTTCTGTTGTAGAGTATATTATTAATAATTATATTTATATTCATATTATATTAATAACTATATATTTATTTATTGGCAAAATGTATTCTATATATATAAAAATATATTCAATCACTACAAACCGTACATGGTTCAATCGATTTTCCAAGAACTCCATGTACAATTAAATATTCCAAGATGTTCAAATCCAAAAACTACTTCAAAATCATTTTTCTGGCTATAAAGATGCTGTGAGATGACTTTTAAAAAATGCAAATCCGGAGTGGATAATTTTCAAGACTGTGATATAAATATATAAATTGACATCGGATGATATTAGTTACTTCAATCATCATTTGAGGAAACTGGATGAAGTCATTGATAACCTCAATTCTGTTAAGTTTCAGCTTTCCAATCGTACCTTCCTTCTTCTCTTTGGTTTCCCAAAAGTTTCCAGCAGAGTCGTAAAAATAAACAATTACAGATCGCTGGATGGCATCGTTTATGCTTAGAACTAGGGCAGTTTCCTCAAGGCTAGCCAAAAGAATTCCCTTTCCATGTACGTTATTTGGATAGATTACAATAAAGAAGTAAGAACACTGAGACAAATTTGAGGAGCAGCATTTCAGTTATGTTGAAATGTTTCAGTTCATGTTCTGTTCAATACACATTTTGTTCATTTGTTGAGTAAAGCGTCAAGAATAAATAAATTTCTTAAGTTGCAAGTTCTTCAATATGACTCTACTGTGACTGAGTTTTGTTCCTGGAAGCAAGGTTTTTCCCCTTTTATCACACTTACAACCAAATGGATGATTTTAAATGCAATTAACAACGTGCTTACCTAACGGGTGTTTAGAGTTAAAATACAAGCAACTCTTATCAGTAAAAAATTAACGAGAAGGGTTGTTTAGAGGTACTAAAACATGTGATTCTTCAACACTCTTATATTAGAAAATACGTCTTTTTTCAATATGATCAACAACCAAGGGATACTTTCAGTCATTCGTGTTTTCACCTCAAGTTGGAGGGTCAGGACGTCGAGCTAGAACATATTGATATTGATTATTTATACTTTCTCAGGGATGTCACTTAAGAGGAAGCGGCAAAGAAGACGAGATTTCTATGTTCCAGATCTACAAAGTTTGATACTTTCCTAGATGCGAACAATACACAAACAAAAAGATACAATAATTTGTGCAAAAAAAGAAATCCCCTATTCTACGTGTTACATTTTCATATGAAGCCCCAAATATCGAGTCGCTTCTTCAAGAGTTTCACAAAGTATTTAATGAATCTAGAATGCGTATTACGTACCATGGATGATATTCCAATATAGATCCACCTCACAAGATCCCGTTTCCGGTGGGTGTTGCACCTTCGGAAAATGACTAGGAATTATTTATTCTACCGGGAAATCCTGCAATTTATATACCATAGAAAGGAATTGATATAAAGCCTGTTCCTCTTACAACAGCTAGAAGTGAATCCCTACTTACCGTGACAAATTAATGAAAGAGCTAAATTATAAGGTTCCATCCGATATTATTAAGCCAGTGTATGAACCAACTGAGTGGGTAGGTCCCTCTTTGGCTGTTCACAAGTTTGATAAAGCATCAATTCATCTAATTGTTGATTCAGGACTAAGCAAATACGTTTCCAGTTTCGAAGATCCCCTTCTATCATCAGTTGAGTAGTCGACCTTGATTCTATATCCAGCCAAATATTTGGTAGCCCTAGATGCTGTTAAAACAATTTTGGAAAATTAAATCTACTTTCAGTTCATTTATCTTACGACTTTTATAACTCCATTGAGTCGATTTTGTTTTTGTAGTCATACATTATATTAATTATGTACATTTATTGTTATAATGTTTTGTACATCCTTAATTCAGTTCCTACAAACCATACATCCGATGTAAGAGAAAAAGCATCTTTTAAAAAAATTCCTTTTTTTGAGTCATTTGGGCCTTCAAAGGAGTATTATAGTTCATGGACCTATTTCGTACTTTTAGAAGAGGAAAAAATTAAAAAACAGACAACAAATCTAACTAAATGTCACTATTTTGTTTCCATCGTAGATTAAAATAGGATCTAACGGTCAATTATGTAGTTGTATGTAGAAAAACCATCTCTGGAAGTAAAAATAGTTATACTCTATAGTATTTCTTCTTATAACAATAAGAAACACATTAATATATTAGAAAACTACGAAATTCAAAATATATATATATATATATATACATATATATACAACATTATCAGTTTTACATTGAATTTTCAAAAACCTACTTCTTAGAATATCAGTAAATTTTCTATGAGTATTTTTTAAAGAAATTATTTAAAAGAAAAAAAAAACCATTAAATAATTTCCTCCGAATTTTTCATTGAATTTTCAATGTACTGATTTACTCTTCTTTTTTAATATTATAAAGTAAAATTATAATATATTTTCTGAAAGTATTTTTTGTCAAATTAAAGTATTGCTTCACTTATTTAAAAAAATTGTTTTTCGCAGAAAAAACATCAATTTATAGATAATGTAACATATCAATGCCTGCATCGAGATATGATTCCATAAGTAAGAACAATGATCCTACAAACAATACCATAAACCATTTTTACAAATAAGACAAAAAATATAATCAATTCAAAATTCAACTCAAAACTGAAATGTTTCAATTTGTTCAATGGTTCAGGTTTTGAGAATTATACTCTAAAAAATTTTTTATATTAGATTTGAAATACATCTATATTCATCTAGTGTTGTATCGACTTGAGTCGAGTTGATATAGTAGACTTATCTGCTGTTGGTTGTGCTCTTTTAAGAGCAAGAATACTAAATCCATTGATTTATGGCCTCTCAGGCTGGGGGCCGACAACAACCAATTTCTTTAAGCCTTACGATTTTCAAAAAAACAAAAAATAGAAAAGAAAAAGATTAGAGCAGCCACAACTGTCAATTTAATAGCTTTAAAACATTGTAAATTTGTGGTAATGCTATAGTCAAGACCACATTACCAAAGACTTTGAGGAATCAAAACCCATCTCCAGATCCCCATCAATAATATATAGTGTGAACTTTGATGTAAAAATAGAAATGATATTGGTTTCAATAAAGAATTTGATTTTGGAGATACTTTATTTTTAAATTACAAACAAAAATCAAATGAGTAGTTTAGTATCTATTAATTAAACTTCTTTGATGACAAAGACTCTTGACAGTTCCTATTGTATCACCATCAGTTTAAAAAAATGGAAAAACATTAAGAATTAAATATTCATATAACTTAGCAAAAGGTAGTAGGCCTGTTATTAATACTGAGTTGACTCGGGGTTTTTAAAATTTCAAAATTTGACACTGCATTTCTGTCGATTCGAAAAATTCCTGACTCAAGCCGAGTGGAACATATTATATATAGTCAATCATTTTTCGAGTTGACACAGCACCTTACAATTCATCTCATATTGAATTTGTCTCTACATATAGTTTGAAGTGGTTTTTTCTTCTTCTCTAAAGTCAATGCCTTATTTTCACAAAAAAAAAAAAAAAAAAAAAAAAAAAAAAGATATAAAATTTCTACAATCATTTTTTTTAGAAAAGTTCTCATAAAAAATACGATCTGCAGCTGCTTCCTTTACAATTGATAAGATAGGTATAACTCGCTAATTACCCTCCCTATTTTCCTTCATTTACCCTTGTCCAATGCAAAATAAATGTATTGCAATAATGGAATTGTGGTTAAAAAAATAGGAAATGTACCTTGCTATTACTGCTACTCAAGGGGGTTGAAACACTTGTTGCAAGGCAAAAAAAAAAAAAAAATGAATGCAATTTTTTGCAAATGAGAAAATATTGTTCATATTTTGGTTAAATGAATCCTATGTCCAAGAAGACATGCATATTTAAACGTTTATTCATTTAATCGTTTTCCAGTAATTAGAGCCGTATTTTCCCTTCAAAACAAAGGATTGGTTATTTATGGTTATAAACCATTGAAAATTTGAAGAGTTACATGAATAAATGAAGCCTTTCAAAATATACTTTATAAAATACATATTTATGTTTCTTCATATTATTTAAAATGAATTAATTACCTATCATACAGATGTACGTAGTTCCTACAATTCCTATAATGCCAATGGCTATTGCAAATGAAAGAAGCAATGACTCAAATAAAATAAGGAGGCATAATCGAATATTTTTGAACAACTGCTTCTGTGTAAACAATTTATTAAACCAAAAAAAAAAAAAAAAATGAGAAATTAAAACAATTAAAATATTCACCTGGATTTCTTACTTTCCATAACTTTATTTCTAAAATCTCAAATACAAAACCAAAACAAAAAAAACCCTGACATTTGTGTACAAGTCATCACCTAAATCAATTGTTATCTAATATGGAGCTCTGTTTCATATTTGTACAGTCTTTTTCTCAATCTCTACTAAGGGCAAAAAAAATTGGGCAATCATGATTTGTTTAATCATCAGAATTCATTTCATCCCCATTAAAAATACAAAGGTTTTTTCCAATTTTCAAAACAGTTACAAAATTTTTATATAGTCAATAATTACAGAAAAATAACCTTTGAGTTTAGATACGCTATTTGAATTAAAAATTGAAAAAATGAGTAATAGGTTATATATCTCGAGATATAAATCTGTGATTCTCAAAATTTGCAAAAATATACAGTCTGGAATATTCATTGTAACTTTTTGGGATCCAACAAAATTTCTCTAAATTGCATTTCAGACATTTTTAAAAACGAAAAATTTGATTTTAGGTGTTCACAAAAGGACGCGAATCTCAAACATTAATGAATATTTTGACGTGTAATTTGGCACAGTAGTCAGTGACAGTAGTGTTAGCTTAAAAACAAAAACATTTATCAAAAAACAAAAAAACAAATTTCATTGTATTATTTGTTCATAGTTGTATATATATATATAAATCAAATTCAGTTCAGAAAGTGTTAAAATACGTAATCTTAAATTCAAACAGTGATTTGATGAGAATGGGTATCAACAAGGCACTTGTGACAAAAAAAAACTTTTTCAGCGAATAATCCGATGAAACCACCTTCCAATCACTTTCAACATTATTTTAATTAAAGTTCAAAACACTCACAAACAAAGTGTTTTCTCATTTAAGAGCCTATTGTAGCACTACATAAACCAAAAATCGAATCTGAAATCTTATTTTTGATGTGAACTTGTGTTATTAATAACACATTCGAGCGTGATTATAAATAATATTATTAATACTGGGTAATATTAATTATAGTATTACCCAGAAAGATGAAAATTTGATCTTTCTGAATAATTACTTGATATTGAGCTTTTAGATGGGGGAAATTTAGGGTTTTTAGTTTGAAATAACAGTTTTTTAGTGTTTTTGTTTTGGAGGGGGGGGGGGATGAGACTCTCCTTTTCTAGATAAACATAAACAGATGCATGAAACTACTAGAGATATCTAGACGCAAATAGGAGATCCTCGTTAAATGATCATTATATAATGATCTATATCCATTACAGTCAAGATGATTATCAACAAAAGAGGATATGAACGTCCCGGTCTCCTTCAAATTATAACACTTTTAAAAATAAAAAATTACTGTAAAGTATCTGAATTATACAAAATAAAATCCGTGGCATTTCCTCATTATTACTTTATGATAAGGAGCACCTTAACTTTATTTTGTTTTTTGTTTTTTTAAATAAGGAATTGACTTCAAGACTTGACATTTTCAAAATAGTAATATATTTGACAAAAATTATTTTGCAAGGGAGGTTTGAGCATGCACACGCACCTCCGTTGTGACGCTTTTAGTTCTTATGCTCCAACAAAATCTCTTATTCTCCCATGTCCCTAAATTGTGATTAATATTTTCTAGATCCCTTTTGAAGAAAATATAAAAACATATAAGCATCACGAAACCTCTTATTATTATTATTAAAGAATTATACGAAAACCCTACAGAATTTGTTGATTTGCTTTTCATCGCGTCATAATTTATTTCACATATTAACTCGTAGTATTTAGTTTAATCTTATGGAAAATGGGAACATTTAAGTCTATGAAAAATCAATATAAAAGTTTGCCAAAAATATGTAGATTTATAGACGTGTGTTTCTTTTCCTTTCTTTCCTTGAATATATATTTATAAATTATATATTATTATATATAACATCTCTTTAGAGAAGGAAGAAGGAAAATTTATTCCTTTTTACATATAAAACTATAAATTATTTTTGAATGAGATTTCTTCTTCTTCTTTTTTCCTTTTATATTCAATATTATTAAAATGCTAAATCAATTTTAGGAATGAAAAAAATAAATAAATAAGAATAATAATTTCAAAAAAATGTGTTGCTTATAAGTTTAACTCAATGTATACATACATAGATGATGCGTTATTGCTATTTAAAATTTGTTAAATAAATATTTCATTTTGTCGATAATATATATATATATATGTACATACATATATATATTTGACAATTTAATATTTCATTTATGTACGTATGTAACTATTATAATATTAAAATAATACATCTTTATGTATACATATATATATATATATACAAGAAGAATGATGTGATGCGAAATGAATATTGACGTCATTTTTAAACAACTCATTTACCCCCGAATTTGCTTTTCTTTTATCTATTTATTTTTTCTTCTTCTTTTTCTTCTGGTGTAGACTCTATAAGTACCTTTTTATCCAAGCTGGAACAATGCTGCCGACTAGGTATGCATCGATTAAACAGTACATAAATCATTTTATAAATAAGCTCACAATTAACCAAACTACATACATCATAAGCCTTGAACCTTTTCTGCTCCTGGAGTAAAAGCAGATGGTTGTTAATTAATATTTATGAAATTTATGGCATGGTTTATTTGGAAGGGCTAAATAATAATAATAATAATAATAACAAAAATAGAAACGTTAAAATGATGATGGTGAAAAAAAAAACCTCTTTAAAGTTCTATGACATATTTTATCCCAAATTAGAAAAGATAATTATCCTATTCAAATGCTAATTTTGTATAATATATGTGTGTAGTACATATTAATATACACAGAGGTCGTTATTGTACTCAAAATGGAGGTCCTTTTTTACTTACTATACATAATTATGTACAATCCTTCCTTACATTGTATGAACGTACGTACGTATGATTCCAAGAGAAGAAATGAGATCGTAAATTGCATGTGTTTTATTGGTAGTACTTCTATCAAATATATATTTTACAGATAATTTACAGTCTTTACAACTCATAACTAAGTGCAGATTTTCAAAAAGATTGTTACTCTCTGCATGATGATGATGATATTACTATCAGTACTTTTCTTTACCTGGATCATTAGAGCAATCTACACTATATCATATATGTTGGTATATTATTTTTTGTTGATAGACAGAGTCTCTACGTTTTGAAGTTAGACTTGTGAATTATGTCGTCTTTTGGTGTCACATATTTATGAAGCTCCTCAAGTGAACTTCCTACATCCTATAAAGACCTCTCAATTTTGGAGCCCTTGTTTCTTCTATGGATTTAATTCACTTGGAGTAAAACCCGAACCAAAGAGTACAACGTCATGAGTATCGATGACGTTAATAAGGAATGAGGCAGGGCACTGAAATACTTATGAATTGATTTCGTCTCCTCCCTGGGATCATACGTCATCAAGTTTTTAATGCAAGATCATGGTTTTTTTTTTTTAAATTGAATTGAATTGAATGTCTAATCCACGCTTCTACTAATAGCTAGCCCGAATGGTTTTCAAGAAAATTAAAATATAACTAATAAATAGTCGTTTTTAATAATACATATTATATAGAATGTTAATATACGAACCCATTTTCAAGTCAATGGCTCCACCCCAAATATTTATTTTGTCCTTTCAATTTGATGAAGCGGATTAGGAGTTTGATATTATTTATTTTCTTCCAGTTGCCCATTTGGCCCAACACCACAACTAATAATAATAATAATTAATATAATAGTGTCTTAATGACACAATTAGTGATCCCATTACTACTCAAAGAATATCATGGAAGACTAATGATTTTCAATTCAGGTTCAGTTATTTATTACATGACACAAATCTCTGTTCTACCATGAACAAAATATTTCAATTTGCTTATAAATCTCCCTGCCACTCTATAACATCACCACCGGAAGTTCAAGATTTCTCTTCCAGCTGATGGGCTCTTATCTTGTGATGAATCAGATTGATATATTATATACATTATTATTTTTAACGTAATATAAAAGGACCTTATTAAGTCTTTTGTAGAGTTTAGTGTTGGACTTAATGCTATCTTCATATTTGAACTTGAGTAGTAGTTATTTAGTTTGGAAAGATTATCAGAACTTTGTGAAATGAATCAGTGGTGCATATAAGATTTTCGAACTTTCCCTCCCACCGGGGATAGTTGAGTCCAAGTTGAGGGGGGGGGGCATATTGGGATTACAGAAAATCTGGGGAGGGGACATGAAATTGGAAACACATTTTCTTGGGTGGCCCATGGATATAAAGAAACATATTCGAGGTGATACACTAATTTGAACTAATTTCAAATCTCTTCTTTTCTGTTGCGCAGCCCCTGTATTGTCATATCCTGCTCGTCCTCAAATCGTTATAATCACATAATAGTATCTAGAAAAGATTTTTAAAACTATGAGAAATGACTCATCATTTTTCAAATTTTAGAGAGATTCTCTATTATCCAATGAGGCCCTTGGTCAACCATTTACACAAGCACAAGGATTCATACAAGCTATCAATTAAGAAAATGCGACGTAAAATATTCTATGTGCCTTCTCACAGCATATTATATTATATGTATGTATGTACATATTTTAAGATGTCTTTTAGGACAGCTCATCCCGTGGTTATGTAATAAACATATCCTATTCCCTCTGTATACAACATACATAGAACTAAACCCATTACAGACATCAAATCTACGTTCAGTATTATATATATATATATGAACATAGTTTTGAAGTTGTTACCATTCTTTATTTATGTGAGAAAACGGTGGTGGAGGAAGGGAGCATTGATTCCTCTATTATGAGCGTGAAGAATCGACACACCCCATGACATTGTGAATGTATATATGTATTTTTTTAAACAATATATTCAATTATGAATAAATTCGGCTACCATGAATGTTGCCATTATACACATATACTACATATGTTGAGTCAGCTCCGTCAAATATATCTAGCGATGTTCTCATGAGGTATCAATGTAACACACAAAACGTATGTACACAAATAGTTTCTCTGAAAATATATCTGGTCAAAGAACTAAGTTACAGTGTTGTCATTCCACGTCAACCCTAAAAGTAGAGGTCACACTACAATTTAACAAAATTGAATTAAATGATTTTTGGTACAGAAGTTCATATTTATAGGAGTAGAAAGAACAATGCCAAATTTTAGCTCACTAAAGTCAGTGTTGTCCGAGAATTGAGCATTTTATTGAAGCCCTCTTCCAGTCCAAAATTACACAAATTGAAATTAACTTGCACTGATAGTCCTTATGTTTGTCTCTATAATTTTAAAACCACCGAAGTAAATCTCATGAAACTTTGCGTCCAATTAGTTTAAAAAATGGGATAACTACAAATGAAGTAAATATTTTATTTTCTTTTTCAATTTTTTTTTATTATTTTTGGATCGAGTAATGTGTCAATTTTGATGGGTTATACAAAATGTTACTTAGCTTCATGACTATGAAACTTTTGAGCCTCAGTTTCTTCTTCATTTTCGTTTGAACTTACATTCAATGTATCTTAAATGTGATGGATTGACATCATATTATGGATTTTATGATATCATTCTGATTTTGACAGATTTTCACCAAATATCTACGTAACCAAAAATATAATAGTATGTATCAATTCCTTACTGATCTGTTTACATACATGGCCTCTCTCTCTTTATATATATATAAAGGGTTTTTCAATGAGGATGACGCATTTTTATTACATTAGGGACGGCGAACTACGTGAGATTTTATTTTGTTTTATTTACATTTCTACTTTCAAATAGCTTACAAATCATCATGGAGTAGTACGACCTTGAGTAACCTTTGCAAATAGTCCAAATTTATAACCAAAATTCACGTTCGGTCGTGGCAAGTTTAAGAAAAAAATCATTTTCAGCGACGAAGTTCATTTTTTGGTTCAATAGGTTTGTTAATCAGCAAAATATACGTTATTAGTCAGGCAAAAACACACATGTGCTTCATGAGACATCATTGCATCCCGAAAAACTTACAGTTTGGTGTGAATTTCATATCGGTGGAGTTATTGGGCCAATTTTTTTTTGTTGTAGTTCATGGTAATAATTGCCACATTACTTTGAATAGAAATCGATATCGAACCATAATGTCAGACTATTTTTGGCTCCAATTAGATGGTATGAAATTTAATGACATGAGGTCTCCACAAAACGGTGCTACTTGCCACACAGCAAACAATATAATCGATTTATTGAAGAGCAAATTCGGTGAACGTGTTATTTCCAGAAATGGACTAGTCAATTGACCGCCTTGCTCATGCGATTTGACGAACTATTTTCTATGGACCACGTAAAGTTAGCAACACTAAAGGAGCTCAAAGCAAATATTAAACGCAAAATTCCTACAATTTTGGTCAATTTATGCGAAAAAGTGATAGAAAACTGGGTTCAACGATTGAACATCTGCAAACATCGTTTATATCTCAAGCCCTTTTAATTTTATATAAAAAAGAAAATGTGTCGCTCTATTTGAAAAACCCTTTCTATATACTATGTATATAAATGGATCCTGATGGATAAATGGATTCATTTTTATAGTCAAAGTTGCAAAAGATTCAACTCCATACATAATTAAAATGAAAAAAACAAAAAAATCTTCTATCCAATTATGAATTTTCCCTTAATCATTCATGGTGATTAAGTATTAATTAATTGAATATAAAGGAAGGATGAGGAGATAGAGGAGAGGAGAGGGGGGGGGGGGGGGTACTGATCCTTTAAAATCTGATTTAAAAGGACGTATTTTATGTTAAATCGACCTTGAGACTAATCAAATAAATGTAAATACAAAATATATTTTAATATTAGATGCTATGATTACAAAATTTAATTTAAAATGTCGGCCAAGTTCCCCTTCTCCTACTCATAAATTTACAGATTACATATATATATATATATACTTTATACTCTACTATACCCTACACTATCCTGCTTCACCACCACATATTAAGTCGACAAGGATTAATATTATGTATTATTATTATTGGATATCTTCTTTGATACATATTCAATTAAGAGGATCTGTGTACATATATTTTTAAGGCAAAAGTATACATATATTAATATATATATATTATATATGCTATATGTAAATACATATTTGTTGAATAATAAATATTGTTTATTAAAAATTTAGGGTGGATTATGAATTTAACACAACATGAAGGCCTCTTATAAGTTTTTGATAATTAATTAGCATGAAATCGGATTATTAAATTCTTAGTAATGAAGAGAGAGAGAGAGAGAGACCATCAAATCAAATTATGAATCCTAAATATTTTGCTTGTCAAAAGACTTAATACACAAATATAAATAACTCCAATTTTACTTAGTTGTATATTATTTCAATAGATAAATGGATTTCATTTTCTCTCCTTTTCAACATCTCTCTTGATGTATTAGAATAGTTAAAAATAACTATATAATGCCTGAATAATACCTAGGAACATTGGTATTGGAGGAAATAAAATAAAAACAGAAAAAGTATACGCAATTTTATATTTTCAATGACCTACTAAACCTCTCAATCATTTAAATAAAATTTATTATAATAAGCCTTCTCTAGCTTTTTCAAATTATATATATATATATAAATATTTGTGACTCTTAATTTGTTTGTAATAAATTTTGAACCTTTTATATATAAAGTACGTACCCTTTGAATGTCAGGATATACATAGATGGATTACATTACTTAAAAGTTATGTTTCACAAATCTTATGATACGGTAATTAACAACTCATTCTCTATAAAAATTTAGATTTTTACTCTTTGTTTGTTTATATTCCAACAAGGCCCCTTCAATTAGGTTAAACTAGACATATACAAGGATATATAAAATCCCTTCAAAATCAAAATATGAAGATACTAAAAATCTTTACCAAATTGAATTTTTTATTTGATATTAATATTCCGGAAGTCGGCTATCTTGGAGGCATAAGCCAGCAAATTTGATAAAAATTAAAAAGAACTTTCTTTTTTTTCAATTAAGGAAAATTGTGAATTGTTGTTGTGTATGTATTTGGATGTCATAATAGATTAACAAACTTTTACTTTTATGTATTAAAAATCTCTAGATCTCTTTATCATATTTCAGACCCTATTATTGCACTAAAAAAAGTTATTATATTGTTATGTGTACATTCACATCTTGGTAGTATAACTAATAAATTAACTATATCCTTTGTAAGGACCGGATGATAATCACCAATTAAATATTCTACCTTTCTATCCAGAACAAAAATCAAGTCCTTTCAAATTTCTGAAGTCATCAGTTGTGCAAGTACTCTGTGAAAAGATTTATGTTTTTTCTCTCGAGTTTTTGTTTTCTAAAATGTTTTTAGACATTGGTGCATTTGATATTATAACTATGGCTCGAACATGACGTCACTTTCGATTTAGTATACAATCACCAGTGATGGATAAAAAGGGTCCAGCTGACACGCACGCCCGAGATGATGTCATAAATAAACATGGTACCCTTGAAGTAAGGCAGAATTTAAGTCGATCACATTTGAAGGGGCGGAATGCATGTTATTATTTTGATGTTTTAGAAAGAAAGAAAAAGAAGTTTGAAAAGACAAATGTTGCCAACAACCGCGTATTTTTTGCATGTCAGCTGGACCCTTTTTATCCATCACTGACAATCACTGATATTAGGGAAACCCATCTACAGGATAATTTGTAGGAGTATAAGTTAACCCATGGATGGGCAACCTTTGTTCACTTGTGGGCCAAATTATGTTTTTCAAGACTGACTTCGGGCCAAGAGCCCTAATTATATATTTGATAACTATGTATACATACATAGTTATACTTATTTTATACCATACATATAAACAATTATTAAACAACAGATTTTATCATTTATGATTTTTTTATATTGATGGGTAACTATTAATAGAAACACATTCGGGATTTTTTTTAAAATTATATGATAATTATAGATTTCAAAGGTCTCCGTGGGCCGTAGGTTGCCCATGTATGAGTTAATCATTTATGAAAAATATTGCAACAAGAAGGAAATGCTGAAAATTTGTTAGTATTTTGCGTATTTCGCAAAATTTTCCTACATAAACAATGGAGAGTAGACTATGTGGTTCCCATTTGTGAAAAATATAGTTGATCAATTGAAAATTTATTTAACTCCATTAAAATCACACAAAATGGTGGTCATTATGCAAGAAAAGTTAGGTCTATTTAATTACCTGGAATCTAGTGATATATTTTTCAGTCCTATGTTACACATTTTTTAAATTTTTCCCCACCTTATTAGGCTTAACAATAACTAAATTGAAGGTATTAGTTAAGATTTTAGGCAGTATAACGCATCAAATTTTGAAAGGATAGAAAAAGTGTGACGAATCAACAAAAAATTTACGTAGAAAAAGTAAAATCGGAATATAGGAGTACGTACTTTGCTTTACTGATTTAGAGAGTCTAGACAGTTGTCTATTGGAAAAAAAGCTAAGTTTTATTCGTCTCCTATGTTTGTTGTTTGAGATATAAAAGCTTTATTGTAATTCATGAGGGAAAAAAAGTATTATTATAAGACTTGAATCAAAGGCTGTAAGACTTAATATTTTCGCATTCAATTCAGATTTTTACCTACATACCTTCATTTAAAACATCACTTGACACCAAAAAATATATATTAGTATTAGCTGGATAATGATACATTATAAGATCATTCTGTTGCGACTAATTCATTGACATTAGTCAAATTCTATGCCTCATTACATCAAAAAAAATTCTTTTAATTTTCTGGACAATTATAATTCAATGAATAATGTAGCATTAAATGAATTTTAATGTGCATTATCTTCCAAACTTGATTTTATACCAAATTAGTTCGTAAAATGTTCGTTCAATATTGTTGAATGGAATATTGCAATTGTTTGTCTTCCAGACAAAGCCTCTAATTTTTTATTATTTATTTTTTTTACCAAGAAAAGATTTTGATAAATTGAAATGTATGTTGAGAGTTTGTAAGAGTCTCAACAAAATTTACAGACAAAGTTATGTTTCGGAGTCACAGAACCAGTTACGTAACAGCTAATACAAATCACATGGGATTCAACTCATTCTTATTTCAAAATTTTGCCCATGTCTACAAATGACTAATGAGTTTAATTCGGCATATATATAAGATAGTTTCCCATAATGTATGTAGTTCTATTTTTAACTCATTTACTCTCATTTAAAGCATGAATGGCGTAGATAATATATATTATTAATATGAGCAATCTAAGCAACAAAAGCCATATTGCAATCACTTTAGTTATGCTTATTTATTATGATTATTTTAACAAAGTGTAGAAACTTTTGGTTTAAAATTAGCATATTTTTTAAATAAGATTTATAATTAAATTCAAAGGTCTAATGAAACATAAAAGTTTTTTTTATTTTTATTCATAGAAAAAAGATGAAATGAATAAATAAAACTTGAAATTACCTTTTTTTGTTCGTAAATATGTTGTTTCTTTTGTGTTATTATATATATATTATATGTCTGTGTTTGTTGTAGTGTGTTGTACCAACATCAACGACTAGGCTCAAAATATATGTATGTACATACACATAATATTAAAAATTATTTTTCTTGAATTTTTAATTAGAAGGCACCAGTTGAACATAATTTATGAAGCAATTTATTTTGAAGAATATTAATTTTTTTTCGATGAAAGCTAAAGAAATCTTAATAATGCCTTTTCTCATACCTATATGTACATATATGTCGATTGTACGTTACATCAAAATAATAATTATTATAATATTGCGAGAAAGTATTAAGACATTTATCACATCCTACACGAAAAGGAATCCGGATTCTAATGATTCAATTATTCCCTTGTATAATTATTTAAAATGGATGTTCATTCATTATATTTATGTGCATAGTATGTTTGAACGAGTATAGCTCATGTCAACAACTTTTTATAGGTACATACACCTAAGCAGCTACATACTCTGTAATTAATATTAGTTTATGGGCTTAATAGCGAACAAAATGATTTGCATACTTCTTCTTTTTTCTTTGTTTTTTAAGGGAAAAAAAACTGTGAAAGTTAGGACAAAAAGTGTTAAGTAATAAAACGAGAAATCGTTTGTATTTTTTTGGCCAAATTATTATTACTATCCTTTGTGGCACTAGCCAAAAATGTATGTAGATATGTTTTTATCGTTACTCATACTGCTAAAATAGATCTGATTCATCAATATTTTTGTTTTTACCCATTTAATTCCCTGTCTAAGGATAGATCCATCCTCAGTCTACTCCCATACGCTTCGTTTGTATAAATAAAAAACTAAATTCATTGGACTTTTTGATTGAGTTTAGTACGTAGCACCTGAGTTCCCCAATTATATTTCCTCCTCAATGGTCGAGTCATGTAATGGTTGTAAAACAAAATATATTATGCATCAAATTTGAATCCTCATGGGTTATCTCAACCTCTCCTTTAGAAAGAGAGAGAGGAAAAATATACCCCATGTTGGTAGTACGACGAGTTTTTTTTGGGATAAACGAATATATGTACAATGTCTTCAGCTGTTTCAATCCGTTAAGTATTCGCTGATTTAAAGTAGTTGACTCTGTGTATTATGAATTCAGAAGGGTATTAATACTACTTTGCTTGCCCAAGGGTACCATATCATAACAAAACTAATCATGCCTACCATCTACATATAATATTTTATCTTATCCTTTTTATTTTAAAAGTTGAGGTTGCGAATAGACAAAAAAGCAAGTTGTATAGTGTGAAGTTGTTGTGATTTTTCCAAACTGCTGGACTATTTTTCATTCAATAGCTGGGATCTATTTTAATTCCTTATCAACAATATTCAATTCGAGATCATCAGATTAATTTTCGGGGCACTAATCAGACAAATCAAGAGAAGATTAAAAACTTACTTCTTTTAAGTTAAAGGTCTCTAATCAAAGTCAAAGCTCGAGTTACTGACAGTCACTTTCAAGGATTTGTCCTTTTTTCAATAATTTGGGCGTAAGTTGAGTCTTAAGTCGTCGAATTCATTACTTGAATTCAAATTATGTGCTCAAGTGATTAATTACAATAGCGATAGAAGCCTATATAATCAATTGGATCTAAAATGATTGTCTACAACTAATCCATATAAAAAGATGGTTAATAGTGAAAAAATAGAAAGATTTATAATTACTCTGAACAATTTACAATACCAGGTTGATTTTATCTTTTTTTTTATTTTACATATCCCATTTGCATATTTTTTACATTCCTAATAATATTCAAAATTCAAAAAAGGGGCGCACAATCCTTTATCATATCATATTAAAGCACTATTTACCATAATACTTCCAATACTACCATGAACTTCCACTTATTATACATATCAATTTACCAACCTAAAAACCTAAGACACGGCCAAGCAAAATTTTTATTTATTTTCTGGTGCTGCCTTTGTAACTTATATTTTGGCTGAACGTGTTCATTGTTTCCAAATCACAGCTCTAATATTATATTTAACATTATACTTAAACTAATAATTCTTACTTTTTACATTCAAAATTAACAATTCTACAAATATATTTTTACTTTTTATTGTATCTATTCAGATATGAAGTTAGGGATGCTGATAGGATTTTTAAACTGGGAAGGGGGCATGAGGACTAAGATTCGGAAAAGGTTGACTCGAATACAGCTCTACTGTAGAGAGTGAGAAATGACTTATTAAAACGTTATTTCAATCTTATGGTATGGAGAGCGGAGAAATAGTGCTGAAAAGGAGTTGTAGACAAGAATCATCTCCAAATATGGAGAATTTGATTTTTTTTTTAAATCCATATGGATATAGTTGATTTATATGCAGATGATAATACATAATACATAGAAACAAACTCACCCCCACATTTGACCAGAAGAATCAAAATTCAACCAAGTGAACAAGTGGAAATATTCTACCCTTTCCATTGAGCTATGGTTTCTGTTAAACAAAATTTCAATCTCGTAACCAGGTAGATAATATGTTGGGGATCAGTTGAGTAAGAGAAGGAGCCTCTAGAAGCAATTGGACAGAATATACCTTAATAATATATAAAAGAATAACAGAATAAAGATCCTGCAATCTATAAAAGCCTAAAGATTTCAACAAAAACAACAAAATAGTACCTTTTTCACTCTATATTCCCTCTGCAGCTCCCTGGTTCACCCTATGTTAGATTGAGAGAGAAGAAAAGTGGTTCAAATATGTCTTCAACTCTCATCTGTTGACGTACCAAAGTACGTTAAAGATGGAAGCTCAAATTGCCACTTCCATCTCAGATAGTCCCAAAAATAGATGGCCAAAACATGTCTTCTATCTAGTGGACAAACTTATATGGGTCTCAATGCCTATCAGAAGAAGCAATGCAAATTGCTAACAGTGTGGATACCGAATTAAACTGCGACGACTCTGAACTGATTGACCAATATGCTTCCACACACTCTATCGTCACTTACTTTGTCCCCTACAAAATTTCCATGGTGCAAATGTAAAAAGTTACTTTCCTGATACGGAACATAATAACTTGAGCCGTAACTTCATTCATGGATATTTTATTTGAACATTTTTCAATACTGTACTGCCAATCAGAACGACAGGATTCAAGTACAGTTTCTGGGCCTTGAAATCTGTAAAAAATCATATAAATCCAACAATGACAAATGGACGTTCATCAAATTAAGGTATCTAAAGCATTGAGAATAAGCCTACAAAGACGCTTGATCTATAATTTGATTTAGTAATTTGCTAGAGAACATAATAATTATCGCCTTAAATTGATTTATTAAAATTTCTACATTAAATGTCATTCTAATTTCAACATTTTCTGGTTAACTATATATTTAATTTATTAACATAAAAAGGATGTGCAATAAATTCATTGCAAAAAGTGCACATGCTTATATTTATTTACTCATTGTCAGATTATTTAATTTTGTGACTAGCAATTATCAAATTATTCAAAAAGGACTATGGAGAATATCTTGTTTTTCCTCAAATAGTCTCATATTACTCAGAAGCTTCAGCCACCCTCTACCAGTGTGGACAATGTCAGCCATAAGCCTTTAAGAGTCTAGATATGACTCTCAAATTATTCATTGGTACACATTTCAATTCTATTCATGACTCTTATCTCATTCATACTTTAGTTAAAAGTAGAAATTCGGCTACTTTATTACAAACATTCCATAGTAGAGTCTGGTTCAGGTTAACCAGGAAATTCCCTGGGTTAACCTATGAAAAACGAGGGATAACTCGTACTAAAACGTAACGCTTTAGCTTCAAAGACTGAAAGTTGCTTTTTGATAAATATGTCAGATGCATCAATTGGGTATAGAAAGGTACAATACCCATACTTTGGCCTTCAGAAAACATTTTAGTAAATTAAATCGATGAAAAACTTATTTGTGTATTTCAATTAAGCGTCCTCATAATTTAGCCTTTGTGGCTAAGCTCACATCACTGTAACTAATAAATATTATTGTTCTTCTTCTTTATTTCATATTTTAAACTGGGAAGTTATCATCAATTACTAATTAGTGTCTTTCAAATGACAACTCCATTGCTTCTATTCGACTTTTTTTCATTATTTTTATTTAGTATATGAGTTACTAAAAAAATCAAACTTGGATTAATGAAATATTTCAAAGATATGTAGTAGAAAATACTTTTCCATATCATTTCTCAAATTTGAGAACCAGATGTAATAGCAAATCAAAACATTTGCCCACCCATAATGTATGTAGTTATAAACTGAGTTCACCAAATCATACATAAAATACATTTTCCTTTAGTATGCTTGAAATTTCCTTCGTCTATTAGCAATTACTTTTCTTAGTAATGAATCCGTTTTATGCTATTTATAAGAGAAGTGCCGATATCAAATTCATGTCTACTCAAACAATTTTTAAAAATAAAAAGTTTAATCTATGAAACTGCCCATTTTTTTCTCTGAAATGTACTAAACTTAATTTAACTTTTAGTCATCACATTAATTCTATCCATAAGTATACATTTTTCTTATAAAACAAATCAAACGTTTTCAATATTTTAAGGTATGCAAGTACTTTTCACGTTCGTCCATCATATTTTGAAAATAACTAGTTATTCAATTAATGAATAAAGTCAGGTAACAAACATAACGTTATGATTTAGCGAGTATTTTTGCTTGTATATCAACATCTGTATCGACATTAAAATAAAATTATTGCTTTATAAATGATTAAATTTACAAAATTGAACGGAATTCCTTATAAAAATTCCCGCAAACAATGACGTTTATATTTCTATCAAATCAAGGCATAAACGTTGAATACCAAACAAAGTAAGCCTTTGCAAAAAGGTAAGAACAAAATGCAGACTTATAGATACAAGTAAGTCGGTACCTAAGTTTATTTAAGTATTACATACATTTGCCTAGCTAATCAAATTATTATTCATACATGGAATATTATTTTGATAAGAAATAAAGAGGTTTAGTTGAATTACAAAGTTCCGTTTACGACTAAAAGGGAGTTGTTGGACAAAGATCCGGGCTTCTTTCAGTTGTATTATTACATCATAGTGATAGATTCTCTCTGTGTGAAGGAACCTCTGTTATAGATCGGATATTCTTTACGAAACAATGACGGATCAGCAACTCGACTGCGCTTTAGATCTTATGCGTCGACTCCCTCCACAGAAAATCGAGAAGAATTTGTCGGATCTCATCGATTTGGTGCCTAATCTGTGTGAAGATTTGTTGTCCTCTGTGGATCAGCCCCTCAAAATCGCTCGGGATAAAAAAGTGGGAAAGGATTATCTCCTGTGTGATTACAATCGAGATGGTGACTCCTATCGATCTCCTTGGACAAACGCCTACGATCCTCCTCTTGAGGATGGAGCTATCCCATCAGAGCGACTACGAAAGTTGGAAATTGAGGCAAACGCTGCCTTTGACCAGTATAGGGATATGTACTTTGAAGGAGGTGTTTCCTCCGTGTACCTTTGGGACTTGGAAAATGGTTTCGCAGGCGTTATTTTAATCAAAAAAGCGGGGGATGGATCCAAAAAGATCAAGGGATGTTGGGACTCCATCCATGTAGTTGAAGTTGGTGAAAAATCCTCGGGGAGAACTGCTCACTATAAACTCACTTCAACCTCCATGCTTTGGCTCCAAACCCATCGTTCAGGCTCTGGTACAATGAATTTAGGAGGTTCCTTAACCAGACAGGTGGAACAGGACTTCCCTGTCAGTGAATCCTCCCCACACATAGCGAATATTGGTAGAATGGTGGAAGACATGGAGAACAAAATAAGGAATACTTTAAATGAAATTTATTTCAGTAAAACGCGTGATATCGTCCATGGTCTCCGTTCCACTCGCACCTTAGAAGATGAAAAAGCTCAAGAAGAGTTTAGAAAGGAGCTTCTGGGATATCTTCAAACGAAGTAAAAGGATCTTGCAACTATTATTTTTGAATGGACAACATGCTTGCTAAAACTATTAAAATTGAGGATCACACACTCTATGTATATGTATAGAAAACTGAAGAGAAACCTTCGCTAATTTAACATCCAATGCAATTCTGGGGCAACAGCGCTGTTCATCATCCTGTTTTTCCACTGCATTTAATATTTAGATCCTAAATTTTTAACTAAGCTTTGTATCATATTTCTTATAAAATTATAATCACATATAAATAAGTATTTAATTACTGTGATATATAATTTGATTCCATTTGTATTCATCATATACTTTTAGAATTGACCATGATTTAGTATTTTAAAAAGAGAAGTTCCACTATTAGGATGGCGGCCTCTCTCATTACATATTTATTATTAATTATACTGCGTATACTTTTTGTGTTTCATAGCTCTTTTGATAGATAAGAGGATTATTACATCCAAAATAATTATTTAAGCCCCATTTCAATTATAACCTTATCAGTTTATTAAGAGCTCCAAATGAGCAAATAGTGATGATCATCGTTGTACGTACCCTCAATTATTATCTATCTTATTTATTATTTTTGTACTCCATCACCTCCTTCTCCTCCGACCATCCATCATTGTTTTCCCCAAACGTCCCTTCAAATGACATTTTCATGATTCTGTATATAAGTATATAATAGAATGAGTTCAGAGCTGCTCACGTCCCTCCTTGGTCTTCCATTCTGAGGATCCTGTTGTGTAAGCTTTGATTTTCTTGCTGATATCCTGTATAACCTTTTCTCTTGATTATTTTAAATAAAGCTAATTATATTTTAATTATAGTAGTAGATAATATATCCTTTATGAGAAGCTAAATGAACAAACATTAAAGGGTCAAGCATGTCCACGTGTGTTTTATCAACCTACTCCGATATTTTGTGTACTAAGCAATTCGAGAGGTACAGGACATTCTTACATTTCAATTATACTCTTGATAGTTCTTGGAGAAAGATCGAACAAGTAGACTTTTGCTCATTGTTTACCTACAATTCTTTCTCAATGAGTGTCACATTTTTTCAGGTGACTCTTTGGGGAGGAGGAAATACACACATTATTCATTACATTCTGGAATTTTTTTTTCTAAAGGTAAAGGAATAAGGTGTTATGACCAGAAACAACATATATTTATTTTTAGCAAGAATTCGTTCATGTTCTAATTCTATTGCTGTAATTTAAAAGGATTTATTATATAAAAGATTGAATCGTTTCAGCTTCCTATGTATTCTATTGCAGTGATTCTTATAAAGTTATTTTGAAGCCCTGAATTTTAATAGCTACACACTCCCGAAAGCATAGAAGTGCCAAAATTAATGATTTTTTCGACAAATTTGAATTTTTTTGGTATAGGATTTAAGAGATCCTCAGGGATTATCACAGTTTGAGTAACACTGCTTTATAGTAAGTACATACATAAAATAATGATATCAACATATCTAATTTATATATACGTTAACATATTTTATAGAATGAATAGCATATATTAATAAAAGAATAAAAAAATTAGTGGGAGGTAAATCCGGTCAGCTAAGTCTACAAGAACCCGGCACTTTGTAGGTTGCGAGATAAAACATGAGTAATGGGGAGAGCCGGGAGAATGGAAAAAAGGGAGAGGAAAGAAGAAGAGGAGAAGAAAAAGAAGAAGAGGAGAGAAAAAGAAAAGAAGCGTGTGTGTAAAAAGTAAGTAAGTGAGAGTGAATACTGAATAGAATAGTAGTAAATATATATAGCTGCGAGAAAAGCTAGAGGTAGTAAGTAGAAGCAGGAGAGGAACGACTAAAAAAAAAGGGGGAGGGCCCGCCCTTCGAACTTCTTCCATTTACACTTCTTCTTTTCCTTTTTTTTCCTTTTTTATTATTGTTTTCTCTTTATTTCTTCTTTGGATTCAGTTGGTAAATGTGAATTAAATCCGGAGTGTAGCGTATGTGGGACTACAGCTAAATCGTCAAGAGAAGTGTTGCCTGGATTGGAGGAGCCAGTGGATTTGATCGTCTTTTTGAAAGAGTAGTTGTCACTAGAGGGAGAAGCAGTGTGAGTTGGTGCCTGGTATTTAGGTCGTTTGTTAGTACGTAGTTGCTTTGATTTCAGGTGGAGACTTGCCGAATGATTTCCACGATCGATCCGCCCAATAGCAGTAATAAGACAGGTAGCAATAGTAGTAGTGGATTGAAAGGATCCCGGAGGCCATCTTATGTGGGTCTCAGTAAGAGCGTGAGCGGCTATTCCACGTTGTATAAACTTAGCGACGAACGCGCCCCCGCAGCCATCATTCCCGTCTCCAAAGACCCGCAAACATTGGACGCCATGCGACAGGAATTCCATTACACCAAAGTCTCGATCGAGACGAATCGGGAATCCTCTCCCGGATCAGACTCCAATTCCTCTTCCTCCTCGACCGGAGGATGCGGGAATCTCGTCCAAAAACAGATTGAGCGTCTCTATGGAGGGAAGTTCCATGCGTCTGCCATTCGCTCACCTCCACGCTCTGAAGAAAGGTTACAGTCACGAGATCTCACAGATAACTCTAAAGCTTTGGAGCTCAAAGTTCCAGCCGTCTTTAGGCTCCTTCGACCTGAATTCCGTGAACAACTCAAAATGCATAGTTGCACAGTTGAAATACCGGGTGAAGCACTCGCCAAAAAGGAACGCATCATTCCCATCACGAAAATAGGAGATAGAAAAAACCCTCCGAAAGAACGCATCATTCCCATTCAGAGAGAAGACCAAAAACCACTAATCAAACCCGCACTCCCTGCTAAACCCACGTCACCTGTTCTGCTTCCATCACCTGTTAAGCAATCAGAACCTCCAAAAATAGAGGCATCTTCTCCTCCTTCTACTCCTAAAGAAACTGTTGTACAAAACAAGTCGGAATTATTTACGGAAGAATCATCAGCCTCTGATGATGAAGAACATTCTTCTCATATCCAAGGAGGGCTTCGTGAAAGAGAGCTCCTTTGTACCATTGTTGAAGAAGATAATGAATCCACGGCCTCCGGCTATAGTTTACCCAGAGTCAATGGACATCGTTCAGTGCCTATGCATGTTGAAAATATTCAAGAAAAGGTTGAGGATGAGGCAATAGACTTGCTACCCAAGAAGGATGGGAACTATTTTATCAAGGTAAAATTTGCACATTTTATATATATGTGAGCAATTACAGGGGGGGGGGGAATAATTGAAAAAGCGTGGTGATTACGTATTTGTAATAGTTATAGCTTATTATTTAATAGCACAACTGTACATGACATTTTTCCAAATCATCATCCTTGTTTTTCATTTATTAATATTAGTATTTTCCTCCTAGAGGAAATGAAATAAGTACTGATAACTTGAGATATTTATTAATGGATTCTTTTGGATTTGTAATTTGGATGACATTAGAGGTGTCAAATAATTTCAAGCTACTTCATATATAGTAGAAATAGTAGCTGTAACGTGTCAAAATGCATCATTGATGCATCTCAATCCATACTTAAATCCTGTCCACTCAACATCCATCCATCGTCTTTTATAGAGTGTGTTAAAGGGAACAAAAATAATTGGATAAACATGGGAAATAAATCAAATTATTTTCGTAGTTATACATTTTTCACATATATCAAAAAGAAATTCATGACATCTCTCAAAGGTTCCTTGTATGTATATACATATATATATATACGTATTTTTTTACCGTGTACCATGCTTTACCTCCAGGTATAAATTGTTATTACAAAGATTATAGAAAATTAAACCGGCCGCATCGTCACGTTCTTGACCAAAACTTATTTATTAGTATTTTTCTTCAATACTATTGAAATATTGTACTTATTTTTAAAGTATGAGTGACTGACTCCTTTATTTTCTTATTAATGCATAAGGTTATAGTACACTAATTCAATCATGTATGTTTCTATGATGGAAGGAAGGAAGGAAGGGACCATGCTTCTTTCGCCCTCTTTCTTCCTCTAACTGGAGGAGAGAAAATAAGAATGACGTTGATATTTCCTTATTAAATAATTTAATACGGTTATTTATACATGTTTGTAGATAATTTTGCTCTTATCTTTTTGGGAGTTTTTGTTTGTAAAGAACATCATCATTTTCAATATTTGCACACATCTTTCTCTCCCCTTATCGCTACCTTTCAGGTTTAAATATATATATATAAGTGTATTAAGAGAATGAATTCACCAATGACATGTCACTCCCCAAATATATTATAATGAGTTGTACATAACTATATACTTATAAATAAATATGTATTGCTTAAAACGATGTGTATTGTAGTCGGTGCCAAGAAAAGCACCCCAACAATATATATATATATATATATCATTGACCCCCTATCTACTTTATTTGTGTATAAAAAGGTTGAATTTTCATGTAAATATACTCCTTGTAAACTGTTAGTATTTGATGAATAGAAGAAAAGGAAACGCTTTTGAGCTTATATATATATATATATATATATTACTGTAATTGAGGAACCTTACTACTTATGTTGTTGATATTGCATGACTGAGATTTGTGTAGGATTTCTTTTCATGATAAATATGAATTGTTTTTTGATCTGTTAATGTTGGTATGTACATACTGCAAAAAAAACACACACACACAAAAACAGCCTATTTTTCCATAGATTATTGTTTTTTTTTAATTATTACAAACCCATCCTCATATCTTCTATATTTGGGTGGGTCTCACGTCATATCTAAATGATTTTCTTTTCTTCTTCTTTCATTAACTGATTGACAACTTGAAGAGTCAAAGGAGAAGCAATTTGTCTTATCCTGTTTATGTATGTATATTATAAAATGTCTCTAACATTCCCTTTCCTTTCCGAATTTAATCGATAGTTATCATAATTATCTAAGAACTTACCTATATGTATGTATGTATGTATGTACATATATACTCCATATTAATTGATCCTAGATTATTTTTACAATGTGGTTTTATCATCTATAATAAACCATGTGTGCGTTTATATAGGTTTATACATGTATAGTTATAAACATTTGAGAGGGGGGGGATATTTTTATTTTTTGACAAAATTTTCTCAAGGATAATCGAGGCGTGCTTACTACCCACACTTTATTATTATTATTGTTATTACTACTATTTTCAACTCTTTTTTCTTTCTTTCTAACTATGATGGTATAATATGCAGCCTATGTTGTATTTTCTCTCATTCTCAAATTTCAAGATCATTTTCTTATCTCCCTTCGACATAATATATACATACACATAATTAGAAATTCCTTTTTCTTTTCTTTTTTTACCCGGTCCCTACTTTCTTTGATTGAGGATTTACTGAAATGGAGTAGTATCATTCCTACCCTGTCTTGACTGAAAGTCAAAAAATGGACTAAAGAAAAAAGAAAGAACTTTATGCTCTCCCAATATTAAAGACAAAGTTTGGGTGTGTGTCGTAGTAACATGTTTCTCTGCTGTTCTTGTAGTTGTTCATAGATTTGTATAATAATAGAAGTTATCTCTCGTGGGTATAATAAAGATAAGATAGATGATTTAGATTTCATTTACTCCTTGTTTTATTCTACATACATACATAGGTGTTGTTATATTATTGTAGTCTACAATTCAATTTACTTTCCCCCCTCTTTATTAATGTAGGTATATATGGATATAAATATATATATAAAGATATTGTGGTGCAATGATCTAATTAAATTTCATTTGATTCCTATTAAATAAGTAATAATAATATCACTTTGTAATGTTTTGATAAATATGGAATGATGATAGGGGAAAATGTATATGGTGTAAGCTTAATTCAATGCAGCTGAAGATGCAGTTTCTATTCTAGGTAGTCAATGAGCCATTTCTGATCATTCAATATACTCATGTATGTATGTTTTAGTCATGTAATCATGACTGATTTGTTTTTTAATTTGGTTGATTGAATCACTAGCGAAAACATACTCATGTTTTTTTTTTTGCATCATCTCATGAAAATTAAAAGTACCAATTCTATCCATCTATTAAGATTTAAAGTAATTTGAACATGTATATATATATGTATATAATGAAGTTATAAATACCAATTAGAATGCATTTTTTGTTTTGTTATTTATTTCTGAGTCCTTGTAGAAAGAATTGCAAAAAAATGCTTCGTAAAACTTTGCTTAGATTTCATAAAACATTTTAATTGCAAAGCATACTTGTAATTCTTTATTATTATTACTCTTAACTCCTTCGTGTATACTTTCTCTTATGTCTAATTAACATTTAATAAATAAACTTCACTCATTCCATAAAAAATATATACGTACATAGACCATAGTAGTAATAACACATGGCCTCATTACCTTAAATACTTTCTATTAAACTATAATTGATTTTATTAGTTGTAGAATTGACATTTATTGTTAATTATAATTAATTATTATTTGTCTCTTTGTACACACATGACAGTCTCTTAATGGAATAATGACCTCTACTCATTTAATAGGTATCTTATTTTGAACTAAGGAACAACCATGTGTGCAGAGTACTACTCTTTATTTTTCTCCCTATGTCTACACTCTTCTTAGCAATGTTAGAACTGGTTGGGTCAATAAGGGGGGGGGGTATGTTATACAAAGGAAAATGTTTCACTATGGATCCATGAGCGTCGTTTGTTTTTTCATCATGACAACATACATAAATAATATGTTGTATTCAACCGAAAATAAATATGATTCAACTGTACATGCATACTTTAATTTTGATTTGAATGAGGTTGCTCCTTATAAATATTAAAATCCGCATAAATTATGAGACAAGAATTTCTATAAATATGTCTAGATACATATGTATGTAAGCATGCTCTAAAAGCCATTTTGTAAGGATTAACCGCAAAATTTATGGCAATGCTAAATGTATTAGTTCATAGATGATTTACGGATTCGTTTATGTAATTATCCTTATAGTAATAATAAGTTTACCCTTTATTTTTATTATGATAGTGTTTACAATTCTATTGTACGCATTTGTTAATGTGTGGTTATTTATTGTGTCATAGTAGACATCAATCCCTTTCCCAACGTTATTGTAACAGTTATTATGTAGTGATGAAGGAGTAACTCAATATGTGTTACTCTGTATGCACATATATACATACCTCAAATATGTACATATATACTTAAATGTTTACTCTACACATAATATTCACTAGTACTTCAAATATAAATACATGTCTAATGACTTATTTTTTGTTGTTTTTCAGTTAATCGAAAATGAGGTTTTCAAGTTTGAAGAGCAAATCTGTGATTTTGAAGAAGATTTATGTAATAATGAAGCTTTGATGAATGAGGACGTCCGAGAGTGCATTCTTGCTGCAATAGGAAAAGCAAAATTATTAATGGGTCAAAAATTGGCCCAATTTCGTGGACTCTGCGATCGAAATATTGTAAGTATCGTACTACATTCTATTTATTGTATTCAAGTTGTAAGTACTTATGTAAGCCTCACTTTTGCATATAATGCTACTAATCATCATCATTTTAAGTTCATATTGCTCTCTTTTTGTTGTCTTGGGAAGGAGTAGAATAATATTCTTTTGTGTGAGATATACTTATATATTTTTGAGTATTATTCTGTGAAAAAAAACTTACTAGTATGTTTGTTCTTCTTGTTGTCTTCTCATGAAGTGTGATACAGGATGATGATGATTATAATATGCTCTTCTTTTTCTGAGAGAAAGAAGCTTGTACACAGTGGTGTCAAGTGAGGAAGCATCATAAGTAATTATGTTTGTAGATAACTTCTTTGAGTACATATTTCCCTGGAATTTGACATATCTAACCTTTCCTTGAATTGACGTCACTGCATTTTGAATCCTTTTAGAATTGGCATATTTTTTTATTCGTGTCAAATCCTTGAATTGCATACGTTGGTGAGAGGGAAACGACGATCCTTATTTCCTGTGGCATGTCTTATCTTTTTTATTGATGACTATGTTTGCACATTGTAACCACAGTATGTCCTCCAAGAGTTTGTTTATTGATTAAATACCAACCGAACCACCTTCTTCAGTTCTCCCTAATTAAACATTCAAATATACGTAATCTATATACATAAATACTTAGTAGATCTGACTTAATAAGCACGGTTCCTTTTGAAAGAATACCACCTATTCGGCTGTCTTGTGTTGCATGTATGACCCATGTATGGAATTTCATATTCCCCTTCTCTCTCTCCAATTCTAATTCTTTGTTGTTATGACTTATTCACTTGAATCAAACACGAATGATGCATGCATATAACTTTTCAACTTCATACAAACAGCAGAGTTGAAATCCTAACAAATATAATTATTAATTGATCTCTGTATGTGCATAGTATGGTTGTAACCCGTGTTTCTTGAATAGAAGCTACATGCATGATGTAGAGTGCTTCTTTTTAAAATACTTTATGGATTCAGTTTATTAAAGTATGTGTATGGAAACATGCTTAGGTAATTGAGAGATATTTGTACATGTATACCGCATTGATAAGCTTCAATATATGTATGTATAGGTTGGAGTGTTAAAAATTGCTGAATTCGGATCTGCTCTTCTCTTCTCTCCAGAGTTACCTACACAACTACATATTTATCTTATATAATATTAAATACCTCCACGTACATACATGGATCAAACAAACAATAATGTACTCCTCTATTGTTTTATTGCTAAAAGAGGACGAAACAATGTTAATCAATACTAATTAATCATTTGTGCAGAAGGCATAGAAATGGTATATAATGGGTTGTATTTATATCTCCTAAATATGCAAATACGTACATAAAATTGGGGGCCTTAGTATTATTTTTTGATGTTGTAAAAGGACTATGCCCTTTGAGACCCCCTCTAGCAGTAGTTTTTATGTAACCCTGTCCACTTAGCAACAATCTGATAATTGTTAAATAGCTGATTTATGAATTATGTAATTTGTCTTTGTTAAGCTGTATGTACTTGCTATTTAATAAAAAAATGTGAGGAAAGGTTAAAAGTTTATTTACATACCTACATATTTATAACAGTATATAACTTGGACAGTCTTTCTGAAAGTGGATGCAACTGTCACACTGGGGCGCCCCCTTACTGTGCCAGGGGTGTCTTCAATATTACCTATTCTTTGTTTTAAATCGGACATTTCATATATGTATTTCAAGAACATATGTTATTGAAATACAAATCTTTTCACATGATTAATACAATTGTAAATTTATTTTAGATGCGTAAATATATATATGTATAAAATATACTATAAACAGGACATTAACATATTTGGGAGGTTGCAGTTTTGTTTTTAATCATATTTTACACTGAGATTTGATGCACTTTTTGAATGGTGCCACCCTGACTGAATAAAGTTTGAAAAAAATTGAATACCTACGTATTTGCAGTAAATAGATATCATGTACATACATTAAATCAATACTCATGTATCTGCTGAATGCATTGTATAATAATGATCATCCTCAGCATTTTGGAGTTTTTTACGGTCCTTGAAATGGAGAAATGAGTCCCACTTTTCTAAGAAGAAAAAAATAATACAAAATAAATAACCCATAATATAGGTAGGTATATGTTAAACTCTGTTATACTTAAATGGAATTGCTGCATCGTGTTCTCTCTTCCTGTGAGCCTTTTTATTATTTTAGTGAAAAAATAAATTAATACATGCATATGTAAGTTTGTATTATTTTTAGTTTTTTTTTGTGTGGGCACTGTGAGAAATAAGGAAAGTAATATAAAAATAATACATGTTTAAATACATGAAGCAATCTTTTTTTTAAAAAAATAAGTGAAGAAACTTTCATCACTAATAAGGTATTTATTCCTTACCCCCTCTATTACTCCTATAATATGTACGCATATGCCTTAAAATATTTCTCTATTTATGGGTTAAATAATATTAAAAATAATAAAAATTATTATTTTTATTGTGAAAACGAATATTTTTGTTCTTTCTTTTAAAAGAGAAAATATTAAAATAGTTGGTTGGTTGGTCTTCTTCTTTCTATTTACTGTATTCATGTTTTTAAACAAACGGTTCCATCTACTATCAACGTACATGATTGTGAAATGTCTTCACTACATATAGTGTAAGTGAAGTTATTTGATGTATTTATGTATGCATATATTATGAAAAAACAATCAAAGATCCAAAGATATCAAGAATCTTTATTCCATTCAATAGAATATTATTAATGTACAAAACATATTGTATGTATGTTTGCATCTATAATAAGAGGAAAAAATCCTGGACTCATGAATTAATTGCTTATTTATTTTCATTTGCAGAACTCCTCTGTTGAAAGTGATCCTTTTGTGCCTACAAGCGATGACCTGGCTGGTTTTTGGGACATGGTTTTTATTCAAGTCGAACATATTCATTCTCTATTCGCTGAGCTCGTTGAAATTCGTAAAAATGGTTGGAAGAAGCCAGAAATAGATGTGGTAAGTTGAATTCTCGTTTTTCTTCTTTAACTCCCTGCTTTCTTCTTCTCTTCCTCTCCTCATGCTGTTGTTTCCTTATTCTTGCATGTAATAAAGCATAATTACGAGGATTATAAATTAATATATTTATACTTATTCTATGAAGGACAAAAAGAAGGAGTAAATAGGAAGAGAAGGAGAAACAATTAACTGTTATAGTATGTAATATTTAAATTGCATGATATTTTTTTAAGACTACAATTATATATTTCTTCTATAAATACACATACCTTTTTCCTTGAGAATAACAAACAAGAAAGAAGCAAGAAAAGGAGAAGGGAGAAGGGTCTGTCTTTATATAACTTCCATTACAAAAAAAACAAAACAAAAAATGAAAATAGGAAACAATAGTAAAGATATTTTACTTGAGAGAGAAAAGAAGCCTTTTCAAGGAATGTGAAATATATATATATATACGCGTGTCTGCTATGATATTCCAATTTAATTGTGACTTTTAGCATTTCTAAATCATCATGCCTAGGCAATCAAAAAAACACAATCTTTTGATGTCATCTCTGTATGATCTCTTAAATACACACATGGGTACATATAGTGTATGTGTGTATGACCTCAATTCCCTTATAAGTATGTATTTAGCTTTCCCATCTTGATGGTGGTTGGTTTTCCCTATGACATTATCTACATACATATGTTATATAGGTACATCATAGTGGAGGAGTCTTACAAATAAAGGACTGTTATTTACGTATATCTATATATAGAATTTGGCAATGTCGTGTTTTAACATAAACAAAGTCATACCTGTCCCTCTCCTCTTCTCCTCTAGTTTAATGCCCTTTGTCTTGCATGTTGACTTGAACAAAGTGAATTAAAACACCATGTTTATATTTTACATCATATTACATGCATAAATAATAAAGATATGCTGTTTTTCACTTTGTATAATTTATATTTATCTAACAAATTGTCTTTTATACATTTATAAATCAATTTTCTGAGATTCCCATTTTATTTTCTTCATAATTTTTGTGCGTGTACAGAACCGAATATAGATATACTAGAACCCTGGAGCTCGACGCTAATTCGATCTGAAAGGAGTGTCGAAAAGCGATGCTAACCAAAGCCAACAAGTTATAAGTTATGTTCAAGCTGAGAGGTAAAGTTTTTTCGACATTTTGCGTCGAACTCTGGATATGTCGATTTCTGAGGCGGTCAAGTTCCGGGGTTCTACTCTAATAATAATAAATATTCTTAGTTATTATCTGTTTGTGTTAAGCATGTAAGCTGGTGAAATATTATCCTTCATACTCAAGAGGGTGAAAAGAAGACAATGATGAGTTTTGACCTCATTTCCCTCATATTTAGTGTGCATTGATGCATATAGCACCATCATTGTTTGAGTGAATCCTCACTTAATATGTATCTAGGTATATCTATCCAATCTATAGTAGTTGTACATATAACATAGTATCATTTACATAAATTTCTGCTAAATCATTTTCTTTTTTGGAGACTTATTTTTTTTCCTTCAAAAAATAATAATCTACTTCCTAGGAAGTTTTTGTACTTATTGTATTATTTATGTATTTAGCAGATTTTAGATGAACGCATTCTCTCCTTTACTCTGCCTCACACAGTGGGAATGCAATTTTGTCGAAATATGTATGTACATATTTTTGTGAGTCTCAGCTTGATATTTTAAAGAAAACACACAAATGTACATGTGCACACATTTATATACATATTTCTCTCTCTGAGCAAGAGTTTAAAGAGTATATCAATTATAAGTATGTAGAATCAGTCATAACTCAGTCATATTATATCCAATAAGGAATGTCAGTACACGGACACATACATACTATTTGTACTTACTCTCCGTACTATACGCCTCTATGTATATGTATACATAGATTATATTTATGCATAATTGACTCATTCATCCCCTAAAACTCAATGAGAATGGAATGCTAAGAATGGAAAAATAAATTCATGGATTCTTTTATAATTGCTGGTCATGTATTTATAGACGTGATTACTCTGATTACTTACTCCTCAATCCTCATCATAATATGGGATGAAGTTTCAGTCATTATTTAAAAGAGTTCTGTCATTCTTTTTCCATCCTTCTTTGAAATTTCTCTATGATGGGAAAGCCTTTAGTTGCATCTTAGATTCATTTGTGAATATTAACACTGAACTTGGATTCCTTTTTTTATATAAAAGCTCAATTTTACTCTTGTTTTTACTTTATCTTTTAAAAAACAACAACTTGATTAATACAGAATTTTGTCAATTTCCCGCCACGGATCCTTTGATTAATTAATGATTCATACTGTATATGATACTACTGGATCCTAATTGACTGGCCAGGACTCTTTATTTTTTCAGAATGTTCATATTTTCGCCTATTTTTTGTCATCTTTCTTCCAAGTAGGTCAATAGGGTCAATCCAATTGACCACGATTTTCTCTCATATAGCTACTTATATTGTATGCATAAGTATGGCTAAGGAATCTCACTCATGTTATTATTATTATTATTATTTTCCATGCTTTGAAATTTTTAAAGTGAGTCAGGAAATTATCCATATTTTATTTATTTATTTCCAATACATCAAACCATGTGACATTTTATTTGACGTACTGACATTCAAACCGACTGCGTCACGTTAATGCTCTCTTTATTTCTCTCAAGCTACTATCCAAGCATGTACCTGTCCTTTCCTTTCCATTTTTTATCAGTATATTCAACTATACACAAATGTATGTATAGCTACAAAAGAGCTCTGTAAACACAATATGACTCATTCTGATGAAGGTTGTAACTTTTTGTTTGAGAATTAGAGCCACAAGTGTAGATAGATTCCTAAAGTGAGCTGTAATTGCTCTCTTTATCCCTCTAAATAAGCTTCAAAGTAGCAGATTTTCTTTACATTTTATCTCAAGGGTCGGAAAAGGATGATGATCTAATAACCCCGAAGGTTTTGTTTTTTGAGGTAGAGTCTCTTTCCCGGATATGATGGGAAAAAGTTTTAATTTCCTTTCCCAATGTGAATCAATCAAAATCTGTGAAACCTGCATTTAGAGAGTGAAATGCGTGTGCCACATGTATTATTATTATTGTTATTATAATTATATGCTTGAACTTTTGAGCATTTTCACTTATTCCTTTGTTTTTTGAATAAAATATTTAGACAAAGTTCATTGATAATGATCCTCGTCGTCACCCCTAAAATTATATGCATCCTCATTATATGTATATAGCCTACTTTTTTCTTTTTTTGCTTCTTTAAGTGGTTACTTTACCCATAGGTGGTAACCATATACCTATAGTTTAATTTGGAAGACTCCTTTAAATATTAAAGTATTTGGGTACACATGATGGGTAACATAAATGACTCTTTTAATAACTCTTTGAATGATGAATATCCTCCTATTCATGTTTGTTTTTTGTATTTTAGAAACCGCCCACGACAAATGGAAGGAATTCCAACTCACACACCAAGGACTCACGTTCACTCAAAAAGAAAAAGAATCTTGCGTCTCAAAAACCCAAATCTGAAGCTGCAAAAGCCCGTGATGAAGCTCGAAGAAAGATGTTGGAAGAGAAGAAGAAACAGCTCTTGAAGCAAAAGATGCAAGGATCACAAAATAACAACAATAGCAATGAGAATGGTCTCGTCATGTTTCTTTAAAAAGACGTCCTCTCCTCCTGAACGCACCTTTTGAAAAAGAAGTCTTATGTGAATAATACACTTATTCACTGTATCAAGAACAACAATTCCTTGGGAAGAAACCCTGAAGACGTACGCGTTCCTCTAATCCAACTTACTTTCTGTATATGTACTTATATAATTTACTTTTTTAAATTAAAAAAAAAAAGAAGATAATTTCTATTGCTATTGCTAACATATATTTTGTCATTCAGAATTACTCAATTACTTCATCCATATATTGCCAACCATCACACCATTACATATAAGTATATTTATATGTATGAAGGTACATACTTACCACATACCACCACCCAACACAACACATCGTTTTGTATAAAATATGAAATTATTCTCTCTTCCTTTTCTTTCCCATCAATTATGCAAATACGGCTTGTGACTCTTCTTCAAGTCTCTCCTCTCTCTTTCCCCCTAAAGCCTTAATGAGGGGTGCATGGAGTGATGGAAGGAGTGGGGTGGGATTGAGAGCTCTAGGAAGGATCTACTATTATATTATAGTATATGTAATATTATTTACTTCATTAACACAAATAACTTGCATATTTTTTATTTTCGAAAAGAAAAAAAAAGAAAGTTGCTTCTCTCTCTCTCTCTCTCTCTGTCTCTATCTTTTCATCATCATTTTCATTTCTAGAAATTTTTGATCAAATAAATGGCCTTTCATTCTTTAACTATAACTATCTATCCATTACATACATACTTTCTTCATCCCTTTTTTTTTTTGGACAAACTACACACAACTACAGCATAGTATAATAATTAATTAATTATAATTTATCAGTTGAGGTCGGCTCTCGACTTCTTTATCTCTTTTTCACGTATTCTTCCCCATTACTACCTATGTATTATTTTTTTTATTTTTTTTTACGTATATTAAATGTAAAATTATGTTTCAAAAAGAATGAAAGTCACAACTCTTACTAATTGATTATTATTATTACTATTACTACACCTAAATTGACCCAAATATGGTAATATGATGTGAAATTTGATTCTTTTTTGTTTTGTTTGTTTGTTTGAATAATCATGTTAATGACTCTACACCAAGAAAGGAACCAACCAACCAACCAACGAACCCACCCAACAAACAAACAATCCTCATCATCCCCCTTCAATTTTATTATTATTGTTCAATAAAACAAAAATTCAATTCTAAAAGATGTACACGGGTATTTGCGTTTATAGAAAAAAAAAAAAAAAACTATTGAAAAAAGTGTTTTTCACCCCACCCCACTCCCTCTCCCCCCTTCATCCCAAATTGTTGTGTCTAAAACCATTGTTATAATAATATTTTCTTTCTTTCTTTCTGTAACTATTTTAACACAAAAATTACATACATCATTCATATATTAAAAACAACTTATTATGACTTCATCACCTTCTTCTACTACTACTACTACGATTACGTATACTACTTTTGTACCTTAGAAAAAAAGAGGCCTCACATGATATTGGCGTATCAGTAAGAATATTTCAATTATAATTATTATTACTATTATCATATATCTGCACGCATGTCTATAGTTTTTAAAAATATTTAGAATATTTTACTACTAATAATAAACTTCTATTTAAAAAAAAAATAATAATTTGTTTTTTGAATAATAATTGCAACTTTTACTCCTCCTCCTCCTCCTCCAAGAGAGGAACATGATGTTGGATGATTTTTGGCTTTTAAATCCACGTGAAATTTCTAATTCATGTAGATTCATACGTCGTGAGTGAAAGTCTTATGAGTCTACAAGTAAATAATAAGTAGTAGTAGCTTTCAATTAAGTAAGTAACATACATGTATGTATGTATAGAATTGTATTAAGGGAGGGGAGGGAGGAAGGGTATGATTGTGAATGATACCCTTGCCAAGAAGTGATTATTATTATTATTATTGAACATGGAATATACATTCATTCATCTCTGATATATATTATATGTATATGTACATAAAATTATGCGTTTTGTCAATTATGAGTGGATTTACATTTCCCTCAAGAAACTGCTAAATGAGGAGACGTTTGAATCTTGTACCTACTTATTTGAAGAAATGTATAAATTGTCATCATTAACCTGTGTGGGTATGACTCACAGGAGCAACATACACTCACTGTTAAATCAACCCATCTCATCTATTTTTCTACATACATATATAGACATAATAATATGTAGGTTATTGTAAGGGTTGAATAATGAGACATAGCTCGTTATAATTTTGGTGAACACTTAAAATAATATATGGAATTTTATGTACATAGAACCTTAGAGGTATTGAGGTAGTGGGTAAGCTGTTCATGTGTATAATGATGTCACAATGGGTATACCATCCACATGGAAAGTACGACTGTATGCTACGAAGCTGTGTAGCTGATGTAGTTTTTAAAACATAGGCCTATTTCTCGAGAAAAAAAGTTACAGCATACTATGGGACAGAGGTTATATATAAATACCAGTAGAGTCGCCAGAGGATGAATGCTTCTTATACTGGAATTTCTCTAATCATGATAATGTTATACCCTTGTTTATCCTTTACCCCCTTTCACCTGCAATTCAATTTCCCTTACCCTAAATTTTTTTAAACTTTCAGTTCCCTTTTGAGGTGAGATGGACTGTAATCTTACAATCAATCACAGACAATATAACTCTTATAGTTCAAGCTGGGATTATATTTCTACGCCATCTTGTGGTTATGAATGTTTTATGAATTTGATCATGCCTCATTGGCTATTAAAACGACGAGCTTTTTGGGATAAACAAAAACACACTGTATTCTCCCTTAAGCTGATTTTCATCATTTGACTCTTTTGATTTAAAGCAGCTGACTCTACGTATTATGAACTCAAAAAGGGTATTATTATTATTTCGATTTTGATGCATAAAAATATATTCAAGGATTGTGCACCCTTTTTTTGAATTTTGAATATATTACAAGTAGTAACGATTGGTTTGTGATTGGTAAAATTTATAAATATATAGTATATATAAATAATAAATTCTGCATAATATTAGCAAGTAGGCAACAAGGAAAATACAGAAGAGTAGCTACCAGTTGTTTTTCCAAATTTTTCCTTTCCCTTTTGTCAGTTGAGGTTGCGAGTGAACAAAAAAGCTCGACGTGTAGGGTATGACGTTTGCATAGTTTTTTGTTTAGTGCCATCTTGCAGCTATAAATATTTTGTGGGTTTGCTCATCCCCTGACATAGTGTTTTCACGTAACGTGGAAGTGTGTCATCTTGGGGGCAGAAACAACCAAATTTGATTAGTATAAAATCCCATTTTTTTTATAAAGGAAAAAATTGAATGAGTACCGTGAATTTGGATGTCACAATGGGACTAATAAACCGTTTATCGTATATATGACTCTTAATCATATCTCAGACCCTTATAAATATATAAACACATGTTCATATATCATTTTACATTCACATTTGTATAGTGTAGCCAAATTAACTATTACTTTTACAAGGAACATAGATTGACTCCCTGAACTAAAACTATATCTTGTGGAATTGTGAATATCCCAATTTTTATTTTGAAGAATATATTTCACAATATCGTAACAATACTTGAAGACCACGCTCCCCTCATACACATAATCATCACTAATAGCTAGTTATTCTAACCACATCCTAGATTGTTGTTCTTAAAAATCGTTTATTTTTTAATTGTGTCCCTCCCCCTGGAATTACGAGTGAAACAAGTAAGACATAGATCTGATCACTAAAGTGGAACCAACCTTTGCTTTAAAGTACCTAATATAATAACATATTAATGAGTGAATGAGATGAGGAGGAAACTTGTATTATCATACCTGGTTCATTGACTAAATTAGAAATGAGGTCTTTGATTTTACTCTTTTGGTCATCCCTTATACACACAGTTATTATCTAAGATGTATATACCCTCACGTTTCTAAATCATTGTATGCAATACTTACTACTTTAGATAGGTATGTTACATTATCATCAAAAAAGCAGAGATACGATGAATAAATTATACTTTCTTCAACATCATTGTACAAAATGAAATTTTGGGTGCAAAGGAGCAGTACCGGATAAAGAATTTGTATTTTAGATTCATGTGCTTCACTGCAAAAGACATTTAAATATTATTTGTATTAGTATTTATGTATTATAAATATGTTGTACATATTTCCTGTGACATTTCATGAACACATCCGAAATGCTTATAATTTCCCTGATTCTAGTTACTTTATGCATAAACATATTTGAATACTAACTTGACTTTTTACATTTCGTTAAAGCTCATGAAACTTCTACTATCTGATATGTAGACACTTATTTTGACGTATCCATCTGGGTAATTATAAGATCTTTATTATGATTCATCACTATGTCTAAAAAATATGACATAAATAAGAGAGTTCCTTTCACATATGTATGCTATTATTATGACTTATAGAATTGTGCCATTATATTATAAAGGATGAGTCTATGTATTACATATTTTTCATATACTTAAGAGGTATAATTGATTAAAAGCTTGATTTTACGAATAATAATAATAATATTTTCAAATCCACTGCTTTAATGTTCGAAAATGTCTCAAATAGATTTAATAAACTACCGAGCATAATCCTTGTCAAAAGACATTATTTACCACCAATTCAATGACCAATATCAACAAATTTAGTTTTACTAGAGATCAGGGAACACGAGACTCCTTCCCCACATTTAATGAACTTTATAGTTTTCACTAAATATTATGCATTAATAGAGACGGATAAGTAGCCCAAATTTGCACCTTTTACCTATAAAATGATTTCGGCACCGCTCTTGTTGCAAGTTAATTGTAGTTTGAATCACATTTCTAGGGAATATGTCAGCATGAAATGGGATGACAATTCTGAAGTGAAAAAAAGGGGCAGGGTAACACGCTCAGAATCCTTTTACAAATTGATATTGATTAATCAAAACAAGATGTTAAAATGTTTTAAGTATAAAGCGTGAACTAATTGAATAAATTCACAAAATCTTAGAATTTTCAAGGCTACATTAATTATACTAATACCTTGGATTGTGTATGACTTGGTTTGTGAGGTTTGCGAGTTTACAATAGACAGTGATCGTCCATTTTACGTTACAAACCCTATTCTGATAATACGATATTTCTCATAATTTAATGTAATTATCTTAACATTCCTTAATAGCTGTTTTTTTTTTCTCTTTAAAGACTTCTACGAAAGAGAACAGTTCTTTGAACTATGGTAATTTGATCTTATATAAGTTCAAATGTAAAAGTACCCAAGTAAAATATTTATGATTTATGGAATCTTCAGGTACGTAGTTGCTTATGTATGTATACAGATGAATAAACAAAAAATGTGTGAAACATATTGTGTACTAAACCTATGTTTAAAGCCAGAATAAGGGTCAACACTATAGTCCATTTGTTTCTTAAGTGATTTAGTATAGGCATAGTATGTAAAAGACCTTCATGCTACTGTAGGTAGGAGGGTAGAAATAGTGATGATGACGAATCCCATTTGTGTGACACACAAATGGGGGCAAAAAACTTGTTTTTCCTTTTTTGTTTTGTCTCTGTTTTGTATTGATATGGTACTTTGAAAAAATAAAAAATGGATAGCATCTTTTAAGAAATCTACTCACACATCTGGTCGATTCATTCTACGGTAGGTAAATGCCAAAATACCTGAGGGAATGGATTCATGATTATATAGACATTCGTTTGCAAAAAATATTCGTTTTTTATTCGAAAATAATTACATATATATGTAATTATAATTATATTTCTTATTTGAGCGATGGTTGTAAGAGTCTCGTTCAGTTCCAGATTTCCAACTCTGTGCTGGGTTCATTTACATAATATTGCTCAATATAAAATATATCTGCCTTGGGATTCTACGATATTTACATTCATGGGTTGTGAATAAATATTAGGGATTATGATATGTATATATGTACGTGTATTGTATGAATCTCTGCATGGATTAGTATCAAAAAACATATATCTCATCTGGAATATAAGCAATGTCTCGTTAATTCATTTCCATTGTCTTTCTTCTAAGAATTCTTGAAAGGAATGTTCCATTCTAGAAACTGAATCTTTAATAAATTAAAATTCCTTTAAATATTCGGTAGTGTCTGTTTAAATATGGAGGATTTCTTATAGAAAATCTTTATTGGATCAAATAGCTCCTATTTCTTGACAAGAGGCTCTATTTATCATTCCTTGTTATTATTTTCTAGATTTATGTACCTAGATATGTTACATATATTTTATAAAACATTTCCTTAATAACTTCGATAAATAAATCTTTCTACATACATACTTACATACACCTTTATAAATAATATTAGACACGCTACTGAAATATGTAATATTCTTGTAGTTGTCAAATATAATTAAGATTTACATTTTTAATTGTTGTAAATCCACTTCCTCATACATGATCAATTGGTCATACAACTAGTGTTGTGTCAACTCGAAAAATTATTGACTCAAATCGACTCGATAATAATTTTTCGATGTAACAGATGTAAATATTTTGATGTGAGTTATTTTTCTTTAGATATCATTGGTTTATATAGAGAATTTCACTACATTTCTCAACATTTTCTCTGAAAAAGTAAAGAAAAAAGATTCAAAATTAAGTATTTAAGAGAGGGATGAACAAAAAATTGGTTCTTTAAAAATTCATTTTTATGGCCAATGGCTTCAAAACTACGTTTGTTGCTCAAAGTATATACACAGAAGAGATTTCAACTAATCTCAAAATCGATTCATAAAGTGAACAAAACTACTTCAACGAAGTAGTCTTGGTTGAGATAGCAACCATTGATACAAGAAACAAACTATGTAGTAAGAGCACAATATGCAGGTACATATTTGAATTAATGTCATCCCCCCCCCCCGCCCCCATAGTTCACATACCTTCACAATTTAAAACTTATCTAATTACCTCACATATTCTAAAGAGGGATGAAACTTGATATTATTTAAGCAATGTTCTTAAGCCTTTTTATTATATTTGATACAATTTTTGAAACGGAAGACTTAACACTAATTATGTGTAGTTTTGTACATTTTATGTACACAAGTTCATATCTAAGTTCAATATGGGAGAATATAACTAATTACGTAGGTATGGAACTGACTATTAGTCTTGTTCTCTATTATAAAAGTTTATTTATTTGATGATATTCGAGTGTTATCCTTTCAATTTGTTTACGTGATGATCGACTGCCAGATTATCGTACTAAATATTATGTAGGTATTCTTATAATAGTTGATATACAGGTTTTTCATGCAAAGTCATCATTGTGAACGTTGGCCATCTTGAAAGAGCTATGAACAACCAAATTTAATAGGAATAAAAACCCTTGTTTGTTCAAAATGAAAGAAAATGGTGAGTTACTGCCCTGGATTTGGATGTCAGAGAGTAACTGACAAATAAAAGGAATCAATCAAAATTATCTCTCTCTTTATTATTTTTCAGACTTATTATATAATAAGTATCAAAAATATTTTATTACATCATTTAAAATTCACATTTACATAATGTAGCCAATAAATTAACTATTACTTTTTCAAGGATCGGATATTTGTCTACAACTATCCTACTTCTCTGGTACCTAATCCTTCCCTGAAAAAAAGAATAATTTTAAAAGTATAGCCATTTCATATAAACTTTTATTACCTTTTATTGAATTGTTTTTATTCAAATATCACTGTTTTCCTTTGGAGTCATCATTAGATTTTGATTTATTTATTTTTAAAGCAATTAAATGAGTTTTATCTATCTTATTTAATAAATAAAATATGTACTTCTTTCAACATGGCGTCGCTTTGATGTACTATGCAATCTGTGACATCAGTAAATATGCTCTATTAAAATAAAACGCCGGATTCTTCGAAAACCACACGTTCTTTTTTCTTTGACAAAACATACAATTTTTTCTTCCATCTATAATTTTACTTTCATAGCAAGAACACCTCAGGGGTCCACTTCCTCCTTCTCAACTGATTCCTTGTCTACCCTCTTCGCCACAAAGCAGGTGCTATTTCTAAAATAGACTCCATGAAATTATTCTTTAATTTTGTTTTCTAAGAATATTTTTAGATACACCTTTACATTCAATGTGGTTCTTCTTTGTCTAAATATTGCAAAAAAATATACATTTATGTTGTCATACATTTAACACATATATTTAAACTTATAAATTGGTACAGAGTGGTAAATCCCCAATGCATTGTAAATGTATTTTTATTGTTATCATCAGTTGATGTATCTTACTCTTACCCGTGTTTTGAATCTGTATAGTTATACTGAATTTATGACAAAAAGAGGTTTTCAAACTAACACATTGGCTATCAATTAATTGCTTATGATCAGTATTGGGATCATGACTAAGAAAAGTATCTAATTAGTGGTTGGTTAGTCAGAAAGTAAAGCTGCTCATGAGAAAAGATAACTAATAATAATGAGTAACTCGTAAAAATAACATCAAACCCGTTACTTGAATAAATGTAATTTAATTTTTACTCAATAAAAAACAAAGTAACAAAAAATGTAAAAATGAATTTGAAACCAAACCTTTCTGATTTAGCATATGTTAAGCTAAAAATGGTATTATTCATAGACAAAGCATGCTAATGAATCTTTAACATACGAGACAATCAGGTAAGATACTCATGGAAATATTATTTACTAACAATAAATTTTTATTTATTCAAGTAATGGGATAAAAGTCATTCTTTACATAAAGGCACTTTCATGGAAGGAAAAGTAATCAATATATTTACACTGTTACAAAAAAGTAACGGAGTTACTATCATCCTTCATTCCATCTAAGTGTATGAGTCATTTTTCTTTCTCTTTTTAGATGAAAGATTGAGAGTTTCAATGGAGAGATTCATTTATGAGTAAAAAAATCAATTGCACTATTCATTCTAAGGCTTACAAAAAACACATGAGTTGTATAAGCAATGCTTTGTAAAAGACGTGAACATTCGATTTTATTTGCTAATGAACTCATTTTTTCTTTGGAGTAGGTAGGATTCCTTGAAATTCCCTTTTTATATAGGTATATACATATTTTTTTAGAACACTCTTCTTAGAAGTAGGATTTTCATACTTGTTTGAAAATATATTTTGTGTGTATCCATGTAAGTAAAAAATAAAACTGCATTAATAAATAAATATTATGTTTTGATTATCTACATAAAAAGAACTGTGAGGATAAAAAAAAAAAGATCAAAGTATCATTCAGTCTCATACAATATCCGAAAAATCTATTCCATGAATTATATTCTAGGTAATTTCCAACACGTATTTTCTTGAAAATATCAAGTGAGTTATTAACTTTATTTAAACAGTTTATTTTTTGTTAAACTATTCTACAAACAATTAATTATTATTAATCTATGGAGCAATAATTAAGAGTTGCCTCAATTATATCGACTCCTTTTGTCGGAAGCAAAAAAAAAATCATTGATTTTTCCTTTCAACTGTTTTCATCAGTTGACTCTTTTTTTTGTTATTTAAAGTAGCTGACACTGCATAGATATTTATGAATTCTAAAGGGCATTAATAAGACTTTTTTGCTTACCCCAAGGTGCTTAAGCATCTCAAAACTATACATAGCTATCTATATGGTTTTGTTCGTGTACAAAAAAGTCAGTCATGTAAGTATAGGGTTATCTGATTGCCAGTGAAACGTTTTCAACACATAAAATAAAATAATACAGTAAAATATATGACGAAACAGTTTGACCTAAAGATTTTCTTTATAAAACCCACCTAATGTTTTATAAACAAAACCTTGGAAATACGTTTATTGGCCAATGAGTCAGCTGTGGATCGCATTTGAAACTAATATATATGTATATAAAGAAATAATAATTGCATTATTTTATTTTTATCACGGCTTTATCTCATTAACATACAAATGCGCTCTGGTGTATTTCATTGTCAGCTGTCAATTTTTCAACTTCTTCTCCAATTTTTTTAAAGTATTATTATTATTACATATAATGATTGTCTATTGATGAAAATATATATAACATCGAACATGACTAGTCAAAAATATGAATATCATTATTTATTTATGACGTAAATTAGAACATGGATTTGACTTGCTAATTTCATTAAGCAACGGGGAGACGTAATTTATTTCATTAATGTTTAGTGAAAAAATGTAAAAAATTGAGAAAAGTTATATTTAGGTAGATGCTTTTCACGTTGAAGTTTATTTCACGTTTTGACAAAGTTTCATTAACAATCGTGAAAGCCTCTTCGTTATCAATGTTAATCGTCTTAAAAATCAATGAAATATGGCTCAGTAACAGTAATGAACATAAATTTAATCGGATAAAGAATGGATCTAATGTCAGACATGAGACAGTACGTTCATGCTGTTTATTTATATCGTTTGTAATAATATGTATTTATAACTTTATCTTAATCACTCAACTGAGTCAAATTACACATTATTTAAATTTTTGTAGCATGACAAATTAATGGAAAATATTCTTTTTGCGTATTCCGATATTTTAAGTACTGGAAACTACAATAACAAACGTCATATTTCTTAAGCCCAAGGAATATTCCAAGGGATTTATTCCATTATTTTTTATTATCTACCAACTTTAAGAGAACCTATTATAAATAAAAGTTTCATTACACTGATGAATCTCTTTGGAATCCTTGTATTAAGAAAGATATTTTTGAAACTATACGGATTCTATTAGAGTTTTTACTATCTCATATTGGAGGACTGGTGGGGATATATAAGAAAAATAATTTAGGTGCTGAACTCGAATTAAATCTTGTTAAGCATCGATAGGCGTGCATTCATTGCAGCCAGGCAGTCCTCAATTCAGTAAGTATTCTTTCTGTCAAGTGTTTTATGTAAAAAGTCATTGTTACATTAGAATAATGGTACTATATTATCTCGCCCCAAACATTTTTGCTCCAAGACATTTTACCGTGAACAATTTTTCCATAGAACATTTCACCCCAAAACATTATTCTGATAAAAAGATCTCATGGCTTGAAACAATAGTTGGGAAGAGACTTCAAGGTTGACTTCCCTTAGAGGCTGCTTACCAAGGAATTAAGAATAACTAATAAGTGGTTCCTATAGTAATTATTACTTTTCCATCCCATTAGTCACTTCCAGGAAGAATACAGATTTTATGTGGATGATGACAAACACAGTTTTTTATTTCAAAGAATTTGAACACTTTTCTGTATTCCGCTCAGTATTTATTTTCACTAAAAGCTGAGAATACAACGAAAAGATTCGAACTAATAGTGAGTTCAATATAATTAAGTATCGAAATTATTGGGCAAAATCCCCTGAAAAAGGCAATTTGATACAATTAGAGACACAATAACTTTTTCAATTAAGATGAGTATGCATTACTCTGTTATGATACAAACTAAATACTGTATTGATAAATTGTGGGTTCTACAAATGAGACAGGGTCCTCTGAAGGAGAAAAAATAAGATTACATTAAGTATATGCAAATATCCTGTAATTCAAGAGTGTGATTTAGAAAAAAGCATAAATAATACTGATGATGCATTGCTTGGGCCTTAGATTTATATACAATGTCAGAGATAGCTACCAACAACAATGAAACTTTGTTTTTCCAAATACGAAAAATTATCACTTGTGAAAAGATATTGTTATATCTAATAACGAAGTAGTGGATCTTATCTTACAATCCTTATTATATGAAAATGCCTCTGAAATGAGCAGACACGGCAGTGAGCATTTATATACTTATATTTTTCTTTCTACCTTTGAAGGAGAGGTTGAGAGATGGAATGAATATCGCTATACCTTACATTTCATAACGTTTAGCTTGTAAAGGAAATCATACTGTATATATATGTATATGTGTATTCCAGGTGTCAAATTTGTATGTGACATACAAATTTTTTTACTAAACAAATTAGCTTTGATTATGAAGAGTAGGACAAAGAGGAAACGTAGAAGCGTTGATTAAGTAAATTACGCATTATATCATTCTAGTACATATGCGTATGTATGTATCCTCAAATATAAGGAGTCTCTATTTCTAATTTTTTATGAATAATATACACATTTCTCAAAACTACGTAGAGAGAGAGAGAGAGAGAGAGAGAGAGCCAATGCATGGAGTATAGAAAAGTTGCACTGAGCAATGTTTCTGCAGTGAAAATACAACTTGCAAATCGAAATCGTTTCTATTTTTGGCTATAATTTGAAATCATAATACAACTCGTATTCAGTTTTGAAACCCCATAGCTCCACATCCTCTCCAAGGTTATTATGACACAATTCTGCGAAAATGAATGCAAAGGAATTAAATAGTTAAATCTGTCTTTATATTGCAATGAAATGCTTCACACAACCTTTGTAGAGCCCTGCAATTCTGCACATATTCATGAGATACAATTATTATTATTATCTAGATGCATATTAATAATATTTAAGTATAAGTATACATTTATATTAGTAGGGACAATCATTGTTTCCATTTCTAAACTGTTTCAAAAAATTGTGGGTTACTGTGTTACAGAAGCGTTGACATCATTTGGATAATTAAATGTTTGTAAATGAACAATTTATGTGGAGGTAGGTAAAACAATATTATTTACTTCTATGTTACATGACCTAAATTATATTATGGAAAGAAGTATTGTAACTATGGTAAATATTATTTGCCAAAACAAATGCTCTACAGCTGTCAAATCATCTGGACTATTGGAGCTTAATATGACGCATTTGCAGAAACACATGTATTGGATTTTCTTTGAACACTACCTACATATGTAGAATGATTGACACGCTGTTTTCTACTTTTAATAGGCAAATTCTTTTTAATACACCCAGAAAAAAAGTTGTTCAATCATTTCGATGTTCACAAGTTAGTCTTATATTTTAAACCAAAGATGACTGAGAAGTGGATTTCGACATTAAAACTGCTGAACATATTGAATGGTCACATCACTCGAAACAATACCACGATTTTGAGGGATTCGAGAATTTTTATTTTGTTGCTTTGGTCTTGGTTTTGGCAATGGAGCCAAGACTTTGAAGAAGTTGAGACTCAGACTTGACCAATCGAGCTTAATTTTGAGATAGATCCTATTTTCATTGTCGAGATATTTCCATTAGAAGAACAAAGGAGTGTGTTTCGAGCTCTATGTAATTCAAACTCTTTTACACTGACTTATATGTAGATGTATTATACTAAACTCCTTACTCAGAGTTATACTCAAATTACTCAATTGAGTTGGTTATATAAATACTTCACTGAAGCAATTTAATTGTCAAAGAATCTTGCTAATTAAAGATCAAGGCCTGGGTGCTGGAATTTTTAAAAAAACAATAACAATTTTTGTTTGATTATCGTGACATTATTATGTTACGCCAGATGAAATGGTTCAGGTACTCCTGTACCAAGGACATAATTTTGTCAATTAGATGCCGGTGGGAGACTAAGATATCGAGGTTTCCTGAAAAGTGCTTGTTGAAATAGTAAATAATTCCCTCTCCAATCTTTTATGGCTTTACTTATTATACATTTTATAATTAAAAATTATTTGTTGCACTTAAAATAAGCTCTAAACATATGTGCAATAAGTCATAAAATTATTTTTCACATCATTTTTTTAATATTTTAAGTAAAAAAAGTCATAGTCGACTCAACAGTCATTCTAGTGTTAATAATTACTATGTAAATTATGCAATATGTTTGACACTGTAAAATGAGTAATAATAATAATAAATTGATTAATTTTATTATTGTTCAAAAAATTGACATAGCGAATCCCAATGAAGAAAAATCATTTTCTATAAGTTACATAGTAAGATTTAATAGATGATTTTATAGGGCTATAATATTTGTTTATTTCTGCCGTTATGTAGCTAATTTATTATATTCACATCGAGCTTTTTTGTTCACTCGCAACCTCGACTGACAAAAGGGAAAGGAAAAATTTGGAAAAACAACTGGTAGCTACTCCTCTGTATTTTCCTTGTTGCCAACTTGTTAATATTGGGCAGAGTTATTATTTAGATTTACTATACATTTATAAACTCTACCAATCACAAACCAATCATTACTACTCGTAATATATTCAAAATTCAAAAAAAGGGCGCGCAATCCTTGATTTAATATATTTTTTATGCATCAACATCAGAAATAATAATAATACCCTTTTTGAGATCATAATACGTATGATCAGCTGATTTAAATCAAAAGAGTCAAATGATGAAAATCAGCTGAAGGGAGAATAGAGTGTGTTTTTGTTTATCCCAAAAAGTTCGTCGTGATTAGGGATTGAAGAAGGAAACTGAAAATGTTTTAAGAATTAATTTCTCTTAAGGGATCATAGATAGATCATAATCAGTAGAGGCTTCAGCACTACACCAACGCCCCAATATGGACGTATCTATCTCTTCATAAAACACGGCCTTACCCCACGAAAATAAAACTGTGGAATGTATTTTATTCTCAACTATCGATTTTTCTACTTCCATTCCCCTTATTATTTGAAGAATAATTCCATAGCTGGTAAGAATGGACTAACAACTAAGAATTGATTTTGGGCCCTTTTCTCCTCTTTCTTTTGGTTCTGAGATACAGCTAAGATAAGGACGTGAAAACAATTGCTCTCTGAGGCACATTTTGTCTTTCATTTCTTATGAAGTTATGTTGTTGATATTTCCTCTCATCTCTTCTAAAACTTACAATAAACAGATAAACAGACGCTCTCAATTATATGCAAACTAGGTAGCTATGTAATACACATATTGTAAAAGGATATTTTTTGAAGCATTATTTTATATATTTAACAATACAACTTGAATGTCTGTATAATGTATATATGTAGATAGATACAATATTATTATTATTATAGTGACGTATGGAAGTTGAGTAGGAAATGAATATTGAAACACAATAGAATCTATGGATAAAAGGAATAACGAGCTCTAAATGGAGAGGCCTATCTACTTCTTTGGCTACACTTTGATGATGTTTTTACTCAATATTTTCCGCCATAAAGGATTGAAGAATGTACTATTTAAACTATTTAGCAACAAAAAATTTATTTTCGGACAAATAAATTGATAATATTAGATTGTATATATTGGATAGAGATTTGCACAAATCTATTCGCAATGCCTTGAATATATATAATTTATATACTTGTATTTCCCCATTTCTATAATAAGATTTCCAATACATATATCTCCCTAAAATAATGAGCTATAAATAAATACTTGAAAATAACCTATTTTTGTAAATGTCTTTGTTTCTCTAACACATCTAATAAGAGATAGTCAAATAATGATTCAAAAGTATGCATCATAGTCTTGCTTCTGCCTAGATATTTCCATTCCCATTACTCCCAATACCTTAAAACGTTGACCTACTCTTCAAATTTTAACTTATTTTCCTTGCTTACATATAATATATCTAGTTTATATGAGTTGGTATCTTAATTTCCATGACTAGTTTCAAGAAGGATTTTATTTAGGCAAAAGGGTTATGCGCTATCTACCATGAAGATGTATGTACATATAAATTAGGTAGGTATATTATCTCATTCCTTTGTCTATTTTCTCTGTTTCTTTCTTCCTTCTCGTTTTGCAAATGCGTTTACTTCCATGAATATTTTTGGATTGAATATCAATTCAATCTACGCGCACACACACACACAAAGAATGTGTAACTTTGTATGTCAAATACTCTATTTTGTTTGTTTGCTCGTTCTAGACAATTTCCATGTTGCTATTTGTCAATAAATCATAGCAAATTTTTATTAGATTAACTAATCTTTTTCCCTTCTGCATTTACAACAATAAATAATCCGATCAGAATCTATATATCTACTATCAACTAATGGAGTCAAAATCTTAGTTCTTATATATTTAGAGGTCATTAACCTGGAACTCATAGGTAGGTGTACTCCTGAATGGAATGGTCCGCTCTGTATATTTCCTCTGAGTTTGTATTTATTGTTGAGTTTTTTATATTTATTATTATCTTGCTCAGTCCACCAATGTAAACCTATCTTTCATATTAAGAACCAAATTAGCTCGTAGTCCGTATAGAGAATCCTTCTTTGAACGCCTGATGCTACAACGTAATGGCATCAGTTTGCGGGACAAATTAAGGATAAGTTAAGCAAATATTCTAAGTTAAAAGCAATCTTTAAAAAATTTGAAATCCTGGGTGGTTCAACAATTGCTTTTTATTATATCATGACCTTTACTATAAAAGTAACAAGTCTCTTTTTAAGAGTAATCCCTTTATTCCTATTTTTAATCTCCAAATTACAACTTAATCATCTTTAAGAACATTTCTTGGTTTAAGCGTAGGTATAATTTTGAATCATGCCGAATTAAAATCATAAATTAATTATCTCTTATTATGACTTTGGTTGGAAGACAAAGGTCTACTAAAATTGAATTATTTCTTGTTAGGCAGTGAGCATATAAGCAATTGCTTGAGTTGTCAAACAGTTGGAGAGAATAACGTAATTGTCTAACTAGCTATAAATTGCAGGGTTTTACATCTGTTCCATTTTCAGGAAAGCATAACATGGGGATAAAAGTATCTAAAAAAAAAAAATTATTTTCTAATTTTCCAAGATTTTCTTATTCTAATTAAGTATATTGCCAAGCAGACGCAGTGGAACTGGAGGCGGGGATATTGTATCCCAACACCCTGCTTTTTATGAAATAAATTTTATAGTTATGAATGCATCTTTTCCATAGGCCTATTTTTACTTTGTTCTCCTCCCCTACCTAGAGAAACGAATTATATGAACTTTCACAAAACCTTTGTATATTGTTAGTATTGTGGTCAAGATCATCTTAACTGATACCAAGAAAATACCAATACTTTGAGAGATCAAGACCATGTTCAAAACCTTCAAAAATTGGTTGCTAGATCAAAATCGATCTCAAGTACCCCCATCACGTCGGATCTACATATGCAGTATACATTTTTTTTTAACTATTTGGAAAAACATTGGATGTCTTAAGACACGTGTTTGAAAAAAGAAAGAAGGGATTATCATATATAATCATTTATAATTAAACTCAAATACTCAAAATATAGCCCATTCACAGTCCAGATGAACTTTCTTCATGAGTACTTCATACTACTAATGATGGAATTTTACAATCTGTTAGAAAATGAGAGAGTGTGAAAAAGAGTCATGAAAAACTTTTTAAATTAATGACAGAAATGGCCTCGATTTCCATGATCTCCTTCTTATTTCGGTAGATCCATTTACAAGTATTATATATATACATATTATGATCACATGTTCCCTAATAATGTCGCTCCATAAACTTCACAAAGAAGAATTCAATCTATGCATTGTTTAGAAAGAAAAATGAAAATGATTACATGTGTATGTACTTGAACTAATTCCACGGGAGTTTATCAACCAATGTCATCTCTCTCTCTCTCTGTATCATAAATGGAAATATGAGATAAATCTAACGACAAAACCTTGATAATTATTTAACCCATAGCCCACATGAAATCTATCCAATTTTATCTGCGATGCATAACCCTCAAAAATGAAAAGACTTTTCTTAATACAGTTAGACATGCTTACAATGCATAAAGCTGCTATAGTCTGTTGAGTGACATTTGGCATGCTTTAGGTCTATGTATGTAATTTTGAATATTTTCCCCCTTTTTTCTATAAGAATTTAAGAAGTTTTTAATATATGTACGTTTGAATTGCCCTTAAATATGTAAAAAAATATAAAAACCCAAAAAAATAGTCACTCTGTCTTTTATATTTAAAAAAACAAACAAACTCATAACACCTTGTTAACACTTGTTCCTCATTTGCTTGATAAACATACACACATTAAATAGTTATTAAATAGTGTGACATGGGTTTTAATTTTAATTATTTCCTTATTTTTAACACATAATAATTTAAAGCAATCGGGTTCTTCCCAATGACTATAAAGATATATTTTTAAAATACATACATTTAACATAATTAGAGGTCATATGCTCGGGAAGTCATTGAAGAATAATCAAAATTGCATTATTCATTTTTAAAAGACCTACTCTTGTGGTAGTTTCTTTCTTTGCGTTGGAGTTGTTTTATACGTAATTAAATCCTTTTTGTAGATATTCTTTATTTTGAATGTACTATGTAGTAATAAAAAAGCCTACTAAAAGTGACGGCAGGCCTATTTTTAGAAATAATAATAAAATACTTTTTGTTTTTTTCTCGACTTATGGCTCATTGATATATTTTGATCTGCATTATTCATTCTTGTTTAGTACAGAGGGACTGTAATTGTGTCATTTCTTCATAGAGGAGTTACAAAATAAAACCACTTTCAATGTGTGAAATATTAATCTTAATTGGTCTCAAAAACTACAACAACAACATTCCGCTCTAAAAAAAGACCGATCCAAAAGACAAGTTATTTATTGATTCTGATAAAAGCTGATTCAATCTAGATTTAATTGAGTATTGATTAATTCATGCAACAACGACATTGAAAACTACAACAAGTTTTTTTGAAAATGTAATTGTTATATATATTATTTAAATCATAATTTTAGTCGTCCTAATTATCCAATTCCATTTTTTTTTCTGACCATCATTAAACTAATGATATATTTATATCAAAATGTAATAAGTACAAAGAAAAAATACAATTTTCAAAGAATGATTTGGTCAATAAATAGCATCAAAATCCACTCAAATGATTATGTATTGTAATAATTGAGATTTTGTTAAACAATAATATATTTAATTTAATAAAGATTTAAAAAAAACCACAGCTCATTCATTATATTATTAAAGGCAGAATTGTTTTTCTTATCTTTGGGGGGGGGGGGGAAGCAACATATGGAATTGGCTTGAGCTAAAATTTTAAAATTAGAACGGCAGTGAACCTTCTTTTATTCATGTTTAATCATCCTTGATGCTTATGGTGATTATTATTGGCTGAATTGTATACAGAAATCTTCTACATAGTTATAACTTCTAATTACACAAGTTTAGTTTTGTTTAGTTTTTTTGTTACTACATAATTTATACTACTGATAAATAGCTTCTAACATCAATTTTGACATTGTAATTTATCTTTACTCGAATTCATCCCTACTTTATTTATTCATACAAGCCCTTTTTTACTTGTAAGTAGGTATAAATTATACTTTACATATTATGTAAACACCCATTAGTTTAATCCCTAATGCAATTGCATTGAAAACTCCAAAAAATTTTTTTTTTTGAAAAAGTAATTACTTTCTTCCCAAAAGGGCTGCAAATATATATATATATATATATATATATATATATATATATATATACATATAAATAGTAAATAAGTTATCCCAAAAACTGTCTGACATTCATGTATTTGAATTTACTGCTTCTATGTAGTGTAATTTTTGATGTTTATACATATATAGGGGAGACAGTGGGCAGTTGACGCACTTTTTGCTTTAGTCTCAATTACTGGGAGCAGGTTTGATTTAGATGTACTCAAATTTAAAATAACTTACTTACAACCATCTTATATTCTAAATTATTCTAGTAAGGTATTTTTTTTTCACATATTGCATTGAAATGCAAATGTGTTAAATTTTACAACAGTTAATAAAAAAATCCAATTTGCGTAAGAAATTAGACTGAAGAGTCTTTTTTGAGTAATAAATAACTAAACTTTTTAATAAATTGAGTTATTAATTAATTTTCAATTTATTATTGCACATTACAATGTTGTTACTCTCTCTCAATTTCTATTCAGGACCCCGCAAATGGATATAAAATAATCTAGAGGAATAAACAGTACGTAGACAACAATTGCAACGCAACACTTGATGAGTGAATTTTGAATTTAAACTAATTACATCACGGGTTATCTAAATAATCAATAATTCAAACTAAATAAGTTATAGCAAATAATTGACTCTCCTAGTACAAAAATATTGCTCCTTCAATAAATTTCTTTGACCCCCTCAAAATAATAATTTATCCAATATCTCAAAGTAAGGTCGACAAAAATGTCTTTTTTTTGTGTGTGTCAAATAATCTTATTATGTTATAATTATAATTGTAGTGTGAATTTTTAGGCTATATCTTCTAGAAAATGTTCTAGAAAATCGGCCTCTTCCAACAACTTTCCCCATCTTCCCTAGAATGAAAGATTTAAAAAAAAAAAGAAAAAAAAAAGAATGTTAATTTGAATGTAAAATATCCGTAGGTGTTCTTGTTAGCTTAGACTTGAATTCAATATGCTGATTCTGATTGAAAGAGTGAGAGCAGACATAAATATGTAAATGTACAAATATAGACTAATAATTACAAATTATTTGCAGTTACGTGTATCATTCATCAAATATGAACTTTCTCTTTTTTGATATAAAGGCATAAAAGTTGCATTTATTTAAATGCAAGCCTATTAAAGTGATGAAAATATCGTTTTCAATACATAAAAGAATTATACAGAAGTAAACTCCGAAAATATGTATATACATATATATATTACCAAAATAACGAAACTTTATATTCATATATTTATAATTCAATACTTATTAAAGTTTTATACAAAGTTACTCAAGTATAAAGTTGTAGGATTTTTTTCTTTTCTTCATAGACTACAAAAGCTACTTTGCAAAAAGAAATAATAATATCCAAAAGTAAATTCATAGCTAATCTAAATTGATCTTGACATACACGGTTGGTTGTCATCCATGATTGATGTTCATGCTACCTGATAAAAAATGGCACACTTAATAAACATCACACATCACGGATAATAATGCCAATCAATGGAGGCCTAGCTCACATTGAGCTCAATTATTACCTTTTCCTAGGAAAACAGTTTTATAGTCATTTTTTGAAACTGACCTTTTTTATTAAGGAAATAATTTTGACTTTTTTCCCCTCTTTTTTTGAATGAACTTTATAGATGCAGAAATTTCTCAATTTGCCACACACACACCCCTGACATATTATTAATAGGGAGGGGATGTCTCTAATTGTATACATTTGAGTCCAACTTGTAGAACTCAATTTTTGAAGTCAACAAGGTTATGATGAATATTGATCAATGTTTTTTTATTTGTATCTAATTGGTGTTCTAAACATTAAATTCATTCTTGTTAATCTTGGAATCTCTCCACTATTAAATAGATCAAAATCAGTTGGGAAAAATGTGAAGTAATTGCTACCTGAAATTTCTGGTCTCATTTTTTTCTCTTTCTATCGAAGAAAGATTGAGAGATGTAATAAAGATATCTACGTGCAACAAAACGCAAACGTTTTATGGTTGTGTCTTCTCAAAAATTGAGCAGTTGTTTTTTTAACTTTTTTTATTTTTATAAAAATATATTCAGAAAGAGCTGAATATATATATATATATATATATATATATATATATATATATCAGTTGATTACATCAGCCATTAAATTACTCTTCAATGGCTTTGTACTTAATTATGTCCCATAGAATATACCTTATGCATATCAATTCCAGTTATTAAAAGTTTAAAAACTCAATTTAAGGAGGTTGTCTACTGAATAAATGATTTAAAATAGAAGTCTTCAATTCTTGTCATGGTAAATCAAAATGTCAAATTTGACAAGTATAATACATTAAATATACAATTAATTTTAAATGAGTTATATTGTTTTAAAAAAATATATATCAAACGATATAAAGGTCTATCATTCCAAAGAGTTGAAGGTCCTTGTTTTCTAAACTCAAATAGACATAAAAAACTTTATTCAATTGACAATGATGATAACCATCTAGTTCTACTATTCAAAGCTCAAAAGTTGTTCAAAGAAAACTGGATGTAAAAAGCTGCTATTTGTAAGAAAGAGACTCACTAAAGTACATATATGTAGTGGTCGTCTACCTTCTGACCCCTGCGACATCTTTTCTAAAGGTTTGAAACTCGTAGGGATTCTCCAACTCAACCCATTATTATCAACAACTTAATTTCTCTTCTATTTTCCATAAAAGAGAGGAAAAAAGTCTTGAAAACCCTAAAGCTAGTTATTCACTGTATAACCCACAAACCAAAAACTCCCAAGGAGGTCGTGACTGTCGATCTAGGGACCGGGAAATTCCAGATATAAGGTGTAAATTTGACGTTTTAAATATAAAATAATGGTTAAAGAAATTTTAAAGTAAGGTTTTGATATGGATTCATTTTGACATTTTTAGGATAAGAAAACACAGTTTTTTGGATTTACATAAAAAAACTAAAAAAAAAAAAAACATCTTCCATATCGAGAACAAAATCCGTAACATGTAGAAAGTTTGTAGAAAAAAATAGAAAGTGAAGACATTTAGACAATACATATTGACCTCCATATAATCTGACATATAAATATGTTATTTCTAATAGGGCATTTCTAAAGTCAAAAATAATAATAATTGACATTTATGTTACTTATGTACATAAACAGAGAAAGTCTTAGGAGTATAATGCCAAAAAAAATTACCCCTAAGACCAAAATAATTTTTTTGGAAAAGGAATAAGTGACTCAGCTTCCTCAGGTGTATTAGAAATGAAATTTTTTACGCATTCTCACAGCAATTTGAATCACAGAATATGTTGTACACTGCAATTCGTTACGCCAATTTTTTTGTTTGATATAGGTAGCTTACAAGTCGGATATGCATACCAATTGTACATAATTTGTAAGCCAAATCGGTAGCCAACCAAGAAGGCACTAGTTGATTTTTTTATTTTGTTCTTTTGAAACACCAGGGGTGTGTTAAAACACACGCACTATTAATACATACATACATTTTGATTCAATATACAGGAGCATAGATAAACAACTCTTCTTCACTGTTACGTAATAGAATATGCAAATCATTGTACCTGCTCTGTTCAAACGTTTGTTTGTTATTCTCTTTATTACTTGTCCTGTTATATACATATATATATATACAATTGTGGTTAAGATAACAGCAATATTGACACTCAATTAAAGAGCCTTTCAATATATTTATTACAACTAAGTTTGTGTGATGGTTAATCACTCAAGGCTGTAACCAGTCAGAATTGAAACCAATTAGAAATATCGCTTTTGGTTCGAGTTTCTTGGTTTTAATTATAAGAGATCAAGAGTTGCAATTGCGAGAACCGATGTAACCATCAGATTGATATAGGTACAGCATTTATCATTTTAATGCATGTGCATAAGTAGATATTATTTGAATGGATTTGTCATAACTTTTTGATATAAATTGTCGAGAGAAAAAACTCGTACTGGAACAAATGGCATAGCTCAATTAAACCACATATATTCATTTCGATGAATACTTTAATTATTATTTTTGAAATATATAACTTTTTGGCTTATTTTAGTATATTCTAAATGTACAATTATATCATGGCATAGTCCATTACTAGCCGATGAAGCTATAAAATAGATCGTAATTAAGATTGTGATGTCTCTATTTTTTTTTCAAAATAATTTGCAGAATTACATGACGCGCGTCAGCCATCAACTACATACTAATAGAAAAAGGCACATACCTAGAATGGCTTGGCTAGGGATGGAAATTTATTTAATATCAGCTACTCGCTGCCCCCCCCCCCAAAAAAAAAAAAATCAAACTAAGTCTCTGTATACATATTTCACGTTAATGAAACAAAAGAAATGCTCTGTTTAATCCATGGCCCAAATTTGTTGGGGTAACACTGGTCAATAAGTAGAAATAGAAAGAATAACATCATTTAAAAATGATCATTTAAATGACACATTTGGAGAAAAAACAAACACCACAACTGAAGATCGAGATATTAATATAATCATAAAATATTAAATAAATTTATCAGTTTTTTCGAAGAAAGTTTAAAAAAAACCTTGAGGAAGCGATATCTTCTTTTCACATAATATGCATTCAGATTAATATTTAACTACTTATGAATCTTGATATTAATAATCTACCTTAATGCTCAAATAACCATTTGTAGAAATAACTAGCACAAAAATTGTTTATTTTATGTCCATGAAATAATCATGCAAAAACGATTTTTGATAAAAAAATACTTGGAAGTATCTCTCTGCAAATTAAATGCATCATATTTTATTTGCTTGTCTGTTGATCAAAGCAAATAATTATTATACATATACACTTTTGTATTTAATAATATGAATATAATTAAAAGTATATGCATGTATACCAATGAAATTTGCCAATGATTTGCAAAAATATTAATATTGAATAGATGAAGCAATTATGTATACTTTTACCATTACGAACCATAGTATAGTGATAAGAGCCCTTTTTTAGGTAAGTTAAGTAAAAAACAATTACATGTATGATTCTTCAAATTCTGTTCAATGTTTTTTGGCCCATGAAAAAGAGTTAAAAATACATTTATCATTTTGTGTAAATTGACTTATTGCTAATAACTTTTTGGATGAATTAAATATATATTTTCTTTTAAAGGTCCACTTTTTCTCTCTCATTAAAAATCTTTTATAATTTAATCTTTATGGAAATTAACAATTAACAACATTTCATATGCACAATTAATTTCAATTCTCCCTTAATTTATACTCGATTAAACCTATAGAAACAGTTTTACAATAACTAAATATCTCTAATTCGGAATGAAGCACAATTATTTGCATGTTTGGTTTTACTTCGTTGAAAGACAGTAACTGTTTTCTCTTTTCCTTTCTTTCCTTCCTTGTCCCTATATATTAACCATGAGAAAGCTTTATCAGATTAGCTTTTATTACATAGACACAGTTAACAGGATGATGATGATGCCTCTAAAACCAACAAAAATTCCTTGAATTTAAAATCGATTTCATGTATTTGGATGTATGTATAGTATGTACTTTTTAAATCCAGGGCCTTGTGGAAAGAGTCCACTATTGGGGACTCTTTAGCTCATATATTTAAAGGCCTCATTCTTTACTATTCAAGCCACGATAAAAAATGGTGTTTCTTTAACCAAATTTCTGCATAAATGTATGTAGAAATGTATTATTTACAAATTACTCTACTTTGTAACCATTATATGAATAAGAAAGCATTTTCTACATAGTTACTTACACAGTCGAACCATTTCCTTTCGAAGGGAATGAATATGTGCAAGAGTGGGATGCTTAAACAACCTTCAAAGATTCCCTATGAATTATTTAATTACAAACATACATAGTAAGAGTCACATGATTTGCAATACAATCACCCACGCAAATCTATATTTTTTTCATTCTCAGTTATGCATGTAACACAAAGAATCATCCTTACGTGAACTATTGAAGGACACGACTTTTACTAAGCCTACTCTTGTTTTTCTCTGCTTTTTTTTTGCTTTAGATGTGTGACTCTCAAATAATCATTTTATATTGACCAAAAAGAGTTAAATCGTTTCATTGTATGATTTTTTGGATGAATGTGTAAATGTACCACACATGTATGTACATAGATAGTGGGCCTTTAATAAGTATGAGGAGGGGTTGCCCTTGACTCATACTTTTAAAAATAGTTGTTCAATAAGGATTTGTGAGAAAGAACGCCATCTAACGATCCATTTATAATCAAATTGTATTATTATGTTCTATGCAATAGAAAAGAGCTTGGTCATACAACATGTGTATGTATTGAACGGTTTCAAAAAGCTTTAAAAGAGAACACATTTTCACAAAATAATTTATGATTTATGAGGAAATTGCTGTATCAGATTACAGGAAAAATATATTTTGTACTTACTTATGTAGAGTAAAATTTATGTGATTGTCTTCATTCTATGACTTTATTTTTATTTTTAAAACAGCTCAAATTATAGTATATACATACATATATGTATGTATTATGTTCCATCTTGTGCACATACAAAAACGACTACCTTCCTAAATATGGTTTTGCTCTTCTAAAACAATAACAATTGCATTATTTGGTTAATGGTGCATAAATCCATGGCAGTACAGCTACTATAGAATGACTCATTCTTAAGTTAAAATAAGGCTGCATATATATATATATATATATATATATATATATATATATATAGTTACCTTCGTATCTATTTGATCATTCAATAATACTCCATATTTATTGATGTAACGTTATATGATTACATTATTTTTCAATTTTTCTTCATCCATTAAGATAAAAATAAAATGGACAAACAGCCATAAGATAGATTGGGAAATTTCTAAATAAGAAGGATGAATGAATCGATAAATGTGTAAGAATATACGGATATAAGTAGTTAGTTATTTGTGTGTGTGTACATTCCTTATCCTTATTGAGATGTATGCATTAAATCATGTTTTATCACCTTTAAAAGGCATCAAATAAATGACCGATTAATTCTTAATACTTAGATTTGGTGGGATAAAATCCATATTTTGTTTCAAAGCACCAAGGGGAAGGTCAGGCTTACATATACTTGTTATATGTATAATTTTATTTACTCTATGTATTAATTTCAAACCCATGGACTTGTATAATACTGTAGTATATTGGACTACATAGTGCAGGGCTTCTCAAACATGGGAGTGGGGACCCAAAAATTATTCAGCAAACATAGTAGTTAATGATATAGAAACGAAATTAACTTTGTTATAATGAGGCTGAAGTACATGTCAAATTATTTGAAAAGTATTGAATTAGAGCAACATATGATAAGTTTAGGTAATCTAAAACTGACTCAAAGCTTCCTTCTTAAAAATAAGTTACCACCATTTGGGGTGGACGTACTGGCAAAGAAGGATTATAGGGAGAGAGGAAATTAGGTACCAATACCTCAAGACATCATCCAAATTGAAAATAATATTTGCTCTCTAAAACACATTCAACCCGTAGAAAGTCCATCCCCCTGTATCTCTCAAATACGGTGAGGTCTGTGATTATGACCATAATCCCTGTCAGTGAACCGTTCATTGAACAAAAATTGAGAGCTTATTTCTTAAAAATAAATTTACCACCGGTAGGATGACATGTAACAACATATTATCTAGTCGTTTTAGATGAAATTGTATTACCTAGTGATGTAGTTCTCGAGATTCGTCTTAGTCTCACGGTCAAGACCAAGATCTTAGATTTAAATTTTCTGAAAAAAAAAGAAAGAAACTTCTCTTTTTCTCTAGTTCTCGGATAAAGTAGTCTTGACCACAACACTTGAATCTAATCTTCTCGAACCGTTTTACCTTTTTATGGACCTTTAAATATCATATTAACTTTTATTAGTTTTTTATTCTTTTTGTTTAGCCAGTGTGGGCTGATAAGAGACACAATTCATTCCTCCTGCTTTTTATTTCAAACCCTTTTATATGTGAGTCTAATTTGATCTACTTGAATAAATGTATCTCTAATAATTATTAGTAGTCTCTTTGATCTCTTCATTTCGGGATTTGAGTCGTTGCCAGATTTTTGGCGATGAGTACAGATTTACCTTTTGTATTTAGACAGACTATATAGAGAAAAGGAAATGGATTCTTGTACTCCTTCTTTTTCTTAGTTAAAAGAGGGTATTCAAAGTCCATAACACTTAGTTCGGTAGGTGAGAAATTCGGAAAATCAGTGTAGTCACTCGATTTTATGAGCGTATGTCTCTTTACTAACTTCACCATAGTGAGACTCTTCCAATTTCATTACAAACTTCCTTGTTAACAATACTTGAAACAGAATAGCAGACAAGTCAGTCAAATCCAATTAATCATAATGCATAATATTTTCTATTAGGTTTGCAAAAAACATACAAAAATGTATAATCAGAATGCAAACTTAAATATGTACTTCGTATATACACTAACAAATATATTTGACTCGTTATATTTTCAACTCAACCCTACAATTTGTAAAGTTAGTATGGGATAGCAAATATAAAGTTTTAATATTATGTACCTACTTCAATTTTATCAAGATGTAAAAAAATATGTATATAGACGTTTAATTTTCTTAAAATGCAACAAAGACTTCGTTGTCGTCTTTTTCATGATAGTCCGATGATGTATATATATATATATGTACATATATATAATCATTTTCCGGTGTTTATGGTTTATAAATAAGTCCATACATATTATATGTATGTATATTATATCAATGTATAATAATAAGAAGCTGTACAGGTGAAATTCTATTGTTAGTGACTACCTTTTGTGGTAGTAGACAAATCACACATCAATTGTTGATGAAGAGGGAGAAAAATGTAGAATCATTATTTGTTTTACCTTAACATTGCGTAGATACGTCCATTAAAAGAGAGAGAGATGGAATCTAATATAAATATATCGTGCCCTGAGTGAGGAAATAAATAATGCATCTTCACATTGTTATGAAATAATTATGACTTGATCATATAAGAGGTTTAGTGATTTCGAATATGAAATAATACATATTTTAGTAATAAATACATACATGATACATTATTATTATGTAGTTCGAGAATATTCTATATTCTACTATTCATTGATACTCCTCCTCCTTATGTGGAATAGCAAAGGCATAGACAAAGCCTCTAATCATTCAATTGAAATGATTGAATACTCGGAAATGTTTTATAAGACAAGACCTCACTACTGATTACAATACTATGTATGCTGTTAATCAAAAAAAAAAAAAAAATACAAAAATGTGACGCTTAATCCCTCTGTATCCCAATTTTGATTCATTGTCGAAAACAAAATAAAAACAGCATTGATGATGGACACAATATTTTATTAAATATGTATCAAATCAATTTATCGTCAATCAAGGCTTTACTATATACAAACATATAGAGTATATTTTGCAGAGATCCCTGTCTCAACAAACAATCAAGTACTTGATTGTAGAGTAAATAATAAACCAAATAGATTAAAAAATGATACTGAGTGACATAGTTTTTGATAGTATAATTTATACATAATGACGTGTAGAATGTTTTCACTGACGTCACGTATTGCTTAAAACATCAAACACGACAGGCTTTTTGGGATAAGCAAAAACACACTGCATTCTCCCTTCAACTGATGTTCATCATTTGATTCTTTTGATTTAGAGCAGCTGACTCTACGTGTTATGAACTCGTAAAGGGTATTATTATTATTATTATTATCTATGATATTGATATATTAAAAATATATTCAATTGCGCGCCCTTTTTTTGAATTTTTGATATACAAGTATTAACGATTGATTTGTATATTGGTAGAATTTATAAATGTAGAGTATATCGAAATAATAACTCTGCCCAATAATAAAAAGTTGGCAACAAGGAAAATAAAGAATTTTCCCTTTTCCTTTTGTGTGTTGAGGTTGCGAGTAGACAAAAAAGCTCGACGTGAAAAGGGATGTCATGTTGGAAAAGGCATGTAATCAGTATATTTATTGAATAAAATGGACAGATTTCCAAAGAAACCTAAAGAAACTTCATCAAATAACTTTAAAAATAAATAAAAGCAACACAATTAAAAAAAAAAATTAAGTTTACTTGAGGTCACTGGATGCTAATTTTGAGGCCGCGATTTGAAGGTTTCGTAGACCAAATTTGAAGTTCTTTATTCAGACAAAAGTTTCTGGAAATTGTCGATTGAGGGGGTTCATGTGAGATAAAATGAGCTCCACAAGGTCCATTTAAGTCGCTGGAGGCTGTTTTGATGTTCCCACTAATTCTAATTTTATGTAACTTTTCTTTTGCTAGCATTAAAACGGTATGACGCAGGCTGCTGTTTTAGGACTTGTAAATGATAAATATAATATTAAAAACCCCTATGAAATAGTTAGGTTTCTACAATTAATTATGTTTTGTATGAACAAAGGACTAGCTAAGTTGGATATTTGAATAAAAACAATTTGATAAATGGTGGTAAAAATCCCTATAAATAGGTAGACTTTTACAGTTAATATTGTTCCGGATGAATTAGGCACTAGCTTAGTTGGATAATTGGAGAAAAATATCCGATCCTTCTAAAAGTAAAAGTTAATTTATTGACTAAACTAAATAAATGTGAATATAAAATGATATAATAACATTTTTTTAAAACTTATTGTATAATAAGTCTGAAATTTAATGAGGAAATATATATTTTTGATAGACGCTAAAGGTTTTAAAAGTTCTGTTATTTGTAAGTCCCATTCTGACATCCAAGTACGCGGTAGTTATTCATCACTTTTCTTCATTTTTAGGAAACAAACATTTCTATTCTTAATTAAAATTGGTTGATTATGCTAATTCCAAGATGGCTGACTTCCACAATATGACACCACATGAAAAATATATAACTAATATTAAATGAAACAGTAATGTTTATAAATATATAAATTTATATTTGATTTATTGAAGTGACATATAAATTAATTAGATACGATATTAATAATTATTAATATCGTATCTATTAATAATTATTAAATTTATATACTTTGCTCAAATCCTTAGATATAATTAAGACATAAAGAAGATACATGCTTATGTATGCTAAAAACGAGAACTTTTTATGTTATTGTGTTCTAAATGGCTATCATGCACGACGAGCTTTTTGGGATAAACAAAAACACACTCTATTCTCCCTTCAGCTGATTTTCATCATTTGACTCTACGTGTTATGAGCTCAAAAAGGGTATTATTATTATTATTTCTGATTTTGATGGATAAAAAATATATTAAATCAAGGATTGTGCGCCCTTTTTTTTGAATTTTGAATATATTACAAGTAGTAACGATTGGTTTGTGATTGGTAAAGTCTATAAATATATGTATAGTTTATCTAAATAATAAATTCTGCCAAATATTAACAAGTTGGCAACAAGGAAAATACAGAAGGGTAGCTACCAGTTGTTTTTCGAAATTTTTTCTTTCCCTTTTGTGAATCGAGGTTGCGAGTGGAGAAAAAAGATCGACGTGATGATGTAACAATAAAATTAGATTGTTTTTTTATGGAGTGAACTGATCATACATTTGACTTTATTTTTTTATTTATTGCATGTGTCACTGAAAAGTGATATATTATATCCAAATATTTATTGTTACCAAAATGGAATAGATATGTAAGCATGACTACAAATTTAGGGACCTATAAGCAACTAAAGTCCAATTCTCATCAGATATAATCAGGGGAATGATCTTGGCACTAGAATACAAAAAGGATTACACTAAACATCAAATCTTGAGTGTTATTTTTGGCATGAGGTCTACAATTTGTGTGTGCATAGTTATAGTTAGTCAATTATATTATGATGCCTTTGGTTGATAGTATGCCTGGATATGATTATTGTCAAAGCCAGTCATAACCTTATCATTGGATTAAATATGCATAAAAAAGATGTAGTCATTTGAAATTACTTTGTCATATGACGTTCAAACCTATGTACATATGGGAATATATGTATATAAATAGTAAAATTTCAAAATATATATTTTTGAACCAGCTGAACGATAGCATTTAAATGTCATTTTGACTCTCTTCATTGCATTATTATCCTGTTGTGTTTGTGAATGTTTAAATAAATAAATAAATAATTTAAAAAAGGCTTCAATGACTTGCCAAAATTCAATATATCATCTACTATTTTTTTTTTTGTACATACAATAAAATCAACACTCTCATCACGTCATAACAACTGATAATTAATTATTATCTACACACATTCATGTGACCAATTTCTTTCAACTTAGTCACATGTTTTAAATTATAAAATTTAATGTATGAAATTGTGATTTCAATTCCTCCACCCTAAATAACTTATCTACTCAGACTCACATGAGTCAGATCAAAGTCTCATTAAACTACAATTTTACAGATTATTTAGTTTTTGAAGTGGAAAAAGACTCAACTCGACTATGAATCAAAGTTTAAAGATTCAGACTTGAGACTCTTAAACATCCTTTGCTTCAAATATTATTGTTATTATATCATATTATTATATGTTTGAATTTTAAACTGCAGAAATTTAGTAAAGACAATTTCAACGGAGATCAAGACTCCGAGGGATCGAGATTGAGACGAGACCAGAGCTGGGAATTTGTACTCACAACTTTGACTTGACTCACACTAACCCAACATTAAACTACGACTTCAAACTCGAATTGGGCACAACAGCTTAAACTCAAGACCAGCTACTGGTTTTTAAATATTAATACATAATTGATCAGTTTGTAACCATGTACATTTAGGTCAAATAATTAGACCTACATAATACAAAACACAAAAATTGATCTTTAAACAAAACAAAAAAATGTCTGCAACTCTTAAAAACAGCACTTAAAGTAATATTATTTTAATGAGAAAATGAAGGGTCCTTAGTTATTTGGATAAACACCTTGTGTAAACATTTTAAAGTGGATATTATTTTCCTTGTTTAATAAGGATGAAATTCGGCTTGTTTATGTTTACTTATTAATCCCTCTTTGGCAATTATATAGATATACATTATTTATGTGGAGAGAAAATGAAGAAACTCGCCTTGGAAAAAAGACGCAGTATCATTATTATAAGTTTATAGAAAGTTTCTACTGCAAAATTCTTCACATTTGGCTCAAACGAATTCATGATATTGATTATGTTTGAGTGAGTGTGCGTGGGGTGAGGGATAGATGATGGGCTCACGAGCCTTCGTGCGTGAAGGATACATAATTACATACATACATATTTAATATTTATGTATGCGCCATGATTGGTTATAATTAGTAAATATTGAATCAAATTGCATTTTTTTTATTAATTATTCCATGACAATTACGTAATAACGACTTCCTAACGAGTCTTCTACGTTATATATCTATCTCTGCTTATTTCTTTATTCCGGAAATTCAGTTGCGGTTTCAGTAGATGGCCTCCAGCACTTTGTTCATACTTATTTAGTACAAATATAAGAGACACTATGTATAAAAATCAAATGGCAATAAAACTCTTAACATAAATATCATTTTAAACAAGGAATGAAGGTATGTAATATCTTTGACTACGAGTATATGTAAACTGTGACTGAGAGATGTTCGTTATCTAAAATGTGTGGTAAGTAGTCTTGTGGTCAATTTATTAATATACATTCGAGTGATATGGGTCTCAAGATCGGTCTCGGACACGAAATAAATTTTCGAAGCTCTTGGTCTCATCTCAGTCTTGATTAACACTAAAGTGTAATTAGTTTAAAATTTTCTTAAAAATAAAAATACAATAAACTTTTTCCTTCTTGATCTAGATCCTTTACTCTTGATCTCCGCTAAGGTGGCCACAGCACTTGTACATTCCATTTATTCTAAATATGTAGCTTATAAACATACCATTAACTTATTTTTCACTCTGGTATTGACAAATATATATATATACAAATAATTTCCCTCTTGATATTTCCTTAAAAGCCTTGATTCCCATCTAGCCAGCCCCATTACGTCATGAGCCTCAAGGCTATAAATAAACTCTCAGGAAACAATTTGACCACTTTACAAAAATAATTATAATTATATTTCTCCAACTCGCCCACATATTAAAAAAACAAAAAAACTAGGACATAAAATGCACCTTTTTCCTTAGTTTTTTTATTAAAATATGTAGGTATTTGTTAACGGGTGAAGCTAAGTTTTAAAATTAAATAAATATATTTATGAATTAATCTACGAATGAAATCCTTGTCAATGATGAACAAAAAGTTGACATTCCATTCGATGATATACTAAAGGAAATTACAATCGGTTTTTTTTTGTTGTTATGGGCATTCCCTGATTCAACATAATTATTTTTATCTCAGTCAATTAAATAAGGGAGTATCATAGATTAATAAAACGATACCACGAAGGTACAATTTTGGTTTTTATACCGGCATTCATGAAAAATATTTATAATACATACATATATTAGAATAGTTGATTTTGATAACCCTAAATATAAATATACCATATACTGCAGTAATGAATTACATCTCCAAAGAGGAATAAAATTGCTTCATAAAAATAAGGAAATTCACTACCAACATTCATAGTGGTAGTAAAAAAATCAGTGTCTTGAAAATTCGGCTTTCTTTAGTAACTTTAGACAAGTCACTTTTGATCCTAATTCCATAGGGACAATCGGAGTATCTCGCAATCCGAGGAATTAATGTGAGTAGGTATCTTTCCCAATGTAATCTCTGCACCCGATTTAGCCCATTCGGAATATTCAAGCATTTTCATAAAATATACATAATTGAATAGCCACCTATGTCTAGTTAAATGAAAGACTCTCAATTTCATCATCCATCTGCTAACAAAATCAAAATTACAAAATAATCTATATAAAAATATGCAATAATCTTATTTCCTTGTATCAAATCTGATTTGTAAAAACGGTCACTTTCTCCTCCACTAGAAATCTCTCTCTCTCTCTTACTTTGACTCCATGTTATGAAGTACGTACATGAAAAATGAAAATTATATCACGGTTGCTTAATTAATTTATTTTTTGCGTACAATGCACCCTCATCTCATTATTTATTCAAGCATAATGATTTGATTCAAACAAAGAAATTATAAAATATACTCATAGAGTTATTTTTACACCCATTGGAATTCTCATGCTGCGTTGATTTGTACACCTCTTTCCATGGATCATAGGATATGTATTTATTTTTGTCAAAAAGAATGATTTTTTTTAATTGCATGGTCCATCAATATCCGCATACTTTTAAGCATATTTCAAAAGAAAATGACAAACAAAACGAGGATCCCTTTACAAATGATTGTTCATATTACATTTTCAATGCCGTGACACGCCGCTAGACATACATAAAATAATGAAATGTATTTTTGTATGGCAAAAAAACATTTTAGCAAGATATTCATTAAAGTTGACTAATTATGTATAAATATAATAAATCTATTAATTAATTAATCATCCATGTAGTTTTTTTTTGAAGAAAACTTTCTCCTTGTGATTGAATTATTATGAATTTGCATGTATCTACTACTTTAATGAAATGGATGTCTTCAACATTGTCTATGTATCAAAGTACATTCATATATATATCTACAAAGTCATGGAAAAGAAATTTGTGTAATGAAAGAGAAATTTCTTTGAAAAAAAAAAAAATCGTATTATTTTTACGCCAAGAATATGCAATGCTATGATTTGCAGACTCTCGTGGGTTGTAAAATAAGGCAAAAGGTCGTAAAAGAAATATATATATATATATATATATTACATATTTTCATGTATTAAAAACCAAAATTGTTCTCCCCAAATACAGTGTATACCCATATATATATATTTAGTCTATAGTTTACAGAAACCAAGTTTACTCTAAAGAAAGTGGTATACCAACATTGGTGTGTGTGTTTTTTTTTTTAACATATTGCACAGTGGTATTCTCAGAATATTCACAGCTCCCTTGTATTTATTTATACAAGGCTATTCATTGCCCTCAATTCTTGTCCTCTATGATTGTTTCAAAGTTTGGTTTCCTTCCTTCGATTTGTACATATATTCAGAGCCCCCTTTTTGGGATAAATAAAAATACAGATGTACTCTCCTATTAGCTCTTTTCATTAGTTGACTTTGCATATATTGAAATCAAAAGGGTCATTTTTTTTATGGCCTAATGGTACCATTGCATGACAAAAAAATAAATGTAGCAACGATATGTTTTTCTCCTCAAACTTTTTCTTCCTGAAAGTCGAGGTTGCGAGTAAACAAAAAAAAAGCTTCTCGTAGTTATTATCTCTAATATATATATATAATATAGGTATAAAAATTGACCAACGGTTTGTGATAAATATGTAATTACTATTATAAATTCTTTTTGAAGAGAGGCAAAAATATGTTGCAATGAAGATGGATCGTGACACATTATAACTCAAAGAATAAGTTAATTGAATCTACTTGAAGACATAAGGGAAAAAAACAATCTCACCGCAATTAAATACTACGCAAAAAATATTTTATATGAAAGAAATATTTCAGATTTTGCACATTCTTATTGGCAAATACCTACAACCTAAGTACTGTTGATGGATGACTAACCTGGCCTTTACTAATATGCATACATCTAAGTCTCTATGTGTATATAATGTAGTTACATGGAATCTATAAATAGATACATGTATTTATTATTGTCCCTATTTGACTGATTGTCCAAAAAGGGTTTATTTATAGGGATGAGGTTGTGTAACGAGTGCAAGAATTCTGGATATAAAGACATCACTGAGTAATTATATATTTATTTATATTTACATATATATTAGAGCAAAATACACCAACGTAGTTGCACATTTAAGACCATAAACCTTGTATATGTGTATAAAATATTAAAATTATTCGGCCTTGTCAAGACATGTATTTATGTGTCTACCTATATACATACATACTTATATTGATTTCAAAATTCTAAAAAGTTTGCAAATATGTATTCAAAATAAAGGTATTTGAAGGTTCCTTAAATATTATTTAAATATTCTAATAAATTTGTTCTAAGTATCAACAAACTTTTTATAACAAATTGAAAGAATTATATGGCAGTTTGAGATGTTCCTATATATAGATATATATCTAAATATATTATTATTATTATTACAAAAAAAAAATAAAAAAAAATGTGGTAAGGCCATATACATTGTCATTTCGTATTAATATAAGAACAATCTTAAAATTGAGTCTATTATGAAATAAAATGTAATTTCCTTCGATCCAACATCCTTTGTATTCCATTCATATGCAAATATCTAAGGGGGTTTTAGATATAAAAGTATTCATAACAGACTCATTTCCCAAGACATTATAGCTCTACTCTATTACGAGTATTTGCATACCATTTTTGCTAGACAAACGTGCACCTCGGAGGAAGGAAGGAATTTCCGCCCATATAGGTATTTATTTAAATAGCCTCAAGTGAGAATACATAATTTCTATTTTAAATTTGTTAGTTTTACGTCTATGTAAGTCGACACCGGTATATGTTATTTTCACTTCCATTCTTGTGTTATCAGGATACCAATATTTTCGTACTGGTTCCGGTTTCAAAATTGGTATCGATATTTGGATATTATTTTTACAAGAAATAAAAACGAAAATGTCATTAAGGGCAATTCACATGTACGTACAAGGGCGTTCGTAGGGATTTGAAATTGTGTTAGCTGACGAAATTTTGACTCATAAGTTTTACAATCAGAATGTTTTTGGAACCCTAGCCATAGCTATAATTATTTTATTTTGTCAGCTGAATTTGTTTCTTATTGTTTTTTTATTACGTCATCAGCAAGTTCAATATTTCTATGACGTATTGGTACTGCAAGTACTGCTACAATACCAATTTAAGGAGTATAGTTCCATTTTAGATACCTTTGTCCACGTCGAGTTTTTTTGTTCATTCGTAACCTCGACTCACAAATGGTAGCTACCCTTTCTTTTTTTTCCTTGTTGCCAACTTTTTTATATTGGGCAGAGTTATTATTTCGATATACTCTACATTTATAAATTCTACCAATATAAAATAAATCGTTAATACTTTTATATCAAAAATTCAAAAAAAGGGCGCACAATTGAATATATCATAAATAATAATAATAATAATACCCTTTACGAGTTCATAACGCGTAAAGTCAGCTGCTTTAAATCAAAAGAGTCAAATGATGAAAATCAGCTGAAGGAAGAATACAGTGTGTAAAAAGCTCGTTGTGGTCTCGACAAGCTTTTTGGGAAAAACAAAAACACTATGTATTCTTCATTCAGCTATTTTTCATTAGTTGACTCTTTTGATTTAAAGCAGCTGACCCTACGTGTTATGAACTCAAAAAGGGTATTATTATTAATGATTTTGATGCATATAAATATATTAAATAAAGTATTGCGCGCCACTTTTTAAATTTGTTGAATATTATACAAGTATTAACGATTGGTTGATTGGTTTGTGATCGGTTGAATTTATAAATGTATAGTATATCTAAATAATAACTCTGCCTAATATTATTAAAAAGTTGTCAACGAGAAAAATACAGAAGGGTAGCTACCAGTTGTTTTTCCGAATTTTTCCTTTCCCTTTTGAGAGTCAAGGTTGCGAGTGCAAAAAAAGCTCGTTGTGTTGTACCACTATAGGGTCCAGTAGTCCGAACAACACAAATACAAATATATTTAAACTATCACAAAAAAAAACCCATTTTGTCGTACTTTTATGGTACTTTATGCCTACTACACGTTTGGATTTGTAGCATGTTATTGATAAATTATTATCAACATTTGTCATTTATATCTTTATCATATATTTATTTCAATGTATGCATAGAGGATTATAAAAAAGTGCATTACTTATCAATGCAGTTAAGGAGATACATATTTCAATATGTATTATTAAAAGGAAAATATTTTGAACCACGATTAAAGTCTTTACTTCTTCATTTTATATCCAATTTCAATTTGATTTGAGTGTATTAGTCCATGAATGCGTACGTCAAAGATGGATACAAATTTCATTTTTACTTTTTTTATAAGATTAAAATACACTTTTTTTGATCAACTACCTATATTGGTGACTCTGATAAGTTTAAATAGTAATTTCATTTTTTGTTAAAAAAAAAAAATAATACTTTATATCAAATTGTAAATATATTTTTTTTCTTTGAGAAATGTTATTTGCGCAATTTTTTTAAGTAAATGGATTTTACTTATTAGAGAGTGAATACGTGTAACAAACACTAAAATGTGATTGAATAAACAATTATTGTTACTTATAGCTACAGTACATGATGATTGATGATACAATTTTACATATGAATTCTATAAACACTAATATTAATATTCCCTTAATATGTCAAACTGGGAGCAACTTGGTTTGTAAGTGCTTTAGAGAATATGAGTGTCCCTTTTCAATTGGAATGATAACAAGTACATATATATCGACTTGTGTACATATTTAATTGCTTTGGTCACTACAAATAGGCCAGCAAATGCCACCTCAGTGAACATACATAGGAATGTAAATAATATGCAAATCGGGCTTGTAAGAATCAAAGAGAGAGAAAATCAACCTGGTAACTCTGACAATTTGATGAATGTTGAGAGGGAAGCTGCTATTTTCCATTATATACATAGACAACAATAAATAATAACATAGATGAGAGGCAGAAAATTAACTGAAATTAATGTCAGGAAATTATATATTTTTAACTAATAATAATTATACGAGGACTTGAGCCCTTTTTGTTTACATTTTATTTGCTTTATTAACCTTAATGTATGTATTCCTTCATGCAAGATCTTTACCATCAGTAATAAAGGAAAAATGATGACAGCTTTGGAAAACAAAAAGTACTATTCCAAGAGCCAACTCCACAAAATCTCGCACGCGTCATATTGCATACTATTTACATTCCTAAACATACACCTTATAACTAGACATGTCGAACAGTAGCCAATTCATTTTTAATAAGGAAACTCTTAGTCATTCATGGGTTCACGAGTATTTATCAAACACCGATGAATTTTGATTAATACTACTCATTTTCAACTTGCTATAGATTCCCTTTAACGAAAAAAAGTCCACGTTGAATACATAGGTTTCGTGATAGCTTCGTATATAAAAAAATTCCATATTCCATTGCATTGAGGAGTCAGTCCTCGTGTTGAATGACAATGAATCATACTTCTCTTTCAGAAAAAAACAAACAAAGCTTAAAAATCCTGCTAAAACCTGTATGTAATGCATATCTTTAACTCCATAACCAATAAACTACCAATAATATTCCGAATACCCCACATAATAAAATAAGTATCAACAACCAGAATGAGAATGATAACTGAACAAAGAATTCTCTATGTATACAAAAAATACACTCATCCTTTAGGTAGCAAGGCAGTAGGAGTACCTATTTGCTTATTTTCTTTGAATCACAGACATACATAGGTAGGTATGATATGCATTTTAAGTAATCCAATCCAAATACATAGACCCTTGCCAAAAATATTAAAGCCATTAAAAGTCAATTAAATCTTCGCCCACTTTTTGATGTAACATATCTAAGAATTCAATAATTAAAATAAATCAAATGAATGCATACTTATATAGGTAAAGTGTTGACCCAGAGTTTAAATTTCCTTTCATTTACTCATAAATAACAAATTATATATTTAGTGTATCAAAATGAGTAATTTTTATTTAATTAAAATACGCAAATGAAATTAAACATCGTTTTATCAATTTGAAACGGCATCCTGGAAGGTTAATGAAGTCAAAAGATATGCAGGTACGTATAAATATATGCAAATTAAAAAAATGAATGAAGAAAACAACAAAAACTGCATGAGGAATGACATTTTACATAGTAGGCATAAACATGCATTCCATGGGTCGTATGGAATACCCTTTGTTAGAAGTTTATTCATCGTTAAAGTCGCGATTTATTTATTGGACATGTACATACATGGAACACAAAAGAAGGCATTCAAAGTTAGAATGGGTCCATATACATATGTATGTATTTATTCATATGGCTGTAATAATCAAACAATGGATAATATTTATATGTACCTACAAAATATGTACATACACGTCATTATTATAAACATGACTTTATCAATAGATAAATCGTAATTAAGACACACTTTATGTACATATGATGACAGTAGAAATGAAATGAACTGAAATGGCTTCTTGGAGTATTGATGTATATGCTTAGGTTTTAGTCCATGTTTGAACCTAGTGACTAATACATTGTAAAAGTAATTATAATAAAGCTGTAATGTCAATATTTTTTTCAACAAAGTAATAAAACGGATGATCATTTAGTTAAATCTCAACTGAATGTTACTACATTTTTTTTTGAGTTTATATATATATGTATACGGTATATACTGGGGTAAATACAATTTCATATCATTCATTGAATTAATAATATTTACGTTCCTGATAGATTCAGTAGAAAAAGTACTTTATTTTTTTGTTCTTGCTTCATCATTTTTGAAAATACTCCCTATAGTAAACATTACGTCTCCTCTCAAAATTTCCTCCAAAAAAAGAGAACTAAAAAAGTCCCAAAATTAGTTGGTAATTAGTCAGTTACGTCGAGTTCAATTGATCAACAATTAAAACACTAATAAAAGGTAACAAATCAACAGCGGACACATAAATACGTGAGCCAACTCACATAACATTCATAGTTGCAAGAGGGTGGAGGGATACTGAGTCATAGTAAATAACGAATGATATATATTCATACAAGAAATCATAATAATAGGTATAATATCTGGATTACATAGTTTAACTTATTAAGAGGAATGTAAATAATATGCAAATCGGGCTTGTAAAATAAAAAGAAAGAGAAAATCAACTTGGTAACTCTGACAATTTGATGAATGTTGAAAGATGAGCAGCTTGAGCTGTCATGACGTTTTACTGAGCTACAAGCTGATATTCTCCTTTATACATACAAATGAAGACATCAATAATAAATAATAACATTATGTTCGAGGACTTGAGCCCTTTTTTTGTCTACATTTTATTTGCTTTATTGACCTTAATGCATGTATTCCATCATGCGAGATCTTTACTATCAAGTAGATATTCTCCCCTCAGTAATAAAGGAAAAATGATAACAGCATTGGAAAACAAAAATACTTGTTTGAAGAACCAACTCCACAAAATCTCGCACGCGTCATTTTGCATATTATTTACATTCCTTCTTATTAAATGTTTCGATAATTGTGTTTTGAAGAAATGGGACCGACACATAAAATTACTATTTATCATTACGAGGTGGGTTTGAAATCGCTTAGTAACACAAAGATAAATTTTTTCACCTTTGAGCTGGATCGAAGTCTGTGAGATCGAAACAACACCTTATATAGGATGATTTTGAAAGCCTTGTTCCTGCACTCACACAAATTTTGTAGTAAAACTAATAAACATCAATAGAAAATTGTCAAATTATACAACAAGAGACTCAAAATGAAGTTTATAAATTAGATTGTTATTGGCAAAATAATGAAACAATTGAAGGTAATAAAATGAATATTGCCAGTAAAAAATCCAATTTAAAAATGTGGCAGTCATTGATTGCACCTACTCAATGCATGTAGAAGGTAAAATGACTTATACATAGGTACATATGAGATCATGTAGGTATACTCATCGTATAAAACTCATGTTATAAATCAAAGAATTACTGATGGTTCAATAAATATGACCACAAGGAAATTAAGTTTTCTTTTGAACTAAGATACAAATCATAACCAATCTTGAAAAATATATTTTATTATTGTTTTCAAGGATGTCGTTGGTATATCTTCTTCTTTTTTGCATTGTGTAATACAATGGCTCACGCGTGTAAAAGATCATTTCGATACATAGGTGATGAAATATCCACTGCATTTTTCTTTTTTTTTTTCAATTTTTTTTGGCAAATCTTTAGATAGAATTCAATTTAATTTTTGCACGTCATTTTCAAAAGATGGCAATTTGGTCATCAAATCTTTATAAGTTTATATTATTTTTTGAAGTTCCATTAAAAAGGTTATCGATTAAGATTGACGATCCTTTTTAAATTCATTTACATAGAGGATATATTTGAATTGTTGAAGAATAAAATTATTTTTAATGAGAAAAGTTATGACTAAGACATTACACACATAAGGAATCCCATGTTTGGTCCTTGAATCCATACAAAAGACATACAGGACATAATCAAATCCTAAATCTTGCTTATTAATATTTCCCCTCCCAAATCACTCAAATTCCTATGATTAAGGATAATTTCTTACATGAGATTGCCGATTTATTAATTTTCCAATCCTTTAATTTAATGTGCTCAAATCCTGTTGCCAAATGTTTGACAATCCTTAGTCATACAATGAATATATGTACAATATATAATGGCGTGCTTTTGAGGGGCATACTAATAGAAAAACAAAACAAAACAAAAAAAAAACTAATTCAACTCAGATTCCTCACCCAACGCCATATTATGTCTGTTTATATTTTTTGATGATGTTTGACTCTGTTAATTTAATGGTGTAATACAGTGATCGCCAATCTACTGCCATGGGTTATATCTGGCAAGTGTTAGGATTTAATCGTCAACTCTGCTATATTTATATACAGAGTAATAATTTGATCATTTGTTATCTTTCATTCGACCTTCAAAATAAGGCAGGTTTTTAACAAGGCGGTTTGAGCTCTACAGAAATTTATTTGTATCATGCACATTTATTTGCATGGCCATTCAGAAGACACAACATAGTTAATTTGGCTTCTCACTCCAAAAGGATACTATCCTCTGCTGTAATAGATTGTGGATAGTGTTGTGATCAAGACCATTTCACCTGATACCAAGACATTATAAAATTGCTATTGATTTTTTAAGAAAATAATTTTTTTAATCTTATCACTCCAGTCTTGGTCTTGACATCCAGATTTAGACAAGACCAAGATTTTGAGAACCACGTTACTAGATTGTGGCATCTTAGTGCAATGTTGAAATAGACAAAAATATCTTAATGACAGTGAACACACGAGTGTCATAAACAGTTTCTAACTTAGGCACAATCGAAAGGCTAGAAACAGCCCTGTTTATTACTCATTTGAGCCATATTCCGATGCCAGTATATCATTTTCTACCACTTCTACGCCCCACGCTCCATGATAATTACCTCCTAAGTTTTTATGCCAATAAATCAATGACTATACTACACTATTTAGACGTAATGTGTTGGATGAATGAAGCGTTATTGATATGTTCATACCTGAGCATTATTCAATAGCATTTAAATATCCAAGTCAGGGTGCATTTTCATTGGGTAACACATATTTTTATATGCGTATTTATGTCATTAAATAAAACTTACTATGCACTTTGTTAGTTTTTAGCTACCTTAGTTTGTCCCCATAGGCAACTTATGTCTTAATTTGTCTTATATGTAATTGGGCAAAGTTGATGAATTTGCAAAAATAAAATACAAATGACTAATTTTTATCATGCCTTCATTGCTCACATAAACACAATTCCTTAAACCATTATTACTAATGACAGGAAGTATTATTACCTATATATAGCTTGCTAAAACATGGCCAATTTATGAGCAATTAACTACATTCCAATCGAATGATTGAATTAAAGGAATAAAATAAGTTCTTTCTAGATGAATGGAGTGTCTTATATCAATTATACTTGATCGAAACGTATAAACAACACTTAGTTTTCTTCTTTTATCCAAAGAATGTTTTTAAAGAAACTTTACAACGCGTATCATTAATTTATCTTTATGTCACATATTGGGTGCAAAAATGCACATACCTATTTTAAACATATATTTCTTTAAAGTGTGAAGGTAAGTTATGTACATTCAAAAATATTCATACATTTTTTAACGAAAAAAACAACAACAACCAAACTTATTCATATTTATTTACATATTTCTAAACCCTTTACATTGAAAATATGGCATTTCAATGCTACAGAGTTCAAATTTTGATAAGAGTTAGAAAAGTTTCTCATTTGCTAAAATCAATAAAATTGATATCTCTCGACATCCAAGTGTAACAAAAAGCTAGGTAAGTTTATTCACATTGGTCATATAGAACGATTTTTAAAAACAATTGTTGAAACTAATGAATATTTGAATTCAAAAAATAGTTTTTGAAATTAAAGGTTTTGTCCAGCACAAAAATAGCCATAAAGTCCATGAGATTTCATCAACGTAACGCTTGTTTTGCTTAAGGGCCAGTATAATGGACGAAGTTTAAGGGTACTATTTATCTTCAAGATTTAATGAACACATTAGTATGTTGTAAATAGCTAAATTATAAAAAATAAATTGGGCCCCCTAGTACAAATTCCAAACACCGTCTAAGATCAATATCTATAAATCTTTTGATATTGATTTTTTACAAACATTTTTTTAAGCAAATATGGGGTCTCCGTTGATCAAATATTAGGTGTAAGTCATCTTGTTGTTATTTGAAGATTTAAATATTTAGAAATCACTGACATAAGTCATATGATTAAATTTGATCCGAAAATTGATAAAAAACCTGAATGGGATTTCTAATTAGTTGATCCACTGGAGGTAGAACTCAGGGAATCTAAATCCAAGGCTGTGACAACAGGCGTGAGCTGAGAGTGAGTTCATTTTATGTAAAAAGTCACAGATTGGATCTTAATAAAATCCCAGTGTTCAAATAAAGGCTCTAGACCAGCGTTTCTCAACCTTTTTCCCCTTTCGGAACCCTCAAAATATATCCCATGTCTCACGGAACCCTTGCGCAAAAAATGATTGAGCGAAGTTGGGAATCCCAAATGTAAACGATTAATTAGTTATCTTAAGAGCCTGGCTTAGCAATAGGTCACTATAAAAAAAGTCAAAATTCTGGTGACAAAATTTTACCACACTGTAGAAAAAGACTGAAAAGTGTAATAGCTTATATAATCTCATTTTTCTCGCGGAACCCTTAAAGACCGTCTGCGGAACCCTAGGGTTCCGCGGAACCCCGGTTGAGAAACGCTGCTCTAGACAAATGCTAAAAAACCCTTAAATATCTCATCATATCCCACAAGTTTGAATATAAAGCCTATTATTGACGAAATATGTCTCTAAAATGGTATAAAAAATAATTTGAGAATTACTCATATTCTTGATTTACGTCCAAGATTGCTCTTGTGCTAACACATGACATATTTAATCCATTACATCTTTAAAATAATGTTTTCAATCGCAAACGCACCCATTTTACTGTATTCATTCATGATATCAGATTTGAATGAATGAATGAATGAGGATCATTTGTCTATGATATATGTATATATTTTATCTGAATTTATAATCAATCGAATGGATATTTTTGATAATAAAGATCATGCAGGTTCCACTGGCTGATTTCCCCCCATAAAATTTAAAAAAATTGAATATAAACTAGGTATAGTAAGGTAGAGTATGCTTTAATTTATTACTTCACGCGTGTACTAGATAAATCTTATTCTGATTGGAAATCGATAACCTTAAGTAGATGTAAATTATCCTAGGTTCGTAGTCTGATTATTTGAAAATGAGGCTCAAATTCATATGTGTGCATATAATCAACCAACCATCGTCTTAACTTTAATTAAATTCTTCCCATTATATTTTGATGTATAATCAATTGAATGTCGATGTACATATACACATTATTATTATTGTATTTTAATAAAAAACTGTTTTTCCTCATCTTTTATGGACTACACACGCGCAAAATAATATATAAATTCATTACCATTGCGAAAAAGAAACGATACTAATATATCTTCACAAATAACATTAAGTTTTAACCTTTTTATTTAACATTCCATTGGATGTTAAATGAGCTTATTTTAAAATATATATCTTCTATATAAAGTCAAAGTATTAGTAGTAGTATAAAATAGCGTTTCTTCATTTTTAATGAAAAAATACTTGAATACATATATCTGAGTCAAGGGTTTTGCTTTTCATACAAATACATATATATGGGCCAAGTCGAACAAGGCCGTTATATAACATTTTTTATATAATAATAAAATATAATATTAAGCAAAAAATAAATATATGGTTGTAGTTTTGTGAGTTTTGATAGCTCAAAAGTTCCGAAAATTCAATTTCACTTATTAGTAATTGTTTTTTACTATATTATGAAAAAGTAACGGACTAATTAGTAATACACTTATACATTTATATATTAGTGTTAAAATTATTTTACCATGAACATAATTGTTGATTTATGATGTGCTTCTATAATAACTTCATAATCCCATTTCCAAGATGGTGTAAATGACCAACTGGCTCATTTTGTAGATTTTGTTTTTGAGGGGTATTTCATCGCGCATGCGAATTAGGATCTGGTTTTTTTGTATATGATTTATCTTCATTAGCTCTTAAATAAAGTTTGAAAGTTGAAGTTATTTAAAGGATGATATGGTCTTATGCAAACGACACTTGTTTAATGGACCATCTATCTAAACTAGTTCTAAATTTACATTTAAACATATTTGATTATTCTCTCACTGTGTTTAAGGCTTAATTATGTTTTAGTGGCTATTTAATTAATAATTACTTGTGTAACGTAAATGACCTGACTGAAGGAACCTATTTTGATCTATGTTTTATAGCAGTGTCATTTCTTGTTTTATTTATTTTTGTATAAAAGAGTTCATTTATCATCGAAGTACTGCATATTTTAATGATATTATAAATGTTAAAAGATCTATAATGGGAAGCAAGAGTGAAAACAGTAAATGGAGAAGTTTAAAAGATAGTGGGGCTACGTAACATGAGTATTGGCTTAGTTATACCTAAAGGCAGGGAGCCACATTGTTTTATTTTTATTATGACTATTGTAAAGCTCAAGGATAATTTGTAGTTAAGGATAGTTAAATATATCGTTCGATGCCAAAAAATAAAAGCCATTTTAACATGTTTCCTTAAATAAGATACACAGCAAATCAATAGACAGTAGCTACGGCCGGGTTCTCTCTTGCTTCTTATAGTTTCCCAGTCAAAAATAAAAAAATAAAATGAGCTTGTTAGTCTGAAGCAATATTTTGTTTTAACTCTTTGAGTATTTGAAGCAAAGATACATTATAAATTTTTAATTATGGACTTATTAGCTTTGAAAGGTTAGAAACAAAACCGTTCATATCTTAGTTATTTGTGCATGTAAAGCCATGTTAAAGTTATCATATGATTTGTATTAAAAAGTGACATGTGTTTTATATTATTCATGCTCAATTTTTGTTTTCAAAAACTCAAGAAAAGTCTCAAATCTTGATTTTGAGTTTTTTCTAAGGATACCAATTGATTTTTTTTTTTAAAATGACTTTTTTGTTTTGTTTTGACTCTGCAGTTCAGCAATAGACAAAATTTTAAGCACATTTTGATTCATACATTTTTTTGTATGGGATAGACCATATCGTCAGAATTTGAATTACAAAAGTTAACGCACAAAAACAGATAATGGGGCTTAATAATTTTAATATTGGTTATATGAGAATTCCAAAAATGTATAATACTTTTATGTTTTATAAGTAAAAGTAAGGAGGAGATGCGTGTGGAAGTTTTTCGTTTACTGATTAATACATATTTTATAAGCTTGATGAAGTTTCTATGTATTTTAATATATATGTATTAAAAAATAGCTTCGAATGGAGTTTAATGCCTTGAATTTCACTCCTGAACTGTTCATAATAACATTTTGCTCATCCATGAATGTGAATTCCTTATTTTAAAAATTAGTAACATTGAAAAAAAATTTTTTTTACAGAAACAGCTCATTTTATTAATTAAATATTGTGTTTTACATTTAATTTTTGAGCTGGTTTATCTAAGTAAACATGTACTTATACTTTTTTAAATAAAGTTTTTAATGCACTTCAGATAAAAGCAATATTTTCGCTGGATCTGAAATTCGACTGTAAATTGTATAAATTATTCATTGTTCTTAAAATAAAGACAAAATATAACACCCATATTTATATAAAATCAAAATATAGTGAGTAAACATATTTTCTTTAAGAGGGAAAGTACACTCTTAAGGATTCACTTTCATTCACACCATTATCTCTAATATTATATACATTTACGTAATATGATAATATGTAATTATTTATATCTCAACATTATGTTAAAAAAGACGCAAGAACTTATTCGTAATCACACAACCTCATTGCCTTTATTCGAGTAAATTACAAATCATCATATTATGTCCCTGACTATTTATTTATATAGCAACGTTTCTGGAAATTAATTTTATATGGTGTATAGGATATAATGTTACTTTATGTAATTGTACACATACTAGGTAAGAAATTTATTTGTTCTTTTTACAGAGAGAAAAATGACACAGTATTTCAAAAGTATAACTAAAATGAAATGTTTTTTGATCATTTAATTTAATACTTATGATGTAGAATATCACTAATACATTTATATATTTGTGTAACTTTATTCCATTATGTATATACTATATAGATGTAGTATTATGCTATTTTTAAAGGACGATATGTATAAAATGCTCCCTTGAGTTAAATGAAACGGACAAAAGGAGGAGGAGAATACATGCTTTACTAAATAGTAAGTTGTCTGTGATTCAAAGATAAATATGAGAAGAAAATCATATCTTTCTACATTCATTAAGTGAAGAGGTTTGTAGGCTTTGTATAAAATATAGTGGACATTATGAGTATTGTAGCTTAAGGTACACTTATTGAAAGCAAAAGCAATGATTGAAAAAATCCTCAAAGTGCCTTCAATATGTAAAATATTATATATGAGAAAAAAACTTTTTCCATGAAGTGAAATGAAGAAGATGAATATTTTTAATAGAAATGTGTCTTAAAAAAACTCATGTGACAACATTTATTAAAAGTGTTCATCCCAAGGTCAATAAAGAACGCAATTCTTTTTGAAGGAAGGCTTCTACTCTCTTAGAGTATGGGTTGAAAGGAAAATCAATTAAGCATAATCTCAATTTATGAATTTGTCCTATCATTTGTAGGACAAAACACATCAAATCATTGCGTATCTAAATTATAGATTGATGTATTGGATTAAAATGACATTTATAAATACCACATCAATCAAAATATAGACTAGGTGTGATGTAATCAATTATAATCATACATGTCTAAAAGAAATTGTGTAATATCTTTGGTTAAGTCTTTTGACATATCTCAATGACTTCTCCTAGATTTTGAAGTATATGTACATATATATCAAATATTGTATTCAGATGGAAAAACAATCTCAAAAAATTTTTCTTGGATGGGAATTCCATTGTATCTGATAAAAAAAAGGGGGTTTATAATTAAGTTAAGGATTAGTGGCTTTCAAAAAAAATGCATGTTTGCTCTCACAGATAATATCTATGAACTATTAAAGTTGAATTTTTTATTCTTTTAATGTGCTAGAGGGAAGGGAAATATATATATATATATATACATAATTCTTATATGAGTGGTCATTTAATATTATTATATATTTTTTTCATTTATTAATCTAAAAAGACTTTTATCTTTTTTTGAATTAGTATCGCTAAGACTCTAACATACTGTCTTTTAAATGAAGTAACGTATTTAAAATGGTGAGATAACTTTATAGTATACATGTAAATGTACATGCTTATAAGTAAATAACAACTGCTTATTTGTAAAATACATTCAGTTGTGTTCGAATTTCATTAGTTCCTTCTCCATTTGTAGGTACACCTGTACGTTTTGTTGTTTGGAAACAAAATTGCTAAGATTCATTCTCTATCTATAGTTATAAATATTTCTTCTTACACTACATACATGCGTGAGACATATATAGAGCAAAAAAAAAATAAATCTATGTAAGTATAAAGAAGGATCTGCTTTCTAAATGGAAAGGAGAGGAATACAAAGGTGAAATTAAAGAGGACTCAAGTTTCTCCTCTATAATAAGACATTACTTTTTGAACCATCCTAGAGAAAAAGCTGTCCCGCCACGCTTTGTGCTTCCATTATAGTAAAAGAGGGCCCTTAGATACTTTCCAAATCGATTTGAAAGGAAGGGAATAGAAGAAGAAGAAAAGAAAAGAAAAGGAAGAAAGAAAGAAAGAAAAAGCAGTGAAGGATTTGTTCCTGGGAGGGGGAGGTGAAGTTTCCCGGAATAAGATTCCTATTTTGTTTTAAAATATGGATCCTGGGGGTGGATACGAAGGCGGAGGGGCCTTTGGCGGAGGAAAGACGGGGAGAGAGTTGGATCCGTTGGTTTTTATGAAAAAACCCTATGTTATTTTGAGAATCGTTGCATTGGTATGAACTTCTTTTTGTTTCTTTTCACGTCATATGACGACCAAAGTCATGGGGGTGATTCTAACATAGTAACAATTTGTATACATATGTATGCACATACATTCATTCACTCAATTCTGGTCAAGTTATGACTCATTCAAAAGCTCTATCATGAAGAGTTATTTATTTTTAATTGATTTTTAATGATGTAATTAAAGTTGAAAGCATCAAATCACAAATTGAAGCAACAATTAATTTTATTCTACTTTTCAGCTATCTGCCATTATTGTCTTCGGATGTGTCTCATCTCAAGGATGGACCTACGATCAAGCAGAAATGAAAGAAGTCTGCATTCTCAATGACAGTTCCTCAGCGTGTCATTTTCCAACAGCTGTTGGAATCATTGGATTCCTAGCATCCATTGGTTTCCTTGTTGGAGAATGGTTCTTTGAGCAAATGAGTTCCATCAAAACTAGGAAGCACTACGTTCTTCTTGATCTCGGATTTTCTATTGCATGGGCCTTCTTCTACTTTATAGCATTTTGTGTCCTTGTTTACTCCTGGCACAACACGGATGAAAAGATGAGCTACGCTTCCTCCAACATCTATGGATCAATGTTTTTTAGCTTTGTGTCCGTTGCTTGCTGGGTAAATTCTCAATCACTTGTTTTATTGAATTCCGAAATATAAGTTATGTTTGGGAGTTATTAAAAGTATACATAGAACTCATTGAAAGAGTCAACAATGACATTGCCTTCAAAAACTAAGTCATTCCACATGTCACATAAAACAATAACTTTCATAACATGAATCCTATATCAATGTAAAACCCAAAAAAGACGTTAATGCCATTTCTTTTTTCAGGGAGGATCCGCTTTTTTCGCTTTTCAACGATACCAACAAGGCTCCGAGGCAGCATTTACCCAGGGAATAGGTGATCAGGATATGATGGATCCTGGAGGCGCTGGTTATAGTACAGGAGGTATGGATGATGAAGGTGGTTATAACGAGGCTCCATTTAGCGGAGGAAGCCAGCAAGGTACTAACGATTATGGAAGATTTTAAAACCGTTGTTAATTGCAATTTTTTTCACTTTGCACTTGTCTGCAAAAATATGTAAAATCTTTAATGAGTCTAAATTTGTATCAAATCGAAATCATCAAATTAAAAAATCAAGGTATTTTTCTATTCTTTTGTTTAATAAATAATACATACAATATTTGATTCCTGTTCCTAGTAAAATGATAACCCCCAATCAATGGGAAATTCGATTTTTGTACTGAGACAACAAAATTTTTTTAAAACTCATTTTAAAAAAAGCAAAATATACAATTTCTTTCTTTAACTTTTTGATAACGAAGTATGTTTATATATATATATATATATATATATATATATATATATATATATATATATATATATATATATATATATATATTCATTTCTTATCAATGTAATTTAAATAAGTTTATCTACGTAGAACACAAAACTTAACTATCAATTCAATTATCTCATTTGAAACAAATCATAATTTTTGGACAAAACGATAGTACGAGTTTCAAATGAAGATAATGCGCACTTTAGTATCATAAACGTGGAGTATGTAGATTTTGCACTTTTTTAACTCTATTATTATATATTTTTTCCTACATAATTTTGAGTATAGATTTGATTTCTACTTAATGCTTACCTCTCAAACCAACAATGATTTGATTGCTTAATACTTGATATAGCCTTTCTAGGTATAAGGGAGTTAGTCTTTGCTTTGAATCTGAAAAAGGAATAGTAATTCAATACATCATTGTGTATATTCTAATATTTTTTGCTGTTTCTTATGTGGGTACTTAATATTTTTATTAACTGATGATTTTGTTATACATGTAAATCGGATATAAAAACAATTCTTTGATATACTCTATATATACTGTAATGAAACATCAATGAGGGATTGCAGTTTAAAAATGTCTCAGAATAATTAAATTTCTGCTAATCGTCTCTATCGTCTGAACAAGGGAAAATCAGTGTATCAAATTTACTATGACACTTGCTAGCCTTAAATAAGGAAGGAACTAACTAACAAATAATTACTTGTAGATTTGAAGACCAATCTACATATCCTTGGTTCAAGGTCAAATTCTGATAAATATCAAATCAGCCCTAGCTCTTAAATAAATAAAAGTTGTAGATCTAAATATATTCAAAATGATGAGATATTAGCACCTAATTAGTAATAGATTCATCTTCAATTTGATATTACTAAAGTTTCACTTAACAAAATTTGACTTTGAGCCAACGATCAATTGTAATTATCCATGAACATTGTACCAATAAGAGTTGGTCCCCTATTGTCCTTAATTACAAGAGACTACCAATAGTTCATTCTATAGTACTTGATCAAATTATGTACTGCTTCAATCTAAATACAATTTAAATCAGTTGATTTTAACGAGCCAACTCTAAATATACTCTAAAATTAGTTCTTCTTGAAAAATGATTAAGGAAAAATAGATAAATATATGTATTCAGTGTTTACACTTTTATCAAAATATACCAATAATCAATTATCAAAAGTGCATGCCAAAGTTACTCATTTGATCATTTAAGTAATGTCATTTGGTTCTACAGTCCATTAATCCGAATAGTTTGACTATTTGGCTGCTTATTGCAACTCTTCAATGATTAGATGATTACATCCTAATTTATTTTACATGGTATAATTATCTTTTGAGAAGGATTATTTTAAACATTACGATCTTCTTATTTAATTAAAGTTTACGGTATATACAATATTGATTTTTTAGAATTTATTTTTACAAAATATATAAAGTTTGAAATAAGTTAATACAAAAAAACCCGGTCGATTAATCCCCAACTGCTCCTTATTCAGTGGTTGATTGACTAAATACCAACAGCTGGTTATGAAAATCATGTTTCCACTTCTATTAATAAGACAATTGAAAACAAATCAATACAAAATATTTAGAGTTTGTGTTACTTAATACAAAATATCAAATCCCTAGTTATACTAATTACTTACAGTCAAATAGATAATTTGGCATTTTTTCCGAATGGTTGTTGAAACCAGTGTTTCTCGTAGAAGTATCATAGTTGAAATTAAAGTAATCAAACTTTGTAATATGATTATGAGGAAACGTGGGTCTCGATTGCTAGATTAGTAGTTGAGAACCACTGATTAAAACTATTCCTATTAAACACACAAAATGTACAATCTTGACCAGGATGATTTTATGAATACTTGTTTTGGTAAACATATGTACATATACTTATGACAAATAGTTATTGAACCATGCTTGACATAGTTTTTTGCAACATGAACAATGAAATTATGCAATAAAAGGTTTTTTGATTTTTTTTTGCCTGATGTGATTAAGTAATTATTATTGTGTAAATTCTGGAATTTCAACCATCACGAAATACCAACCAATAATAGAACCAATATTGGATTATGTAATTAGCTTGGATTTTTATAGGCTGATGCCCGTTTTTTGGGTGATAATCAACTTTTTTCAGCCGATTTTGTTTTAATAAAAAAATTAGTCACACAAAATTCCAAGCTTCCGGGTAGGACAAATTGGGACATTTGTGGTAAAAACGTCATTAAACTAAATGAAGATCAGTTTTCGGAAAAAGCCATTTTTGATATGAAATGAGGATACTAAAAACAATTCATTTTGTACATTTTTAATTTTAAACTATATTTGATCCAAGAATGACAACGTCATTATTAACCAGTGATTTCTTCATAGAAATAACTTGACAAATGATAAATTAATTAATTTACCTATGTTCATTTTTTAATTGGAAAACTGATATGTTTTTATATAAAGTAATAAGAAAGGAAACAAACTCAATTTCCTTATCAACCGACTCGTTCACCGATTGTGTACCAATTGTGCCAGGGAATTTCAAATCGTGGACTTAGTTTTATTTCATTTTACGGTTACACAGATGTTTTTTTTGCTTTTTGTTTTTGATCATTAATGATCATTAACTTACAAAAAATATGAAAATTATGACAATTAAAGGTAATATCGCACAACTTGAATACACCGGACTATTGAGGTCAAAAAACAAATTAAGGAAGGGAAATAACTTTCAAAAATGAAAGTTCAAGTCATGAAACCGTTTTTTTTTTATGATTAAGAAATTATATATTTTTGTAGATACTTTTATGAGGAAGACAAACATCTGTAATAATTAACTTACAGATTTAGCTATTCATTCGATTTATTATAAAATACCTAAAATCCCCGATACATCAATTGAGTTCTCATTTTGATTAAATAAAAATCGAAAATTTTCTATGTATATTAAATAAATTACTCACTCCACCATCACACCCCATGATAAAACAATGTAATTAATGACGCACTTTTTATTTATTTCAGGGATGGGATATCAACAGCCAACGTACTAAAAGGGACTCTAACGAGTTATATTATAGCTAGGCTCAAACCCCATCTTATACAAATTCTATCTTTCATGTGTTTTTCCCTTACATCTAAAATATTAGTTAAATGTGAAAATTGTAGATACCTCTAATAACAACAACCCATGAATTGTTTTTCCGGTTTTTTTTCTTAGTTCATTGTTAAATCAAATGTCTGGATTTATTATACATAGAATAATTATTACATTTAGTATATGTTGGCTTATGTTATTATAAGTAGTTGCTTGTTCATTTCATATTTATTGATGCAATTCTTATTTACTTGCTCTTCAATTTTCTTTGGATTCAAAGAACAATATTTAATTTGTATATATTATGTAACTGTTACGAGAAGCTTTTTAAATTTCTAAGGAAACTCGAGAACGTTTAATTGAAGACGTCCATCAATTACCTAATTAATAGTAAAAAAATCAAAATAACAACACCAAAAAAGTTCAGCAAATTAACATCCATAAATTTATTTATTTTTCGTTGGGTTGGTTCAGCAAATTTCTAAATAATAAAAAAGTTAACATCAAATAAAACACGGCGAAAAGTATCTAATAAAAACATTACTTAAATAAATTAAATTTTCTCAAAATAACTACTGAGATTTTAAAATTTTCTCAAATATTTTTCTATATTAAGCTTATTTTTTCTCTTTCTCTCCCCCTCTTGTTACCATTATGCCCATTATCTACTATCTACTTATATACTTACCCATCTTTCTTTATCTATTTTGTTGAGTATGAATGTTATAACTTAATATTATTATTCTATTATTATTATTATTTATTCCAAGTTAGATTTTAGTAAATTCTATTTATAAAATAAAATACATAACGACATTAACGTAAGAAAAAAAAATTATATATTAAAAAATATGTTGCAGAATCCATAAAGTATAATTTTAAGCTTTTAGTAAAATAATTCTTTTTCAAAGAACCGAAAAAAAAAATACTTTTTAACAATTTACATTTTGTGTGTGTATAAATACTACATCAAAATAATATGCGTATGTTTAAATGCCACTTTGTTTTATGATGGTTTTTTTTTTTTTTTGTAAAAAAATGATTATTTAAAAAAAAGCTTTGTTAAAATATTGGAAAGATGGTAAAACAAATATAAAAATATAGAAGAAGATGTATGTTCATTATACTCTACTAATATTCTTTAAATTTTTTTTTCCTCAAAATTTTTCAAAAATGTAATTTTTTGTATAACTATGCCTCTTGTCAATAAAAAACTCCTCTTTTCATTATTTTTTTCAAATAAGTGTGTATTTTTATTTTTAAAATGTGGGCTTTACAATGCTACAAGTTTGTAAGATACGTTTCAAAGTTCGGCAGTAGGAGTCACTTTTTAAAAGTTTGAGTCTCGAGCTCTAGTCGAGTCATAAGTTTCAGTTTAATGAGACAAGTCGGGAGTACAAGTCCCTAGCACTGGGCCAAACCATTTTTAATTGAATTGGAATACAAAAATTAAAGGAGTGTGTGAAGTTCTATGGATAAAAATGTATTTAATATATGAATATGAGGATTGGATTGTCTGGCTTTCAAGAACATTGCATCATGAGAGCTTATAAATAAAACAAATAACAAAAAATAAATTTTTAAGAAAAATAATACAACATGTTATTACAGCTTTATTGATATGATATCGATATGATGATACCTCTATTTAAAAATAAGAATCACATCATTCCTTCAACCCTTTGTTTATCCTGTAATCACATCATTCCTTCAACCCTTTGTTTATCCTGTAATCACAATCTAAATAATTCTTAATGGAATGATTTCCAAAACATCAACAGCTTCTTTGTATATTTTGTATCAGTTGTCGATTTGTATTCTCATCCCCCAATTTAAATAGTGAAAACTTCAATATTCATAATTGGTTAACATTGGTTAATTTTGGACCTGTTATACTTTTCCTTAAGAAGCAAAGATTAAGAAGTTCAATAAAAATGGCTTTTTGATAAGTAGCTAGTGTAAATCAATTGTACACATCCAGATAAAACATTTTGTTATTTTATACTCAAGTATATGTAGAAATAGAATATAAAGCCTTTATTAATCTGGGAACAAGAATTTAAATTTATCCTTTTAACAAAGCTTCTCTCTTACAAAATAATAAACTGAAACAATTCATTTTCGTGATTAGTATTCATTTAAATAAATGTTCATAGCATCAATTTATATGTATACATATATCAAATCGTTATTTTCAATTGACAGATGATAACAAACTGCAGTATAAATATAACGTCGTTATATCAAATAAATACAAATTTGAAAATATTTTGATAATTATTTAGAATTTAAAATAAACAAATAAATTATATATTCATTTAGGTGTAAACACAAGTACTTATAAACTGTTACAGATGCGGGGTATTTTTAGGAAACTAGAAAATGTTCACACATGTTTACAGCATTTGTATAAAAAATTATAGATTAATGGACAAATATGAGTTTGTCCAAACGTATTTTTCTCAATATAAAAATAATGAAAGGTTGTGTGCCTCATATAAAAAATTGCGTTTTTTTATTATTTTATAGGCATGTAATAGATATTATGTCGTGCAACCACATTAAACAAGAATGAAGTTAAAAATACTTTACCTACAACTTAACTTTAGAGTTTAATTCCCAAATTTGTACATTTTTTTATTTTAAATTATATATGTTATAAAATATTTTATGAAATATTCTTTTTTCTAGAGAAAATCCTTGATAGCATAAATTTTTAAAAAAATTATCCCAAATTTCTTTGAGACCATATGGAGCATGTGATAATTATAAATACTTTTTTTAGCGCTCGGACAATTTGATTAGTGTTCTTTTTCTATGTCAATTTGTAAATGAAAAAACCGATCAATTTTTATATGAGGTAAAAATGAAAAATGCCTGCTTCTCCGGTAGTACAAATCGACGTTAATCTCGTTTAATATGTTTTTCTTAACTTTTTGTAATAAAACAAGGACAATTAGCATAATATATAGACGATAACTTCTGTATATTTTATCGCCATCAGTTGACTTTCAAAAAAATTCGATTCTTAAAAGTGTTTTAAATGTGTCTTTAATAAATAATATTTCTAAGGCAAAAGACAGTTACAAAAAAGCATTTGCTTCTAAATGGTCTTTTGCATCAGATACATTGATTTTTTTCAATTTTTTTGAGGTAAAAAATGAATCAATATTGATATAATTATATACCATAACAATTCCATTGGCTGTCAAATTACATTCTTATCTATTCTTATGTGATTATTTGCACTTCAAAAAATAAGGCGTTACTCAACCCAAATGAAAAATAAATAGCTCAAACTTATAACTGATTTAAAAGAACTAAAACAATAAAAAAAATACACAAATATAAACTAATGATATATGTATTTAGAATTAAAGCAGCTTCCACTACAACCATTACAAGAAATGGAAATTTCGAAAAGTAAAATTTTCTTTAGTTGTTTTATTCATTTTAAATATGTATATTCAATTAATTAATTATTAAAAAATCTTTTACAACTTTTAAGTAAAAATAATACAAACATTCGATATATAACAATATGTAATGAATGTATATTTTTAAACAATTTATCAAATAAAAATGAAGGGCTAAAAATAGAGAAAAACATATACAGGATTTGTTTGTATAATATATTTGTATAGTAACGAAATATAGACATCATTCTCACATTGAACTTAAAAATCAATTTGATATAGTGAGTTTAATGGAAATTAAAATATTGAAGAAGGTTGTTTGGGATCGATAATTCGAAGCTCATGGCTAGATTAATTATATTTTTCGAATTCCTAATTGAATCTGTTAATGACGTCACATAATTGCACAATAATTACATAGCTTTTCATTGTTATTGACCTTATTGTCTTAAGGGTGTATGTGGGGGCGGGAGAAGGTAATATTCCGGCACCAAAGGTCAAAATATCAGCTACAATTTTTCGTATTGTAATATATATAGTCCACGTGTTACTTTTCCCAAAGTTGATCTTACCTGATATGCATAGAATAATGCATAACTTCCTCAATCAACTTAATACACTAATCTTGATAATTAATTATAATTGAAGAGATTTTTTTGAAATAATCAAATAGATCTATTGTAATAAGATTTACAAGAGTCAACTAACTCTTAAGGAGTATCAACTACTGATTAAATATATTAAGAACTATGTATTGTTTTATGTATAATAAATATGAATTTATAAATAAATCGTAATATTAGCCGAATTTAGCAGGCCCTTAATATTTTTTTTACCCTTAGGAAAAGGCTAATAAGAGGAAATGTGATCACAAAAACTCATTACATAACTAGATTTAACGAGATCATTTCATATATAGTATATCTGCGTATAAAAAAATACATACATACATACATGTACATGGTATATGATATAACCTAGCATCTTTCTTATAAATATATTTTTCAAACTTACTTTACGTCAGAGAAAGAGCCAACTTTTTAAATTATTTATGTACACTGCTCCTCAATCAAGACAAACATAAACTTTTATGAAGAGCAAAAGTTAAAGGACTAAATCACATTTAATATGCTTTAGAGTAAAATCATTTGAACAATAATTTTACCTTATATAAATACTATAAATATTAGGCAGTTGTAAAAATGATTTATCGAATACTCAAATGCATCTTCAAATTATCTGCATTCTATAAATATTTGTGCCCACAGTCATAAATTTCTAAATTTTGATATTTGATTCCATACTTGCATATCCAAACATCAAATTTAGATATTTGTATCCCTATTTTCTTCCACATTGCTAAATAATCATCACTAGCATAATATCTATGACAGGTAAAATTAAGTACAGAGAAGAAGTAGAGTTGTCTGTGACAATCGAGTTAATGACCGGCAGAAACAGGCTAAGTTAATAATTTTTGAACATAAAAAATTAACGCAGAAAATTGCTGGGACTTTTAATTAAAGAATTAAATATCCCCCATCAAACAAGGGAGATACAATTAGATTAGTTTTGACTCAAAAAAATTGGAGTCATAACTGGTTTAATCTTCCTACTAGTCTCTATTTTCGCTTCCTTTGATTTAGTTATACATAGGAATGTAAATAATATGCAAATGGGGTGTGTGAAATAAAAAAAGAGAGAAAATCATCTACCTGGTAACTCTGACAATTTGATAAATATTGAGAGGGAAGCAGCTTGAGCTGTCATGACGTTTGACTGAGCTACAAGCTGCTATTCTCCATTATATATACAAATGAAGACACCAATAATAACTAATAACATTATGTATACCATAGATGAGAGGCAGAAAATTAACTGAAATTAATGTCAGGAAATTATATATTTTTAACTAATAATTATGATACGAGGACATGAGCCCTTTTTGTTTACATTTTATTTGCTTTATTAACCTTAAAGCATGTATTCCTTCATGCTAGATCTTTACTATCAGGTAGATGTTCTCCCCTTAGTATTAAAGGAAAAATGATAGCAGCATTGGAAAGCAAAAAGTACTGTTCGAAGAGGCAACTCCACAAAATCTCGCACGCGGCATTTTGCATATTATTTACATTCCTAGTTATACATTTGTCAGGGATTATTAATCTTAGTTCTATCTGTCTTTGTGAAGTTTTATCTTGGGGTAGGGTTCTACAGGGAATTTTGTTTTGATACCGTTAATGGTACCCATGGTGTGAAAGAAAATACAGTATTTAACGACCCACAAAGTTTTCCATGTTTGAATGGATTTTTGTTTGTAAAAAGAAAGTAATCTATGTAGAGTTACTAAACCATTCTTTGTGTTGTAAAATCATTAATTTGGAGAATGCTGGTTGTAATTTTAACATCCCCCCCCCCGTTTTCTACTTGATGAGTTCCACTTATAAGATTTTTGAGTAACTTTTCATATATTAATAAAGAAAAATGTAGAATTTACTTATATGATGGTATTGAAACACAATGAAGAGAGAAAACCTCATCAAAAGAAGAAGATCAAAAGGATCTTGCAAGAAAATTTAAAACCAATACGTTTAGATGGAAAATAAAAATTGAAATATTATGAAGTTATGTATAAATACATATATATATATATCTTATTTGATGAGATGAGTTTCTTTACTCAGAGAATTTGTTATATTGAGAAAATATTTTTTTTGCTGTCTTCCTTCATAAACCATTTTTTATTCATTATCAATTCAAGTAAAAATAGACGTATATATTATATATATATATATATATATATATATATGTATATATAAATCATTGAAAAGTTTTCCTTTTGTTCTATGGAAACCTTAATATTAATTCATTTTAATATAGGTATATATTTTATAAAATTAAAAAGGATCAAAGGCTGTATCTACTTAGCTATGATAATGTATTTAATATTATTATCATCCTTTGCATTGTCATACAAACCATTATGTTATTAATTATATTACAAATTAAATATAATATTTTATGCAACCGTCAATATCAGGCAGAAACAAACTATTTTCATATCTAGGTAAACATATGTATATAGCCTTTCAAAGGAGCCCATCAGAAACGACATCCAACGTTAGGGCTCTAAATCTTAAACTCTGCCGGTATGTAAAAAAAAAAAAAAATTGACCAAATAACATTGACAATTTAATGAATGTTTGGGAGTAGAGCAGTGTCAGCTGTCATGACGTTTTACTACATCAGCTATTCTCTTACGCTTTTACAAGGAAACACGACGAGCTTTTAGGGAAAAACAAAATCACTATGTATTTTCCCTTCAGCTGTTTTTCATCATTTGACTCTTTTGATTTAAAGCAGCTAACTCTACGTGTCATGAACTTATTATTATTCATGATTTTGATATAAATATATAACATATTGAATATTGCGCGCCCTTTTTTTGAATTTGTGAATATCATATAAGTATTAACGATTGATTCGTATATTGGTAGAGTTTATAAATGTATAGTATATCTAAATAATAACTCTGCCCAATATTAAAAAGTTGGCAACAAGGAAAATACAGAAGGGTAGCTACCAGTTGTTGTTTTTCCGAATTTTTCCTTTCCCTTTTGTCAGTCGAGGTTGCGAATGCACAAAAAAGCTCGCCGTGAAAGACATTGTCAGTCTTAAATAGGAAATAAAAACAAATTCATAACTATCAGTAGATTATATTATATCAAGGATTCTAAGTTCAGTCGATTAGCCGTTTTATCGAACAATTATTATTATTATTTGTAGACGGCATGTAATACTCCATTACTCCAATCAAAGAAATTCACACGACTTCAGTATGTTCACAGACTCTAACACTAAACCTATTCAAAGGCCTTTAGCTATGAAATAATTCAAAAGAATAAGCAATATGTGGATAATTGCAACACAAGTTGACAAAAATATCTTATTTTTTTCGTCCTCAATGTTGTGATGACAATGTGGATTTCATGACTATACATATATGATTTTTGTATGTACAAAGTAAAGAACCTAGCACAATGGACTTCAATTTCCCTTACTGGTGGTCAATTTGTATCTTACTTCCCATAATAGTAGCAGTTTGACCCGGAGAGGAGGATCGTACAAAAAATCCCATTTGTTTATAATTAACACACTGTATGACGCATTTTTTGGCAGAATTTTATTTCTTATATATTTTATATTGACTATTTTACATATTACTATAGAGATGTCGATATATTTTAAAAGTATAAAAATGAAATTATTTTAAATTACCATACATCTATTTGATTTTTTTTTTTTGACATTATATAATGAAAAATGGGATAAAGAAAAAACGGAAGGATTTTCTTCTTCAAAGGTGTCATGCTTATTTTATAACTTCTATAATTTATTTAAAAAGTGTGGATCAAGTCTCTTATTTTTGCACTAGATAGAATGCAGAGAGACAACATAGCTTTCCTTAAGCTGCCATTTATACAGAATACAGATTGTGAGAGAGTGTTCTTGACAAAGAAAGAAAATCTACTTAAGACTCCGGATTTTCTCTGTGATATAATACCAAATTTGAAGAATTTGGAATTGACAAAAAAATCATTAGATACGTTCGTTATGTTTGGCTTTTTAAAGGTTGTATGTAATTTGGGTCATGTTAATTAATTATACGAATGTTTTACTACTAAGAAAGGATTTCATGATTGATTAAGAGATTGAGATCCCTAGAGACTGACAGAGTAGATATCAATCCCATTAAGCAGTAAAGTTGAAAATATAACAAAATAAACTCTCAAAATTGAAAATCAGTGATCAATTTTATGAACATATAAGGCTCCAAATTAAATATTGGCAGATGCAAAAGTTACTAAAAAATTTTTCAGTTTTTTTTTATGTCGTGACTTTTTCAACATAAGATATTTTTGCCGATGTATCACTCAATAAATGTATAAATATATTATCATTTTAGATAACCAACATTTCTGATTTTATACTCCAAATGTACTTTTTATTAATAATACACTGATTAATTAATTGATCATCAATTTTAAAATTGAAATTGATACCACAAGGAAGAGGTGGGGGGGAGGGGAAGGGGGTTACTTTGTGACAAATAATGTACTATTACTTCTTTAAATAATGAGTAATATAACGATATTACTTTACCTAAAGAATATTAAGTAATATAACGATAAAGAAAAGTTTTCAAAAAAGTCTGTTTAAAATAAAAAATAAGTGATAAAAAGTCAAATAATATATTAACTTTTGCTCCCACTAATAAATTGTATAACTAAATTACTTTTCTACATAACTTTTTTTCACTTATACTTAGAAATTATCAATAAGTATATTATTTAATTAAGCAAGCAATTTTGATGAAATTTGAAATGGCAGATACTTAAAGACTCATAATTGAGTGATAAACACCATGTTGATGGATACTCTCCAACAAATTGCATTAATGTATAAACCATTCCAAATTACCATAACTCTTTTGCAAAAAAGCTTATTTATACATACATATTTATTTCATCATATGTAAATATTATGAAATATATTAAACAAAAAAAAAAAAAAGACACGATTATTTTAACTCATGTTACTCGTATGAAAAAACAAACACGCATCTTCCTGCCCTTTAGCTCCACAAAATAAAGATATAAATCTAAGTTTTAGTATGCTCAAGAGACCTAAGAAAGAATCATATACTTGTATACATTTTCAGTTTACATTTTTTATAACCTTTTCTTTATAAGTCAGGAGAGTACCATAAAAAAAAAGTACTGTACATAGATCTGAGCAAGAGAAAGGAGTTGTTTGTATTTATGTATCAGTATACCCATGGGTTATATGAGTTTATATAGCAACAGTGTTAACTTGGTTTAATTAAAGACCTCATATTTCAGGAGGTACAATTCGTCGAAAGTGCAACTTTCCTGATAAACATTTCCCCAAAAATGTTATGTATGTATATTGTTAAACATGAGAATGTGACTTGGGATCAATATATTTTTTAAAATTGTATTAGTGTTGTTATGGAGAACATACCCGTACTAATAGTGCTACGCCTTTAAAACGGTACTGTACAAAAGGAGTACTGGAATCAATACTAGCAATACCACTACGTCATATTTGACCCCTGATGATGCAACAAAAATAAACAAGAAAATTGTCTTTTTAATAAACCATTTTTATTTTTATTTTTAAATAATAATAATAATAAAATATTGGTATTGTGACAACACTAATATGTATAATGAATGATGTATACATATGCACTTTGGATCCAAAATGAGAACAACGGGCAATGATGACTGCCCATAACACCTGCCGGCAAATGAAAAAAAATTCCTCACCTACCCGTAAAGTTACACGCGAAGCAAAACGATTCGAACTACATTTTACCTCATTAAAATATTATTCCATAAAAGCATAGTCATTAATTTACTCAACTGACAAAAAATATATTAAATAAAAAAAGCTAAAAGCTATCTATTTATATCTACATATAATAAAAATATGTAAAGTATGTTTATGCAAAATGCCCACCCATGATTTTAAAAGGTAGGGAATAAAAATCATTTTGATAACGATTGACAATGACTGTATGTTAAAAGGTTTTTAAATAATAATGTTTTGAAATATTTAGCACTGTATACAAATTATAGTTTGAATCAGAAAAGAAATAAAGTTTGAAATTAAAATGCCTTTGACCATAAGTTTATCATATAAGCTATATTAAATAATTTTATAAATTAAACCATAATCTGATCTAACGTTTACTCTTTTTATTCAACAATTTAATTATCTTATAAATTATTATAAAAACTTCAAACGGTCAAAAGTAAAACATTTTGTAATCACTTAAATTTTTCTATAAAAAAAAGCAAATAGCATAATATTTCATAATGACTATCTCAATTATATACATAATTATATCAGAAAAACTGAACATTGATTTGGAAAGGAAATAATATTCCAAATTAAGTTTTCATAAACAAACCCAAACATATAAATAAAATTTTATAATACGATGAAAATGTACGTTGAAATGATTATTGCTATTTTAAATATTTCAGATATAATTTTAAAGAAAAAAAAGTAAGAATTGTCAGTGAATTAATTACATTGAAATTGATATAGACACTACAATAACGAGTCATTGAACCGATTGAATATGTTCTCAAAAATAGAAACATCAAAAACAAATAAATGAAAAAATATTACATAAAAATGGAATAGTATAGTTCATGAAGACAAATATACACAATATGAGCTAAACTTTGATTTTGACAGGTCAAAATATATCTCACTATCATACAAAAACCCTTCTTCGAATCACAATTGACGAGGCTTGCTTTGTTCAAAAAATAATTTAATGAATATGGTCAAGCTATTCAATTTTTTATTCATATTTAAAATAGTAGAGCCTATTATTTTGAAATTGCCTACATAACATTAATACTGCTTTCATCCAAGCTCCCTAACTTATAATAATAGGTTCAGGGATTATGGGAATTAATAAGGCAAAACCAACCAAGGAAATACCGATTTAGAGGAGCAATCAACACTCCAATCAAAGATCGATCCTCGATGTCCTTAATCTCTTCCATTGTCATAAATATATACTTTTCGTCAATTCCTTGTTTTATTTAGGAAATTATGACTCGACTTTAATGCCCCAATGGCTGAATTACAGGAAAACAATAAGACACGGCAATTCTGGCGTATTTCTATATAACTTTGACGAAATTGGGACGTCTCACAACTGAATCAGATATACCTGAATCGTTATGAATACTATGTTTATTAAATAGATCCCTTTTTCTCTAGTAACACCAACGGTTTGGATATCTCATTATGGGTAATATCTTGATTATGGAAGTCAAGAAATACATTAGTCACACTCGTATCCTCGACAAATTTTCAAACGTTAACACCACCATTGACGACGATCCAAGATCCCGAATCAAATCCTCAGGCATTTCCTAACTTAATTAAAAATGGCACTTATTCTTTTTATAATGAAAAAACTGAGTATGACAAGGAAAGAGGAAGATGAAGGGAAATAGCTTGAAAAGAAAACTGCAGTCACGCTGTATTGGCTCTTTTCTCACATTCAAAGTTGTGTTGCCAACTGTTATTGTTCTTTCCTTCTCTAAAATCAACAATATCTCAATATTATGCATTTCTTTAGTCATAACACATAAGGGATATAACTAAGAATCTGTTGTTATTTTGCTATTGTATCCCAAAGCAGTTTTTATTAAATTCAAATGAGCATATTGCAACAAAAATGAAGAAAGAAGTCATTTTCCATTAAAATACATATTTTGAGATACGAATTCATCGAAGGAGGTATGCTTTAGGCATTTCAAGCTTATTTTTCAAGTCAAAACTTATCTATCAAATAAATATGTCTTTTACAAAATTTAATAAATAATGATAATATATTTAAAAAAACAAACAAAGAAATATATAATACAGCTTATCAACTGAGGAAATTTTGGGATAATCAACCCTCGCCAAGAAGGGATCTTTCTCCATATATCGCCATAAGGCCACATGCTTATGGTGAAATAATTTATTGTAATATTTTCAAAAGGACTTTGTACATGGAATACAATCATATAATCATCGTTGCAGGACCTCTAGATATAACTTTTTCAAAATTTGTAGCTCATCCCAAAATTAAATCAACACATACAGATTTTAAGTTATTGAGAGCTCAACATTTCAAAGAAGAGAGTTTTTTTTTATCACCCTACATATGTAGTATAGATATGCCTATTTAAAAGAATACCCTTTCATTTATGTTGATATTTCATGTACAAAATTATATATAACAATATATGTACATGTGTCTAAGACCAATATTCATTCAATCGTATACTACAATAATATACAATCATGAAAATCAAATGGTTAATAACAGTAGCAACAATCACGTGCTTTGCATTGATTTAATCTTCATACTGCTTTTACGTATTATAGATTGTACATTTTATGTATATATGTAAATATAAATAAGTAATAGCTGTTTGTTTTTGGATCGGAGAACAACATTCTTATTTAATTCATTTCAATGTCGAATATTTAAAAGGAAAACAAATAAAAATGGTCAAGTACTTCTTTGATACTAAAGACAATTAAACGAAAATGCCGTTAAGGTCTACTATTTATGATGGAATAACGTTCTAAATACAAGTTCCAAATTATGTTTAGTAGAGTGCTGTTTTAAATGCGTCATTAACACTTAGTACCAATGAATGGACCCCATTTTGCATATTAAATAAATAAAGTAGTCTAATCACATCGGAGAAGAGGACACTGCGTTTCCAGTTGATTAATTATAAAATTGATAAAATTGAAATAAAATAGATTTGTAATGGATGAAGAAGCTGCATTATTCCTTGTTGTTTAATTTTAAAACAATGAAGTCTTGTTATTATTTAGTATGTATATATATATATATATATAATGTCCAGCCAAAGTTAGGAGTGTGAGGGTCCTAAAATTTTGAGATCCCATCCAAAAAAATTTTTTGACCGTGTCAAAATTGGATATTCAAGCTGCTCCACGGAACAAGCTTCGTTTTAATGACGTTATCATCATTGATAATATTTGTCAATCATTAACGTAGCTACGTTATCTTAGTTTATAAACGTACAATTTCAATAAAAGTTTATGTATACATATACCTTAATTGAGTCTTAATCAAGAATAATGGCAAGCTATGCAGTTATCAGCTCACATATGGTCGGTTCCAAATGAAAAAAATGAAAATGAAGGAATGGAAAAAGCTTAGAATCTTTCTGAGCAAGTTCAGTTAGTAACTGAAATATTTTTGATATATCTTATAAAGATTAAAAATATTTAATTTTCCCTTGGAGAATTGTCCTCAAAATTGTCAAGTTAAGAGATTGATATGCATTGTGAACTGATTAAATCAAGAAAAAAACATAGTATGACTCATTTTCCAAATTGTAAAACGGTACATTTTGTTCAAAACACTCGAAAATAAATCTATTTATAAACTGGTACTATATGTATATCTAATCTACAATCACATAGTAACTACGATGAATATATTTTGTTAATTCTATTTTTACCCTTAATGTAGAATAAAAATCAAATGATTAATTAAAAAGTTAAAAGGACTCTTCATGATTAAAAAATAATTGCAGTTTGTTAATTATGCATTTATGTAGTAAAAAAAAGTCCATGTTCCATAAAAAATATATACTCTTTTTTCTTGATTTTTTGCAACTATCAATGCAAATTAATGATATAATATATGTACATCTATAATAAATTTTGTACATTCACAGTTCCCTTTGTAAATATACAATTGCTGAAAAGGAAAAATATAGTTTTGTTTTGATTACAGAGTAAATACGTCAATATACATAAAAAATCGTGTTTTTACCAGAGTGTTCTAAATTTGATAAGGACTACGTATATATACAAGTTTAAAAAATCAACAAGGCAAAAAATAATTGAAAATTTCACCTAATCACAATTAAATTACTCCATCCAATTACTCTGAATTTTTGCCACGAGTCAAGTCAACCTTACCTGACCCATTGTTGACCTCCAGCAAGATTTGCTCTAGTTATCTTTATCCCCTTGTCAAAAAAATTACAAGAAATTAATCTTATTCATTATATTATTTTGAAATATGTACGTATAAGTTACTCATTATTTTGTAGTCAATGAAAAAATGGTGTTATAATTTCAATGGGAAGCTTCCCCTTTCTATGAGTTTTCTCCCTCAGGGAATTTCCCTTGTACCCTCAAAGTGCTTTTAAAAAAGGAACTGAAACAACTTCGCATAGAACATGCTTATTGACTTATTTGAATTAAAAATAATATCTCATAGATTAATAAATCCTTTCACGAAATTAAAAAAAAATGAAAATAAAGAAGGTTCTATACAGGATGTCGACGTCCTTACCTAGTAAATGCTTTTTTTTGCAGGACATCTCTGCACCTATTTCACGACTGCCCTAGAACAAAGCACATTGAAGCCTTACAACAAGATCTATAGAGAAGAATTGCTGATGTTGAGCTCTTTCATTACATCTAGATCATTACAATATGGAGAGTATCTAAGGTTCTTCTCATCATTTACGCCGCCCGGAGAAATGGTTTTCTATACACATTGACTTAAATAGACTCATTTCTACGAGTCTGGACCTACCTAACTCGTTCTATAATTGTAGAACTCGATGCATATAACTTATAAGTTATACAATGATCATCTAGTTTTGTTCATCGCTTATAAACAAAGAATGTGTTTGACGGTCTTTTTATTCTTTTAAAATACAGTTATCGTCTTTTTTATTTTCTAAAAAGGTGCCCTATTATTTTTTGAAGAAATAAGAATGTGTCTACTAATATATATATATATATTAGGGTGCCAATCCATATGTTGTAAATATTAAATTGAAAATTTTTTGATCGTCATACTAATTTTTTTATTTTGTCTAGTAAATTAGCGTATCATTTGAAAAATTGAAACATTTTAGATTTTATGGTAAGGGTCACTCAATTCCTTCAAAGTTCATCTTTCATTATTATCCAAATAGCTTGGAGTATAATATTTTATATTTGTCAACTTTTTTTGTATGTAGTTGTACGAAATATTTAAAATGTACTTTTAACAACGTAAAGAAAGTAGAAAAATAATTAATATACTGCGTATAAGGCGCATTCTTTTCTTCTAATTTCTTTTAATTTTATGTGGTAAATTCATGTCCGGTACAATTATTTTTTTTCGTTTTTAGTATTTCTTTTTGTCTCTCAAATACATTTTAGAGAAACTTAGTTTAAATACTTTGGTCAAATATGGACATCAGTGCAAGACCAGTTGAGAACCATTGTTATAAATGCAGTTAAAGGCAAAACATTGCATTACATATGTAGGATTCAAAGTGCTTCGTTTGTTTTTTCTGTCTTCATAAACTAAAAAAAATGGGGAAAGTTAATATGATTAATTACCATCAGTCTATAGATGATTCATTAGTGATTCTGAATGATACATATTGATCTATTCATCGAATAATAATAATAATAATAATGTATTCTTCTCATTTTCTTATCTTTCAATAGGAAATCATTATTCATTGAGATCCATGCAGATAACCCAGTCCCATTGTTACGATTCAATTATTTTTACCATCTTCATGGATCAAATATCAAAGTTTATCCTATAGGTGCTAATAATTCATTCGTTTATTTTTTTTTTAAATTGGCAGATAAATCTCATTGATTCATTCATGAAATCTCTAAATAACTGTTATACACACTATTTCAGAATACTTTTGAAACGAAAATCAATGATTTAATCTACAAGGTAGTCAAAATATATTATAAAATATTTGATACTTTTATTCGTCCTAACTATGTCCTTTAATATTTCTTAAATAATTAATTATCAATGCTGTTACATGACTTCAGCGGCATATGTGGGTCATCATACTTCATTTAATTTTTTTAGTGTTTTAACAAACTTCTTTTAATGTAGTATTTATGCTATATGTACGTGAATCCTTGTTTAAAGACCATCATTCGAAAATCACTTGATGGAATGTTTACCCATTTCTTGTAAACCACTACATTATGCCTTTTTATACAAAGCGATACAACATACTAACAATGCAATGTGCTCAAAATATGGGGAGGTTAAATAGAAATATCACAGGTTAATCCTTTCGTGACCTTTTGACTCATAATTGAATAAAAATCATCTCCACTAATAAGCTGTAAAAGATCCTAAGGAATATACATATATCTACGCTCAATTTCAAAGCAGTTTATTCATTACTTAATCCATAAAGCTTTAAATCGAATCCTTTAGAATCAATTTTTGATCCAGAAAATATTTAATCCATGATCATCATTTATTCCCATTAAAAAAAAATATTCTGATGGAGATGGTTTAAATCTAAATATAAGATGAAATATCGTACCAGAAATAACAAATTGCCTTGGAAGTAAACAATACATATATATATATATATATATGTAAATTTATGAAGAAACTACATATATATATAACTGCTTTGTATATAAATTACAAAATGTATCCCTTAAAGTTAATAAATTATATACAAATATGAGCTCTATTATTATTTTAATGTAACTAATAGATGAAATTATTTTATGCGAGAAAACTTTTTGTAACGGTTAAATTATTATTATTATTATTATATATGTACATATATTGTATTATACAAATTACTTTTTAAACAAATTTATATGTATGTGTATATTAGGATATTAACTCCCCTATGCAAAAAATATAAGATATAATTTGCATCTGCTCTATTAGTGTTGTGTACAATAAAAGTATAGATATATATGTAATTATTTATTTATCAATTAATGCTAATAAGTAGATAAATGAGATATATTTACATAAAATATAACATAATTGACAACATCTCATAGTTTCAATAAAAGAAAAATCTTACAAATATTGTACTCCTTGCAGTGAACTTTTTTAAAACTATTTTTTTTTATTCAGAGACTTTCAACTAGAATAGTATGACCCACTTAAACAAAAAATTCATTTTAAGAAAATCAAAATATTATTATTGGAGATTTTTTAATATATATATATACATATTTTACCTAAACGATCCTTCTCTGATCCACCTATAATTGGTATACTAGACACCAAAGCCCATTGTGGGAGTAACAGTTGAAAATTAATATTGTAATAAAAATAAAAAAAATTTAAATTTTCTTAATCATAATTCTCAAAGTTTCATCTGATTTCCTCTTATTTTAATTTCTAGTTGATTTGATGTCCATTTTAGTAGGATAAAACAAAAATTAATAATACCGATTTTTTAAGAATTAATTTACATAATACATAGGTTTATGGAAATTAAAAAAAAAACCTTCGTTTTTATATGTAAAGTAAATTGACTATGGTATGTTATCTAGCAGCCATGGTAAATTTCCATATTGTTATTCATATAAGGTAAGATCCAGTTTGGATTAAGTAGAAATATAGTAGATTCTCCTTTAAGCTGTTTTCATGAGTGTACTCCTTTCTTATTAAAGATACCATACTCTATGTATGTGGATATTTTTGATCTAAAAAGGGCATTCAGTTGCCTTTTAGCAGACCTGATGACCATGGGCACGATAATTTGTTTCTAAGAAACCTGCATGGTCCTTAAACCTCATTCATTCTCTTTTTCTCCTCGTACAAAATTATTTGTAACTTCTGAGATGTAATTTTTTGAAATAATCCATGCTAAGAATGTTTAGTAATTACGTCTTGAAAAGACTTGACTATAGAAAGGGCCTGAGATAAATAAAAAGATTCTTTGAAGTAGAAACTACTTCATGATGACGCATCATTTATCAGAATAAGAGTGTGAATAAAACAAAGAAGTAAAAAAAATGAGTTTAAACATGAAAGAGACATAAATAAGTTGATTAATCATTTTTCCCCCAAGCCTTGAAACATGACAAAAATGCTACAGACAGGGGAACATGTACTGTTCAATACTTTTTATAAACATCAACATGTGTAATTGAGTAAACCATAAATATAGATTTTAAGAAAACAATTATAAAAGGAACGTTTTGTAATTGTCGTTAAATAGAAATTTGTTATTTTTTCAGTGACATGTAAGTTATTGGTAGAAATATATATATATATTAATATTTTTTTAGGGGGAGGGGGGGAGTTACATGTCCCTGATTAGAAAAGGAAAAACAGTCTGTATATTTGTTCTTTTTTGAATGTATGCTCCTTTTTTTAAAAGAAGAATTTAAAAAATCCGACCCACTTTTCTTGTAGATTTTGTTAAAAATGTTTAGTAAAATTATAATACAAATTTAATTTTAATAACCTCCCTGGACTGATGCTATTTAAAATGCCGAATGTTCTCCTCCCTTGGACAATATTACTAGAGATGTGAAAATTGCTGAAGTCACAATGAGTGTAAAAACTACGCCTGATATATTGCTTTAAAAAGTGTGGTAACACGAAGAGACAAAATATCTGCCACAATCGCCGAGTACATTTGTATCTTCAAAGCAAACAGGAATAGTTAATGAAAACACAAACAATTTATGGCGGTCATTCATTTTGGTGTGAGCCTTTATAGTACAGTCGTTTTAGTGCATCTTCTTTTCCGTGTGTTTCTTGTTAGCGAGGCTCTTTTTGGAGCATTTTAAATTTTCCTTATAAACATTGGTTTTCATAAAGAAATGAATATGTTTATAAAATAATGACAATTAAAAGAATTGTTTTCTTGACTTTACGATTTATAATTTCAAAAACTAGTCATAATATCCTATATTGATATATATTATTCCATTCATAGATTAATCTATAAGGATCCGTTTGAAAAATCAAACTATTTCCTTGTATTCCCACCTCGAAAGAAAGAAGAAAAAAGAAGTACAAGGTAACCATAACTATTTGGAAAGCTACTACGAGAGTGGGTCTTGATTCCCCCAAAAATGCTACACGTCAGCCATGAAGCAGATTTAAGGCAATAATAAAATAAAAAAACACCACACATCGAATAAACATAATTGATTTTTCTTCTACTAAGTATATACTATATGCTCTGAAAATTTATCAAATGTAGAAACAGAGCAGAACAAATAACTAATCAAAATATTTTACATTTGTTTAGGCTGATTACTTCTTTGTAAGGATATCTTAGCTATGAAATTTATAAAATTGAGCTCTTCTCTTCACTCTACAACACACACAAAATAAAAACCTCTGACAAATTAGTTATAGACTTTTCATAGGCAGATAGGACCAAAATTGTTTTTTGCAACTTATCAGTATGATAATATATTCGAATAAAATCAAATCAATTACCAAGACTGTCATGTACTCGGTAAAAATTAGTGAACCACTTGAAAATGGCTGAGTCTGCTTCATTTAGTTATATATTGTTACAAAATAATTTCAGTTATAAGATCCTCTACTTCTATGTTGTTGATCAGTGGAGTAAGAATATGAAATAGAATTGAATTTAAAAATGGCCAATATTATTTGGATCAGTCAGAAAATATTGGATCCATCACATCGCAAACTTCATTGCAATCCCACAACCTTTTCTTCAAAAAGAGAAAGAAAAAAGGCCTGAAATCAATAGGTCAAAACTGCCCAACTATGGGAGTATTCATCATTTTACAGTAAGGAATTGCTTACACCTTACAACAACAATTTCAAGAAGTAGAAAATCGACAGTTGAAAAAAAATCTCAAGGAGATGTTTATGCTTTAGAGATACCATTATAACATAAGCTCAACATTTGTCATAAAAGTTTATTCTCCTTTTCTAAAATTGGATTATAAGACAATTCCATTATCATGAAATGAATCATTCATGTACATCCAATAATTTCCAATTCCTTACAAATAACAAAACTTTTGATCTTTCAAGATGAGTAACAAAAAAATTTGAATCATGAATGCTCCATAAATCATTTATTTACTTTGTATTTTTTGCCAAATAATTCTTTGGTCAAAAAGTTCTTCAGTGAGACTGCTCTCGACAAATTGTCCGTATACGTTAAATTGACCCTTTCAATGAGCTTTAGACTACATCTTTTCAGAGATTGAAGGGAGGAAATGGTAGAGGTGTTCAAGTTGATTTAAACCACACTTGATAACAAAATAAGGATAGGGTTTTTTAAATTGATCTGGTTTTGAGATTAATTTTTAAAGGTCTCGTCTCAATCTTAAGCCCTCAAAGTCTTGATCATGTCTTGATCTCAGTGTCTAGAGTTTTTCTCGGGTATGGATCACAAAACTAGAGTACAACACTTTCAACAAATCATCCCTAGGATAATTTTAAGATGCCACAACTATGGCCCAAATTGGCATAGATATCTCTACTCAATACAAATTTTGGTGGATTTATTGGAAATATATTTCACAGGTACAAAGTAGAGGTACTTGAAATACATATATTCATCCATAAAAGGGAAGTTCCAAGATGCTCTTGACAGATATAATTATAATTAAGCATACCATTGAATAAATTATATATTGTAGATTATTGGATGCATTTTCTAGACTCATGTTATACGGTTTTTTATCTCTTATATATGGGTAGAAATGGGCAAATTCATAGTTTGCATAATAATAAATACGAATTTACATATAAAAAAATCTTTTTGTAAAAAAAAAATAAAGACTGCAAAAAATATCCCTTTCTAAATATTTTATTCTCTCCTTTGTTCCCCCAATTTTTTAATTTTTTTTTTTTGCTCCTATAAAGGTAGAAATAAATGTTCGACTATAATAGGGATACTTAAATAGAAACATTATTTTAGGAAATAGGAAAATAAATATAGAATACAGCCAAGGTGGAGCACAAAAAGTGGGATTAAATTAATCTTCTTGAATGTTTATTCCTCTACAAATAGAGTCGTATTTGTGCCTTCCTTTTTAAAAGCTTATTATATGAAAATAAGTTTTTACGGCCATATATGTATGTCTACAAAAGTAGAGGGAAATAAAAAAAGTTACTAATGGTGGAATTATTTTTATTTTGATATAAACTTTATTAAAACGCCGTATGAGGAGCAAGCAGATCTTGTTGAAAGGTGATATCAAATTTCGAACCCTTCTCTCTCACTCTAAAACGATTATATCATATAGTATCGCTTAAATATTGAGCATAAACTTGGATACAAATTGTGTAAGCTAATTGTGTTCATCGATGTCAACATAAAGGGCAAAATAGTAGAGGAGTCATGAGTCAAAAAAGAGTCTTTTTAAATAAAAAAAAGTCGGGAAAAGTGCCACAGATTTTTACTTTCTATAAATACTATGAGTGTTTATATTGGGGTTTTCAATAGTTTAATATAAATGAATTTTTGAATGAGGATGTGCAGAACGGTTGTGAAAAAATATTACATAAGGAAATAATACAGTGTTATCCTACGAGCCTGCACATTTATTACGTATTTTTTGTCAGCTGTTGATATGTTTATTCTATCCTCATATTACTATTTTGAACGTTTATCTGCCAATCTCAAATCAAATCTTGTTAAGCAGAAAACAATTACTTATTAATAAATAAAGAATAGTCCAGCAGTTTGAATGAATTACGTACATAGGCAATTATCATATTTTCATGTACAGTCTTTTTTTCCTCTCATTCCTCTTTTTGAAGGGCCTTTTTTCTTTTTCTTTTTTTTTTGGGAAGGGTAAAAAGAGTCAGTATAAGATAATTAACCATCCATTTGGGCGAAAAAAAAGTTTTTTGTAGCTAAAAAGTTATATGCACGTGTGCATATAACACATAATGTTATAATTGAATTAACAATTTTGTAATGAGATTGAAAATATCAAAGCCCTGTAATGAGTTTTATATTAAATTAATTCCAACATTCTTCAATGCAAACTAATGACTATCTTCACAAATGTATCAGGACAAATACCTACGACAAACAGCTCCATGACAACAACAACAAGAAGGAAAAACGCCTATAGACCAAGAAATGTATAAGATTGATTTCGTTTACTCTAGTTTTAAAGTCTAAATTATAATTTTTTTGTCCTAGAATCCCTCACAAACATAATTATATATATATATATATATATATATATATATATATATATATAAAAGACAGCTTTATTTAAAGGTATAAATTAGGAATGAAAATAAATATTTATTTATTTTTGCAATATTTGTATATTAAATAAACGAGGTAAGTGGTGATTGAGTCATTTTATGGATATGATGAATCTTTATTTGTTATGTTAAGTGAAGATTTTCCTTTTAAAAATGAATACATACAAAAAAAAAAAAAAAATAGATTAAGCACAGTGACTTGATTTGTAATAAAAAAATATCTTAAGTACATCAACTTTTTTAAGAGTTGCTCTTTTGTGTTCTAGAACATGAACAAAGTACATTTTTAAAAATTACACTTTAATTATTATTTCCTCTAGGTTACATGAATTCTTTGTAAATAGCATTTAACCTAATTCTATGTAATTAGATTTAATATCAATATCTACGTATTTAATTCTATATAAAACTAATGATAGGCTCAAGCATATTTTATATGAGGATTTAAACTATCTATCCTACATACATAGATTGTAAGTAAGTATTATTTTTAACTATGCATAAATTAAGAAAGTTCTTCTTATTCGAGGGAATAAAATGAGATTAAATGAATGAAATTGGATTTTTGATATATGTATGTATACTTTTTATATATATAATTTTTTCAATAGTTTTTAAAGGTTCTATTTTATATAGGGGGAGAGTGAGCGAGTAAATAGAGTGAGATTGTTCATACCCTTTTCAAAACTAAGAAACAAAATGGTGAAATATAGGACTGCATAATCAATTTTTGGACAGATTTAAATGACTCAGTGACGCCTTTTTGTCAACTCTATAGCTAGAGTTGATAAATTTGTCGAGTGCAGTTACAAGATCTGCTATTGGCATATGTTCCCTCTGTTATAAATTTATTTTAGATCAACTTCAGATGAAGGAAAGAGATAAATTTTCTTTAAACTATTGAGTAAACAGGGATGCTTCATTAAAGGATACCATCTTCATTAAACTCAATTTCATCATTAACTAACTACGGAACCTCAATGAATAAACCGGTTTACTTCAATTAAAACAAGGGAAATTCTGCGAAGGAAGAACAATTTCCAAAGCAAAATCTTGGAGAAAAAAAGTTAACTCTTGACAAAGAAAATGTTTCTAAGCTAATTGGTATGTTTATATATATATATATATATATATAGCTTTGTCTATCTCTACCTCTTATGAATAATCATTTTTGTAAGTAGCGTAACCTTTCAGTATGTAATTTTGTACTTCACCAAAGGCCACACAAACAAGGATAAAATGAAAGAAGTACAACTTTTCGGAGAAAAACGGATTTTCTCCAATTAAAATGAAAGACACAAAACGAAGTGTAAAATGTTTAATTTTGCTTAGACTACAAAGTGTAGACAGAAACCATTCATTGTTCGTAAAAGTTAATTCAAAACATTTTAATTCTTTGTAGGTAAATATTTTATATCTTAAAAGAGCACAACCATTTGTAAACAAGGCAAATAAACAAAACTTTTCAATGAGGAGAGAGTTGATACTACACATAAAGAGTTGATAAACCTGTATCAACAACTGCTTAGCCGTAATCCAACTAAATGAGATTTGAAGTAAAACTGGTGACGTAGAAAGATTTAATTGTTTATATATATGGATTAATTTTGAGGGTTGTTTTACAGCCAAACCTAGTTCCCCGAATGTATGGATTTATTTTAAACGGACGTTATTTTAGAAAGGAATTTCTATAGTTTTTTTGTTGTCTTATTTTTCTGTAACGAGAGTAATGAATTAAATGTATGTCACTACATTTCAATTTGCTCTTTATTTTGAAATTTATATTCATAATAAAATTTATCGATTCCAATTCACCCACCTTTCTCTCTCTTGCACAGTTTGATACATAGCTCAGAAAGTGGTATATAATATCAATTTAAGGCAAGATAATGTTTTTGGATTTTCAAAAATCGACAAGTGATTCGGATTTTTGCATTTGAACAAGAAACAGGAAGAGTATATCAACCTTTTTCTTGCTCTGCCCTTATCTACCATTTTTCAAACCATTGATGAAATATGATGCTGATTTCCACTTGAATTTTGGCTGTTCATTCACATAGGTTTTATATATACGAGTATATGGCTGTAGGTTGAAATTTACCCATAAAATGTCCATCAATCTTTTGACAAATATCAATAAAAATATAATTTATTTGCTCAATTTCATTATAGATCCTTACTCCTTTTTCGGATTTATATAAGGATTTATTTAACAAATAACATGTCCTTCAGTTTAATGATCCTTTAAAAATCCTAGCTTCATTAACCTCCGTAACAAGGTTTCGAGTGTGAATACTTATGTTGACGCTTTATATTTCAGCAAACATCCATTTATTATGTTACTTAGTTACAGCAACAAGAAGAGCAAAAAAAAAAACACTTCTAAAATATTATAAATAAGATAAAACTACTTATAGTACAATTAATTATAATTAAAATCATAAAACTCTAGTTTATTAAAATTTCCAGGTAATTTCTTGTAATGCTTAAAATAAATGCATTGAATCCCGTTTTCCTTGTCTTGATTGTGTAGAGTGACGTCAATACATAATGCAATATATTACTTTAGCCTTAAAAAAACATTTATTAAATTAAATGGATATGTAATGTATATTTCAGCTATGAATCTGAAATTTTCCATACCTTAGCTTTGGCTGAATGAACGTCACTAATTATGTATAGTATGAACTGCAGTAACTTTACGATAACAGCAAATTGGATTCATTTATTCATTGAATTTAAAAACAAAATTGACTTCCAAAATATTCTCTAATTCTGTTGCTGGTATATCACACACATATTGGCTAGGGACTTTTACCTTTGTATAAAATGTAGGACGTTGTTTCAATTCCTTCCTTGAAAAAGTAGGAGAGTGTACCATTCATTAGATAACCACTTCTCAGTAGGGGGATTGAATAGTTGATTTTGAAAACTCTTACATGCTTGCTCTTCAGTTGATGGTTAATTTATACTCTTTCAAATATGTCTAATCATGATTAATGATGATTTGGACCGCATTATTCTTACATCTACGATATTCATTTCACAAACTACTTTCTTAACACACGCTCTGTAGTAAAAGTATAAGCATGAATGTACCTAGCTGTTGCATGTTCAAATTTTATTATACGGTATCAAGGCTACATAAAAGACTTCCTCTATGCTTAAAAAATTCACGCATGAAGAAATCCTCAGGAAAGCAATATAGTTTTTTTTACTATGGTACCCTTAATGTATCTACCCGTCCCAAAAACCAGATAATATAAAGTATCCCTTACTGTGTCTAGCAGGGAGCTCCAAAATTTGATTTTAACAGATGTGTTTTATGTTGATATTTCGATTGATTGATGTCATTTAATCTATGAATTAGGCATATAAATATACTAAATATCACTATTGAGATTCGAGTTGTGATCGATTTTTTTTCTACTCTAGTATTATGTGATTTAAAAAAAAAAACAATACATATTTCAATTGAAACTATGGTTTCAGCCAGTGTACAGCCTCTTCAAACTGCTGACTCTCGATTCTTCGGTCTCAGGAGTTGATGATCAAAAAATTTAAAAGTGACTACATAATTTTTGAATATAAAAGAACTGATTTCAATTTTTTTAAAAAATCATAGGATAGCATTATGGCAATGTTTTCTCATTTCAAAACATACATGACGTCATCAACAGTTCATAAAAAATGAAAACCGATCGAGATTATTTTTTTGTGGAACCGATTCAAATATAAGTGTATCACGGGAGCAGTTCGAGTTATATCGCTTGAAAAAAACATTTTAACTGTCTACATACCGAAATATATTCAAACATCTTTTGTATCCTATAAATGAGGAGAAAGAAGTGACTGAGAAACTTTCTCTGTTTAAAAGTTGATTAAATACAAAATACCGCAATACACTACTGCTTTATTTAAATGATTCATGGATTAAATATAAATAAATTCTTTCATACAGTATAGCTAATAAATATCAGAGATTTAGTGTCGTTATAAAGTTTAAAAGACAGATGAATATACTTTTAATTGCTTTCATTTGTGCACTAATGCATAACTATTTTTGCAAAAGAAAATATACATACATACATATATATAAGGCTCTATACTGCATAAAAATCACGAATAAATTAGGTAAGAAATCAGATGGTCCAATGATGTGAAAGTAATTAGATAAATTTCATTCAAACTCGGACGCAATAATCTTTTCAACATAATTCAAATATTACTGCCTTTTTCTTTTTAGAGAAAAAAGCTTCATCATTCATGAAAATAAATAACAAAATGAAAAGGTTTTTTATATGGTACAATTACTCATATATTTGTATGTATTAGAGTCGTTTTTTAAAGATGTTGAGTTTTGATGAGCTTAAAAAAAATTTGCTAACAAATTTTAAAATCGTTTTAAAGGTCACCAAAGTATTGAAATATAACGTATATTCGATTATATTTCGATTGCAAGAAAATATCAATAATTTTATTTTATAGCTTTTTTTACTAGTGTAAATTATCTTAAAAAATATTTCGTTATTTATTTATTTATTCTTTATTTATAACGGAGTAAAAGGGAAAGTAAAAAAAAAAATCAAACAAACTACGTAATTACAAGTTGAATTTTCTGTTTTCATGTCATTCACAACTCTTTCCGGTTCAGTGGTAATATTTCTGAACCAAAAAATCAAATTATACTTACCGGTACAGTATTGCAAAAATTGAAGATGTAATAAATTGTTACTGAAGCTGTTTCATAGCCTTATCGGCTATATATGGCCTGTAGTACAGTATATTTAAAGATCTATTTTAAAAAAAATAATATTTTTATGCCGAATAAATGATTAAATTGAACTAAGACTCCTTTATTAATTTGAAAAAGTATTTCTTCACTATGGTACTTTTTTACTGCTACATGTTTATTACAAAAAATTATATTATCATTATTAGATGAAATTTAATAGTTCATTTACATTGTCAAGACTTTTTTGAAAATTTCTCAAAGTTTCTTGATGTAATGACCATTTTAGGGAGGGCAATGATAGCTCTAAATTGTATCCAAAGCTTTTTTTTTTTTTACTCACCTTAATATGTACATGTGTTACACTTTTACCAATTAACAAAATACTCATTATTTCTATAAATATTTGATATGTAATATGAACTTAGGACATATGCTTTTAATCCAACTAATACTTGACCACTTAACAATGATATTAGTATTACTTTAATGCTTATGTATTCATACAGATATTTCAAAAAACAAAATCTACCTCTAATACTTTGTCAATTGTCCAAGACATGTTTAAACCTAAGTATGTAAAGTTAATTATATACAAATATGTTTTATATTAGTAATTATTAGAAAGTCATGAAAATATACAGAATAATTGTTTGAATATACCATATTTATGATGATAGAACATTTAAGTTAATAGTTTTGACCGCAGTCCATTCTTGTCACACATATCGATCCTAAAAATAATACCAATGAATATCTAACCGATTGCTATTTTATTCAACCTAAATCAGGATTTTTTTTAATAGTTAAAATAAAAAGTTATTTTTTGAAAAACTAAGTTAAAAAATTAGACTCACTTTTCCAATAAATTATTGGAAAAGTGTGAAACTAACTTAATTGCTATTAAAAGCAAAATACTACAGTTCACGGAGTAGTTTGTGTAATTTTTTAGACAAAAATAAATGTTTGTTTAAATCCAAACTGTTCAAGATATATGGAGTGTTATATCAGTGTTACAAACAAACATTCTAACTTCGGTGCATGTAAATAGTAAACTTTACTACCAGGGTCTTGAAATAGAAAATATTACTGAAACAAAATCTAAGTTAATTTGATCCAGAATCAACAGAGTATTCACATATATCAAATAAACTAGATTAGATAATTTAGCAGGGATATTACAACTCAGTAACATGTAGTTCGAATCATGTTGCTTTTTAACATTGAAATGTTAACATGTGGTTTTTTTTATAGTTAGTATTTTAAATTTCACACAAACTCTTAAACTAAAAATAAAGAAATATATCTTCAAAATTTCTATCCATTCGGAATTAATTTGAATATATGCATTTGAAAAAATTGCTCATCTAAAGCAAGAAGGTGCAATATTAATATTTTGAAATATCAGCAGTCAAATCAATGGGATATTTCTAAGTACGTTACAATTTTGGCTCGTAGAAGTAATAATATTTGTCAAATGTGAAAAATTATAAAAGTAGATGAATGTAAGACGCAAAAACACATTTGGTACTTTTTCTGAATGTCCATTGAATATACTCCTATAACAAAGTTTTTTTAAATATAAAATTCATTCTAAGTTTTGTATTGATCGTACATTTATCTTCATTATTTAAACAAGCCAAAGGCATAAAAAATATACTCATGTACAGTAATGACTGTATAGAAACTTATATTGGCAAATAAATGTTTACACATTCCTGCAATTAATCACAAAATACCTTAGATGTAATTAAAGATTAATGTTTTTGGTAGAGGGAAATATAGGTATGAGTAATCAAATAACATTATTCCTTGTCCCAAAGAGCTTTCTCTTTTAATTAACATAATTATACTTAAGCCATTATATGAGTACTTTTATTATATTCGTATTTATTACCCTCCGTAAAATTTTGATTATACACAAAGATATATGAATAACAAACCCTAATATATAAAAGGTATGAGACAACTTTAATTATGAATAATATTGAATTTAATTCGCGAAACAAAAGGTTTATGAGTTTTATAAAAAACTCAAATATACGTTCCTATAAATATAAAAAATCAAATATACGTATGCATTATTAGAATATATGTTCAATGTATGTAAATGATATAATCAATTCATTCCATCCTAACAGCAGTTCTACTCTATTTTTGTATGTTTTTTGCTTTTAAAAAAATAATGAAAGAAAGGAAAATCCATTCTTTTAAAAGTTTTATGTATATTTACAAGAATGTCATTTGCATATTTTTTTTTTAACGTGATAATTCATTCAAGGATTTATCACTATGTATTTTTTTTATGCATACCAACAGAGCTTGTGAAGCAAGTAAATACGATTATCAATAAAAAAAGCATTACTTTCTTTAGGTGTATGAAATTTTGTTTTAAAGTACAATTTATATACATATATTTACTGTTAATTCTGTAATAATACGACTCTATACACCACTTCAATGGTTAAAAATATAAATGACTCCATGTGCATATATTAGTTGATACGGAAGTTTGTCTATATATGTCGTTTTAAAATTGCATTAGAAAGCTGAGTCCACTCAAAGTGATGAACTGTAGTAATGAGCTTTTTAAAATATTCCTGTTCATGTGAGGACTCGCAAAACATTACATCAAATAAAAAATGAATATATACATATTTGCTACCCTTTGGCTATGCTTAAACAATAAACACAAATTTGACCAAAACTCAATCCACGGTGTAAACCTTCTCAAGTTTTAGGTAATCGAGGCTTTTCAAAGCAATGCATCATGCAATTCATTCATCATTAGTAAACTTTTTCTTTCTGCAAAAGGCTTTTTTAAAGTTTCACACCTTTTTTAAATTCAGGGCAGAATGTGTCAATTGATTGCAATTTGGACAGGTCAGTGTGTGCACCTTCAAACGAGACCAAAATCAGCAAATTTGACTTTATTACCAATCGTAATCTTGTTTTTAGGTAGTATGATACTATATTTAACACATCTTTGAAAAATTTGCTCTAATATTTCACACAAATGAAACTGCTTTAATCCTTCTTCTTCTTGAGGTATGAAGAACCTAAGTCATCTTCTTTTGTAAAGTCTTACTTTTGTACTTACGCTCAGTAGGTAAATGTTTCGTACAACCAAATCTATGGCATCCAGTTTTATTTGTACCTATACTTCCATTCCCTTAATTACTTTGTTTTTTCTTACTATAACAAACATTACTGCCCCCCCCCCCTACCCTGAACAGTTTAAGATAGATTACTAAATAAAAACGGAATTAGAAATGCTTCTAAAGGCGTAAATGTTTTCAATGTGATCAAAAAAACTCAAAGTATTGCTAAGCCATGAAATAATTGGCTCAACACCTTTAACCAGATTTTTTCGTCCATATTGTTGTTGGGCTAATTTTTGAATCCAACACTTTATCAAATAAGAATTGTAAAATGAACACCTTGAATAGGGGCTCTCAACCTAATAGTATGCTAAAGATGGTTCGTTTAGAGATCGACCTGACCTCTACTTGTATTACCTGATACTATAATTAATTTTGTCTGTTTTTAAATAGCTTGCAATTATTTTCTTCCTTCCTTTTTAATCGAGGTTCTGATATTTCATCACTAAAGAATAGAAGAGGAAAATCAAAGATTATACTTTCATTTTTGATCAACCCACCAGTTGAGAAACACTGCCCTTGAGAACACACAAGGTGTACAAAACATTAAAAAAAGAAAAAAAAATATAAATATAATGTAATTGTCATATGAAAGTTCCATTCGTGGATCTTTCAAGTGAAAATTCCATTACACTTGTTCTATTTTATTCTTTTATCAATATTTTCTTTCCGGAAAATTAACTATCAACCAAATGTTTGTAATATCTATATTCGTATGTTTGTTGACCTTACTGCATAGAATAAATAAATAAATTACAGTTTTTAAGGGGACATGGATTTAAATTTGTGTAAAAAAAAAAGACTAAAATGATACAACTTATTCAAGGAAATTACTTTTTTAAATGCATACCTACCTTGTGGTGAATTTTGCTATTAAAAAACGCAAGATAAGTCTGTAAATTTAGTATATTATCCTATTCATTTTTTTAATAAATAAATTTCTATTAAAAATTAGCATATTTTTATAATAAATTTATATTTTCATTAGAGCATACGTATTATGTAAAGCTATACTTAAATTATGATTCTATTAAACATTTCCCTTAATACATAATATAATATCAAATACCTTTATACGAATGTTCCCTCCAAAATCAACAACATATGAAAGAATACTCAAATGTTCCACATATGATTTATGAATAATATGGAAATTATTTGCAATAGGTTCAAAATATATTGTTTGAAATTATCCATAAAATGTATCCATAATTTATGGCTATAATTTTTTCAAATGGAATAATCATATATTATAAATATTCGTTTTTTTTTCAACAAGTTTTTTATGTATTTAAAGTTCTTAATGAAGTACAAATGGAAATGTCAGAAATGAATATAAGTATTGAGGAAAAAACAAGATCTGTTTAAATAGCTTTTTACATCTTTTCAATGAATGAACAAATAAAATAGATATGATTATTTAAGTAATTCAGTTTGCATAGTTAATTTTTTTAACATTAATTTATTATCAGAACTATTTTGATATAAAGGTTTTTTGAAGAACAAAGATTTGTCCTGTATGACAAATAAGTCTACTTTGTTATTTACAAAAAAGTAACCTCAAATTTCATTTATCCCCAAAATAACTCCAAATAATGCTTCATTTTACTTTTCATTTATCTCTGAGTGGACTAATTTTACAAGCAATTGAACCCATATACATATGACATATAATATACGTATTTTTAGATGTATTGTAATATTTTGTTATACTCTACAGAGGTTCTAATAAACTAACAGGTTCATTGCTCAAAAATTGCCCAACACAATTCCCTCAATTATGTATCCCAGAGCTGAAGTAATTCTCATATATCATATTAGTGCATCATTTTCAATTACAAAATATTGTTCGATGTGTTCCATTTTTAGGCACAAAAAAAAATTAATACTAATATTTTTTTGTCATGAATAGCAAATTATCGGGAGTGCTCATTAGTTAAATAATTTACTAGGCAACCCCCTATCATATAAAGTTGGATAGATTAAGCATTTATGTTTAGGTAATCATTCACATACTAAACTAGGAGTAATTACAAAAACTGAATTTAATTGACAAAATTTATTCATACCTAATAACCGTAGCACCAAGCAACAAGGACAGGTATGTTTCAGGAGATCTGAATGGTTTTTTAAATGTACTTTGAGGATTTAATCATTAGTCGTCTCAAATTCGTTTTTAAGAAAAACATACTAATATGAAATAAAAGCTCAATATTTTTAATTTGTAAAAAGTTATGTTGTTAACTCTGTTTAAATCTAAATGCTTTCTAATTTCGGACATTAAACTAAGTAAATCTAATGAATTTTATTATGATTATTTGTTTATGTTAACAATAAATGTATTATTTTTGATACTAGAGTTTTTGAATCCTCCATTTAAGTGATTTGATTATTTTTATCTGAAAAACCTGATGGATGCAAATTTAAATTTGAACTCAATGGATAAATGCCACATGAAAAAAATAAAAATTTAATTGCTATGATCTTACTTATGAATCTTTCTGCGCTGCAAATGTACTGAATCACTGTTTAATTTTCCAAATTTAGAATTATTAAATAGAAAAAAAATCTTTGAAAAAAGTAAGAAGTAAACAAAATCTCAAAAAAAAAACAACGATTTTGATCTTTTTAAAAAAATTCTTTGTTGTTATATTTTGAGAAAAACTCTTTGGGGGCTATGATATACTAAATAAGACTTTCAAGTTTCCATAAATTAAAAAAAAAAACATCATTGATTAATATTTTTCTAGTAAAATATAACATTGATTTCTTATCAATAAGTCTGCAATATAGTTCATACCCTAATCAAAGCTGACCATTTAAAAAATAAATCCCATCATTTTTGTATCTTTGATTCATAAAATGATAATAAAAAATATTCTTTTTAATAAAAAATTATCAACTGATGATTTGTACGAGTTTTTTTCCCCCGTCCATTGTTTACCTCACATCCAAAATATCGATATTCAATTAAATAAATACTTTTAACACCATATTAAGCCATATCAATTTACAGCTACATATATCCATTTAATCATTACTATCCTACTATTATAAACTACTAAAATAACAATATTAATCGGATTTGGGGAGTCTTTAAGGTTTGAGCCCATTTTCTTTTTATAGTCCCATTATCTTTCTAGACTATATTATCCCCTATTTGCAACTGAAATTTTATCACACATATGTACGTGTTTGTTTGCTTGTGTTTAACCTTACTTTGGTAAATGTATCCTTTTTTGTGGTTTTAGAAAATGCATCGTTTCTACCGAGGACAATATAAATATTTATATAAGTAGACACTTATAAATATATATTAATATTATTTTCAAATATATAAGGCCTAGGTTTAATAAAATAAATGCACAGTAGGAATAGGAACTCTGTTACCCCCTAATACTAATTTATAGCACACTTGCATCCATATAAAATATAGTAAGACCTTACATACATATATATATATATATATATATATATATATATATATATATATATATATATATATATATATATATATATATATACCTCTTCAAAAGGTTTTTGCACACAACACAAGATCAACAGTCACAGAGTCATTAAATGTCTCCTTTATTATGGTTAAGGCATAATTAGAAGCAGAAAAAAACCCCATAAATTATACATATATCCTGAAATTCTAGAAGATACAATACAATATATGCATAAGAACTGAAATATATGAATTGAGCAATGTAAGGACATCCTATTCTAATTCGACAGTAATTAATTATTATTCTTCACACCCCTTGTAGGTATATAAATGTATCTTTACAAATATAAAATATGTGCAAAATATCCTTTCCATGTTACTTTTAGGAATTCAAATATATGTGGGTACATAATACATAAATGGGATCATGTTTCAAAAAACAAAAAGGGAATTTCCTCTTACTCCATGATATTTTTGTATTGCTTCATTAATGACCTTTACATAAGTGTACTTTTACATGATTAAACTACTCATTCCTCATCCATGATCTTCCAAAGAAACAAAAATATCAAATTGCTATTACATTAATAATAATAATCTTTATATGAATTGTACTTGATGATGAATATGGTTAGATGTTATTCACTCTCCCAATCAACAATGCGTCAGTTTAAAGGACTCAAGGGAAAAAGCAGACACACAGAAAAGTAACAACAACTACAATCAGAAAAAATATTACCTACTTTATTTGATAACAAATGAGTTTTGGTATACTGATAATTCTAAGTCAAACGTAATTGTTTCCTTAGAAGTCCTTCTGCGGCATTATTTTGATTAAATGGGAGAAATTCTCTCATGTATTTACACCCACGTTCCTTTTGGAGATTTCCATAAAAACATTGTACTATGTATACAAACTTAATCTAATACAAAGAATGCATTTAAAATGAAAAAGTTAGAGTCCTTATGACCTTCAACCTATGGTAATATGAAACCAACAGACTAGACTTGACTTCATCATATGCACGGTTACTTTTTTTCTTTATGAAAGCTAAACATTTTCATGAACAAGAAGCTGTTGTTGATGGATTTGTATACGAAACTGCACTGCACATATCCATGGAGTAAGACCTTGCAATTATCTGATAGTTATGATAAATATTGAAATTAAATGTTATAAGTACTAAATACAACATGTGCAAGACACTTGAAAAAAGAACCTAGGAATGTAAAAAATATCCAAATGGCGTGTGTAAAATAAAAAGAAAGAGAAAATCAACTTGGTAACTCTAACTATTTGATGAATGTTGAGAGAGAAGCAGCTTGAGCTGTTATGACGTTGTACTGAGCTACAAGCTGCTATTCTCCATTATATATGTGTTCAAATGAAGACATCAATAATAAATAATATCATTATGTATACCATAGATGAGAGGCAGAAAATTATCTGAAATTAATGTCGGGAAATTATATATTTTTAACTAATAACTATACGAGGACATGAGCCCTTTTTTTTTACATTTTATTTGCTTTATTAACCTTAATACATGTATTCCTTCATGCGAGATCTTTACCCTCAGGTAGATGTTTTCTCCTCAGTAATAAAGGAAAATGATGACAGCTTTGGAAAACAAAAAGTTAGAGTAAGAAACTACAAAATCATCATTTCCTTATAGTACTATTAATAATAATAGCAAGGCTTATCAAATTTGAGTCGAATCCGTTTCGTTGTGAAAATGTATATAATATTGTAAAATGATCCATATGCTGTACATATATTCGTCGAAGTTACACTTTGTTATTTTTATTGTATCTCATAGCTCTTCTTCCAAACAGACAACAACCAAAAAGACTGAAAAAGTCCAAAATTAAGTTGATGGTTCGAATTCAACCAATCAGCGTTCATAAATCTGATAAAGGAAAAAGAAGTAATTATATCGAAGAGCAATCAGCAAAATACATTGTTGGTAAATTTTTTATGTTAGTGGATAACACTTTGATTAAAAATATTCTTCGGACACAAGAACTGTAAGCAATTGTTATAAAATAAAAGTATGAAATTTCATTCATACCTTTATCAACGACAATATAGATTTTTTATGTTTACGACGACATGTTTTTCATTCTTACAATTTCGTTCCTTTTTTATGAATGATAAACTTGGGTTTAATGTTGAACATACTATTACACACATAAATGCATAAAGTGTTAAGAAAGTAGAATAAGCAAAAAGCTACCTCTGTAAAAGAAAAAAAAATAGATGTTGATATTAGAGTTGAGATTTGGTTCAAGACTTTCTGGTCTGATCTTCATCCTTATCTTATGTAGACCGACTTGAACCAATACTTTTAACGATTTTCAATTTTTTCCGTTTCATACTACAGAACTATTTAAAAAAAATCAAACTAATACTCAATTCTTATAGTTTTGCATAGGAGACACCTTAAACTTCCTACATCGTCATTGAATCGAATTTCACAATTTAGAAGCACATGACGTCATTCACAATTCATTGGTGAAAAAAAGGGTCCAGATTGGACTTTTAAATGAGACTAATTTATATCAAAGGTTTATGCGAGACCCATCTTTACCAACTTGCTCGAAGGATCATATTAGTGAACTTTAACAAAAGTCTTTGACTGTTCCAGAATTTTTCGACCGAAACGCAACTCTAATAGGTATATATTTAAAAACAATGTGTCAAGTTTTTCTTTCTTACACTTTTTCTGAAGCTTTGTTGTTCAAGAGTGAATAGGAAATATACAAATTTACATACATAAAACTGAAGAAACAACAAACAAAGTCTTAATTATGAAGAAAAAACAGAATTACATAGACGTAAACAAATATAAAACGTGACTCAAGCTAGAAGAGCTACGTTTTTGCTCCAAATATAAATTTCCAGAGCCTCATTGACATAGCACTTGTATCTCAGTCTTAAAGAACATTCCCCTGGGCATTGTTCCCTTATATTTATTCTATTACAAATGCTTGTAAATTCTACTTACAACATATAGAAAAAGGTATTGTGACAAGTTTTGTTGTTTTCCCCCCTGAAAATTCTTTCATATTTGTCCTTGAATGTCGATTGAACTGAGTTCCCTATTGGAATTTTTCAGATCTACATCTATGAGAATATTTCATGGTGTTTATTGATTGATTTCCTTGAGAAACACTCTTGATTTTTATCATAGCATCCATGTTTATCATCCAACATACAAGAGCTACTTTGATTTATTAAAATAGACTCTACACTTTACTATAATTTAGTGTGACCCTTCTATGAGTTAATATTTTCTTTTTACAACAATATAGTCTTTTCTTCTTGAAGGTGTTAAGAAAACATTATCTGCTCAAAAATTCAGATCCCTCATACCATTTTTGGCATCGTACTGGATATTAATGAGTCATGATCACCTTAACTCAAATCAATAATTTGGAAAGCCACGAAGAAGACTTTGAGGGTCGAAATTGAGACAAAACTTTCAAAAATTGGTCCTACTCAGTGGTACTCGCACTTATTGTATTTTTACTATTACATAGGACTTAATAGGCAAAAATAATAAAAAAACACAAGAAAATCAAATACTTTCAGCTGTTTCTTTCTCTTTTCTATCAATTTATCTAGTTGAACAAATAAAAAAGGGAAACTGTTTTCTTTCAACCCATTTCAGAGACTTTAAAGTTTTTTATACACAGTGAACTATTGGTTTTTTAAATACATTAAAACTTAAATAACAATAAAAATACAACATTTGGAACATTATCTTAAAATTAGTGTGGTACAAGTCACTAAATCAAATGTTTTTTTGTTTTTTAAACAGGAAAATATGCTATTCACTATATATATGAATTTATTTTGCATTTAAAAAAATGAATAAACTTTTTTCTCAGGGGTCTGACATGTTCATTATAAGCATCTTAACTTGAAAAAAAGAATTAACAGTAACTTTTGTTTAAAATAGTTTTTTTAAGGTATCTATTTGAACTTTTTTATTCTTCAAAAATAGTTTCCAAATGTGAAAAAATATTAAAAAAATGGAAGAACAGAAAAAATTTGAAGTTATAAAAATATATAACTATCAGCACATGTTTCAAACTTTATGAGTTTTTTTTTAAATAATAATATTTTGCATATGAAAATTATGAAGATTATTGTATTTCAATTATATTTTTTAATTAGTCAATAAGATGAAATACATTTTGTTTGGTAAATACTACTCTGATTCATTTCTTTAAATCTTTAGTTAAATATCTTTGTATGAAACATAAATAACTTTAATAGAAAAGGTGTTGACTCGATTAACATTCCAGAGATTCCAATAGTGTTGTATGTTTCAATACTTATTTTGTCAAAAACTATAAGGAATTGATAATATTATTGGATTTCTGTCTTTTGAAAGTAGTTCAAGTTATGAAATACATATCTTTTTATTAAATAATGGAAAATAATTTTTGAAAAGGTACATTTGTGTGAACGACTTGAAAAGTCGTTTAGATCTAATCCCAATTAAGGTACTTGCTATCCTATAAAACATATTTCAAAACTAACAATTTTCATTAACTAATGCTAAAAAAGTTTTAATATAAAACTTTTCAGAATGAAAGGTTGAACATATGCGTATCGAATTCAATCGTAAACACCTTCTTTTTTTTTGTATAAATGAACATAAAAAATAAAAGAATATTTTCGCCTACTATCTTATCAACACCACAAAGTATTGGTTTGAAAATATTTTTTTATAGTAGAACTTTTTATACATACATACTTATGTATATTAAGAAACATAACTTAAATCAGTTTAACAGTCTTTATACTCTACTGATAAAAGAGGAATATGTTTTACAAATAATAGCATTTTAATAGAACACATAATGAATGTATGTATGTTAGTTTTCAGGAATCTTACGCTCACATTTACCTGTATGGATTCCATATGCAACTCATAGTAAAAGGCTATTCAACTAGCGGTGCACAGTCCGAATTTAGAGTTTTTGAGTGTTGATGTTGAGCTCCATAGATATATTTACACACCCGCGTGTTTGAGCGTATAGTAAATATCTATTTGTTTTCTTTATTGTCTTGTCATATTTTATCAAAAAAAAAAAAAAAATAAATAAATGTAAAAGCCTTTGATATCCACATTTTTGTAAATTTGTATAAAAATAACGACAAAAACATTGAATATGAAATTAATACAAATCGTACCTATGGACTCTGATTGTTTTATTATCATAATTTCATGTAATTAAAATTTCCAAATCTATGTATACAACTGGGTCTTTCTTCATGATAGTTAAGTAGTCCTATTATACTAAACACTACACTTAATTATGTTCAAACTTTTGAAGAAAAAAACCGACTGTTAATTAAGAAAAATCAAAAATAAATTCATATTTAAATATTTTTTTTCGTGCTAGGAAAATTTGCCAAAGGACTTTAAGATAAATACATGTATTTTAAAAACCTAATTATTCAGCACCTGTATAGTAAATTATTGTTTGTTAATTTGAATATACTGATTTACTAATATTTGGGATTTGAGAGAATCTTATTTAAATTAAGTATATAAGTATATGTACAAACACATATTTACTTATGTATTTGGCTTTTAACTTGAGGGTGTTAAAATTTGACTATAAGTAAGTAATTTATTTACATTAAATGAAATGTGTACAAGAGTTAATTTTGTTATATAACTTTGTTTTGTTAAGTTTTAAATTTGTAGCTAAATAAGAAATTAAAGAGTTCATCAAAGAAATATATTATGAAGTAATATTTAATCTTATGTGTGGAAGAGCACAAAGCTTTTTAATAATTTTCCCATTCAAGTTTGTGAAAAAATAGCTAAATATTGGCACAAATTTCTAAAAAAGTTTAAAAATAATGTCAAATGGCTCATAAATGATTAATTAATTGAACTTGCATGGCTAAGTTTATATTTTCATTATTTTTATAGCAACAAATAGTTTCTGCTGAGAATCTAAGTAATGAGTATTTAAATTATTTTGATTTTTCCAATCGGGCTTAAGCAAAAAAGCAAGTAAGATACAACAAAACAAAAAACTATATTTTTTCAACCGTAAAATATCGGATCAGATTGGAAATTTTTTAATGATATCAGCCCATGTCTATTATATATGCAGCGACATCTTGTGGAAAACATTAATTCTCATAGACAAGGAAATCTCTTCAAGCTAATCGATGTGTTTCGCCATGTTTGTTTGATATCTTTGGCAAGTAGTGCTCCTTATCCGCACATTAAAGAGAAACAGGTTCACGTTTATTCTCATATAAAGGTTCCTTCTTGGCAATTATAATATAATCATTCATAGCAGTGAACGTGTTAACGATGAATAGGAATGTAAATAATATGCAAATGGGCTGTGTAAAATACAAAGAAAGAGAAAATCAACCTGGTGCCTCTGACAATTTGATGAAGGTTGAGAGGGAAGCAGCTTGAGCTGGCATGACGTTTTACTGAGCCACAAGCTGCTATTCTCCTTTATATATGTATACAAATGGAGACATCAATAATAAATAATAACATTATGTAGGTATACCATAGATGAGAGGCAGAAAATTAACAGAAATTAATGTCAGGAAATTATATATTTTTAACTAATAATTATATGAGGACTTGAGCCCTTTTTGTTTACATTTTACTTGCTTTATTAACCTTAATGCATGTATTCCTTCATGCGAGATCTTTACTATCAGGTAGATATTCTCTCCTCAGTAGTAATAAATGAAAAATGATAACAGCTTTGTAAAACAAAAAGACCCGTTCGAAGAGCCAACTCCACAAAATCTCGCACGCGGCATTTCGCATGTTTTTCTACATTCCTAACGATGAGGGTGTAAAAGTGTACTCACTGTATCAATATAAAATGATTCCCTCAGATAATTAAATAAAGAAACAGTAATATTATGATCTAGAAATGCTCAATTATAGGATTCCTTAACTGTATATATATATATATATATTTAGATGAATTTTCCATTAGGAAAAAATTTCTACGGTGATTTTTCATAGAACTACAATTCGGAGTATCAAAGAGATATGCAATATCTAAATAAGTATACATATATAAAATCAGTAGATTTTACGACGTGGAGTAAATATCAATTACTTACAAACAATAATGACTCAAATGGAATTAATTAATGGAAACATCTTTATGAACCTCATTCATCCTTCTTTGGGAATAACAATGATAACTTCATCAATTATTCGTTACTCTTCTAATAAAGAAATTGTTATGACACTTACCATTTCCCTATATACATATTTATTATGTGTAGGTATATTATATGCATTTAGTTAAAAGCATATGCTTTAAAAGTTTAAAATCCATAACAATGGATTAGTTTCCTTAGGGTTTAAAATATAGGTATACTGTATAAAAAATACATACATAGTTTTCCTTCATGCTATCACAAAAAAAAAAAGTATTCTTCTTTGATAGGGAGAGAGGTATAGACATTAAAGGGCCTCTGAAATCTATTTCCTAACATTCTCCGTTTGAATATACATGTACATATACTCTGGAACTAATACTATAATCACGCAACTTTTCATTGTGAAAGTCTTTTATTTTTTTTAAATAAGTGGATGGCTCTGGGCACCTGTATGTATCTACCTCTATAACAAATAGCTTACATTTCATTATTTAAATATATTTTTTTTAAGGAATAAAAAAGTATCAATATTACATTAGGAGAAATGTACATAAATCGTCACTAAATCTATTATTCAAAATACTCCAAATTTGCAAATATAAAGATTATATTTAAATACTGTCGTAGAAATATATATATTTTTTTAAGTAATTATATGGATGTACCTTACTTTTCCAAGACACTACGGAGAGTTATTGCTACAAACTAGTATTATATTTGTTTTGCGCGAAATATGACGTATGCATTTCGTTAATTGAATCCTGACTACATAAATGAATCATTGTTCCATTTTATGAGGTGCATTCGGACTAATCTAAATGTAAATCTAGGTTGAGTAATTTTTTTTTCTAGATAAAAAAAAAAAGGAAATATTTCTATACAACAAGGATCAGGCCATAAGAACATATTGTAAAAAATTATATACATATATTTTCCAACTATCAAATGAGACATGGGTTTATTGTTGTAGTAACATTTCTGAGTATAAAAATCTTGGACATAGCCCTGATAAGAGGGAGTAACTTCTTAGAGTTAAAATGACTATGTATTACCTAAGCCTTGGGCTGACACAATAAGAAATTATTATTTCAGACAAGGATTAAAAGGATAATGAAGAAGCCTTTTACCATTTCTTTATCATTCATTTATATCGGTTTTATTTTTTAATTAATATGTTTCATTGAACGTAGAGATGTAAAATGTTAATACCAAAAAGACAAGAATCTTGTTTGCCTAGCCGATAAAGCAACTGGTATTTAATTTTGTATTTGTCTTTATTGTGATGTTAAACTATTATTTCATGTAGATTCTGGCTAGGAGGTCTAATTTAATATGTACTTAATTGCTTATTTATGTAGGTTGGCATAAGGCAATCCCTTCTTGCAAACATATGACTTATTTATGATTCATATTTAAAATATGAATAAAAGTCAATTTAAAAGCATTAATGATTTATTTATATGCAAATGCAGAATTCTCATACATTTTTGTCTTGCTTTGATGCTACGAACAATGAACACAAATAAAGTTAAATTTTCTTCAGTTGCCCAAGATTTTTTCCATTGTATAATGAGTTAAGTAGAGGATCCGTTTTTCTTACATATGTTTACGTAAATAGATTAAGGAAATTAAGACGTTATTTATATACATACACCTGTATAAGTTATTACAAGGGAAGAAATAATCAAAATTGGCTCACATCTTTGTAAGTAAAGTTGTTATATATGTATAAAGACAATATCTGTATGATACATTTTCGTAAAATTTCATTTTTTTTAAGGGTGGAAAAAGTATTATTATCTAATTGGATCTAATCCATTTTTGATTTAGATGGATGAGTAAATGCTTTTACATCGATAATCTTTTTTATGTTTTTTTTTTTACATGTACCTAAATAACGCATTCGACAAGGCCCAAGAATATTTTGACAAATCTATGTAAGAAAATATTTCAGAATAACAAATAATGTTTTTTTTTTTTTTTTTTTTTGAAATGATGGTTTATACTACACATAATATTTATGTAGAGTATGTGGCTCAATCGGGTTCCTTTTTATAAAATAGGCATCCTCTTTGTCTATTCGCCTTAAGGCATAACTTTTTAAAGTATACATGTATAATCTTTTTAAAAGAATATACATTGTAAAGGAATTCCATTCGAAAATTCATATTTTTTTCCTCTCTCAAAACCTTTTTGAATCCGAGTTTTTCTACTGCATCGAGGATTGATGATGCTTCTAACACTGCAGTACATTCTAAAAACTCCTTTCCTCTACAACGCAATTTTTATGTGAATATAATCACTTTATTGTCATTATATTTAGTCTTATACATGGCTTATTTGCTTTAACAACAAAAGATGATGACCATTACAAATCTAATATCACACGAAACATTAAGACTTGGTTGAAACGTATAACTTTGATTATTCTTATGTACAGTGCATAAATATATATATATATATATATATATATACATATATATATATATGTACACGCTATCATTTATCGAACGAACGTGACATTTTTAAAGTCACGTCATCGTAAATAGTTATAGAATCTTCATCCTATTTGTGTTTACATATTGGCTTCATTTTTATGGGGATTTTGAGTATTTGTTAAATACGGGGAAATGCAGATGTGTTGACACACTTTCTTTCCTCTTTTTCTTGCCAAAATGACATGTCAAGCTTATACCATCAATTGGTAAAAAACATTATATTGGCTCTAACTGATATTTCATATTTTTTTGTGATATACTTACATTTATCAAAGTGTGTAAGAGAGAGACGTGTGGGTGAGTTGATACCTTATATTAAGAATGCTTATTTTCTAATTGAAATGTTTCTTCAATATTTATTCAAAATACAAATTGACAATCTTCTGTAACTCTCACTACAGAATAACAAAACAACAAAAAAATATATAACCTCACTGCTAAAATAATATCTGCTCAAAATAAGTAAATAACTGCTATTAGGTTTGGCAATAAAATAACACTCAAAATTCATATATGACACATTTACAACCCACTCTTTCTAAATCAATGGTTTTAGTTCAAATTCCATTTGGTTGTGTTACTGCTAAACAGCGGTTGATGCTCTTATATCTACTCTTTGTTTGTAATATTAACTCGTCAACAATCAATCTTTCTTTTTTTTCTCAAGAAGTTGTACTTCTTTCATTTTATTCTTCTCATTCTGAGGGAGAAGTACAAAAAAGATTATCTATCCACGGGCTAAGAGACTTGGGAAAATAACTATTTATGATAGTTTAAGAAGAGCTGTATCAACTGCTCTGCTTATCCTCTAGGTATATATTCATGTATTTTTAAGTATACAGAACTTACTGTAATGAGGAAAATCCTATCCCTATCTAAAAGAATGTAGAAGCCAATTCATACCATATCAATAGCTCTGATTCAATGATTCATTTATGTTTTTTTTTTTCCTTTTCATAAAAAGTTTCATTGAAAGAAATTTATATGTATAACATATATATATACAAAAGAGAACCAATTTGAGTTTATAATAGATTTGCTTTGCCTTTGGGAATATAATATATAATGGTAGTGACGTTATATTGACTCCTATGATAAATTTATACACGCACTACATGAAATCAAATATAAAAATCGTATTGATAAACCATGATTTTACTCCAATTTCTATTAGCTGATGACCATAAGTGACATACATACCTAAGGATATAAACCAGCAGGTAAAATGCTTGTTAATCAAATACACTCAATTGTGTCCGATATTCAAAAATGAAATATATTTACCAACAAAAAATAAACCCTTAATTTTTTTACTGAAAGTACACATATTTAACAGTTTTGACCATATTTTAATTTTAAAATGACTATAACGTAATTTATAATATAAAAAAAGAATTTACAATAAAATCCTTATTATTTCAGCTTAAGTCAACCCTATATGTTGATCAGGACACTCCAATTATATTTACTCTATGTAACAGTGAATAAATTAACAGTTTTTTCACTGTCATAAGTATTATATACCCATATAGAAATTTACGTTGTGGTCAAGTTTTTATCAAAATTCACGTACCAAATATGGCCCTGCAGGCTAGAATTGGAGAATCATTGCTCCGTTTCCTTGTATTTTTTATAAGCAATAAAATATCAATCTTTGATACTACAATTAATAGTTTTTCATTTGGTGAAGATAAAAAACCAAGACGTGATTGTTTATCTTCGAAGAAAGCCCTTTTACAAATAAAATGATTTGATATTTTTCAAATCATTTTTTTCTTTTAAGAGTTAGTTGATTTTATAAGTACATAATATCATAATAAAGTTTGCAAAGAAAATGTGACTTATTGAGTTTTTCATTTATAGAGTGCTTACAAAATAAAACAAACCTGGTGTAAAAAAATAAATATAAAGGAAGAACTTGTTATTTCTGTATCAAATATTATCATAATAATATACAGAGCCTTTCATTTTAGTTGAACAGTGTAATATCTAATTGACTCATACTATGAGGCAGAAGTAGTTTCATATATTTTAATCGGCCAAAGTTTTTCTAAAAAAAAATTATTTGAATATCTTCGAAACTAATGAATCTATAGATAATTGCCTCTTTTTTGTTTCTTCCTTCAGAGTTCACTTTAATATAGTTATCCTTATATAACTAATAATTTGCACACGTTATTCATGTGTAAAATAACACATGTGTAAATGAAAATTATAGTTTAAAATTGTATAAAGAATAAAATTATTAATAACAATAAAAGAGTAAACAGACACATTTACTTGCAATGACTAAATTTTTTCAAAATACTTTCCACAGTTTCCTTCTTATTTAATATTTGAGTAGGACAGCATATCTCTAGCCCATTACAGAAAGAAATATTGGTTCTAGATTATTGAGATAAAGGGGTTGATATTTTGATTCCCCTGGCTATGACTGACTTGGCAGTAAAAATCGCAAAATTCAAAGCTTTCATGCATGAAATCCACAATCAAAGAGTTTCACCACTTATTTGAGAGCTTTCTTTGATTCATTTTTCTCAAGTATCTACACCTTTTATATAAATAATAATGTATTGTATCATAAACATTGTTCGAATCATTTGATGCATTTAAATGTTCCCTTATTTCAGAACTTGAGAACAAAGAACATATTGAATGAGTCATTTCTATAAACAAATGGAAAAAACAAATAAAAATCTTTGAAACAGGGGCCCCTCAAATAGGATTTTTAAGTGAAAGGAACAATTTGAATATATATATGTATAATTTTATAAATGTAGTAAATATGTAAGAGGGGGGGGGGTGGATATGCCCCTTTGTTCACCCTGCCAATTGCACATATGCTATGAAGAAGTGTCACAAACAAAATAATTTTAATATGGTGAGTTACACGCAAGTCCAACTCAATGCTATGAAACAAGGTAACGAAATGACGACTACGTGATTAATTTTTTGTACAAATTTACTTGTCCATAATTTGACTTTTTTGTTTGCTAGGGGAGCTGGCTATTCTACATTACCTTCATGAATTTACCTATTACGTAACTTCATTTAAAACAAGATGAATTCTGTGAAGGGAAGACAAATATAAATACATATGTATAATATATATGTATTTTAAAAGCAACATCTTTTGGGGAAAAAAAAGTTTCATGGACAAAAAACTCTTTCAAGTAACAGGTGGGTTTCTCTACTTTGTTTTATAGCTTTAGCCCAACATATAATAATTAGAGTTCAGTGGTTATATAGAAGATCTATGCAAATTTACATAAATTGATTAATTGTAGGTCTATATAATATCTTTAAGTTACAAAATGACCTATTTATAGTTGAGTTATATACATAAGTTGTGGTATTTTGGGGTATTTTTATAAGAGACAGCTCTAGGAAGATTTTCTTTCCATTTCTAACAAAAAAGGGGAAATAAACGAAAAGTAATATAAATAAAACATCGATGAAAGAATTAAGAGTCAATTGATGTACATATATTTGAGTATAATTAGTTTAGGAATGGTTCAATAAATATGTTTATGTATGTACAGTGATTGAGAAGCCAACATTGAAAAAGAGTTATAGACTCAGTAATATTTGACATGTGATTATATATATATATATATATATATTTGTATGAATATAAGGAGAAACAAACCTACATAGTGAGGGTAGTATGTAGTAGAGAAAAAGAGAGTCTCAATGAAGGAAAGAACTTTCTTAGGTGAGCGCCTCCATCTTCATTGAAAAAAAAAGAAAAAAAAAGAAGGAAACAGTACTTGAGTTTATATACCTCACATTAAACTACAGATCGTAAATATATATATATATATATATATATAAATGTATTGCACGCTTAGTTGTGAAAAAAGTACTGCTTATGAGTATGATTTACAAACACGAGAAGAAGAACGTTTTTTAGTTGTGTGCGGTTCATGAACAGATAGAGTTGTTGATTTTTTTTCTTTTTTTTAGTTGTGCAAAGTGAATTTGAGTGAAAGGGCTGTTGTGATGAAGTGTATTATAAGTTTATTCTTTAAGTGTTGATTGTGATTTTGTAACTTTCTTTGATCTTATATTTTATTTCATTTCATTCCTACGCAACAGGGATCTATATACTTTTAATAGAAGGTGAGATATTTTATATTTCTTTGTTCGTAGAATATATGTGTCAAAAAAAAGTGCTGAAAATCCAAAACTGTCCTAAAGCTTACTTAATAAAATTAAATTAGCTACCATCTGATGACAATTGATGTAATGTATGTAGATCCTACACTAGCGTCGAGAAGCCATGTAGTCGAACGATATTTTGTTTAAATAGTCAAATAAGTTTAAAGTTATGTTCGAGCTCAGAGGAGTGTTAATTCGTAAGTTTTTTTTTTTACATACGCCTTGTTTCGTTAAATTTCGTCTCGCCAGCATTTTATCACATTTAGTTTGATGTTTATTGTTTGTATAGTCTGACCAAACAATCAAAAAAAATGTTTCGTCTTATCTTTGTCTCGTTACCGTCATAAAAACAAATATTCGTTGAGGAATACATTTGTCTTATCATAGCTGACGAAATTGACACTGGCTCAGAGGCAATGTCTTCTCAAAATGTTGTGTCGAACTCAGAATATATCGAGTATTGATGTGCAGTCCAGTTCCTGGGTTATATGTACTGTATACCTATGTGTTTGAAGTTACAAAAAGCTAATGTGTTTTTCTAAAAAAAACTTACAAAAAACCCTTTTAATCTCTGAAATAGCAAGAATGGGGTGAATGTAAATAGAACTCAATGGTCTCTTATAGTACGTATATCTAAAAAGGACTTTCTAATCACAAGAATATGATTGAATAAGTGTTTAAATTATATATTTACATAGCGAAAGTAAACGAAAATGAAGTTTTTTCGAATAAGTTGAAACTGTTGAAATAAGAAAGGAGACTTTTAATAGTGTACTTCAAAAAAAAAAAATGTAGTACTAATAACCACGTTTATGAAAAATTTCTTTTAAATCCCTCTGATTTTCAAACTATTTGTATAAAAACATTTGGAAAACTTGGAGGCCAAATACCCGGTTTCACTTGTATTTCTTTCTCTACAACAGGTTAGACTTTTTATATTTTTATATTTTAGATTTATTTGACTGTTTTTACAACTTTTGTAAAATGTATAATGCAATTATTTAGAATGAAGGCATTTCGAAATGCATTTGACTATAGACTTACCTTCTGAAAATTTACTATGGGTCAATTCATATTACAATTTTGTATATCAAAGTCGAATCCTTAAAGTTCTGTCCTTTGAAAAAAATCAAATTGGTAGAAAGTAGCCTTTAGTGATCAAAACCGAATTAGGAGGCAGTGCAAAATGAGTTTTGTTCACTTATTAAATGCTATGTATAAAGAATAATCCAAAAATTACAACCCAACTCTTTAAACCATTAGTACATTCATAAAGTTATTCTTTTTTCTACAAAAAATGAGCTATTTTTGTAGGATTTACAATTGATTTAATATATATACTATTCACGCAAAATTTCAAACTAACATCTTGATTGGTTAAGGATGTGTGATGCTACACAGTCACGGGTCATACGCCCATTTTTATAAAGATAAGTATTCTCAATCTGAGATATACATATTATGGGATAAATTATTTTCTATCAAATTAAATATTAGTTAGATTAAATACTTATATATATATTTTTTTTTATTGTGAGAAGCTGTTGCATCTACATAATTATTTAGGAAAATGGTATTCTTCGTGGCATTCTGCATGGAGTCAAATATCACAGTTTGTAAAGTATTTAAAAAAAAAAAAGCTTTAGCTTGACAATTTACATATCTTCTTGATTTGCTCTGTTGTAACCAGTTTGACCTGAATTAAGAGAAGTTTTTCCTTATTTAGACTTGGTTCTATCACCCTTTAGCAATAAATTGTAGTTATCCGTCGAAAAGAAAGAAGCAAAGTTGACAGAATACAGGCATTTACGATAGCTACGTTGAATTCTTTTGTTCCATTCATGTTTTGTTGCTTACAATTGATTGATTCATTATCTCTACTTCTTTCATATGTGATTTACCAAGACAGTATAGATTTTCTATCGGCTTTCTTAATTTTTTATAACTACAGGTTTTGGGACTGTGATCCGGGCTAAACAGAGGAAGCATTCACGTATAATTTTTTTAGATATGAAATGTTCCAATCATTTTTGAGGTATACTTCTAAGTAAAATAAAATGTAGGAAGAACACTATTGAACAAATTAAAACAGTTTTTCGTTTACTTTTTTTTATAAATAATATGCGACCAACTGCAAAAATACACTCAAAGTACGACAAAGTTTGATTTAAATTGAATAAATAACTTGTCGATACGCTTGATATCAATGTTAGTCTTTTTTTAATTTTAGATACAACAGTTTTATTTTCTATTTTCATACTGTCCATTTTTTTTTTTTTGCACTAATGGGTATGTGAAAATAAATATTTACTCTTATTTCTTTTGAAAAAGAGATGCTATTTTTACTGTTTATTCCAAATGAAGTGGATACAAGGAAAGCAAACCATTTATTATCTTACATTCTTGAGTATCTTTGATCTTAATCATTAAAATATGTATACTTTTATCCTCACCGAATGGTTTTGGTACATGTTAAAATAGGAAAAGACTTTTTCTATAAAAAAGTCCTTATCAAAAAGTAATAAATGATTTATTTACTTGAAAAGTTATAATTTTTAGTGTACCAATATTTGTATGTTACCATCTCAGACTAATTTTTTAGTTCTCTCTTTCTATATAAATATATATGAAAGTGTTCTTTATACTCTATAACTTTATTTATGTTATCTGAAAGAGTGATCTAATGTAGACTGATTCTATTTAAGATATAGGTATGATAACCATTATCAGTATCATGATAGTTGCAAATATAGACAAAAAATATAATGTTTACAGAAAAAGACGTTATCTACATTGTATCTTGAAGCCTTTCCTACAAAAAGAAACAGAGAAAAAGTCTATAAATCCGTTGATATTTAGTAGTTGGTCATTTTTTCCTAACTATGGAAATATTTTTATTTATTTAATTGTAGATACGATTGCTCACAGTTTAACAATTGAGCCTATTCGAGTTCAACCAATCAACGGTTAGAGCACTGATAAGGGGGAAAAAAGAAAAACAATTGACAGCACACAGCACAAAACATTGTTTATTTGTATGTTAGTGGTTTAACGTCGTGAGTAGAGTACATAACAAGTGTATATATATATATATATGTTATTCTCACAACCTCACCTTATATGTAAAATAATCCCTATGATATACAGGGGTGACCATAAGTTTTAAACCTATTTAAATTTTATTTATTGAGTGATAGGTTAATCGTAGAGTAGATTATTCCTTTTTTGACTTTTATATTTTATTGGATTATCGATCCGATTATCCAATAAAATATTACTTCATATATCATCTTCAAGGTATCTTTTTTTTTTCTTACCCCAAGAGTATATGCTATGAGCAACCTCTTAGGGTCACGGAAACTGAAATTTAATCCAGCAACCCGTAATGCATACACCCCAAAGGCGAGCTATATTTCAATCATTAGTATAAAAATTTCATATAAACAAAAAAGACACAATAAAACAAAACAAACACTGATCTCAATAAAACAAAATATCAAAAAACCCATAATACAACTTTAAGAGATGGCAATAGTTAAAAATTCACGTGGGCTTTCTCCCAGATTCATATTCAAAAGCATCTTCGAAGCGACAGGTGCTTATAAGAACTTGGATCATTTTAAACACATCGTCCTTACTCCAACGAGCGCCCCCGTGATCCTGTAATAGGTCCCTCCTATGTCGAGCTAAAGCGTCGCATATTTCCGCAAAGTGAAGTCAAGGTATATTGACACTCATTTTATCAGGGTAAACGTATTTTTAAACACCAAAACAACTTCCTAAAAATTTAATATATTTAAAATGTCTAACTGAAATAATAAAATGACTTTTAGAGCCACATGGGTTCAAGCAAACTTTTTTGAGTGAGGTGTTGCAAGTAAATGTTAAGTAATGAACTACACTTAATTGTCAATCGTTGGTTCTTATATGTACACAATGACCATATGTTCTAAAAAGGAATAAACACAAAACCAATTATGGGTCATTCATAATTTTTCTCATTAGCATAAGCATACAAACAATAAGGGGGGGGGGGGAGGGAGAGGGAGGGGGTGTAATAAGGACTATTTGTTTTTATTGTCCAATTTCCATGTATTCATAATTACTTTTGTAGAGTACGCTAAAGCCCCAGAACTCGATACTAGTTCGTTCCAGAAGGAACAGTTTATTGTGGTGTAGTTGAGTTTCGAAACAAAGCCACTTAGCGCCATGTGACCATATAAAAGTCACTTGAGTCGTGCTGGATTCCAAAGTTTTGTTTGAGTTAATAGGCAAAGTTTTCTTAATACTTTGAATCTAACTCCAAATATGTTGAGGAACGAGATGATTCAGTTCCTGGGGTTTTATTGTACATAACATCGTAAAAGGTTCTGCTCAATTTTTAGTAATTCTACCTCATGTACAAATCCAAGTCGTCTTTTCAATCAAATATATCATCATGATACTGAGAAGTTGATTCCCAGGTAATTTTTTAAAACATTATTTTTTTAATTTCGTGGAAATAATAGTTTGAGATCCCAGTCCTGTTATAGGTATGTGTAATATATTTAAAATTTTGATTGTATTTCCTTTATCTCATTTTTCTAATAATAATTAATTCATTGTATAATTTCAAACTTATCAAGACTCATCAAAAAATAAACTTGACCTAGATTAGGGTTTTTCAAAACTGGGTGATGTAGATTTTTTTTGAACAAATTCAAAGGGGAATAATGTTTTCTTTCTATAAACAAGGATTAAAATGATTTCCTTCTAATAAAATAAAAACAAAATTTGAGCTTATTCGGAAAACGGATCCAGTCTTGAGAAAGAAATGATTGAAACAATTACAGATTTAATATCATAGATAAAAAGGATAAAAATTTATGAAGGCAATGGAGCCAAATTATCAAATTGACTTTCTGTTATTGAAAATCTACTGTAAAAAGATGGATGAGAGAAGATAAACCCGACCTCACTGAGCTACTAAATGTGAGCATTATTTTGGTGAATGAAAACATTTTCATTCAAAGGATATAAAACTGTTTATCATAAAGTTTATAAGTACACATGTATATAATATGTATGTATATATCAAATTTCAATGCTATATCATTTAGATTTAATTATTTAATATACAGTATATTGTTTTAAATATAATAACGATAAGGTAAAACATATCAAATCAAGGAAAAAAAGATTGACTAATTATATTCTTGTATTATATGAATATTATGTGTTTTAAGAATAGTTTTGATTAAAAAAAAGGAGCTCTGAGAGTTGCTTTCTTTATTTTATTTCGAGTGTCTGAACGTCAATTTTTTGTGACATCCTCATATCTTCAAAAATAATGAACTAATTTCTTTAAAGTTTTAATATGATAGCACAAAATGTTAAAATGTGCCAAGTTTGGAATTTCTACTAACAAATTTATTTTTTTGGCTAGAATGAGCTACCATATAAATAAAGCCTCACAAATTTAAAACCATCATTTACGCCTGTAAATATAATAATAACTAAATTATAATTTGATACTTAAGAGCCTCAATTACAAATGATTCTCAAATTTATGTTACTCTACAAAAAATGTGTTACTTTAAAAACCCACCAACTTTTCAACTATCAACTTCAAATCACAGGTCAGAAAACTAGTATAAATGGTTTTTGAAACTTTCATGCTAAAACAATGTACTGTGTAACTTTGTTTTTGATAAAACAATAAAGAGAAGTGTATCTATAAAAAAAGGGACTGATTTGGGATTTTGCAAATTGAATTTGTAAAAAAAAATGACCAAATTATAAGAAAACGATTATCAAAATCAGAGGAACCACCACACAAATAGAAACAACTAAAGACAACCATTGGGTAACATCAAGGCTCTTGGAGTCCACCACAACATAATAACAAATGTTTTTAAAACCTCAAAGGACTCCACAGATTGTTCCGTACACATGGATACACTATTGTTTATTGAACATATCCAATGGCCCACCAGATTATTGCAGATTTAAAAAACAATAACCATTGATTCAGAACAATGATACATTATTAACTTCATTCAAACGTATAGCTTACCTTCTTATGATATAGTACGTATTTACTTAGTTAATTGACAGAGTTGTCAGGAGCAATAGATGACACCTGACCCTTAAATAATATTAATAATCATCATCATTGAAGAATGAAAGTAAAAATAATTTATGAAATATTAGATATAAATTAAGATTAGGACACATTCCTCTATGAGATATGACAAATATATCTAGATAACATTTCTTTTCTTCAAACTTGTAACTATTTGTTCCATGTTACATATTACTCCATGCACTAATGATTAATGCTTATCTTATTTTTGTATGTATGTACTTTTGAGACGTTGCTTTGCTTTGTTTTTTAAATTGATCCTACTTTATTTTTTTTAATACTATAATTAGGCAAATGATACGACGAACAACCATTACAGAAAGAAAAAAAGTTTTAATTCCCTTTTATAATAACAAAATAAGTAGGAAAACATATGAGAGAGAGGAGAAGGAGAACGGAGGGGCAGCAGAAATCAACTTTTTATTAGATTTTAACTTTTTTATAGCTAAAACTTCCCTTTTACAAATTTATTCATGCTTATATATTTTTTTCAACGTGTCTTTATCCTTTACAGACTTTGAAATCGTGGGTCGGATCCTAATCAATGGTTCTTTTTATTTCTACGATCTTATTTTTATTTTGGTCATTTTTTTTTTATTATTTTCAATTTCATTTTGTGAAATCATAAATTATTCCCTTTTTTAAGAATAAACTTCCCTTTGGTATTATATCAAAAATCAAATTATAAAAATAAATTCAATATTAAATGCTGGTATTGATCTAAGAGAGGTCGTAGGCTATTTAAAATGATCAATTGAGGACATGAATGGCCCAAAACCTCTTCTTTGAGAGCCTCTAGATTAAACAAACATATTTATTAATATAATATAAAAGTTATTTATGTTCATACAATTTTGTATTTTTTTAAAAATTGTCTAGATGGCTATAAAAGTCTACAATCGGCTCTCAAGTTATTTATGAGTAAGTAATGTAATTTATAAATAAAACTACTTTAATTTTTGCGATTATTTGTCAAATAAATTGTGAAATTTTAGTAGATTAAAATAGCTGTTTTAGTGTGAAACTGGATTGCAAAGATTTATTTATAACAGCCATCGTTATCTTCTCAAAACATGTTCATCCATTTTTACTATGTAATTTCATTCTGATTGCTTTCAAACAACTTTTTTTGGAGCAAATATGTAATGAAATAATTTTATGTCAAGTCTTAGATTGAATTTATCATAATTCTAGAACATTATTACCATTATCTGGATTATTCATATACATTCTAGCATCTGTTGAAAATTTTACTCATATAATATAATTATTTAAATTCTAGATAAACTAATGTTTAGAGTGTCTCACAGCGTTTCTGCATATAGTTGACTTTATTTTAAGAAACTAAAGATTGAATCATCAAAATAAAAAATGCATGACTAAGAAAGAAAACGAATAATAAAGTAATTATCATGAATTACTACACACATTGATTGATTTTAATTTGAAGTAACAGACAGAATTATATTTTGTAATGTGGCTTCATTTGTATGAAAAGATCGGAATAAAATGATAAAACTAACTTTAAGAAAATTGTAATAAATGTCTACTACTGTTTTTTTTTTTTCGCACATTGACCACTTATTACTGCTCCCACAAGTAATTCAACTTGGAGTGAAATTAAACAGCCCTGTTTTTGAATCATGTTCATGTTATTGTTCTTGCTTTTTTTATTATTAAATAGAAGTTGATATCAGTTGTAATCCATTGAATGATGAAAAATTATTTACACATCTACGATCTATGTTGACATTGATTCAAACTTATTTCAAGAAATAGAAAAAAAAATTACTCAGTAGAAATGAATATCTGTTGTATTCTATCGAGTTTTGAATATTCTTACGATAAATTCAGAAATAGTGTGCGATTTGAACTAATAATGAAGTAAAAGGGTTAAGTAGAATAATATATACATTATTTACAGATTGAAAAAAAAAATGTAAATGAATGATTAAAATTTCTTGATGCTAAAAAAAATCTTCATTGCTTTGATATTTAAATATGCACAGGGTACTGATATAAGTAAATAAATTTGATTATGATTAATAGAGTATTAATAAACATTGTAATTTCCCATTCATTTAGCTCAATTTTGATAGATCAAATTTTCAGCACATAATTTGTCACAAATTGAAATTATTAAACGTTCATTGTTGACTCATTTCATGATAAGGAATACATTAGTCAACATGATGTTGCACAAAAGTTAGTTGAAAAGATCTTTTATAGCAAAAAGGATTCCATTACATGAACTAATAAGAAAGAGAAGAAAAAAACCATTTGGAGGAGGGAGGGAGTCAATCATTTAGATCGGATGTGTCGTAGTGCCTATGTACGTCACCAAATCAAACTGTTTGAATATCTTGGGTACCCTGCGTTGCCCAGGATATATTTTAAAGATGAAAGGACAAGGGGAAAAAAATTACACTACATTTACCCTCGATGAGGATATCTGAGTTACTCTTATATTCTCATTCTTAAATCCGTGTGCATTTATATAACTATGCTGACTGGATGATATCCCATGAGTACTCAGGACAGGAGAGCATTCCGGGTCCCACAATTAGCCATATTTGCCGAACGGTCGAAAGTTCAAGATAGCACTATAGCCAGGAACCTTCAAGAGATGTGAAACATCAAAAATATTAACTTCAGCCATATCAGTTAATCGGTTTGGGAGTTCCTAGTGAAAATACGTCTTCTTTTACACATATATATATAGATAATTATACACAAATATCATCTCTTAATAAAATCGTGATGAGAACTTGTGAATAAAGCTGTTAAGACTTATTTTTGAAAAAAAAAAATGATCTTTGATAATAGTCGAAGGTTCTAATGGTTTGCGTTCCAATTGTGACACGGTAATCTAAATGAAATATGTGCTTTCAATTTTGTATTTATAAATTTTAATTGTTTATATCGATAAAAAGTTTGATTTCCACAATTATGACGTCGCGTGAGAACATTTTATTTTACATATGTCATAATTGATTTTTTAAATGCTATCGTAATAGTTTCTTCATTCTCGGAGAGGGTGCATCTGTTTAATATTCGTATATTTGTATGTTTTGACCTAGCAAATGAATTAGAAAGAGTTTAAATAATATCCGTTGTGGTGAAAAAATGTCAAAAATTGCACATTTTGAAAACAATGACTTCTTAATTCGTTTTCGTAGTGAAGCGCTTAAATGGATTAAAGAAAAGGTACTTTGGGATAACGTAGCGAAACAACTGCACTTCTTTATTTCCTCTCTTATTGTAGACTCAAACGTAATCAGCTTAGATGCTACCTCTCAGGATTACTCTATTTTGTGACAATATCTCCAACGTGGTTCGTAAAACCAACAACAATGGCTCTTTTTTCGCATTTCTACCTAATTATTACTCTATTCATATCTTTATTCCTTCTAAAGTCCCAACATTATCCCCACCATTAAGAGACCCATTAAGATCATAATAATTGTAACTGTAGAAATCAGAAATTCTAGTATATTTTGCGTTTAATACCTTTTCTTTTTGATGGTTTCCTCTATAAAAGAGCTATAAATATTTGACCATAAAAAAAATTTTTTTAAGGAGAAAAACGATTTGATTATATATGAAAGTTTCTTATGACTTTTAAAAATTACTTTATGACTTATATTTTAACGTACATTCCCCAGAGAACTACTAATAGTATCAGTTTGGAGAGTATCTTGATGATGGTTTTTATGAGCCTTCCCATTAAAACAATATATGTAGTCGATTAAAATACATATTTATATAGTATGTAATTTAAACGACTATGTACTAGGGTCGTAGTTAAGGGTTCTAAGCTTCCCCCCCCCCCCCAAAAAAAAAAGAAAAGTTATTGAAATCATACAATTTTTTCCCCTTCTTTATTCATTTCATATAATGTTTGGTTCACCATCAAATTTTAGCCCCCGCTCTACAAATTTTGAAACAAAACAAAAACCCCCATATACATATTATTTCAACTATGCCCCTAACAAGTATATTGTATATTAATCATTAATACAATTTTTCTCACAAAAAAACAATTTATATACATATGAATCTGTTGGTATTATAATATTTCCAAAAGAGGTAACTGAATTATTGTACATACATATATATTATATACATACATAATTGATCCAAAGCTTTTTTGTAAAAGAATTGAAAGGGCTGAATATATTTGCAAAACATCTGGTTATTCATAGTCTAAATATAATTACATATGTATAGCTACATATACTTATATGCCTATCTAGCTATTATTGCTCATATCATAAACCATTTATTTATATAAAGAAACAATAATGGCCATATAATGAAAAGGCTATAAATAAATATTTAATATATGCGTTTAATCTGTAATTATAAATAACTCATTACCCAAATACTAATTATCCACCCGCGTATGTACCCAAACAGTTTAATTTTCATACCTAAAATCTTTCTTATATATTCATACAATGACTCTCATCGTACTCTTTGAAATTAATTATGGGCCTTTAAAAGAGTATGAACAGGGTTTTGACTTTTGTTCATACAAAGTTCATTTTAGTGGTTATAAATTGCAAAAAGATCAGCATTTTTGCTCTTTTTTAAAATTACGTTCAATCCTTGTGAGACTCTTGAAGTAGAAAGGAAGAATTAAAATATTCTTCTACATAAATATTAATAGTAGATTTTATTAAAAATATATGATAAATACTTACAATGTTCTTCCTAAAATGTCGTTATAAATGTTGAACTTTCTCCTATGTATAGCAGTAATACAAGTAATATACATATTCCCCAACCACCTAAAATTATATGCAGACAGTTGATATTAATAGTACCTTCTATAAGTCTTGCTCCTGCCTTGTCATCCCATTTCTACTTGACCTACGAAGGATATATCAATATATGGTATTTAAAATTAATGATGTTCCGTTTTTTGAAAAAAGTTGTCCTTTTTTTTTGCTGGAAGGCATCAAAAAAACGTTATTTGCAAAATTTCAGGTCCCTCATGTTATTTCTGACATAGTGCCGCTACAAATAAATTTTGAAGAAAATGACATTTCGGGGTTAAAATTGTGCATTTTCATATGGCTTTATACTGTCACAACTTTAAAGCAATGAGCCAAGGATTGTAATCTTATTGTTTTATAGAAAAAAAAAACATATTGCCCTTTGTTTTAAAAGACATTAAGGTGCTTGAGATGTGTTACTACACAAATATATTGATTTAAAGTAGGTTGAACATGATACTTCCAGCCATTTCATTATTTTTTATCAAATCAGTTTTTTCTTTTTTAAAAACAACAAAGCAACAACTTTAATCAATAAAAGAGGGAAACTATTTGAGTAGAACCCTTACTAACCAAATATATACACCTTAGATTTTCGAAGATAAAGTGTGTATAGTTTTTTTAGAGTGTTTTTTTTTCCGTAAGTTAAACCCTATACAACAATAAAATTACAATAATAGACCCATAGCCTTAAAATTGGCACAATGCAAGACTCTTAAAATGACTAATTATAAGTTTAAAAAAATTCCTTTTTTTTTATATTCATTAGTGCCAGTAACATGTCAAAAATGACAATAGGAATTATGTAAATATCATTTTTTGTTATGCTTTTGTTGTGAAGTAAAAAAAAAACTCTTTACTCCAAAAACGGGACTCTCTAATGTACTCTTTATATGATTAATTATTATCTAAGTATAATTTAGGTTAAAAATAAGCTGTATTTTTAAACACATTATGTACAGTTAACTGCGTGCATAAGTTATGTACATAGATACGTAAGATTTTTTTTGCAGACTTTTTTTTTATATAATTTTCAAGAGCAACAGTCTACATATGTACATATATTGAGATACGCATATATATCAAGAGTTGATTTAATCAAGACGTAAAGTGCATATTTAATTAGAATATATTGGATTCTTGGCACATCAATAATTGCTTCTTTTTATTATTATTATTATTTCTCTCTCTCTAAAGAAATCTGTTAAAATAAAGTGTATTGTGAAAGAAAGAAGAATTACATGACTGGTGGCATAGAACATATTTTTTTCAAGATATAAAATCTGCAGGTAGAATATTATGTATGCTGATAAAAATTAATTTATGTCATAAACAAACAATGTTTTGTATTTTAATGAGTTTTTGTTTTTTTGAGTTTACTACGCTGTTTCTCCTTTATTTATTTTTATTTTTAAGGGAGCCATTAGGATAATACGACCCCTTATGTCTAACTATTAAAAAGTATGTAGAGACTAATAGATAAGTTACAACGATTATAATAATAAAAACATGTACATTCAAGACTTGTTCACAAATTAAAAAAACAACAACAGACACTCACAAACGTACGTAAACTTTGCCTTCAATAAAAACTGCATACAATAACAATAAGCCCTTGAATGTTTGGGGAAAAATAAATAAATAAAAATGCAAGTGTTCACAGAAAAATGATGTAATTTATTTGAGATAAAGTTGTTTATAATTCAAATATGTACATACTTGTATTGTTTTTAACTTTTGCATCAAAATTGGAATGAATACATACATAAGTTGCCCTCTCAAATATTAAAGACTATTATGTATATTTTTTGCACAAAGAAAAAATATTATTTTTTTCCTCGTAATGTCTTCTTTTTTTTTTTTACCAAATGTTCACAAATGATTTTTTGAATTTTCTTTTTTTATTTTATATGTATGCAATATTAAAGAAAGAAGGAGATGATAAAAAAAATTTATGAAAGCCCTTATTTATTATGCTTGTTTGAACATTATAAAGAAAATTGGGATTTTTATACATATACATATATATATATATATATATATATATATATATATGAATAAATTGTGCATTATGGGTGTGTTAAAAAATGGTTTATGTAGAACAGTCAGGACTTTTTAACACACGGTATATATTATAAGTAATGTAATATTCAACCACATTTATTAGTATTAAATTCCCTGAAGTTGGAACTTGAACTTTAGTCGGTATTTTGAAGGCTTGACTGGATATACAAATCAAAAGACTAGAGGAAACTAAAAAATTTTTAGCAAATGTTCTACAAGAATTATATTTTTTTGATTGAATATAAATTTGTTTAGCCGGATTCAGTACTCGAACCTGTGTCTCTTATACTCAAATTATAAAGATATATGATAAAAGTTAATTCAAAAAGAAGGGGCCTTACACATTTCCTCAAGTTAAATCAATTTAATCCAAAATCAGTCAAAGAATACTTTGACGAACTTGTAGATCTATTAAAGTAATTTTAAAGTAAATTTAAATGATTGAAATACACCAAAATATTTTATTTTATTACCCTAAAGAATACACTAATCGATAAAAACTTTGAATAAGAGTACATTGATAGTCGCTTTCAAATTTATTAATCTAAGAGACAAAAATCTTTGTTATGAATTATGTGGATTTCTCTTATCAAAATATGTACAAACATGTGATGTTGCAAAAGTAAAAAAACAAATCAATTTTACTTTTTTATTGAACAAAACCAACAAGTAAGTTAAGTTAGCTTTCAGCCTTAGTAAAATAAATGTGTTTTGACATGTATGTCATCTATTCGTATAAAATTGTGTTATTTCAACTCTAAGAAAAATACTAACTAAAAAAAGATTTCATAAATCAATAATTGTACAAATATGAAAATTTAAAAGAATCTATTAAACATTCCAATAATTTTCAGTTATTGTATACTTATCTTCATCACAGGTGCTAACTTAAATTCGGCATTTAAAATCCTTCATCTCATTTTTTAATTGCAACCTGTAGAATCTTCTATACAAGTTAAAACTTTTTATGGTCATGATCTTTTGTGAAATAGTAAACATTAGTAAACTAGTAAATGTTTACGTAGATTACTCTACGTAAGCTGTTATTAAAATCAGGAAAAAGTCAGTAGATGAAATCAGCTGAAGGGGGAATTCAATGTATTTTTGTTGATTCTAAAAAGTTAGTACGGACTTCAACTTCAATTCCCTTTGAAATAAAAAAAGAAGAAACATGACCATTTTCATTTCTGTGTTATTCTAGGTATAACTATATATATATATATATATATATTATGTAGATTTAAAAAGTGAAGTTTGAAAAGTATTAAAATACATATGTATGTACATACTCCTACAAACAAATATTTGCTTAGAAACAACTCCTCATCTAAGTACATAAAAGATGGTTAATGGTAGATATGTTTTTATATATGTTAACATATAAATCTACTTTTAGATATAACGTGCACATATTTATGCTTGGTTAGAGGGGATTTAGTATCATATCCTTTTAAATAAATGCTTTGAGTTCTAAAAATGTCAAAGAAAGATGGTTTTATGTATTTCTTTGTTTGTATGTACAATGTCATTTTCGTTCATGTTTATCCATCTATTTTATTACACAAAAAAAAATATTTTTTATCAATTAATGATGCCTCAAGTTCACTAAATAATTATATTTATTGTGAAGTTTATAGAAAACTTAAAAATCTATTTGATGTTTGGTATATACTTAGTGTTTTAAAGCTAATACATTTAGAGCTTTTAAATTTTGTGAAATCACATTTACTGGTGTTAAAATTCATTTCTAGATTTCAATTCTATTTGATATGAACTTTAGTAAAAAAAAATTATAATATAGTTCAAACTAATTATTTCACGAAACTATTATTTTTGTATCGGTATTTCAATACTTCTTTGACTACTACAAATAAATCTATAATTATTTTTTTTCAAAAATGAGATGACTTTGTTTTAAAAAAATTCCATCTTTATTTTTTCTACGTCATCGGTGGCCAAATATTTTTATTTCTTGATGGCACTGCACTAGTATAGTACCGTTTTAATTGCGTCAATATCCTTTTAGCACCGATATACCGAACAATACTATTTTAAACCAACCGTCCCTTATATATAAATAAGTCCATTATTAGCCTCTATAATTCGAAATTTAATCCATTTTATTGAATGTAGTTATTTTTTGGAAAATTCACAGATTGAAAAATGTCATGTTTTGATGTTGTGTCATTCATCATATTTATTCACATTTAAATCTACATTTATCGTTTTTGGAATTGAAAAGGATTACAATAAATCACAAATTAATAGATTACTTAGTGTTTAGGTACATAGATATAACATGTATTAAGATCGTCTTTTGAAACATGCAACTTATATAGGACCATATAAAAAAAGTATATGTATATCGTAATCCATTACTTGACTTTCCCCTTAGACCAACGTGATTCAAATAAATATAATTAATGGTGTACTTGTTCATGTCTTGGACTAATGACTCGTAAGTTAATGAGTTTACATTCTGGTGAAGTTGAAATGACGCCTCATTACACAACAGGGTATTTTATTGAAATTTGAAAAAAAGTGCTTCTTGATGCTCACTAAACATAAATTGCCATTTACATGGCTCACTGAATATGTCATATAATGTGTCATGATATACCTCATAATCACACGGCATGGATACGCAATGTATTATTTGCTTTTAACTATAAAAGATCTCATATAAATAAAAATAGAATGCCGATAATCAATTATTATGTAAAAGCCATTAACCGGTTCTTCTATAAACTCATAACTTTATGAGTCCTTTTACATTCAGAAACATTTAAGTATCTTTAAGGTGGGTACACAGAACAACGTAAGGAGAGGCGTCACGTTGCGAAGCTTCATCAGGCGTCTCCTTGAGCTAAGTAGACATACGTATATTCTTTCTTTTTTATATCCTATTCAAATATATTTGTGGGGATGGGTATTTTGTAGAGGTGAGTGAGCATGTCCACAATTCCTATCTGATACCTCTTCATTTTATAGGCTGATTTGCTTTGACAATGTAAAATAGTTCTCAATAACTAATAGAAACTGAGTGAACTGAAGGGAATTTGAATTGTCAGAAGTCCAGGAGAAGGGACACACTTCCTTTGTTAAGATTTATAAATAATCAGACATTCAACTACTTCACATTATAACAGGTTCTTGTCTCAACGATAGAGAGAAGACAGAATTCAAATTGATTATCAAGGTAGTGGTACTATATATAATATTTGTATGGACAATGACCTAATATGCCACATTTTTTTTTTAAATGGGACAGTGTAGTCGATTATATATAGAAATATTTATGTTGACGAAGGTTGACAATCTTCTTTATGTGCTTTAATTATAAGCCTCACGACACTTACAGAAGCTTTTCTCATTCACTTAGCTCTGGAAGTAAAGTGTTACCTTTCCTTAAGTAGTACTGTAAACTCAGTTTTAGATATCAATACATATGTACGTTGGCACACGTCTTTAAGAAAGAAGAAAGAAAATAACCTTGGTACATGTAGCGTATATGAACATCAGACATCAGTGTTTACTATTTCACCAAGATCATGACCATAAAAAGTTTTAACTTGTATAGAAGATTCTACAGGTTGCAATTAAAAAATGAGATGAAGGATTTTAAATGCCGAATTAAAGTTAGCACCTGTGATGAAGATAAGTATACAATAACTGAAAATTATTGGAATGTTTAATAGACATATTAAGAGTATACCCAATTTGTAATTTTCTTTTAGTGAAAATTATTTATCAATCAGTTATCTGCGGCTCATTATTATAAAAGGTGTCCATAGTTAGATCACTCGTAAATGAATAATAGCTAGGACATATAAAATAAAATGATAGCATTCTTGTATATTTTGTATTTAAGTAAAATGGTTGGTGTTAATAAGACATTATAGGAAGTTACAACTTGTACAACATATTTACAACTAGTCTGTTTATATTCTATATGTAAATATATGTACATTAATTCATGAAATTATTCATTGATTTGAGTATTTGATTTATATCTAAATAAACATAAAAATGTTCAAAGGTAAAAATATTGAATACGTCATTCATTGCTAGATTTGTAATATAAACAAAATATTTCAATAAACAAGGATATTCTATTTTTGCAAATAAAACAGAATAATTCTTTTTACCTATATGTTAGATAGTTACACACTTGTTGCCCTTTTAAAAAATAATTAAAGAATTTGATGAAAGGAATTGCACTTTTATGAAAGCATTTGATCTACTTAATTGCCGTACTATAGGGTCATACGAGTACATAGGTTGAAATAAATTTAATTGAGTACGTAGTGAGAATGATGTATGCCAGAAATACGAATGAGTAAGAGGAATCAAAATGCAGTAATTTATTTACAAATGTTGTAATGGCTCCAAAATTATTGGTTCAGTAAAAAAAAACTGGTCTTATCAGTTTATAGGACTGCTCATCCAAAGAACTTAGACCTTAATCTTTACGATATCTAAAAGCTGAATTAATTCTGATTTATTAATCAAATATTATGTATGTTTTTGTAGCAAATACTTTACTGGTAATTTGGAACGTATCAACCTAAACAATGAAGTAAATAATCATATTATTTATTCTTATTAATGTCATTGGGTCTTAACTCCGCTTTTTTAAGGCTATACAATAGTAAACCAAATTTATAGAAAATTATTAAGCTAAACTATCTAATCTAGAGGTAAGTTGTGGTCCTAAATTTGTTTTTGTTTTTTTAAATAATCCAAGGGATTTGTTAAAAATTGGTCAAGGAAAAACAAAAATACGTTTACTGCGTTCAATGGAAAGTTCACTCTATCTTTTTATACCGAGAAAAGTTCATACTAAGAACGCTCATTCCTAATAATACATATATTTGGAACGTATCTGTTGCAATGATGTATGATGCTGTATTTTATTTTACTAAGTTTACTTTAACTTCCTGTTAAAGAATGTGTTAGAAATTATTATCACTCAAATCTTTTTATGGAAGGAGTTATCAACATTTAATCCGCTTTAGAAAAATTATAAAGTTTAGTAAAATTATGGTCTAAAAACATAATTATATCAAAGATGTAGATTTAAATTGAACAAATGATTTAAAGAAAAGAACAAAAAATAACATTTTTGAATAAAATAAGAGTACCTACATCATAGTTATTTTTTTTCCTCAATATATATTTTAAATATATGTACTTTTGAGGATGAACTTTACTCAAAATGAATGTTCTCTGAATAAATATTCCTAGGGTTACATTCCACAAAAATACATTTTATTTTTTATTTCGACTTATTTCACGACTTTTCTATAGAAAATATCGGATTTAAGTAATTTTAAAATTATGAAAGTTTAATTGACAAATACTGAATTATGTGATGTTTGTCTGCGATATGAAAGTATGTAAGCGAAATTTAATAAACAGTGCTGTTGTAATGATTTGGTTTTAATTGAATAGTGGTGATTTTATATCCATACAGTAGATAATAAAAAAAACTTTAATTATACATTACGTCATAAAAAACCCATTTTTTTAAATTTTTTGGGAAGGACATCTATGATTGGACCGGAATGCAGTTCTAAATTAGAACCGGTACAACACTAATACTAAGAATACATAGACATTTGATACACTAAAATATTCAGTAATTGTTTGAGAGAGAAGTAGCTCTTTTAAAATTAATCTAATATAGAACAACAACATTATATTTTATTTATTTATTGATCCATAGGTATGTTACATTACAATCCAACAATCGAAGAATCAAATGCTTATTAAAGGTTAAAAAAGTTACTTACCTCCTTGGAATTTTTTAAGAATATCAAGTATACACTTTTTTCATGTCATTCAGATAAATAAAGCAAACTAAAATCCGATTAAATATGAAAAAATAATGAATATTAAAAAATTTGCCTAAATGATTTTGAAATAAATGCATGTATTTTAATAACCTTATTGTTGAGCATATCCAGTTCATGTTCGTTTAATCTTTTGATATGTTAAAATTTTCAAATAAATATATATATATATATATATATATATTAGAATCCTGGTTTTCTTCCCAAAAAAAAAAAAATAAGTTTTGAAACATTGCATTTTGATTATTCGCTCCTTACTCCTCGTGATACCATTTTGACCCATTTATGATAAATGTAGTTTTCCTACACAATATATAATTATTGTATTTTTTGTGACCTCTAATACAAATAAATGAATTAAAATAGACAGTCCAACCAAAAATTGAAACTAATTTTCAAGAGAAGAAAAATATTGTTTTAGGACATATTCCTCGATGAAAAGTAAATTATTAACTCAGATGTGATTCGTCGACCAGAATGATGTTAAAGTTAATTTCAAATCAATCGAACTACATCGATTAATATTTTAAAATTATTAAAAATTCAATTTCACATTTATTTTCACAATTTTAATTTAGGAAATAAAATCTTTTTTAACTTCCCATACACTGTGTACATATTTCTGGGTTCTGATACATATTTAAGTGGCATACATTTAGTTTATATTTTTTTTATTCATCCCTTTATTTTAAATCCATTATAAAACAAATAAAAACATTGAACATGAATTTATAATATACATATAGGAGGTGCTTTCACTTCCTGTGATGGTAAGTGTGAGGCTCAAGCTTACAAATCTTTTCACGATCCACCCTTCACAGACCTTCCTCTCATTAAAACATTTACTATTAATCTCCCTATTAATATTTTCGAAACCAGTAACAATTGGATTTTTCATTAGTTGAATGCAATTTTGTTCAATGGTGCATCCTAAAGTTTTTTATATCATTAAATATGCTCTGATATTTATATATTTTTTGAGAAACACTGGTTCTAAGTAATAGTTATAACTATTATTTCAGAGATAGTATTTTATGCGATCACAAAAATTGATTTTTCTGACACAAAGTAATTAACTATTGCATTGATTTTGACTGAATTGTAAATACTAGGTAAACGAATTGATATTTAGTATTTGATTATATTGCTCCGCAACGAAATTGACTTTCATTTATGCGCTCAAATTGTGTTCTATCCTCTCAACTTTGGATCAATGAAGTAGAATAATTGAAACTGTTATATAAGTTTTATTTGTTGTAGATAAATATTACCTAGACCAGTCAAACTACAAAAAAAAACCATCGATTTATTATTTTCCAATCAAATATCCAAGGATCCAATCATAGCATGAGAATAAGACATAAGAAATTTATTACAACCGAGGCCTATAAAAATCAAAACAATCATTTAATGACCATGCCTATCTCGTAAACTATAAATTGAAATGTGTCCTATCAATACCGATATACATTTGTAGATATATTCCTAATATAATTAAAAGTTCTCTACGGAGAGTAAAAACACATAGCACTGTAGCTTATTGTGCTTGTGCGACATTGACTTAAAGCAATAAAGGGATATTAAGGTAAATATTTGGTTACGCAGAAATTACTTTTAGCTCCTTTTTAATACATGGTTATATATATTCATCAAGTTAATTCCATGATATTTTTGGATAGAGTAAATATAATAAATACTTATTATACTAATTTTCTTGAATATTAAATCATATTTGAGATTCCCATCTATACCTTAAAATATATTTAAAATGGACTATATTAAATGTTAAAAAAGCATGATGAATAACATTTTATTACTTTACAAACACTTAATAAGCCATACCACATTGAGAAAAAGGTATTAGTCACCTTTTTCATGGGGAAAAATGCTTTGGAATAAAGGTCCAGTAAAATGTAATTATAAAAAAATATTAATAAAAATAAAAAATCGTAACAATAATATAAAATTAAAAAACGCACAACCTTTTTTTTCTTTTTCGAAGCATCCATTTGTTTTTACAAATGTTAGCCAAATAGTTAATTATGTTAAATCTTATGTTATGCATATGTTTGAAAAATTTAATAGCTGTCCCGTTACTAAAGTATAATATAGCAATTATATAAAATACAGACTATTAATGCCCGTCTTAAAAAGTTTAATGATATATATGGACTAGTTAAAATAGCATTTAAAAGTGGTGTAAAATAAGTTATTTTCTTTACATTAATTGCACTTGTAATATATATGAAGTATTAAATATTATATGAGCTCTTTATAGTTAATAGCTGCAAAAAGGTTTGAAGGAAATTTTTTTTAGGAACGTAATAAATTGACAATATTCAAATTTATAAAAGAAATTTGTAGGAAAAGATGTATTTTAGTTATATACATTTGTAGGATATTCGGCAAATAACTATTACAATGGTATCTTAATGTTGATTTTCTAATTGTCTTATCCCTTAAAAGTTTTCTGATTGAACAGAACGAATTAGTTGTTACTATGCTTTGAAAAATTCCCTAGTATTAAATTCAGATCAGTTCAACAGTTGGGAAGAATTAGCTACTAATTTTGGGCCTCTTTTTTTCTTTTTCTTTTTTGAAGAAAAGTTGAGAGATACAAATAAAGTTGGTATATGCCATCAATGATATAAAAACTATTAAATTAGCCAGTCTTAGCTTGTAATGCTATAGGATGAGTTTTAATTGGTGATGTATGTAAATTAGATATCACATAATCAAGTAAAGCAAAACTCTAACTTCATCCATTTCTTACCACTCTACTCTTAGTTCTTTATATAAACCACTGGTTTATATATATATATATATATAAGATGGTAAAAACTGGGATATAGGGCTCATTTGAGGTCGCACAACTTTTGAAAAAACATAGTGGATTAAGATAAGACTCTAATTTTCTCAAAAACTGTATATTAAATAAAATTGCCCATCTGGAAACGTAGAACCTAGACTATAGAGAGTACGAAAAGGGTTTCTAAAGTTTTGGGACCTCAAATGAAACCTATATCCTGCCACCGTGTATATTTAAATATATCTACTCAATTTTCAAAACAATTGAACAATTTTTATTAAGTCAATAATGTTTCTTGAGTAATAGGTTATGTATCTCCATAAGTAAACCACAAATTCTACAAAGTTCAAAAAAATACAGTCTGGAATATCCATTTATCTAAATAGCATTTTAGCCATCATCTTTCAGACAAAAACAAAAAAAATTGATTTTTGCTATTCATAAAAGGATGTGAATCTCTAAAACTAATAACAGTAGTGTCAACTTAAAAACAAAGGCATTATCCCTATCCGAGTTCCCAAAAAGAAATCAATTTCCTACTATTTTTCGTGCTCATAGTAGTATATGAAATACCTGTATATACCAGGTGTATGCATATAAGTATGAATATAAGGAGAAACAAACCTACTTAGTGAGGGTAGTATGTAGTAGAGAGAAAGAGAGTCTCAATGAAGGAAAGAACTTTCTTAGGTGAGCGCCTCCATCCTCATTGAAAAAAGAAGGAAACAGTATTTGAGTTTATATACCTCACATTAAACTACAGATCGTAAATATATATATATATGTATATATATAAATGTATTGCACGCTTAGTTGTGAAAAAAGTACTGCTTATGAGTATGATTTACAAACACGAAAAGAAGAACGTTTTTTAGTTGTGTGCAGTTCTTGAACAGATAGAGTTGTTGATTTTTTTCTTTTTTTTAGTTGTGCAAAGTGAATTTGAGTGAAAGGGCTGTTGTGATGAAGTGGATTATAAGTTTATACTTTAAGTATTGGTTGTGATTTTGTAACTTTCTTTGATCTTATATTTTATTTCATTTCATTCCTACGCAACAGGGATCTATATACTTTTAATAGAAGGTGAGATATTTTAAATTTCTTGGTTCGTAGAATATATGTATCAAAAAAAAGTGCTGAAAATCCAAAACTGTCCTAAAGCTTACTTAATAAAATTAAATTAGCTACCATCTGATGACAATTGATGTAATGTATGTAGATCCTACACTAGCGTCGAGAAGCCATGTAGTCGAACGATATTTTGTTTAAATAGTCAAATAAGTTTAAAGTTATATTCGAGCTCAAAGGAGTGTTAATTCGTCAGCTTTTTTTTTTTTTACATTCGCCTTGTTTTGTTAAATTTCGTCTCGCCAGCATTTTATCACATTTAGTTTGATGCCTATTGTTTGTTTAGTCTGACCAAACAATCAAAAAAAATGTTTCGTCTTATCTTTGTCTCGTTACTGTCATAAAAACAAATATTCGTTGAGTAATAAATTTGTCTTATCATAGCTGACGAAATTAACACTGGCTCAGAGGCAAAGTCTTCTCAAAATGTTGTGTTGAACTCAGAATATATCGAGTATTGATGTGATGTCGAGTTAAATGTATTGTATACCTATGTGTTTGAAGTTACAAAAAGCTAATGTGTTTTTCTAAAAAAACTTTGAAGAAATCCTTTTAATCTCTGAAATAGCAAGAATGGGGTGAATGTAACTAGAACTCAATGGTCTCTTATAGTACGTACATCTAAAACGGACTTTCTAATCACAAGAATATGATTGAATAAGTGTTTAAATTATATATTTACATAACGAAAGTAAACGAAAATCAAGTTTTTATCGAATAAGTTGAAACTGTTGAAATAAGAAAAGAAACTTTTAATAGTGTACTTCAAAAAAAAAAAATGTAGTACTAATAATCACGTTTATGAAAAATTTCTTTTAAATCCCTCTGATTTTCAATCTATTTGTATAAGAACATTTCGAAAACTTGAGGGCCAAATACCCGGTTTCACTTGTATTTCTTTCTTTAGCACAGGTTAGACTTTTCATTTTTTTAGACTTTAGACTTATTTGACTGTCTTTACAACTTTTGTAAAATAAATAATGCAATTATTTAGAATGAAGGCATTTCGAAATACATTTGACTTTAGACTTACCTTCTGCAAAATTCACTATGGGTCAACTCATATTACAATTTTGTATATCAAAGTCGAATCCTTAAAGTTCTGTCCATTGAAAAAAATTACTTTAAAAAAAATAAAATGGTGTTACATTTATTCTTCGAAGTATTTGCCGTCGCTGGTTATATATTTTTGCCATCTCTCTGGCAATTTGTGGATGCCACACTAATAAAAATTCTCTGGTTTTGCTTCGAACCAATCATCGACCCATTTTTTCAAATTTTCGAAAGAAGAGAAGAGTTGCTCCAAAAGTGCGCGCCCCATCGATGCAAATAGGTGGTAATCAGCTGATGCTAGGACTGGTGAATAAGAAAGATTAGTTTCTGTTGTCTTTGTTGATATTCTGGGCGTTTTTGACGCACAACACGGTTCAATTCGGCTTATTGTTGCTGGTAGTATGACCCATTAACAGTTACGCCAGGTTTTAAAAGGTTATACCAGATAACACCATGCTGATCTCAAAAAACACAAACCATTGCTTTCTTTCCAAAACGATTTGGTCTTGCAGTCGATTTTGCTTTTTGGCCAGGGTCCACATATGATCGTTTCCGCGAAGGGTTCTCATAAAATATCCATTTTTCATCAGCAGTAACGATCCGATGCAAAAAATATTTGTTTTTTAACCTATCGAGCAGAATTTGACAAGTGGTTTTTCGGTTTTCCTTCTGTCTTTCAGTCAATTCATGGAGTACCCATCTTCCGACCTTTATTTCTTTTCCATGGCTGTTAGGCGTCTTACAATTGTTGACTGGCCATCATCCAATTGTTGTGCAAGTTTTTCTTGCGTTTGAACATCATCTTCATCGAGCAATGCTTGCAACTGCGCATATTCAAATTTTTTTGGTGGTTTTCCGCATTCTTCGTTTCTCACATCAAAATCACCACTTTTAAATATATTGAACCACTCATTGGACTGTGTACGACCAAGAGCATGCTCACCGTAAGCCTCCACTAGCATTCGATGCGCTTCCAATGCCGATTTATGTAGATGAAACAATAAAGTCAGTTGTGCTCGCATATTGTAATTTGAAGGCACGTATTTCGACATTTTCAAGAACAGAAAAAAATGCGTTGTTAGTTGAAACGTAACAAACTAATAACTGGATATTGTTGGCATATGTCAAATAAAATAATTATGACGTTTAAACCGGTTGCGAAGCTTGTACATAAGTTGCTATCACCGCTAAATGTCATTACGGGTTTCATATGCATACACCTGGTACATACATATTTCCAAATTTCTTGATTTAGTAACAAAGACTTGTATAATCTAGGCCATCTCCCTATTAGATAAACTCTTTCTCAATATTCTGAAATGATTCGAAACTATGCTCAAAATATTGTAAACGTATATTCTTGTGCCTGGTGTAGTTCCAAACTACTGCTGAATAATATTCAAAAATCTTGTCGAACACCATTGCTAAAAAGCACTTATTCTCATACTTTTATTTCTTTTATTTAATTTCAAAAGACACACGTATTTATTCCATACGGCTTTCCATTCCTTAAACTCTTTCAAATCGATATATTCTACTAAAATTGATTAAGAATTTTCGGTAAATTTCTATAGTTATGTCCGTTTTGACATTCACCATTTTGAACTAAATCGAATTAGATTGAGCAAAGAGTCCTAATCTTTTTAAATGTGGACTTTATATTAAAAAAATAAGTCTAACTAAATTTCTATTAGAGTCCTTTTAGTCAAACATTTGATTACATTCTCCCTTGATCCCTTCATACTTCTTCTAAGCTCCATTCCAGGCTTTTAATTTTAACTAATGATTTTCTATTTCCCTTACAACTTGGTTCTTATTTATTGTGACTTTAGATTTGAATCCTTTCCTGGGCAATGGAAATACTTTTGATCACTTCTCGGCTCTAAATGTTATTGATTCATTTGTCTTCATTTTAGTGGTATTTTAAATTTTGTTCGCTTAAAGTTCTTCAAGTAGCAAATTCCATGATATTTCTTAGACTGACTACGGCATGAAATCGCTAACACTTAAAATTTTATTTCATTATTCATCATCATCTTCAGATTTCACATAGGTAAGTACATATTTACATAAATAAACACATAAATACTTAATTAATCAAACTAAAGATTGTTTAGAATCAACATATCTTTTCTTTAAATTCTATTCGGGTAGATTTGTAAATAAATTTATGTAGATTGTAAATATAATGTTGCTTTATGTTAGCAAACAAGGGTCCCTGAAATTATGATAATGAAATGTCAGTGGAAACAATACCTTAAAATGGAGTTTCCTGTGCATAAATTCATGGTTTTATATAGTCACGTTGAGGATATATATTTGAAAATATTTGTAATGTCAATATCTTCATACAAAATATTTAAAAATCTATATACATAGGCATACTTATTTTTTACTAGATAGACCATATCAGACTTCTGATTCCCATTTTGATGACAAAGTATGTAGTGTGTATTACTGTACTTATGTTGTAGATTCGAAAATAAAACTTATTCTTCGACAAGTATTGACATATATTTTGAAAGCTTTTTAAAATCTCTCTCTCTCTCTTTTCTTTCTCTATTCCTTAATAAAACAAAACTTTGACACACTATATCTTTATGCCTTATAACAAAATAATGAATTGATTAAACTCTATTTTGAGAATATTTATTTATATATGTATATTAGATGTTGGGTCCTACAACTTTTTTTTTTTTTTTTTTTTGTAATTGAGTTATTTTTTGAGGAGCTTAAACAAAAAAAGTTGAGTAATAAAAGCCACAACTCTTATGTATTTATTTTCTTTCTTTCTTTTTTTTTTGTTGCATATATACACATAGACAAGTTAAATAGAGTTTATATCTCTTCATTTAAAGTATACATAAAAATGGTTTCTATGTTTGTTACTCGCGATTGTGGTTCTATAATACGAAAATAATAATAATAATAAAGGATGAAAACTTTAACAATTCATTTTCTACATATATTTTCTTCAATATGGTCCTTATTGTAGTATTCATTCATTTAAGTGGATTAATTTAGTGATATATGGGGCCTTAAATAAAATATCATTCCGTTCCAAATTTTGAGCACAAAGGCTCATATTCATGTGAAAACAATGTGCGTAGGATTTTGGCCTATCAAAGTTGACCATCCTAATTCCATATACTTCTGTAAATATGGGGCAGACTTTTGGGACCTGTGCCCCATCCTCAAATAGATATATGTATAGTAGGCCTTCCTGTTTTTGGGTCAATCAGGTATTTTGTCTGCCTCAAAGGATTTTCTGCTATCTGTTGATTAAAAAATGATGTAGCAATCAGGCCCAAAAAAAAATCTGAACCTCCTTTGAGATCTTATTTTTCAAAAAAAAAAAGGTTTTTACATTTTTTTTTAAAAAAAAACTATCCTAAAATTTTGAGTACAATATTATTTATTTTATAGTTTGGTACATCTACTCTGTAAATAAACTTCAAGTCAAAATTTGCATTGGTTGCAATTTCATGGCACATTTTTTTGTTAGTTGTATGTATTCATTTAAAGCAATTATTTTTTTTTACAATACAGATCTTAGTATTGACTCTTAATTAACACAAACATTTTAGTTTAGTAATGCATCTAACAAAAGTATTACTAACGATTTCAGTTAAAATGATTCAGTGCAAAATGTCCTTAGACTTTTATACCTACAACTTACTTATAATATGCTAGATATTTATTAGAAATATTTTTTAGAGTTATTCAAAAATATATATATACATTAATTTTACATTCTATTTGAATCAAAGATTCCTTGTATTCTGATTATTCATATAGCCAATGGTAGTCATGTGTATATTTTTCGAATTTTAATATTTTAGAGTGTTAAAAAAGGCTTAAATATAATGTACCCATATCTCAAGAACGGCTCATTTTAGTGAGCTATTTTCATAAATTATATCTATTGTATTAAAAAAAACACATCAGATTATCTGTTGACAAATTGTGAAAATGTAATGGGAGATTGTCACTTTGGAAGCTTAATAAAACAACTTGAAAAGATAAGTGTTCATTTATGAAAAACGTGTTTTATTAATCTGTAAAAGAATAGTTGCATTTAACTGATATAGTTAAACCTCATGACAACTGATTCTGCCCCCCCCCCCCCACATTTATCAAATTGTCAGGGTTGCCACATTTAGTTTACCTTTTTTTTTTTACAAACCGGCCGAGCTTAGCATTTATAGCTGGGACTCTCTGTTAGGGTGTTATATATTTTATCTGAACCAAAAATGTATTCAGAGCAGATTCAAGAAAAAGAGCACTTCCAAAAAATATAATGATAATAGAATGACTTATTAGGGCTGTTCAAAGTTAAAAATCCTGTAAAGAATTACCACCAAGTAAACGGAAATAAAATAAAGCACCAAATGCCTCAACCCTTTAAAGACTGCTGGATAATGTATAATAAATATGAATTTCCATGATCAAATTAGTATCATTTATTTAATTTTTTTCCTGAAAAAAATATTCATATTGTCCTAAAAATTAGGTAACAATTTAACATTCTTATGGATTGAGTGCGAAACGAGAGTAAGTCTATCAAAAATTTATTTCAAGACCAAGACGAATTTCGAGAACCACATCAACAATTTGTACTTCCCCTGGTCTAAAGCCCTTTCTTTTATCAAGAATGAAGAATCCACAAAAAGTAATAAATGTAGCAAACATGTACTTGAGCTAATATTTATTTGTACAAGCCATTACTGTTCTATATTTGTTGTGAAATATTTACTCCTTTAATTAATAGGGATATTTCTTATTCTCGTTGTAAAAAATAGTGTAATTTTAGTCAAATGGAAAGCTTTATTAAAAATGTAATTCGTATTTAGAAATAGTTATAAGTGAATACATTAAAGGATAGTCCATTTTTCATATGTTGAAACAATGAAATTTATACAAAGAGTAACCACATAATTTCCTATTTAAGTCTACCTCGAATTCAAACGGGATGAGGGAAGCATCAACAAATTAATATTTTCTAAGTATAAGATCCTCATTAAAAATATTAGATTTGTAAAAAATTACAAACTGATTAATACATTTATAAATCTAAAAAAAAAGTCTTTGAAGAAAGAGCGTTGGTCATTCTAAAACTGTGTCAGTTGGCAACCTGTATTATACATACATTTGTTTTTTTTATAACTCTCATTATTATTTCTTAATTCTCGTAGGAGACATATCTATTAAATATCTTTATATGTTTTTTCATAACAAATGAGTTAAAACTATATGTAAATCATATCCTTTCTATTATTAATTAAAAAAATGCCAACGAATCTCCATTTTATGGAATAAAAGCTGTTTTTGTAGGGGATAGAATAATAAAATAATAGCAATTTGATTATTACCTTTGATTTTCTATTTTGCAGTATCGTCTAACTTTGTATATGTCATTTTAAGTGTGATTTTTTCCCTCACCGGAAATGTACCTTTCTCCACATCTCCAGTTATAATCAAAATCAAATCCTTTCTATTCATTTGAAATAATATGATTTTGTGTGTGTACAAAATGAAACACTCCATACATATGTAAGTAAATCATGGAGAAGAAGAAAGGAACTCAGATATTTGAGTTATATACCTACATACCAATCTAATTTGTACAAATGGTTATATACTATTTATAATGTCTGATAAGAAAGTGTAGATCCTATGAGATGGAAAGCAATAAATTACATACATTCGGTATGTGAATCTAACCGTAAAAAAAGAGATGAAATGATATTATATGTACATTTTTAGAATGGTCAACCACAGGATTTAGTTTCAGAAATAAAACAAAATGTATTGCCAACGGGAGGGATCCCTTTCGTATTAAAGCATAGTTATAACTATTATTAGATAATTGAATACTTCTTACATGAATATTTGATACACATAAACCTTTGTTTATCCTGTTTTTTATAACACAAGGGATCCTTTATTAAATTTCTCATTCTCTCAACCTTTTATTCCAAAAATCCATTTATAGTTATTAGTCCATAATTGTATGCATATGTACAATTTGAACATATCTAAATACTATTATGGTACGCGTATTCAAAGGATAAATATTTAATGTTTTAGTTAGTTCATCGTTCTTGAAGTTTAAAATTACGAAGAAAAAAGTTTTTACAACTTTTTAACGTATTTTGATTAAAAAAAAAAGAAAAAAAAATTACGATTTCTTTTTCTCTCCCTTATTTCCTTTCTTCATTCGTTTGTTGAATTGAATAAATCTTTCATCACATGTGTACCTATATGTAAAATATTTGTTATTATTATTTTAAAGGATGGCTTATATATGTATGGAGTGAAACGTGTACACACGTTTGAACTTTTAATCAAATTTACTCTTTTCTTAAGATTATCATATAATAGAATAATAGTGAATGCTTAATTTGTAAAGGGCAAATTAATTAAAATAATAATTAAAATACGTACCTAAAGAATTTCTTATACAAGTTTCTTAAAAAAACGATACATGTAATACTTATTGTATGTTCATGTATATATGGAATATGTAATTCAATAAAAAGTCAATAAAAATTAATTAAAATAATTTTGATTTATTTTAGCTCTTTAATATGATTTATAATTTATTGAATTCATGTAAGCACATAATAATGGTAAATTATATTTTATTCAATAAAGGCAAGCTCAACCTATTTTATTCCTCTCCTGATTACTTTTGTACATATTTATACATATGTATATGCATAATGCAATCATCAAAGTCATGGAAAGCTTTTAATTAAAACAATTATTGAAAAGTTTACTTAAGCATCATTTAAATGTTAAAATGTTTTATTATGACTTTATTTCATAACCATGAATAAGTTTAGTTTTTACTATAAATGTTCGATTATTTATATTGTTGAAGGGAAAAGATAGTAATAAGTATCTTACTATATTTATATAGAGCCATCTAAAAATAAATATAGTTTATCTAAATATTGCTTTAAACAGGGTTGAAAACCAGTGTTAATTTTGTTAAAAAAATTTCAATTCGTAACATTTGTATAAAATGTTTGATTTTTTATTTTTTATAAAATATAATACTTTCATTATTTTTATGTATATAAAAGTAAATTTTGTATAGGCATTTCGTCAGCAATTTTTCAATTCCTTTTATTTTGTTGCATTTTAAGTCGTCTTAATTTAGTTCAGAAAAGAAAAGTTTTGTTTTACTCAGACGAAACATTAAAAAAATTGTTTTGTCCCGTCTTGATCATGAAAAAAAAACCAACATTTTTTGACAAACACATTTCGGCTAGTTCTATCCGACAAAATTAATACTGCAAAAAAAAAAAATTAAAATAAATTTTTCATCGCACTTTTAACTCAATGTTTCTCTTTTAAAAATAGATCAGTTGACTTTTTTTTTCGTATATTAAAATCATTTATGCATCAAAAATTTCTATTGGGCTTATGTTTATTTGTTGGTTCAGCCAAGGACACTTTTTGGGGCAATTCATTATCCATAGTTCAATGGTGAGATTTACTTTGTATGATTTGAGCCACATTTTTCCTATATGATTTAAACAATATTTTTTCATCTTGTGTGAACTTAATGTAAGAAGTTCCAACTTTATTATTTTACGTACATACTCAAAAAGATATTCAAAAAGTTTTTGAAATAAAGTGAAATATTTTTAATTTTTTTCTTCACCACAAGGACATTTGTAGTTGGCAGGAAAACTTGGGGAAGATGAAGTATTAAGTAAAATTCGTGTATTTGATGTCTAAAAAAAGTGTTAATTTACTAACTTACAAGAAGATCGTCATTTCAAGAGAAAAATAACCGAAAACAGTTATTCAGTTGGAATATTCTCTATTGATTGTAGGAATTTGATGACTTCTCTCAATTAAGATCAAACTCATTTGACAAAAGTTAAGAAAACGTAAATGCATATGTAAGAGCAACAACTGTCAAAAATACTAAGGGATTGTTGATGATCACAATTATATTTTTTGTCTACACGTAAACTCGACAACTTTAAAAAAGAAAAAGGAATTTAAAAACAAAACCAAAACAGAGTGACTAGTTTTGTCATACTCAGTACTCTTATTATACAAGTGAAAAAATATTCATCCCCTTATGAGTTAATAATATGCAGAGCCGGCTATTCAAGTCAGTGAAGAGTCAACTAATGAAAATACTTGAAGATATAATATATTTAATGTTTGTTTAGTCATGGTAAGTGGCATAATGTTGTAATATATGTACATTGTATTTGTACTTTGATTTTTTTAGCTATATGGATATTAATTTCAAATATTGAGTCAAAAATATTAAAAAAAACTTAGACTCATTGACTCATTTTTATGAATCAAAATACTTATAGACTTTCATATTTAAAAATTGATTAACAAATCTGCATTATATATTAGGTCAATAATTTTTTAAATCTGTCTTTATCTGAATACGAGGAAAGTGTGACAATATAGAAAATATAAATTTAAATATGATTTTACAAAGTACAATATTTTGCATAAAAAACTTCACATAATTACATATATAAAGTAGTTAAGGAACTGTCTTTATCAAAGCAAATTTTCATATATATATAGGGCAATCTGATATGAAAAACATAAAGTAGCAAAAATAAAATAATGAAAATACCAAAAATATAGACATCTGACATAATGTTAGAATTTGAATTTTTTCTTTTTTTTTTTCCAAGGTTTTTTAATATGTTACCATTTTTTTTGTGACATTTTGTTTCTGGGACTCTAAATTTATTCATATTTTTATCCCAAAAACAAACAAAAAAATAATACTTTTTACTTAATATTGTTTTATATATATATATATTTTTATGCGAGGAAGGGCAATGCCATGTCTTGTATGCATATCATATACTTACAAATCTAGGAGCAGGTGTGGTGAAAAACCAAGTTATATTTGAAGTATATATTTTCTTCCAAAAGAATAAAATAAAATAACACCTACATTTCCCCTTAATACACGCTATATAACGGAACAAATAAATAATGTTAAATCAAACGAATAATTAGTCAATTATTATAATTGTATACCTATAATATATATATATATATATATATAGTAATTAAGGGTAATAAGTTGTTTGTAGAGCAAATCTGGAGGAATAACATGTTTTCAACTACTCTTTACTTTAGTTGAGTTAAAAAAAATAATACAAATCTAGATTCAGGCACATGTTACATGTAATTATAGACTTAAATCAATGGACATAAAAACACATTTTTTCATTGGGGTAGATTTGTAATATATTGTATATATGTATAACAACTGCACTCTTTCCTTGGTGAAAAGTTTAGCGTTTTCATTTCAGAACGATTATTTTAAAACTAGTTCATTATTCTCTTTACTGAGTCTCATTGTATAGAAGTAACTTAATTGAAATTAACTTAGTTATAGAGATAGAAAAGAGACATCAATGGGTTGACTATATTGCTGACAAAATTTAGGAATATTACTTCAAATTTCATGTTGAATCATATTTAGTAACAATTTTTAAACTCTATTATTAATAAAATTTTGTTAAATAATAAACTATTTACATACACAAAATATAACTCAATGTTTATTCATTAATTTTAACTTAGAGCAGTGGATAACCCAAAAAGGAGTTAATAGTATTATTATTTAATTATTATACGAAATAATTAATTTTTTTATATATAAAAATAAATAAATAATGAATAACTATTAATATTCGTTTTCTTACTCGTAAAATTCTTTTGCCAAACAATATTTGTGAGGAAAAGTAAATTAGAATTTGTCAAATTTACGACAATAAAAAGTAGGTACTAAATGATATTATATAAACCATTTCAAATAAAAATCTTGGTAATGAAAAACCCCCAAAAATTATATATATTCCAACCTATATAAAAAATCAAAATTAGATTATATTTTTTGATTTTTTTTGAGCTGTTCATTGTTTCTAAAGTAAGAGGAACTCATTAGTAGTATGAAAAAGTTTCTAATTACCTTTCATTTTCTAAAAAGGTATATAGTTTTAAAGGGTCTAATTCACTAGCAATATATACTTAATTGCAGTATTTTTAGACAAAAAACTCTCATCAATGGATACTTTTTTTTAAATAAAGCTTTACCTCTTCTCAGAATTGAATAATTCTACATTCAAGTCATACCCATTTTATATATGGGTACTAAATTTTGCAGCAAATATGTTAGCCTTTTTTTCAAGTTGACTCCTTTCATTTTTTTAATAATTTACATGGAAAAATCCTTAGGATTTTGACTGATACTAAAAAATGTATCCTTTAAGAATACTCCAACCGTCACTAGATTCAACTATCAAATCAATATATTTATTTAATTTATGTCATTATAAGTAGATATGATCAAAGGAAATGTGACTCAAGTGTCCTTTCACCATAATGTTAATCATAACTAGTCTGTAGTGTGGCTTTAGGTAGAAGAGAATATTAGATTTATTTCAAAATTATAGATTTGACAATGCAATCCTCATTTTCCTCCAATCAAATTAAAAAATAGACGATTTAGATAGTGATTGAAATTCCTTTATTCCAATATATATCGTATACATACACTTTTCCAACCATATGGAAAGATCTCCCGCATCATCTTAAGTATATGTCGATCTTTCTCAAAATCCTTTAGATAGTAGATATTTTGGCTATATCAAAAAGTATGTCAATGTATTTGTCAAACAGAAGGATCTTCAACTTATTTCTAAGCAAAAGTCCATTAATAAAAATAATCAATAACACTTTTATTATAGTTGAACTTGCTGGAAAACGGAAACGGGTATAACCAGTCGGATTAAAGTCATACCTTTCTTAACTTTGCTTTTTAAAAAGATGAAAGAAGTTTAATTAAAATTAAATTGCTTCTTGCTACAATGAGTTTCTGTAGCATTTGAGCATCAAATTCCTTGTTAAACTGTCTCTTACATTTTCATTTAATTAAGTAGATATTTTTAACTTTTTACTATGTGTAGTTTCTTCTTTATCCAGTTTTTAGAACGGTTTTTTTTCTCCTATTTTGAATGAAATATGAGACATACTTACATGGATGTAAGTAAGTATGCCTATCTAAAACTCTCATTTATGGGAAGACTCTTTTTTTTAAAGCAAGAAATTATAATAATTTACAGCATAATGTATGTTAATCTCGCCAAACAATTCCTAGACTTATAATTCTGGAATCACAAACTATACCTATAAATTTCATAGTTTATAAACAGATATTTGGAAATATATTTGTTATAGAACTCTATTTTCAGGATACATATTTTAATTAAATATAAATTTGATGTCATTTAAAAGAAATTAAAAGCAGAGTTTTTTTTAGCAAACATTGTGCTTACTCCACTTTTAAATTGAGAGTTCATCTAGAGTTTTGAATAGTGAATAAAATTAATAAATATTAGTTATAATTAAAATTCAATCAATTCCTTTCTAAAAGTACAATATAGAAATCAAAAGGGATTCAATATATTGATGTTACTATATATACAGGGCGAGTCACGGGAAACGGATGTTTTTAAAGAAGACAAAACTCTGCAAATATTTAAAAAAAAAAATTATTATCATACATAAAAGCATTCATTAAACTATGCTATTATGGAATATTTAGGTTCGAAAAACTATGTCAGACAAATGTTGGCCATTTTCACGAGCACAAATTTGAAGTCGCTTTCTAAAGTTGGTTTCCACTTTCACTAAAGTTTCTTCCTCAAATCCTCATTTTCTTCAAACATGTCGAGCATTGTTTGGCAAAAAGACAAACGTTGTTGGTAATCACGCGGATTCAATTGTTGGACAGTCATAATTTTGTATGGTTGAAAGGCTAGGTCTTTATGTAAGATTCGCTGCATAGTGCTCTGACTTATTCCCAGTTCTGCAGAGTGTCGCCTAGCAGAGCGCCTAGGGCTTCGGGTGATTGCTTCTCTCACTCGATCCACATTTCTTGGTGTTCTGGCGGTTCTGGCAGGGCCGGGTGGTTTGGTTTTCAATAACGAACCAGTTGTTCTTAGTGCATTAACCCATCTAAGAATGGAATTGTGGCTTGGTACATTACCGTGACGACCGATGTTGAATCTTCGCTTAAAGAGACGTTGGGTTTCTGTCACTGATTCACCATTTTTCACGTAGGTGTCATAAACAAACACACGGTGTTCAAGATTCCACGATATCATGAGGGAAAGAAAGTCAAAATTTAAAGTAAATCTGAAAAGAAAAGCAATTCAAAAGTAATGATTTACAAGTACAAAACTTAACGTAAAAGATAAACAAATAACAACAAACTAAATGGCATCTTAGGCGGTTTTAAAGACTACCTTCCTCACTTTTTAATCACTTATCCTTAAAGAGCAAGGGGCGTTCTAAAAACATCCGTTTCCCATGACTCACCCTGTATACATATATATATTCAAGATAAATAAATCTGGTACATTTTTGTATGATATCTGATAAAGAAAGAATATATATTTCATGATTTGTCTATGTTTTAAATGTACTTGGATCTACATCCCTCATATATGTAAATACATGAGAGAATACAATCAAAAAGATGTGTAATAATTCTTTTTGTCATTAATGAATAGATGAAGAAGCACACGAAATAAATCTAATCAATTAAATCTATTTTGAGTGATGAGGAGAGTGTGGATGGATCTAATGAGATATTTAGATGAAGAAAAAAGGATAAATGTTGGGATGCACGTATATATGTAATTTCCATAAGAGCCATGACTGATTTAGATAGTGATGAAACAAAGATATTTTATATATCAATATATATATATGTATATACCAATTTTGCTTCTATTTGTAGATATAACTTATTTGTTTTAGATGTTTACAATATGAAAAATAAGGAATTTAATTTGTCACCAATTACGTTGTTCTCCGAACTTAGAAGTTTTAGAAAAATTATTGAAATTGCAAAGAAAATAACGCTCTTAAAAAAACTATTTTTTCATAATAATAAACATTTTCAAAGTTGAGTTTTGCAATATTTAAATAAATTTATGTTATGTTTCTTAAACTCTATATGGATTTGATGTCACTTTAATCAAGGGAGGGAGACCTATAATTTTTGTATCACTACATCTGGATATGTTTATAAATGTGTTATATTGTATTTCGTTTTTTTATATGATCACGACGTAAAGATTATAGGTATAACCAATAAGGCTCTAAAGCAATGCCTACCAACTTAAATTTTATAAGAAAAAAAATCAAAAAATATTAATTGAAGATATCTTTTTTTTACAGAGAAAAAATTAAAATTATTGAGGAAAATTTCTTGATAAATGTTATTAAGTACAATAAAGGCAAGATTTGAGAACAAGTTCCCATCTCTTAGTTTGACCAACTGAAATTATATGTACATTTTTAAAAAGATTTTTAAAAATTAGCTACTTTTTTTTTTTTTGCAGGGGGCATTATATAATTATATTTAGTTTCAAATAATAACACATTTTTTTAGATGGATAACTTCTTAATAGGTGTTTGATTTATAAATTGTCCGATGTATTTATTAAATAAAATGAATAGGAAGCTAAATTAATGGTTGGGGGGGAGGGGGAGCGAGCGGGAATAAGGGATATTTTTGTTTCACTTTCTTTAACATAATTGATGTATTGTTCCCAACAGAAGGAATTCAGCCCAGGAATCATAGGAAAAACTGCTCATATGTAGAAAGATATTTCTAAAATATTTTCAGGAAAATAGGCAATTGTTTAAATCTACTGTCTAAGGGTAATTATATTTCTAAATAATGCCTCCCTGTTAATGTCGTACCAGAGTAAATAAATGCAAAATCTTTTTCTCTTCAAAGGGAGGGGGGAATTTTTGTATTTGTGAGAATATATAGGAGAAATATACGGTTGCAGAATGGATTAAAAATGCAGGAATCACTAAATATACAGTAAAAGTAAAGAAAAAAGAAAAATTCATAAATCTTTAGGATAAATGATCCCATCAATCAAGGAAATTCTTCACATTAATTTTGAAGAGTCAGCAAAAAAAAAAAGAAAAATCTTTATTTTTTATTTCAATGTAAAAAAGTAATTATGTACTTGATGTGTAGATTGTTTAAATCTGAATGGTCAAGTACATATGTAGAAATTATGAACTTTTATGTGAAAAAAGGTAAAGTTATAGTGTGTAGAGTACTTGGGAATATGACCTTACATTATGTAATACTAGATGCATCTGCATACCTCAATAGAATAAGCATGAACATAAAACCAAACCTATTCTATAAACTTCCTCAATCGTAATTACTTTTACATGTTATCATTACCGGTACTTAAAGCCATGTTCCGATGGACCCAGATCTCTGAGAGTGATTCCTCTCAAATATAAAATTAATAATGGAAATATTACAATTTTTTTGCAGGCAAAATTTTTCTTTCACAAAATTTATAATTTCAACTTTAAAGCTTAATTAATCAAGAAAGGCTGTAGGACAGAGATTAAAAGGGCTGATTTCATTTATCTTAATAAGACGCATCTAACAATAATAATTAATTAGAGCTAAAGACTTGAAGGAAAAACTTAAAAAAATATGAATCCCTAATTGTTTAGAGGCGACTATTGTACTGACCACAGCATTACTACAGTCTTTTGAGATTCAGCTCTTTTGAACATATCGTTTTTCTTTCATAAATGTAGGAAATTAATGGATGATAGTTGGTCTAATTGCAATATTTTCCTCAACCTTTGAACTATTATTAGATATTTATTGTTAGATATATCATAGTCACTGTCAAACAATGATTTATAGTGGAGTACACTGATGTAATATTTAGAACCTTTTCATGAGACGTCGAGTTTCTGAAATTCAGCCATCGTGAGCTACCTTGTCTTTATCTCTAAAAGTGTCCTGTACTTTTTAAAAGACAAGGTTTTGAGTAAACAAAATAATCATGTCATTATATTTTATTAGAAGCAAGGAAAATACAGATCGATAGCTGACAGAAGAAATACATAGAAGTCATTGATTGTATTAAAATACTACCGTGACTACTAATTTTTAAGGGAGTTTTAATATTTCACATACTATTTAACAATCAAAGATATTGTGATTAGCATTACTGACTTGCTACTTGGATTTCTTTAGAGCAAGATATTTCTAACATCATTTGGAAAAAAAAATGTATTTTATTCCTGTTCCTACATGTGTTGCTAAAGATATCAATTCCTGAATGTTTATCATATATCTTTATATACGTTATTTATAAATTGATTGGCCTTAGACCAGCTATGGAAATATAATTTTATTTTCTTGTCCTGAATATAAAAAATAATAATTCTTTGTCACCATGGATCCATAGAAAATTGTAACTATATTCATTGAATAAAAAATATGTATACAAAATATGGAGAGAAATGCGACAATACGAATCTTTTTTTTTTATTTATTTATTATGTATTCATATGGACTTACATACAATCATATGCTACAAATTTGTATATGGTATACCAACATATAGTGTGCATGTTTCCGCTTTTATTTGATCCTCTTTATTTGTTCATACAAAAAAAAAAAAATACTCTCTTATGTTGTCATGTCTATGAACTAAAGTATCAAATACCTCGAGGTTCTGATGAAATATTCCATCCTTAAAACCATACCTTATAGAAAGGCAGTCTTAAAATATTCTTTCCTAATTGTTACTGTTGAAATATACGTTGTTAAAAATCACAATTGTTTCCTAAAGTTTGAGAAAAAAGAAAAAATTACTTTAATGCTTAAAGAAATAAAACATTTTGAGATATATTTCAAATTCCTTTCTGGGTACTTTTTACAAATGTGCCAAAATGTAGTCTCATTGTAATTTTAAGCTTAAATAAGGGATCAAATTTACATAGATACCAGATTCCCATGGGGTGATCAACAAACTATATCCATGCTCCGAACAACAATTTTAGAGCCGCAATTTTTTTGAGCAGTGACAAAAAAGGATTGTTTAAAAGTGAACAATATTTATTTTCTTCAAAAAGGTTCCAAATAGGTATGTACATTGGCCCTCTGGGGCGCAAATAAACTTACTTATCTCTTATGCATAAATAACGTATATTTCATATGAATAATATTGACAATTTCATATTATCGATTGGATAAATGTACTTTACCGTACATATTTGTTGTCAAGAACGTACTGAGTACATTCCACTCTGTATCCAAGTACTTACAAGTATTACGTCATTGGGTCATACTTTAGTTGTATAGCAAAGTATGTAAATGCATGGAAATATATTTCACACTAAAATAGTACTCAATTGACACCTTCATATGGGATAAAAACAAGCGTAGAACAAGATACTTACAAATTTATGCCTAAAATAGATCTCAATAGACTCAATAAATAACATATGTATAACCAATATTGTAACAGCATTGAAAAATCACACACTTTAAAACTTCCTAGAAAAGCTTATAGTAAAGAAATGTTAAAAAAAAACAACAACAACCAACTAAATCAAACTAAAAGTTTTTGAATAAAAGTTTCTAATTTAATCACCACTGCCAACAATGGGTTCTATTTATGCTTGACTGAGTCTTATACTTTATTTTTGTAAATGTATCATGCTGTTATCAAAAGACAAAATCAGAATCATTTCTGCTGTATTTAGAGACAAAATGAGAAACTTAGAAAGCTTTCAAATCGAAATATAAAAGTCTTAATATTTAAAAAGCCTTTCAAATGAAATAGGGCATATGTAAAGACGCTAGAAGAAATCCAATAAATTGATTTTATAAAAATGTAGCACATGACAGAATTTAAATTATATATAAAGTACACCTTAAAATATCATTGACGTAAAATAAATTATTTTTGCTTACGGCTACACAGATATAGAAAGAGTTCAAGAAATGAGTGATTATATCTTTTAATATAGCTTTTATATATGTATATATACTTGCATGGATACAGTTCCCGTGTGCAAATTGATTTGTACGCGGTTAGAAAATTTGTAACTGTTTGTCATTTGAGGAGTCTTATTTCAATTAAAAATAGTTATTCAAATGTAATACTAAACTTGAAATTAATTTCAATTTCTGCCTTTTTATTGCATAAAGGGTTACAATTTGCAATTATCAACTTAGGTGTAGTCGTCTCTACACAAATTGGTATACCCTTTCCCAATTGTATCAAATAACAGTTAAATAAAAAATACCATGGAGTTAACAAAGTAATGTAAGATGCATAATTAAATGTATGTACTTATGTGGGTATAATGCTCTATATAGGCAAGAAATCATGGTGTTAATTAGAGGTGTTTGAATTATAATATGTAGAGGCAATGCATTTGAAGAAACATTGAAGGACTCTTATAGTCTAAAATATCTTCATAGTTATTAAAAAAAAAAAAGAAGCTTACTCTGTTAGTTGCTTTCTTTAATCTTTGTCAAGGTTCCCCATTCTTTCCCCTTCAATATCCGTTTTTCTAATGACTAAGTCTTTCCTTGTATACTTTTAAACAACTTTTATGGAATTCTTTTATAATCCTAATCCTATTAGAAAATAAACTCTTCCTTGGTAACTGTTCTAGATGAATCACATCAACAATTTTTTATTTTAAATATTTTATTTCCTTATTTTTAAAGCAACGACTTAAGGTAATATCACAAGGCTTTGACAAATAAGCCAAATACTCACCAATCTATTTTTCATTGTATTTGTAGTGTGAATTTATCTTCTTCATACTGCCTTTGGTCTATGATCAACAAGTCTGTAACTTCTAGCTTCATGTATTTTTTGCCATTGGATGGAATCCTTATCCTCTCCCTGATTTTTTAGACATCCAAAAACACTCCATCCAGATGTAGATTTGTAAGTAGAGGAAATATTTCATACTGATGCGTCTCATTAAATACTTGTTTACATGGAAAAAAATTAAAGAGGATTTCACAAGGAGTTTCATACAAAGAATGCTTCCCAGTGGCTCTTGTGCCTGATATCATGATGATTAGGAATGTAAATAATATGCAAATGGGGTGTGTAAAATAAAAAGAAAGAGAAAATCAACCTAGTAACTCTGACAATTTGATGAATGTTGAGAGGGAAGCGGCTTGAGCTGTCATGACGTTTTACTGAACTTCATGCTGCTATTCTCCTTTATATATACAAATGAAGACATCAACAATAAATAATATCATTATGTATGTAAACCATAGATGAGAGGCAGAAAATTAACTCAAATTAATGTCAGAAAATTATATATCTTTAGCTTACAAGTCGTAAACTAACAATTATTACGAGAACATGAGCCCTTTTCTAACATTGCATTCGCTATTGTAGATGTTCTCCCCTCAGTAATAAAGGAAAAATGATAACAGCATTGAAAAACAAAAAGTACTGTTAAAAGTGCCAACTCCACAAAATCTCGCACACGGCATTTTGCATATTATTTACATTCCTAATGATGATAGTAACTTGTACGTTATGATGCCGTTTATCAGGATTTTTAAAGAAAAATATAAGCAATACAAGAATATAGATTATTTTATTTAAAATGAACCTAGAATCTATTGTAAACTATTGGTATTTGTTTTAATTGTTTTCTAAAATTGTTCATTTCTTCACAAACTTGATTTTTTTTTTTGTTAAATAAGGTTTTCTTATCATACTCGAGTTATACTTATATATTAATTTTTTTCGCACCTCATTTTGGTCAATCATAAAACCAGAAATTATGGGTCTTTATGATAAAAAATAAAAATAAAATAGGTATTACAGGAATTCTTATTCGTATTAAACCCCAATTAATCATCAATGAAGATTTTGAATTTGTTGAAATTCGTTTCATGATGCACACTATAGTGTGAACATTATCATCTTGATTCAAGAAAATCCCTCATGGTTTTTTTACAGCAATACTTAACTTTGTGCTGCATATTTAAGACTGTAAGATATGTGTAGTAATTGTGTTTTACTCAAGTTGATATCTCTTTCTTTCATTAACCCCTTACATTACTCCAGGATTTGCCTTAATTATGAATGTACAAAGTGTATGTACAAAATTGATTGGTGTGTCGTTTCATTTAAATTATTATTAGCAATCATTGGAACCGTTGCTATATTCAAATAAATTTAAATATTTTATATTCAAAATCTTCAAGTTTGGGTATCTATATACTAGGTAGGTATAATTAAACTTTTGAAGTCGTTTTAATCAAACTTTTTTCTTTCATCATCAATTTTTTTTAATGTGTATGTTTTAATACTCTTTTTTTGAATAAAGTTACACGAGATAACTTGTTAATTACATTAATTAGATGGTGGTTCTATACAGTAAAAAAAATAACAAACTTTATTTCATACCTTGAAGCCTTGTACTGTTAAAAATTTTTTTTTTAAATCCTAGTATGTATTCATATTGAAAACGTACATATTTTATTGTTTGAAATATAATTTAGAATATCTTATATTTAACTCTTTACAAGCTTCACTTATCGACACAATGACGAGTCCTTTTCACTTTGCAATTATTCCAAAACAAGAATAAAATTCACTAGCTAGAAATTTGCACATATTGTATTTTTGAGCCAAACATTAATCTAAATTAGGAAATAGTTTTCTAGGAAAATATTTTTTTGACTCCGCTCAGTAGTTTTCTAATAAAAGACATCAAGACACTATTAGCAAAATGTCAGAACTCTGAAGCCATTTTAGGTATGATAAATTAAATATGAAAAATTAGACATTTTCGGGTAGATTTTTTTTTGATAAATACAGTGCCTTTAAAATACAAGATGTCTCACAAGTGCTCCTTGTAATAAAAAAAAGCAAACAACACTACTTTGATAAAAATATAAACAGCATATACTTTGAATGCTTCTCAAGTATTAGGTGGTCTTTTTGATATACCTATGCAAGCATTATATAAATTGCCATTGGAACAGGGTGACCATTGGTCCCTCACTTTTTAAAAAAACAATAGCACAAATGTTGCATGACTACCGTGTCATTAATTTGCGATGTCATTTTTATAACCCCCTCCCACTACTTATGAATTGGTCCTTGTGTAGATCACAATATCTGAATCAAAATTAGCATGGTACAAGGCATCTGAATATGCTCAATTTAAAAGCCCAAAAATTGACATTTTTTGGATATTTAAAATACCAGAGTACCATGACAAAAATGGTATGAGCTATCTAGTGTTGTTTAGACATTTTTTTTTTTTTTTTGGGGGGGGGGGGGTTGTATTTTCGTGTTTTTTTTCTCCCAAGTATTACTTAGTTAACTGGAGTATTATTTAAGTAGCGGTAACAACAATATTCTTCTATGAACTTATTTTTATCAACTGGGTATCTTTAACTAACTTTTTTCTTTTTTTCACACTCTCAATACTGGGTTATATATGTACATATATCATATATGTATGTATACAAATGTAAAGAATATTCATAAAATAGAAATAAATGTAATTGAATTAGTTATTTTTGTAGTGGAGTATATTTATAATGATAATAAAAATGTATATGGGCAAAAAATATCGGGAATCAAAAAATGCTTATCAAGATTTATTTAATTCCCCTGGATGCAATGCACATTTGCCGTCCTTTTTCCTAATTTTTAATGCAGTTTCAAATTTTTTATTAATTTAATGATTACAGAACAATAACTGCTATATGAGATATGCTATAAATTTATTAAAATTGTATCGAGTATCTCGAGGAATAATCAATGGATTCTCAAAATTTCAAAGGAAAACAGTCTGAAATGTTCATAAAAACTTTTGGTTTTTACGACATTTCTCTCAATTCCATTTAAGTCATCATCTTACAGACATTTAAAAAAAATTTAGCCTTTCACAAAGGAACATGTACCTCAAACACTGAGGAATCTTTTGATGTGTGATAGATGTGAATAACCTTTGTCCTTATTGGAATTACCCCAAAAATAAGTTCAAATTTACAGGTATTTTTTGCTCATAGCTCTATTTTTGAGTTTCTCCATGGGTTTGCTGAGACTTTGTAGATAATTTAACTTTTTTAAGAAAGAAAAAATGGGAAAAAAAATGTGTATAATTTTTCTCGACAATGCTATAAATTTTCTACATACATACATTTATATATATACATATATGTATAAAAGCATATTCATATGTTAGTATACGATTTCATACTCTTCATGTTTTACTTCATTTTGAAAAAAAGAAAGGATTTGATTACTATTTGTAAACATTTGTATAAACTAACTGTCAGTTGTAGTCCAGTTGTTTTTCACATTAATTTTATTATTGTGAATATTTCTCGATAATAGACTTTATTTAAGCAAAAATGGTATATTAAAAGAATAAGCCAAAAGACATTAGTTATTTTTCTTACGTAAATCAATATTTTCTCGAAACAGAAACTACATAGAAGATTATATTAGAGTAACTAGCTACTTCATCAAATTTGTATTCAAATATTAATTAGAAAGCACAAAAATAAAGTTTTTACATTTTATTTTGGAACTGATTTTCATAGTAGTACCTATGCCTAGGAATGTAAATAATATGCAAATCGGGCTTGTAATAAAAAAAGAAAGACAGAAAATCAACCTGGTAACTCTGACAATTTAATGAATGTCGAGGGGGAAAGCAGCTTGAGCTGTCATGACGTTTTACTGAGCTACAAGCTGCTATTCTCCATTATATATACAACAATAAATAACAACATAGATGAGAGGAAGAAAATTAACTGAAATTAATGTCAGGAAATTATATATTTTTAACTAATAGTTATACGAGGACTTGAGCCCTTTTTGTTTACATTTTATTTGCTTTATTAAACTTAATGGATTTATTCCTTCATGCGACATCTTTACTATCAGGTAGATGTTCTCCCCTCAGTAATATTGGAAAAATGATAACAGCTTTGGAAAACAAAAAGACCTGTTTGAAGAGCCAACTCCACTTTTTTATTACAAGCCCGATTTGCATATTATTTACATTTCTACCTATGCCTGTATATTTGTTTAAAAATCAATGCCATATGATCCATTGAACTTTAAAAATAGAAAAATAACGCTTTTCTTATTCTAAAATGGATTTAAAAAAGTTTTAACTTAATCAAGAAGAAAAATCCCTAAACTTTCGTGCATAAGTTTGAATATGAGAATTTCCTTCCTATGGTAGGTAAAATGCGAAATTAATTGTACGAAACATACTTTGCTGTTTTTTTAAGCGTAAAATATGTGCATACATAGAGTTATAGATAGGAGAGAAAAAAGTTTCTACATTTATTATTTGTAGTTTTTAGATGATAAAGTATATAATTATATATACTACCAAATAAGTAAAATCGATAAATTGTTATATAGAGTAAATAAATGCAATAATTAGACTGGAGTGAACGGTGTAGAATTTTGGCCCATACTTCTTGCTTTCCCTTTCTATCTCATTTTCGTGGTCTTCTTTGAGTTTACAAAATTAAGGATTGAAATTTAAATATTACAAATGACGTAGAGAGAGAAGAAGTGTGTGGCGTTGGGACCACCTAATTGGAAGCCCTATCCTTTGATTGATAGCAAATGAGAAGAAAAGGCTTTATTCATTTGATAAATTATAATGTATATTTACGAATTATGAAAGTAATTTCAATAAATGGCTTACCGTTCGTTCCAGTCATCTTTTAGAGCTAGTGCTAAGGCACTTTGTCTAGGCTATTCCTGTACAGTGGTATATGGGAGCTAGGAATGTAAATAATATGCAAATCGGGCTGGTAATAAAAAAAGAAAGAGAAAATCAACCTGGTAACTCTGGAAATTTGATGAATGTTAAGAGTGAAGCAGCTAGAGCTGTCATGACGTTTTACTAAACTACAAGCTGCTATTCTCCATTATATATACAACAATAAATAATAACATAGATGAGAGGCATAAAATTAACTGAAATTAATGTCAGAAAATTATATATTTTTAACTAATAATTATTATACGAGGACTTGAGCCATTTTTGTTTACATTTTATTTGCTTTATTAAACATAATGCATGTATTCCTTCATGTATCTAGTATCTTTACTATCAAGTAGATGTTCTCCCCTCGGTAATAAAGGAAAAATGATATCAGCTTTGGAAAAAAAAAAGTCCTGTTTGAAGAGCCAACTCCACTTTTTTATTACAAGCCCGATTTGCATATTATTTACATTCCTAAAGGGAGCACTGCACAAGAAGGATCATCAAAACGATGGAAGAAATAATTCTCTGAGCCAATATTTTCTTATATTTAACAGCTGTTTGTACATATGTGTAAATGATATGATCCATATAATTGTGAAAAGACATTCTGAAGATGAGTATGTAACTAATAACCTATAATGTGTCTGTATAATACTCCTTAGTTGCCCCCTTGATTCCGTTCGTCCCAGTCATTGTGTAGAGTCTGAAGAATGGGAAAAGAAGATATTTTAAAAACTGAAATAATGATTATAGTGATTCACTTGGTAAAGCACATAAAAGTAAAAATCAATACTAAGAATTGTGTAGGCCTATATTAAGGTAAGGTAAGGTATGTGTACCCATAAATCATACACTGTACTACTTAAACATTTATTAATGATTCACATGCTGTGAAAATTCTACCTACTTTTTCTTGAATATACATGTGCCTATTAGAATGTGATGTAATTGTAGCCAATGACTCATGTTTCGTCTCCTGAATATACGACACAATAAGGGGTACAATAGTTTAGGTACACTTTAGAGTCGTGTCAGATAATATTAGCACATCTCTCTTCTTTTTGTTTTTTTGTACATAAAACAACAACTAAAGTCTATATATACATAAAAGGGATGTCAGATAAAAACGATTTTAATAAAAGTTGAAATTGAAATTTCTTTATATTACAGTATTTATATTTTTATTAAAAAAATCATATTGAAAGGCCTTCTTTTTTAATCATAGTATAGTAATACTACAATTGAGAACATGCAAAGTGGTAAATTGTTTTCCTTTAAATTAAATAATAACCAAAAATGTAAATAATGAAAAAAAAAAATTATAAAAAGTGAACTGAAATTTTAGTCATTTTTTATTTTCATACATCACCGTTTGGGAATAAAGTTAACTTATTATCACTTTTATACTTATTTGCCTCCTTGTTTATAGAAAATTGGATTTAGTTGTAAGATCTAGGCTTTCTTTACTTCTTGGGAAATTGCCCTTCAGAGAAATCCCAGGAAACTAATTTCTAAATTTTGGGATCCTGTTAAATTCCAGAAAGAGAAAGTGAATAATAAATATGTACTCTGAAATTTAGTTATTTTATTATATGTATTGTGAGAAGAAAACATCAATTTGAAGCGGTTTTTTTTCACATACATTCGTGAAAAATAAAATAACAAAATCATTCGACGTATATTAGAATGATATTTATACTATGAATCATCAATAGCATAACATTAGTTAACGTTCATTTTTTCAAACAAATAAATACTTGTATACGTAAAACACATCTAGTAATTGCAATTTCTTTTATATTAAAAATAGGAAACATCGTTTACTGTTCCAAAAGATTAAATTAAGTCTTAAATACAAGAATGAAAATTATTTTATATATATCTTTAAAAAAAATTGTCAACAAGAATTTAAATATTTTTGGCACTTCGTTGAGGATCATTTTTGATCAATGCACATAGGGCATCACTTTCACTTCATCTATCGTAAAAGACTTTATATTGAGTCAATTATGAATATGTATGAATTCAACTTTTCATTGAATGAAAAACATACAAGAAGCTTACATACATACATACAGATATGAAATGATTAAATGCAAAGTTCCCTGTGAAACCCTGAGATTCCGAAAGAAAGACCTTAGTAAATAACCAAATAATCATGTAAAAGTACCATTCAATTCAATATCTAATAGAATACATCACCGTTAGTCAATCTTTTGGCATCCTGACTTAACCTTCTTATCAAATGGAATATTGATGAGTCTAGATAAATGATAATTAGTTGATCTCTGTTAATTGAACTATTTGTGAGGATATATTACTTTCTTCATTTATCTGATGTTTCTCTTTCATCTACAAATGAAAATGAATGTAAAAGATTAGATAAAGATGTTATAATCTTAATTATTATAAGTATCAGATTAAGATAAAAGAGGAAAGGGGAGAGAGAGAGAGAGAAAAAAAAAAAAAAAAAACCTTAATGGAATCACTCTTGAGAATTCCTTCTTACTTTGCACTTTTGTATATTGAGTTCTCAACAAAAATGGGCTATTTTAGTCAATATATTTCATGTTATTGTAAATAAAAAAAAAAAAAAAAAGTTGACATCGCTTTTTTTAAACTTACAACGATAGCTGTCGATCACTCCAAAGTTCAGACGCTTAAATGCCATTTTGAATACTTTCAGAAAGGATATTTTCAAATATACTCTCAATGGGCTCAAAAATTCTAAGGAGGAGGAACAAAGAGCAGTGTTGTTTCCTCTTTTAGTTATCATTAAATGCATTTCTCCCCCCCCCCCCCAAAAAAAAGAAAGTGCATTCAAGCACATAAATAATTCACCCTTGCCTGACAATCGTAAGAAAATTGCGTTATATAGGGGAGACTGGGGACGGTTGTAGCCAGCACTTTTTGCTTATGCCTCAATTACTAGAAGTTGGTTGGACTTAAACACACCCAAATTTAGTACAACATACACACATTTGTCTATTAGTGGAAGACTATTGCCACATTAAAAAAATCTTATCTCAGTTAGAAATTAAGAAAGTTAAAATATTTTCGTTTTAGGAATAAATAACGAGACTTTTCAGTGTGTTATAATATTACATTTCTAGTTATTATTACTAGATATAATATCATATGGGTATAGTTAAGACCACTGATTAGTATTATAGACCAGATAAACTCACTTTAATTTGTACAAGTTTGCTCTTGCACGCTCACAACCATATTTAGGGTCCTTCTATTAAGTCTTGAGAAGAACAAAATGTTGAAATAAGGAAAAAAAGATAAATGTTTGTACCTTTATATCATTTTTAATTCCGTCTTTTCTGTATTGTTGAGGCAAGAACTTGCTACAGTTTAATTTCCGATTATTAAGGAAGTATGCTAAAGAAAGTATGCCCCTTGTCCTGAATTTCTGACAATTTAAATTTCCTTCAGTCCTCTTGGTTTCTGTCTGTCATAGAGTATAACTTAATATTTTTTAAATAACAATTAATCGATAAAATGCAAATATACCAGATAGTAATTGCAGGTAGGCTCATTCAACTCAATAAAATGCCCTATACCTAGAGCTGTAAATCCTAAGCTCTGCCAGTGCGTAAAAAAAAAACGAAAATTGACATGAATAATTAAATTGACACTTTGATAAATATTTGGTAGGAGAGATGCGTCATCTCTGCTAAACTACTAAAAATATTCCGTGCGAAAAAGTGCTTAGGATTTACAGTTCTCCTATTCCAGACTTTTTTAAACTTAAGGATCAGTAGACCCTGGAAGTACTAAACACGGTAACAGGGTTTCAAGTGCTTTTTTTTCAAATCAAATTAAATATATTTTACAATCGCCCATTGGTGTTTAAGTACTTACTTGCTCCTTTATTAATCATGCGCTTGTTGAATGATACAATGGATTTAAGGTCTACATGAATACATTGATAAAGATATAATTTATATTAAACTTAATGAGGGTACATGTCAAAAACCTTCAAAGCTGGAACAGCTTATTTAAAGAAATCCCAATGATAAACAAATAAATTTGTCAAAGATGTCTTGAAAATGAAATAAGCTCGATTTCATCATGGAGATATGTTACTTTATTAAAATTCGGGTGTTTTTTTTTTCAGAATAAACATGAGTTTCTGCTGTCATATAAGACTGGACAAATATACGTGATATATACGTACATTGTTCATTAACATCCTTACAATTTAGGTAGTTGCTCTTAAATTTGTATCTCTTATGAAATATTATTTTAACCACAATAAAAAACCGAAAAAGACCATTAAAAGTGGGTTTGTGGCGAAATAACCATAGGAACATGTGAGTTTCTATCTGTTCAAATTATATTTATATACAAAATGATAAGGACAAATTACATCAAGTCATACCAAGGAATCAATAATTCAACAATAAAAAATGGACTCGATTTTTACACAAAAATATTTTTCTTTCAAAAAATTACTTTGACTTCTCAAAATCCATTTTATCAAATATCCAAAAAAATTGACAAAAATTTTTTGATTTTTTTGGTCAATAGTTCTCATTATATTATAAAACTTTTTTTATTTTTTTGTGTGTCTATAACTTTTTTGCGGTTAGAGAAGAAGGATATTTATCTAGTGCTGCAACCGTCCCTAATTTTTGATTATATGTAGAGTTCTTTTCAATGTCATACCAGACAATAAGGGTGAAATGTTTCCTCTTGTATTGTGTTGCTTAAATAAAGGAAAATTTGCTTAAATTATATATTTGTATCTTTAATAATGAATCAATTTACATAGTTACTTCAACAAAAGTATTCTAAATTATAACATTAAATATATTCAACAGAATAATTAGAATGATTTTTGAAGAAAGGGTCTAAAGATATTTAAAGCCAAGCACGGACAAAGTTAAAATCCAGGGATATTTACCCTAGATGAAGGTTCATTTCTAACTCTTTAAGAGTAAATCATTGATGAGTTTACAAATATTTTTACTACAAAAAGTCTACATAAATTCTCCTCCTTTTTAAAAGAAGCAGAAATGATTAATATCATATATGTTGAGTGCAAGGGATCAAAAATATTTTGACTCGTATGATACTTTATTTTAAATGTTTGGCAAGGTTCAGCTAGCTATATCACAACGAGGGTTAAATATCTGTGAAAAGACAGTTTTTTATTGTATTTGAGTAAGTCAATAATCATCTACACAAACAAGGTTCCAATCTACATCTGGAAATAAAACATGGCCTCATGTGTAAGTACTATCCTATTTGTTCTCTTCACTTGGATGTATCATGAGTCATGACATATCAAAACTTTTTACACTACATTTAAAAATGTGATCCAAAAAAAAATCCATAGTTAAAATATACTACAGTGAAAGTTTTGAACACTTCATTTGGTTGAAAGAGTCATTATTTAATATATTTAGTCTTAGTGAAATAATTATGATTGAATTTTATGTACCAGGAGTTACCATGGAATCACAAACTTTAAGGCTTATTTTATATTAAATGAAAATTGTCTAAAGATAGTGACATAAAAGTAACGATGACATAAATGTTTCAGGGGTATAAATAGTTTTGAACTTGGTAAAATCATGAAAAAAAATGAATTAAAACAAATAATCTTTCAGGAAATGTTGTAGTTTCTTTTGTTATATTTTAGGCTTATTTATAGATACATAATATATTTTCAAATATGAATACATAGAAGCTTTCTTATTTGAACGAAAAAGTGTACTATATTTTCTAGCTTGACATTGAAGATTATGGATGTTGAGATAAAAAAAACTTTTTGAGTAAATATGATATGTATTTTTTGGTAATATTCAGCTCATTTTTTTTTTAAATGTAGCTACCAACTATTATATAATATTTAAATATTTTACTTGCCCAGAAAATTCATAATTACTCCTTCATCTTAGATCAACCATACTGTAAAAGTTTTTAATCTTTAGTTTTTAACCAAAAATTTACCAAAAAATAGAAAAAAAATCCAATTTTTTATTTTTAACTACAAGCTGAAATATATTTTCAGGACCCATTATAATTAATACATCCATGTGTTTTGTTATTGGTTTTTCGTAAAAAAAAAAGTGTCGATACCTTCATAATACATTGAAATATGTACGTATTATAAAATTTTCGGATATATATAAATATTTTTCCCTTGAATATTTGTTAACCTAAATAACATAAATTATAAATAGTTTAATTTAAGGTTGTAGTTTTTTATAAATGTGGATCATTTGGATCAGTAATGTACGCAATATTACCTAATTACATAAACATGAAAAATATTGAGGCATGCTGGTGTGAAAAGATCTTTGGGGAAATGGATGCTGATATACTCGAGCTCTAAGGAAATTATCCAACAATACTAATTTTTCTTTCAAAAAATTACTTTGACTTCTCAAAATCCATTTTATCAAATATCTAAAGTTGAAGAAACTACCCATAAGGAGACGAAGCTCCACTGTAAACATTACAATATTTGATTACTGTAGACATATCATAACGTATGTACAATGTATGTATGGAGGGCAGAAAGCCATTGTTCCCCATTTTGAAAAACACTAGGAGTGAAAAGTTGTGTGATTATATAGTCATTAATATGTGACGTTGTTTTTATTGGTTCCGAACTCGGTTGCAATAAACAAACAAATGTATGTATATTGAATTCTACTTTCAATTGTTTTCAACTTTTTAATGCACTTTTTATCACATATCCAAGGACAACAAAAGGTGAAAAACTATTCGTTTTTTTTTGAAATTCGATATTGGGAGTAGACAAAAAAGCTAGTCGTACCCTTAAGTTCTTTTTTATTTTTTGTTTATTAAATCATAATATTTTATCATCCATTCAAATGCTCCTTAATATTCGAGTATCTCAACTTCTCAATCAACACGTATCTAAGGAGTATGTATGTAATATATATAAGGTTTTTATACCTCATACTTATAAAGAACATCCTTGCCATAATGATGGATTATGAGATATTACATATATAAATGTATAGCAATTATACTATCGAAGCCTTTTCATATCAGTACTTTCGAGATTTGTTGAGCTATAAAATACATGTAATGCCATAAAACGATTTGGTGTTTATTATAAGTACATATGAAATGTATTTCTTATTTCTTTGAATTTACATTACTACTCCTACTATCGAAAGTATGGAGTAATAAAATAACATACAAAATACTATATGTATACTATAATTGCCTCATAGGTATTATTTATGAGGTATTTTCATATAAAAAACATCACATAAAAGTGTCATAAAAACGGTTTTTGACACTTTAGAGACCTAAATGCTGAACTAGTATTTAAATAAAGCTTTTGAATTTTATGGGCTTAAGAACTAGTGGGAAAATTAACGTTCACCCTAGGTGTGCTTCCTAAAAATATTTTAAAATATTAAGCATTTTCATATGAGATTTTTTTTTCAAATTGCTTTCTATGCGGATTTGGAGTCGATAGAATTTCAAATTATGAATGTATCAATTTATATTAAAATGTACTTTAAATTCAAAAATATGTTCACCTTTAATTCAAGGCTACATTAGTTTAATTGTTCATTATGCTTTTTGAGTAGAGCCCACATTATTCACTTGTATGTGTTATAAATCAAGGCGATTTATAATTTGAAATTTAGGCAAACAATTGATGGAGACAACTTTTCTTTTATTAAACGTCAGATATACATATATTTACCATACATAGAATGAATGTTCATCTTTTCAAGATATACAATAGCACAAAGTCTATATTATATGTTGTATTTATCAGAATGAATAGAACGGTTCCATTTGAAATTCAGCTCTTTTCTAGGGAGAAAATTTGATACATTTTATATTATATGTAAGTATGCATAATATATCTATGGGGAAAAACCATGTATTATGTATATGTTTCAAATATGTGAAAGAAACAAGATAATGGAGGCGTACATATATATTTATTTAAAATAATAAAAAATATCCATGTATTTTAACACGGTGTACAACTTCTCATCGTTCTTACTATGTGTTTGCAAACACTAGGTTGCGATAGTTAAAAGCTCTTTTCTTCCGATTTTTTAAAATCAAATTTATGTTTTTTTTTACAAGAAGTGGGTATTGGATATATCCAGTTAGGTACGTTGGACATGTTTAAAATCGTACAACTTCAACAACAATCGTACAAAAAATATATCATTCATTTTTACACGTAATAATGTACATTTTCTTCTTCATATTTAGTTGAAGGGTTGTCTATTTATTAATAAATCACTTATTTGCTTATATCTATGTACGTACACACACTCAGACATGATACAAGAAGCAAATACATGGTTTGAATATCAAGGCGTAAAGTATAACCCAAATATGAAAATTTACCATATATCTATATGTCAGCGATCAATTTTTCTTCTCGCAACCTCGACTCTCAAAAGAGAGAGGGAAAATTTGAATAACAAAACAAATGGTAGCTAGACTTCTGTATTTTTCTTGTGTATTATTTAGATATATTATGCACTGATAAATTTTACCAATAAAGAGTCATATATTGGTATTAACGTATTATGTATTATTCCGAAATTCAAAAAAAAGTGCAAATTCCTTGATTTAATATATACCTACACATAACAAAATATATATAGGTAATACCTCATTTGATTACATTTAAACGTAGTGTCAGCAATGTTTTAAATAAGAAGAGTGTACACTGATAAAAACTGCTGAAGGGAAAGTATTTTTGTTTAATCCAAAAACCTAGTCAGGTATATCAAAGTGTAACAACACTAACATAAAATAATATTACGTGTTTTTGGTCAATTGCTGATTCTTCAAATTTTCTTCCCCAAATTACTGCTCTGAACGTTAATTGGTTTAATTCAAATTATCTGTTGTTTAGCTGTAAAAAATTCCTTACTTGCATTAAGGGAAGAATAACTTCACAATTGGAAAAAATTGATAAAATTGATTTATTTTCGGTGTAAAAGCTGCGTGATACAATAAATATAACGATGTGATGAGTATTTGTAATATTGATTGACTACTATGGGTAAAAAATATAAGGGAGTCAAGCAATCTTTATTTAATCATGAAAATTCAGGTCATCTTCCTTAAAAGTAGTCCACCCTCCGATGTTATGCACATGTACTAAAACGTTTTTTCCAATTTTCAAAGCAGTTACAAAAAATTTATTAAGTCAATAGTTACAGAACAATAACTGTTGAGTCCAGATATGCCATTAAATTTAAAATCGAATGGTCGGCTTCGTGAGAAATAGGTAATGTACCTATCTCAAGAAATAAACAACGGATTCTAAAAAAAGAATACAGTTTGGAATATTCATTTAAATGTTTATCGATATTTCCTTAAATTGCATTGTAGTCAAATTCTATTTCAGCTGTTCAGAGAAGAACGTGTACCTCAAATACTAATGAATATTTTGACGTGTAATTTGTCACAGATGACAGCAGTTTCAACAACTTAAAAGGGAAAAGATTGATCCCTATCGGACTCCCAAGAAAATTCAATTCAATTTTTTTGGGTATTTCTGATCAACATAGGAGACGACCTTAATATGCTGTGTGACAACATTCCTAAAACTGAACTAAAGTATACATTTTCTACAAATTCATAAAGAAAATGAAGTTATCTATAATTCATTTTGAAAACAACTATTATTATGAAAGACAAACTCAAAAGTTCTAAGACAACTCGCCAAAAAATATTGAACAATTTTTTATTATGTCAAATGCAATTGAACACAATCACTATGTAAAGTGTTTTCTTGTAAATTCAATAAGAACAAAAAATCCCATTGTCTACGTGAGTTGTGATGAATGTATGATACCATTATAATTTATTTATTAGGTCTGGAACAGTATGTAAAATTCAAGGGTTAGTACAAATCTTTGTTAGACACTGATTCAGTACAAATATATATGTAAAAATCAATTTAGAAGCAGTCAATCACAGAAATTTGATTATGTTTTTTTTTAAGACATTTCTTTTAATAGGGGATACATGAAATTTGAATGACTCTTTCTTTGAAAAAAAAGATAACTCTGTTTATAAATACATATAAATCTCAGTGTTACCAAAAAATACCGTAGTGTACACAAACCTCTGTACCGTTTGTACCGTCCAACTCTTAATATATTTAAGATTTTAAATGCAATCAAGACTAACAATAATCCCTGACCAAAAACTTTTTTTTTCCCAACCTCCCCAGAAAAACACTAAAGTTGTAACAAGATTCGAACTTCGTGTTAGTACAGTATTGAGAATGTAATTGGAATATTACTTATTAATTTACCTATAGAAACTTATTATTGCACTTTAATAAATAAATAAATCTAAAAGAGTAAGAGCAAGTACAATATCACTTTAAACTTTTATTAAAATATGCATATACATATTATTTATACCTGTAGAGTATTTTTGAACAAAAATTTTTTAAGTATAATTGTCCACAGAATTCAAGTGCTATGAAACAACATTTTGGCAGTGAATGAAATTTTTTAACCATTCAATATTCCATATTTTAGTTCAAAAATGTGTATTGAGTTATTAAACTTTAATATGTATGTACCTAAAATCCATCTCATTTATTGTGGATTTGTTATATACTCTATTAAAGTTTATTAATTTGTTATTAAACGTGTTTCACAATTTAATAAAATCAAATCATTTAATTCATAATCTTATCATAGGTATATAATGAATTAGTACACAATAAATCACACTTATATGTCAAGTAGGATATATGTATACGTTGCATAATTTAGCAAAACAATATATATATATATATATATACCAGGTGGGTATATGAAATAATTTCAATGCTTTTTCTTAATGAAATTCTCTTTGACTTATATTTTTCTCAAAAGCATCCACTATGATTATTTTTTCCTACGATTTAATAGAAAAAAATCATTTAAAAAAGATAATTTCTTTGTACTATTTCTTTAAAAAGAAATAATTCCTAAGAAAAAAACTCTTTACTTATAATTTTATTTTTTCTACATACTGCGGACAATGAAGGTTTCTTTTACTTATTATTTCTATTTTAATTTAACTTTTGTTATTATTATCTTAGTATCCTCAACGTATTACTTGATCCTAACGTGTCCTCAAAAAAATAAAATCATGCTACAAAAAAAAGTGTACCTACTACTATTTGAAACTTTTTTATTATCTTTAAATGAGTTCCTAATTGAATATATTTCTAGAATGCTCATAGCTTAAAAGATATAATTTGTGTTAATTAAATTCAGAGCATAAATCACTAAGACACATCTGTAGATATATCAACAGTTATATACGAAAAGGTGTAAAAAGAATTAAAAATGTTGAGGTACTGTGATTAATTATAATCCGTGACTTGAATGTTACACTTGATGTTATGTAACTTGATAATTTCTCAATTGATTTCAGCTTTTTTTTCTTCTTTTTTTGGTTTTAAATGGTTTTAAATTGGTTGAGAATTCCATTATCCTTAACAATAGTTAAAAAAGTTGAAAATATGGACGCAATTCGCCAACTATCAACTGATCTTGGTTATTTTTTATGAATTATGCATTTCATTTTTAGGAAAAGAAAGTTTGAGAAAGATGCTATGATTATTGCACTCTTGTAATGTATTTACAGAATGATTCCTCTACATAGTTATCCACACAGGATGTAGAATATTTTTGTTTAGTTGACACTTGTCCTCAAACATAATAAAAGATGATAAAATATTCTTTATTCTATTTTTTGGCCAAATAATAAAATAATTTATAAGGTGATTTGATACGTTTCATAAAAGTGCATAAAGGAATGAACTAGTTTCATGCATTAGCATCATATTATTTATTATTAAATTACAACTGTATATAACTGTTTGAATGTGAACAACACTACCTTGTTTGAAATGTAAAATTCAACAACCATTCCTAAACTTCTTTTAACATTTTTTTCATGTAGAAAGTTGATTTGATGTGGAAAAAAAAAGTCTTCGGTCTTTGGTTAAATTTGTCCACTTAGATACTTAAATATAAGTGTCTTGAAATTCTAAAGCTATCAAAAAAAAAGTTTCTCCTGAGCAAGACTTTTGAATTGATTAGGTTGTTGCTATAATATTTTTCTAGTATTTTATATTTGTTTTGTATAAAAAATTATAAATGCTCTGGTTCAGGGAGATGATGTTTCGAAACTGGCTGAAGGTAAACTATCAGCTACATTTTCACAAAAACAATACAAAAGGACAAGGTCTTCTGCCTACAGCTCTTGGATATACTTGGATATATGTATGTAAATTAAAAATGCCAACATCATATAATGTATTTGGAATGTCAATGTGGCCCTTACATGGAAAAAGGTTGAAAACCCCTGCAGTAGAGTGCTTTCACGTTACGTCATCATCTTGAAAATTGGTCATCTTGGAGGCATAAACAATCAAACTTTTTAATAATAAAAACTCTTGTTTATTTAAGTGTAAGCAATATAGAGAAAAACTGCTGTGGATGTCATTATGGGACTGACATTTAAAAGGTCTTAAACCTTTATTGACTAACAAAACCCCTCACTTTATTAAATCTCAAACCCAAATAATGTGTATTAAAAATATGTTATTACATCATTATACAAGGTGTAGTCAATATATATTAATTATTACTTTTGTAAGGGTCAAGTATGTTTCTTAATCGATTCAGAACTAAATTAGTTCTACGAATCAAGTCAATTTATAAGGATTTTCATTTTATTTTATTTTATTTTTATTTCAATATGACTGTTTTTCTTTAGTATAAAATTATACTCAACACAGATGTTTAGTTTTTTTGTTTCGTCTATTTCCTAAAAGCAATTAGATGAAGTTTTCTTACTACTTATTTTACCAAATACCCATTTTAATTAATAAAATTTTAAACTCTGTATATTATACAAGCACTAACTTTTGATTTTTATATTAGTAAAATTTATTCATTAATTGAAGTATTCTACCCAAAATTAAAAGTTGGCAACAAGAAAAATACAAAGGGAAATTTACCATATGTTTTTTTGAATTTTTCCTTTCCCTTTTGAGAGTTGAGGTTGCGAGTGCACAAAAACTCGTCATGATTGTGGAGACGCGGAACATTTGTTGTGTTGCTCAATACTTACTTTTTTCTTTAGTTTTATTTGTTTAATGGAAATATATTTAATTATTACCACAAATATTTAGTTTGATAATTGTTTGGGTACGATCTATAATTATGCTCATTATCACATTCTCCTTTTTTATTACATTTTTGTAGACGTTTTTATGTTATACAAAATATCAATTAAAATTGATGTAACACAGCCCCTCTAATTATGTCAAAAAAGACGAGTAAAACTTACAACTAATGTAATATTTATATATATTATTTGAAATATAATGACATTTACAAGAGTGAAAAAATATTTCATGAATAGAAATGTTATTTTATAATTAAGAGCAAGAATGTCGCAACTATAAAATCTTACTTAAGTAGCCATCAAAGTAAGATATCTATGCAGACACTGATGGTATTTTGAGATAAAAATATTTCCTCTAATGAGGAAGTATTCCAGAAATATAGCAAAGTCATTACTTTGTGAATTTATAACCTTTAAATCCTATGTCTGAGATAAAAAAATAGCCAATATGTCAAGTGATAAAAATCCTTTAATTCTAGGATCACTTCATATTCTGTCAACACGAGAGGCAAAGTAGTGTAAAGAAACAGTTTTCAAACTGGGGGCTGTAGTTCCAGAAAAAATAACTATAAAGAATAATAGCACAGATATCCATTGACTATCTAAAAGCTCTAACGACATAATGAGTATTTTCTTCTAGCGTGATATTTAACGCTACACATAGGTGTTTGATATGATAGCTACGATGACACAGTGAAATTAAAATACTTATGTAAATATTGTACTGATAATAGTTTTTATAAAATTTATTCAAGAAATTGAAATATTTACTTTTTGTTTATGAAAATTATACTCTATGAGAAGTTTGTTGAAGGGCTCAAGTACCTATGAAGGGGCATTATTTATATTATATTCATTGGGGAAGGTGTAGCGCCAAAGGGCCCTTTTATAAGAAATTTAAATGAATCGTAATTGGAAGATTTAAAAATCCAAGTAGGCTTACAAAATAGAATGCTTGGTAAGTGTATGTCTTAAAAAGATCTGGGAGGCAAAAAAGTAGGTCTTTATTTTTATCTAAAAGATATCAGCCTAGAGGCTAAAGAGTTTCAAGCAGAAGAAAAGAAGAAAAGTATCCTCCTTTTGGATGTTTCAAAAGATACTATTAAAAGCCTCAATAGTTTTTAGATTAATCAGAGTTGTCATTCAATAAAAAGTTATGACTATAATACATCAGGAGTAACACTTATTTTTACTCGCACGATGTTTTTGATCATAGTCAAACATTAACAAACTTTTACGTAATAATAGTTATTTTAAAGTTATTTTACATAGTATCATCAAAATTATTTTGATTAATGTAATATTAATATACATAAAATAAATAGCTGGTGCTAAATGAAAGTTAAAAATTTGAATATGGCTTTATGGAAAATATTGAATTCGATCATCGACAGCAACACTGTATGAAAAATACAGTGTCCAACACACAATAAACTGATTTCAAATTTGATTTTCCTTACTTTTTTAAACTAATTTTACTGATTTGCCAAATCAGTCGAATAAATATATTTGTTTAAACTATACTGAGTTGACCTATATGTGTGGTAAAGCTGATTTATTATAGTACTCCCGGACATGACTCATCATTTACTCTTTTTGGCATATGCTCAAATTCTAGCACAATAAATTCCCCAGTATCTCTGTGTTTATAAACTGATTAACAGTTGCGCAAGCATCTATGTTGAAATCACACCCTATTAATTTTTAACTAAAAGTACCATATATCGTTGAGTAGAGAGACTATTCTGAAGAACATAGTTTGCAGACTTGCAACCTCACTAAATTTCAGAGTAAAAAATTAGGAAACATTTGGAAATATATTTTCTGACTTGAATTACTTTTCAATTCAATTTTAAATTAAATTGTACAAATGGAAGGATATATCTATTAATATTTCCTTGGTTATATGATACTGAATAACGTTTAATTATTATGATTTTGAATTATTTTCTGTTTTATGCATGTTATACTTTTCATTAATTTATGGGATGTTATTCTAAGCAATATTATTTTCGTACATGGAATAATAAAATTACGCAATAAGATTAAAAAAGAATAGTTATACTAAACAACGAATTTAGATTTAATTAAATTTTCAATTCATTGTTTAATGTTCATAGTTTGAACAGTTAACTCTCATTGAATTGACAATTAATTCATTTTATAATCATTATTCATTTGAAGGGGGAATGAAGAAATTAAAGGATCTTGGAAAATTCGCCTCATGAAAATTTGCCGTCCATAAAATTGGCCACCATTATTTTAATATAAGTAATAAGGTTTTAAAAGCCTGATTATTTAGCATTTCTATATCATTTTACAGTTATTTGATTTGAATGACTATATTCTGATATGCAAATACTTAGAATCTATAGGAATTTTTTAATATACGTTAAAATATCAAATGTAAACAAATTTTTCACTAACTAAAGAGTTGACGTGATCATGCATTGACCTCAGAGATTAGTATATTTTATCATATTTTTACTCGTAACGGATGATTGTACCAATTATTTATGCTTTGATTAGAACTCTAAGATCCCTCCTCCTTGACGTTCTCAATTCATAGGAAATATAATTTGACTTTTGAAGTAGTTGCTGACCCAATGACGGTTCTGTATAATAGTTTTCATAACTTTTGTAAATATATGTTTACATGCCCTCAGATCTTAAATATCAGAATATATATAATCAAACCAAATAACAGATTTATAAACCTTAAAAGAAAAGTGGGAACACAATCAAATGTTTAAGCCAGGGATAATCGAATGGGGATATCGTTGTCAAGGTTTATATATTCTAGAATCCTTCAATGATACACACACGTCTATTCTATCCTTTAGAGCCAAGAGGAGTTTATTTTGAAAATTAAATTGAAGGAAATGTTTTTTGAACGCCTGTTCTCTTCATGTCTCTTTTTCCATTTCTCTTTTATTATTTTCAAATGGCAATGACTAGAGATGATACATTTGTTGAAAAAAAAGTTCATATATAATAAACAAAAGATCGTTGGTACTCCTGTTTTTTATATATATTATGTTTCTTCTTAGTTAGATCGTCAAAGGAGAAACATCTCCCTCTAAAATGGGGGCTGCTAAATTACGACTTACGTGGGTACTTGAGTTTGTTTATTAAAACATTATTGTGTTCTGGCATTTTACCAAAATATGTGTATTCACAATTTTCAGAAATATGATAAATCTTTTCTTGCATTTTGTACTTTTGATCAAAATGTAAATTAGATGAGGCTGTCAGAATAGCGTAACATAAAAAAATAAAACATTTTTTCGTAAGTTTATTACAAAGAAATTGAATTGAATTTATGCATATTATTTATGTAGTTAATTATTTTTTTATAACTGGGAAACTTGTTATCATACTTCCTTTTTGAAAATTTCAACAAACTTTGCTTTTCTTCATTTCAGAATGAAAAAAAAAAATCATCAAAATTCATATAAATCCCCTCAAAGTAGTCACATGTGCCAACGTTTTTTTCGATTTTCAAAACAGTCTGCATATTGAGTAAAATTGCAAAAAAAGTTTTCAAATTGATTGTTCATGGTTAAAACAACTAGGGCAGTATCTGATCGCCTTCAAACCTCTATCTATGGACTATCGAACGGATTTGAAAACTACAACAAAAATATCTACAACTTTTATTTCTATGAATTTTCGCTTGGCTTAATATTTGTCATTTTTTTCAAACATTTTAAAAAACGAAAAGTTCGATATTAGCTCTTCACAAAAGGACGCGTATCTCAAATACTGATGATAGTATTTTGATGTGTAATTTGGTACGGATGTCAGTGGCAGTAGTGTAAACTTATAAACAAAAATGTTTATTCCTATTAGACTCCCAAAATAGTTAAATTCTAATTTTCCAGATTCATGTGTACATGAATCCGTCATATAAACCACTTCCAAATATATGTCAAGATAGATATATGCCTAAAAAAAGTTACTTTTCATTTCTACTTAAATGCCTCCGATTATCTGGATCCATCAAGGGAGTGATGATGATTCCATGAATCAATTATTATATTTTTGTTGTTTTCTAAAGATTTATAAATTATTTCGGATTATATTGGTATCGGTTTTATCAATTCTTCAAAGTCTCAGTTATGATCTCAATCAGTAGTGTCTTGCTTCGGCTTCTTTGACTTTTCAAAGTATTTGTCTCAACTTTCAAAGTAAAGACAGAAATCTAAGGGGATGTCTTATAAGTTAGTAGTATTATTTAATATCTCCATGGATAACTAAGTTGATATTAAAACCTTCCAGGTATACAATCAATTTATATGCTCAAAAATATGACCACAAGGTAGGTATCAAAGTTTCTTTCACGCATTGAGCAAATATTCATGCAATCAATTAATTATTTTATTATATTTCATTTCTTTTGTTTTTAATTGTTCAAAATTAATGAGTGTCCATAAAAATACGGAAATTACTCATTTGCTTGATATCTTGATAGGTGTACATATAAAGTGTAAATGGGTTTACAACATTTATTATATATTATTATTATGCACTTTTTTAGATGTGCAATAAACTATTTCATTCTTTTTCTAATTAAAGGTGAAAGTTTATCATCCTCGTGAAATGGGATGAAGATATCAATCTTCAAATTAAATATTATAAATTATAAAGGTTGATTATATCCGTGTAAGTAATTGCGATCCAAATAATATTTTTTATTTGAGCATAACTATAGTCATATATAAATTGAGTAAATTTCTATGTTCACAATTATTTTTTTATTTGCTTTTTATTATTATTTTATTGACTTTGGTTGAAAGATTTTTTTTCAAATCTTTAATCAATCCAATGGTTTACTGTGCCACTCTCAGCTCAAACAAAACTGCGAGAATCAACTGACTTTTGTAATAATAATATAAAAAAACGGTTCACGCTTCGGTCACATTCTGCTAGTTGGCTTTAATTGACGTTGATTCGAAGCTTTTTAACGCTCCTTCCAGAACGAGTTAGCGTCGAGTCTTGGGTTTCTACTGTACCTATGAAATTACAATTTGATTGAGCAATGAGCCTCATAAAACGTTTAACAGTCATTACTCAACATTCATCTTTTGAATGGGAGAAAAGACCACAAATAGTGAAGCCCTCTCTATTTATATTTGTAGGTGCATAACCACATTGTTGTCCTTTTCTCCCAAAAGAAAAGGGGCCTACTAGACTCAGTGGGAGGTTCTTAGCTAATTCTTCCAAAGAATATGTAACTAATATATTTATCTAGGAACATGAAGGAATCGTTTGGTGTACCTTAAGCTAATTTGAGTTAGACAGAGATAAGAAGAAGTAAAAAAAAATATATGTACAGTTGACAACAAAGTACTGAGTACATTTGTACGTTAGTGGGGTAACGCCATATGCAACGCTTTAAATTATAAGGTAAATCTTATGTATGACTCTTCATACAAATATCAAAGAAATATTTTTTTGTTTTTTAAGTGTATACATATTATTATTTTCATGGTTGTAAGTGACAGTCCTTTTTCATGTACCTAAATAAGAGCATACATTAGAAAATTTTGATATTACGCATTCACAATTCAATATTTAAACTGTATATGATTGGATATATAATATTTATATTATATACATACATTTCTCAGAAATGAAAACTTGAGGTAGTATTCAGATGTATTAGATAGATTTTTATCTGTATAACTATACATATATTCGTTTATAGGGGTGGATATGTATGTATAACTTATAACTTAGTATAGTCATAGAAGGATCATCTTTCTTTCAGTATTTTAATAAATCAATGATCCTCTTATGATTTCTTCAAAAAAAAAAAAGAAAAAAAGGGAAGGAGAATCTTTCAACTTTTAACCGGAATAAACTAAGTCGTATATATACATACTTACATACTTATCAGACCCTTTCATCTCATAATGAAAAAAAGGAAGAAAAAAATTTGTAAAATGTACATAGTTATGTACAGATCCATTATACTCATTACATTATTTCCGAGCAAGAGGCTTAAAAAGCAAGCAAATATTTTTGTTTACACCCCTCTTTCTTTCCATTTCCAAAGTGAGCATCTAATTATCCCTTTTCATCTCATTCTGGACTCATTTGAGTGACTTTTTTATTTAATACACAGGGATGGGCATTTTTTTAAGATGAGAGTGAGCGTGTTTTCCATGTTACTATCTGGTATCACTGTTTCTTTATATCACCACATTGATATTAATATATTAAATAATACTTAATAACTGATAAAATCTGAAAGGACTGAAGTGAATTTGAATCAACGGAAATCCTGGAGAAGGAACACACTTTTATAGGATATTGAACTACTTATGATAGTAGAAAGTTCTTACCACAATGACCCAGAGAAAACTGAAGTCAAATTCGTTATCAAGGTAGTTTTACCAACTGATTTTTTTTTCTTCCCTAAATGCAACAATATCTTAACATTTTACTCCAGTCTAACTATAGTCCATAACTAGATAAATATATATTCAATTTTGTAGAAAGGAAGCAAGCACCATTGAATAATTACTCTTGTTATCAACTGCCTGTTAAAATGGTTTTAGAGGATGAAAAATATATTATTGTTATTTGGAAGGAAGATGTTCTCAGCCATCTATCAAAGAAAAAGAACAATATGTACCAACAGTTTTCCTTTTTTAAACATAAAACTGCAATTTTTTTCTACAAAAGCCACACACCCATCCTTAACAGATTTCCCATCTCTGAACATAAATCCAAGTTTATAACTAAAATATATTTATTTAAGCAGGACGACCATAACTGAATTCAATATTTAAGTCGGTCTCTTGACCCATTTTTCCCTTCTTTAAAATCTACCTAATTTAATGAATTTCCTTTCAAATAAAGTCTATTACATTTATCAATACTTTAAGACATAGTTCACACCACAATATATACAATTTGCAAATTATTTTTTAAAAAATTATACCAACTTTATTTATGTCAAAAAAGAGATTTATTACTCAATAAAAAAACATCTTCCATGCTAAATTTAAATTCGACTCTTTGGATTATTTAAACAAAGATACATACTTAATGCTTAAATATAACAAGTAGATCTTTTAACTTACAATGTATTTTATTTTATTAATTTTTAGACTTTGTTCATTGAAATATGGACTTATTAGTCTTGAAGGTTTTGACACAAAACCGTTTATATCTTAGTTATTTGTGCTTGTTAATCCATATTAAATGTATCATAGGATTTGTATTACAAAATTACATGTATATTCCTTTTCAAAGAATTTTTTTTTTTTCAAAAACTTAGGAAAAATCACAAAAATCTAATTTTGAGATTTTTTTTTAAGCTTGAAAAAGGTTAATGTAACCTATGTATTAAGATACACATATAATAAATATGTATACCTACATAACCTTTTCACCTTATTAATCTAATTATCCATTTATTTTTCAGATGAAGGGATCATGAACTCAAATGACCCGCACTACATCAAACTCGTCTTTGCCATCGGATAATGAAGAGGCCGTCATCGTGCTGGCAAAGTTAAATTCATCAAACTCTGAGCCTTCCTCAACGAATTCGCCATCCTCTGCATCCAATGTTGATGATGAGAGTTCCTTTGGAGGACCAGATTCTCATAATGATGAACTCAATAATACCGTCCGACTCAAGCCTATTATCAAACGATTATACTCCTCCTCATCCCTGTCCACTCATAAAAAACGTCCTCCTCGATGTGTTCGATTCGATAAACGAAGACCACAAACCATGGAGATGAGGGATTGGAGGATAGGGATGGAGGATATTATGGATGGCTCCTCATCTACGTCCATCTTCTGTGACAAGTAATACTCATATTTTTTTATTAACATTTATGTTTATTGAACATTTGGCTCCTTATTTAAATGCTAAACAAGAAATAATATTTTTTCGCATACAACATTAATATCTTGTACTATCTTGAATCTAATAATCTATGTACAAAGAAATATTGATATGTTTATCATCTTCAGGGTAATCAAATAACAAAGTAAGAGTAATATATATAAATAAGTGGATATTGTCCCATTTAGTTATTATTTTTTAAGAATGAGGCAGCCTTAAACGCGATTAGGAGGTTTGTGAATTTGATTATACTTCTAATTCTTCCGATGATATAAGGATTTTTTTTCTTTTTTTGAAGGCATGATAAGATGGAAAAAATAGGTACATATGTACATTAATGGTACTACTATAATATGTGTAATAATTGAGAAGTTTATTTTCTATGAATTATAATTTATTACGTTTGTAATTACAGTAGATTTATAAAATAGTAATAGAATTCAAAAGTTACAATAACGTAAAAGCATCACAATTGTTAAAAAAGAATAAATAGACCCGGTGGAGACTTGTTTTAATTTGTGCATACATCATTGTAGTCAAATTGTAAAAAAACAATACAATGATGTTTTGAGTATTGAGCTCCAAGACAAATACAATAACCTGTCATTAGCGCATCAAGTCATTTCTTGTATTCCCACTTAACTACCTATGAAATTGAAAGAACTAAACTATTTACCTACAAGAAGTACAGACTACAGCTAAAAATATTTCATAGCCCATGATGAAAAAAAAATGTATATTAACTACAAAATGATTAGATTAATTTGTATAATAGATTTTCAAAAGCTCTTAAAAAATTAATAACATCCTGTGAACTTTTTTTTAATAAGAATACAAAATATGTATGTACATAGTTATGTACGTGCATACATATGCTTCTAATATTTAATCCGAGGATCAAAACCATGAGTAGTGTATAGTATATTAAAGGATCCATGATAAGATCGATAGAATGGAAGAAACATATCTGGATATAAGCAACAATAGTGATAATAACAAACACTTATAATGTTGTGGATTGCACGGTCACGCTCTCTAAGTCCACATCAGTGCTAGGAACATTGAGCTCCGGTTGAGAGACGGAAGATGATATAACTGCAACGTCTAGAGCCTTTTTACTATTCGAGTCCTTTATTCCTGATTTAGCAGTCAATGAATTTGATCGAGGTCCACAGCAGGTTGCAGCAGAGCAGTCTTGGAATTTTTTTAGTTCGGGTGGAGTACCACTAAAGCCCTCATCCATGGGGCATTGCAGTGTACAACTACTAATTTTGTTGGGACTCGTAAATGAAAGAGGTAGAATGGACATGAATTTCTCTTTACTTTCAAGTGAGTCTTTTTCGGAATCTCTGTTCACACCACCCACGCCTCTAAAGAGAAGGGATCGCCCATACTCTAACTGTATCGTAGTGGAATGAATCCCTTGACGATGAAAGAATTCCTTAATTTTTCTGGAAATTTCCATGTAATTATCACTCTGACGCTTTAATGTGACGTGAAGAGAGGCTACAATTCGAGATCCGACCAAGTTCCAAACGTGGAACTCATGTACCTCTGCAACTTCAGGAAATTCCTCAACCATTTTTTCCTCAATGTTGCGTACTTCTAAATGTTCAGGAACTGTTTGTAATAAAATCAAAGCTGAGTCTTTCAACAAGGGCCATGTGGACGCAATGATTAAGCATACCAAAGCCAAGCTTAATGCAGGATCAATATAATCCTCATATTCCCAGTCCGTAAACGAAACTACACTTGCTGAAATCATTACAATGACTGAGCCAAGTGCGTCGGCACAAATATGAAGAAAAACACCCTTCATATTCATTTGGCTTCCTTCTTTAACCTCTTTCTTTTTGTCAGACTTTCCATGTGAATGTCCATGTCCGTGGGATCCATGAGAATGTCCATGGGAATGTGCGTCGTGAAATAGAACAAGACCTAGTAGATTTACTAGGAGCCCAATACCCCCAACAATTAAAACATTCTTTGGATTGCTGATGGGCTCGACCATCACGAATCTCTGAAAAATATATTTAAAACAATTAAAATAAGCATAAGACAATTTAAATTGTGCGAAAATTTACCTTGATGGCCTCCACAAAAATGGTAAAACAAAGAGCTAATAGAAAAACGGCATTGATGAGTGCTCCTAAAACTTCAGCCCTAGCATATCCGAATGTATTTTTCGACCAGTCCTTGGGACTCACGTATACTGCTATAAATGCTACAACAAGAGCAATGATATCTGAGAGCATGTGAAAACTATCAGCAACCAAAGCCATGGAATTACTGATATACCCGTAAATAATTTCCACAAGAAAGTATGACGTCGTCAAAAATGTCATTGAAATAAGACGAGTCTCTTTTGAAAATCCTTTTAACAGTGTCATACTGACTGGACTTTTGAATCCTTTTCGACTCACTTTATTTTATAATCTTCAATTTTCTTTCTTGAGCCAAATCACACACACACACACACACTTAGATCATTTTAAAAAGCGTAGTCTGAGAAAAAAAAAAGAAATATGAGTTTAAAGTCATGTTAATGATAAAGTAAAACTATGCATGAATACAAGTTGTACATACATGAATACATATTAACTAAGTCAATACATAAATGTACAAGTACATATTGCTCAGTGAAAAATCTCAATATTTACTCATCTTTTCATCATTTGATAAACTTTATTTGTATTTAATAATTCATTATTTAATAGAACCGTATATATATATATATATATATATATATATATATATATATATATATATATATATATGATATGAATCTATTATGTTAGTCTATAAAATATTAATATATCCAAGCATTGCTATAAATGGGCAATCCACCGAGATAAATGTTACATATTAATACATAAAAATAATGATATTTTCACATATTTCAAGAGTTGTTGTTTACTTTGGTATAAACTCTCCGAGTTTATAGTACTAAAATGATTAGAAAATTGTAATTAGAAATTAAACGCAATTGTACAATTCAAGACTTTAATCTATTTCTGTCTTGAATTCGTCTAAAAAAGGGTTGATGTGTGATCATTTTCTCCTCACAAATATACATATATTTATACAAATACAAATACTTATTTTAATAGGTGATAACGATCCTTTCTTTAAAAGAATATACTCTATGTAAAAATATGTATTGTGGAATCAAAGAGACAAATTAACTTTATTAAAATAACATAAACAACATGCATGAATAGAAAGAAAAAAAAAACCCTCATAAACTCCAATTAATTAGCAATTTACATAAATATGTAAATAAAGGGGTCAATGTGTCATAAATGAGGAGGGAGTCGTCAATTTACGATACGACTTTACCAATTCAATTAAATGATTATCAATTCAAAAGTATAGCTCGTACTTGGATGAATATCTATTTACAAATTTATGATGCATATTTACCATTGATGATCCACTCTCTCGAGGCCTCTCATTGGGAATGCTACCCATTTTTTAAATATTACATATAATATGCGTATAGAGAGATAGTTATTATTATTAAAATAAAGTCTTATACCTACCAATGAAACAATCAATAAAATGTCTGAAAAGTAGTAAACAAGAAAAAAATAACAGGTTTTCACGAATTGCCTATGTCACTAAATAATACAAGGGTAAATCACACACAACTAAACTGTTTATGCATACATTGTACAGAAAACGAAAGAGTGGTGGTAACTAAGAGGTTGGCAGTGGGAGAGAACGATTTGATGAAAGTGATATACCCAATACAAACATTCATTTTTTTTTTCAACTGTTGATTTTCTCTTTTTGTGTCTATATACCGTTGATCAGCTAGATGTGAGTTATATTTTACTATGAATTAAAACATAGCCAAACTATAATTATTGAGAGAATATGTTGCAGAATATCTATCTATATGTGAAAATGCACTCTCTGCGAGAGTATAATTATCATCTCCATCATTGAGAGTAACTTTGCTCAATCTTGTCAGTGATTTCATATCTACATATATCAAAAAGATCTAATACAGTCGTTGTTTTTTTATATGCTTAATAATACGCCGACTTTATTCAAACTGGTTCATATCCATTAATAATAAACTTAAATCGAGTGTTTTACCCGAAATATCTGTGCTTGACAGACATTTTGTACCTTTAAATCAAACTATTTACAAAATGAAAATGAAGTTATTTATTTAATTTCATATCATATCGTGAAAATTTGATATCGTGATATCCTTAGTAAAATGAGATGTTCACTTGTTTAAATTGAGAAACATGATCTGAAATTAGATAAGAGCATGGCGTATAGTACTATCTAGTCGTCTACAGCAAAAGTGGGCCTAATAAATTACTGAAATAATCATTAGTAGTGGATATCATGGATCCCAAGAGTGGATACCCTAATAAACAAACACAAGGGATAGCTCTTTTACCTCAAGCGTAGTAATATGTGTATGTACTCACAGAAGGAATCCTAATTTTGACTTTTGTAGTCAAAGGAATTTGCTATCATTATCAAATATGTTTTATGATAATTATTCAATTAATATTTTAATCATTTTTTTTTCCTTCCTCGAATGTTTGTTTATGAAGATACACATAGAACGCGACAGTATGGCTATAAAAATATTTAAAAAAAGAATTCTTGGGAGTTACTTTAAAATTCATATTACCACGAATGAAGGCTAGAACATCATCATTAAACTAATCTACAACATCTGTTGGAAGAATAAATAATAAACTTCATTATTAAATAAGAAAGCGTCCTGCATTTTCTCATAGATGTAAGAATATTGTTTATATTAAAATCTATGCGGAAGTCTAATTTATGTGTTCACTTTAAAAACAACAACAACCAAAAATGAAATCCTTACATGATGCAGAATGTATATACTGGTTTGCTTCTTTTTTTAAAAAAATATATATAGAAGAACGAACGTTTTCAATGCCAGAGATCCATATTTGAAATTTGAAATATATTTAACCTTCAATTGAAGTCACATGTTCAATTTATAAAATAATAACAATAAAATAATGTTTTCTCCGTCATAAACGTATTTCAGTTAAGAGATTTCGCAATTTAAATTATGTGTCACATAAATAATGCCACAGTCATATACAAATATCAAAAGTGAAATTTTTTTATAATATTCAAATTCTAAGAATGTAATTATTTCCAATTTACAAAATGATATGTAAATGGTGTTGGACTGCTCAAAATGACTAACTATATCGTGCCAGTAAGGCGCCACAATTACCCACAATCCCCTCATAATGTTATCAAAATTACTTCTTCTCACTACAATAACAACAACAACAAGAAAAAACCTTAGAAGAAGAAATACTTGGAGAAGAGGTGATTAAATTTCTATTTTCCCTACTTTGTTTCTAGATTCCTTTTCCTTTTCTTTTAGTAATAAGTTATAACAAAAAAAGAAGGTAATTATTTATAATTATCTTCAATTACAACTTTAATGTAGCTATGAGAGAGAAATGTATCTATTTATGTCATGTTCAAATGAGGAGTTATATCATTTCTTAGTATAAACCTATTTGTAGTTCACACAACATAAAATTGGATAGTTTTGAATCATTCAATATTGGTAGGATAATAATAACAAATTAGATGAACGTCAAACACTGGAATATCAATCAACACCTGCATGTAAATGAATTAATTCAATTACTGACTTCAGTAATTGCTATCAAATAGACTTTGTAGGCTTGGACAAAAAATTTGCATTGAGTATATGGGAAAAATAAGTTCTTTTTCAAAATATTTATTCGTCTTATTTATATTTATCGAAATGAATACAAAAAACAACAAGGAATTTTATTTAAAGCAAGTCTATTGATATCACACTTCAGGTTATCAAATAGGTATGCATATATTAAAATGATTATTGCTGTTAAGGAAGGAACTGCTCTGTATCTTTGTTATCTCTTCTTATAGCATAGAATTTGAAGCCATGAATATGCATTATGTAATATATATTCAGAGTACTGAAAGCATTGCCTTTGAAACAGAGAATTCAATTATATAATATATATATATATATAATATGTTGTGTACAAGTTAGAATTTTTTTTACATGCCGTATCAACATATTTGTATTTAGTTATAATGCATTGATCCAATAATTTCAATTTAATCTATTAATATATCTCATTTATTACTTATTTTACGAGAGTAACAGAACCATTATCATAAAATTAATTTTCATCAACAAAATTAGAAATTAAACACTTATTGAACTTCTCACAAAATTTCCATCATTACATAATTATCTTAAGCACAAGGTTGTACTTTAAATTTGTCATTTAAAATGCCACAAGTTACGACTTGTACACAATATATATATATATATATATATTATTGCAGAAAAGCAGAAATTTTTTCATTACAATTTTAAAAAGGTTACAATTGGTTTATCCTAGAATGTAAAAAATATAGGATACCATGGGAAAGGATGCCAACAGGTTAATGGGGTCCAATTATAGAAAACCTTGAGCTTTTATGAATAAACATTAATTGTGTATATATTTATTTAGAAAACAAATACTCTTTATAAAAAGATTTTGTTTACCTAGAGCATTTAAATACCTATTTGTAGGTAAATGGAGGGGGGGGGGGGAAATCTTATACAGGAGGAACTTTAGTCTAGGTAATTGTATGTATATGCTAAAATTTAGAAATATTTATGTCAACTAAATTAAATTAAAATGAACCCTAGTTAATTGATTCATATAAAATTACAGATGCTTCACAATGATGTAACTAACTCTTGTTTTTTGTTAATAAGTCAGCTGCCACTTTATTATTAAACTTAATTATATTCATTAAATATGTAGATACACAACGAGGTAGAATGAATAGCTTTGGGGTGACTCAAATTGTTTGTTTTACAAAGAGAATAAATAATCTTTTTTTTTTTTTAATTTTAAATAAGAAAGAACTGTGTTTACTAACCTTGTCAACCCCTAACTCATTGATTGTTAATTAATATATATTCTTAGATTTACAGCAGCTCTTTAATGAAGAGAAATCATTACCGTAGAGCGCATAATGTTTGTAAAAATGTAGAAATAGGTATGTTACAAATAAGGAATGGTCTGTGTGATTAATGCGTTTACCTTATCGAAATTTTATCATGTAGCATTTAGAGAGGTCAATGTTCCTCAACTTACATAAATATCTTCACTTTTTTTTTTGTTGTAATTTATGTATTAATTTTGATAAATATTTGATGAATCATTTCTTTTATGACTTTGAAGAATATAACGTGCTATGTACCTACTACTTAAAAACATAATTAATCTTTTATGTCATAACTAAGATAAGATATTGGGTTTCCTTTAATTCCAAACATGTAGGAATTAAACGCATTTTATGGATTTTATGGTTATAAAAAAACCTCTCATTAAAAGTGTAGAATAAATTTCAAAAATTTCAAAAGAGTTAAATATACACGACAAAACCTTCACAATGGACACCCTAACCCCTTTCATACTTGCGAAAAAATTGCAACATACGGATGTAGGTATATAAGTCATAATCTTATTGTTTGGATAGGGGGAAGGTACTATATAATGAGTGAGTGACTGAACCATATTCAAAAATATATAATAAGTCAAGGCAAATGGGGTTACAATCCATTTAGATCGGGGCTCTTAAAAAAATTACACAACATCCAAAAATGTGTTGAGTGATTTATACATTTTAAAAAAATTATGAGTACATAATATTTTGTTTATTTAAAGGATACATTTTTTTTGTCCATTGTCTATTGACCTTGTTACTATTTTATATATATATATATATATATACATATAGTTTGACCTAGTCTTGTTTTAGGAAGAAATATAAGTATGTATTCACATTAAATTGAAGGACAGTTCAAATATATTTATTAACAAATATGTATATAATCACATGTATAAATATATACATATGTCCACACATAAACTTGTCATTTATTAAATAACAGAAAGAAAGTATCAAGTATGTCGTTTCAAAACCATTCTCCTCAAGTCATGATTTCTAAAAATGAGCCTTAATGTAGGGGATTTAACTAAGGCTTTAAATACAGTATAAAATTACATACATCAAACTCAAATGAAGAGTTGAAATAGTTATAATAATAATAATAACAACACAAAAGGTAGAATTTCAATCAGGATGAACATTACTCAAAAAAAACTGATTTTGATAATGAGAATGACGCAATATTCTTGAAGAAATAAAAAGGGTTACAACTCAGTACTATACAGTTAGTAGAGAATTATATATATATAAAATTAGGTGAATGATGTAATTGTTAGTCAATACAAATCTGCTGGCCATGGAATTTTAAATTAAGTTTATTTTTTTTTTTCAATTAGGATTCATGAGCAAGCATTAAGTTTGTAAAAGTGTGTGAGTAATTGAACTTCAAACATAATTTAATTTCGAATTCTTCACTCGAAAATCGATTAATATTACCTACATATACATACACATTACAATATTTAGCCTTATTTAGATTCTACTCAATCCTCATCGAAGTAATGTTTTCGAAATTAAAAGTTGCTCAAATTAAAGTATTTATTCTTGCCTATATGGGCATAATACAATAATGTAAAAATTAAAGCAAGCACTATTTTGATTGCTCCAAATAAGCCACATCTTTGTACTGTTTTTGATTAAATGTGTGAATAAAAATAATTATAATTAATAAATAACATGTCATACCTTCAAAAATCTTCCATGGATATCAAAAAGTATTCAACACCAAATGATGATAATCACTCCTTGTAGTATGTACATATAAATGTAACTATAACTCTAGGACTTCTTCCCTTTGTCGTTATTGTTGTTTAAATAATGTCTACGTAGGGCATGGACTTTTTCGGATTCTTTCACTCGGATTACTGCAAAATTATGCTATGGACTTTTCATTTTTTATAATTTAAAACAGAATAAAGGAAGAAAGAAATATCAACAAGAACTCTCTGTAGGTAAGAAGTTTGAAATGCTGGCCCGAAGAAAACGAAAAGAAGGGAAAAAAGAAGACATGATCAATTATTATTATATTTTCTGAGTATAAATAATGTGATGCACGATGCTAGATGTAGTAGTTACAACTTCTCCATGATGCAATCATGATGGCTTTAATTAAAATTTCTGAATCAATTAGTTTGACTAAGCCCCATATTATGGGTGATAATTCAATTATGAGAGGGACGGTGTTCACCTCGGAACTTTGATTTTTTTAAATCACCAAACCTTCATATTTGAACTTGGGTATTCCATAAAATAATATTCGTATTTATTATGTAAATTTTATAGGAAAAAACAATGTTTCTTCTCTCTATAAACTATCTCTGAGTCATACACCTAGTTGTAGGGAAATCATAAATATACAAGCACCAAAATTCACAACGTTGATTAAAAATTCCTTAAATTTTGTTGGGATTACATTTCCATTTAATTTAAAATAGAAATGTTTAACAAAAATTATTGGAAAATCAGGGCAACCAAGCTCCTCCTAAAGGATACTCTGCCCCAATCAGAAGAAGACACTTTATTTAACTGGTTTTTTTTGCTTGTTTTTTGTTTTTGTTTTTTACATGTTATTTATGTACATCTCTAGTTGATGTGATCTCAGGCTTTTAATATATTAAAAAGATCTTATTCATTCACGGACAGAAGGATCAAGTGCTACAATATTATACATCCTTTGTCATGAATCCTGTGGAATTGGATAGTTAATTGCTGATTTTATCAAATCAAATATTTTATAAAAATGTAAAAAAAAGGAGTTTTTTTCTACATGACATCTTTATCAAACATTGTAGAATTTTACTCAATATTTTTATTATTATGAAAATTATAAATAGATTTGAATCAAAACATTAAGGCAGATTTATTTTTAATAAGTAATACATTATCGTACGTGAAGTGTAACATGTCGAGCTTTTTTGTCTACTCGCAACCTCGACTGACAGAAGGGAAAGGAAAAACTTGGAAAAATATATGGTAGCTACCCTTCTGTATTTTCCTTGTTGCCAACTTGTTAATATTTGGCAGAATTTATTATTTAGATATACTATATATTTATAAATTTTACCAATCACGAACCAATCGTTAGTACTTGTAATATATTCAAAATTCAAAAAAAGGGCGCGCAATCCTTAATTTAATATATTTTTTATGCATCAAAGTCCTAAATAATAATAATACCCTTTTTGAGCTCATAACACGTAGGGTCAGCTGCTTTAAATCAAAAGAATCAAATGATGAAAATCAGCTGAAGGGAGAATAAAGTGTGTTTTTGTTTATCCCAAAAAGCTCGTCGTGTAAACGTCAAGGCTAAGTGGTTGTTGATATTTACCGGAATGCAGAGATTCGTCGGTACCAATTGAAGAATGTAGAGGGCGAAAGTTGTTTATAAATTACGTCACATATTTATGACACTATAATCACGCAACTTTTGATAATTAATTATTATTGTCTTTCAAAAAGTGGAGTGACCCGGCTTGCCCTTTTAGTGTTTTGAACTTTGATTGATTTAAGTCGATTCTGTTGTTGTGCGTAGAGTTGCGAATAATTTCCAACTATTAAATTTATAATAGTTTCACATTTGGGAAGAATTGGCTAACTACCAACTGATTTTGGACCTCTTTTTTCTCAGTTACATCTAAGAAGAAAGATTGCGATATACAATAAAAATAACGGTGTGCCACTCATAGTCACAATATGGCACAGAAATTCTGAGGCTTAGTAAACAAACTACAAAGTAAACAACGCTCACATACTATTGATCTTACATGATAAAACTTTATTGACATCATTACAATGCTTATATCTACATCGACTTAAATCATGATCCTCCCTTAAGTAGCTTCTTGATATTTGAACAAAGTTTTGTTCAATAAAAAAGATATCAAAAAATAAGTGTATAGAAAATGTTTGTTCAATATCTAAAAATAAATTCAGATGTATGTATTTCTTCGGATCTAACATTACTTTGTATACTTTATCGCAAAACCATTTCAATCTAAAAAATAAAATCATTTTTGTATGGTTTTTTTTGTTTTTTATGTATTAATCTGTGCAAAGACATTCTCTAATGACTATAATTTTTAAATATATATATATATATATACATCATCGACATAAATATGACATATTATTTGTCATAATTTGAATATTGTTCACAAAATAAAATATGTGTTAAAATGTTAATTACACACTATAGACAATTGAAGCAATGAACCATTTTGTAATTGTCTTCTTCTTTTTTAAAATTCCTTTTCGTATTAAGGTAAATATAAGAAAAAGAATATATTATATTTAATGAACAATAATGCAAGTTTGTACTTTTTCATGTACTGATTCATGCTCTTCCTTTTCATCACCATCCTTTAACAAATGATTCGGTCAGCAAATTAAAATAGAGTATCATTTCAAAGCTGTACAGTAGAGCCTTGAATTTTGATTTTGCAAGTTTTTTTGATGATCTCAAAATGAAAATATTGCAAAAATATGGATTTATATCATAAATAAAAGAGAACAACAAATTTAATTTGTTTTCAATAATAATAATTAGTTGGGTGCTTACGGGTCCATACTTTAAAAATAACAAGAAATATTATAAATATTGATAAGAGTACGTGAATATGAAACTGACAGCATGTAGATAAGGGTAAAAATGTTTTATCATCACGAGATGATGATGATGTTACTTACCTTACGAAATACTTTAGTATGTAATCTGGGATTTCCACAGTAAAAATTCCCTTTATTAATTAATACTCAGCATTACTTAAAGGTTAAACCCTTCAATTATTTACTAGCATAATATTTATTTTTCTAAGTATGTACTTATTTATTTTTAAAACAATTAGGATAAATACTTATAAACATACTTTAATCTCAAACACTTTACTTCATTCAAAATCAATGATTTCCCCATATTAACCTTTAATATGAAACAAAGTATTTATTAAAGCCAATTAGATTGTAATCAAGCAAAATAGTTCATATTCTTTGCTGGTGTTTAAATAAACACTGCATATATTTGTGTTCGAAATTGAATGTTGCTCAAGTGTTATCGTAATTCTAGTATTTATCTTATTTAATAGTCTGACGAAACAATGTCTGGAAAGTGTGACATTAAACTAAACTGTACATATATTGAAAAGAATTATGTTTATACATTCTTTTGTGCCTATGTACATATATTACAAACCATGACTTATAACATTTAAGGTGTCTAATAAGTATTAAAAGTACATTAAATATGATATTTTCAGGAATTTTCTTCCCTTTGTGTTTAGGGGTTTATCAAGTTAGAAGGGTTTTTTAATTTGATTTTAGGGAGGCAGATAGGATTTTTACACTGTCAATGTCACTGCAAAAAGTTTTTAAATCTTTTCCTTTTTTGGGGGGGGGGGGCATATTGAGGTTACAGAAAATGTGCCTCCCGTCCCCTACCCCAATTGCACCTATGCTTGATCTAATAAAAGAGGGGAAATTTTTTTGTGCTATACACATCTCAGGCACTTTAAATTTTTGAAATCAATGCGTATTATGTGTAGATTAAATCCTATGTAACCCTTACATTACAATATTTGAACCATAACTTAAATATTGAGAGGGTACAAGACATCTAAAATTGAACAATTTTGATCCGAAAAGGCCCTTTTTCATCTTTAAAGGTGAATGCCAAAAATGGCATGAGGGACTTGAAATTTTCCGGATAGCTTTTTCTAGATGTCTTCCAGCAGAAAAAAAAAACATAGTGAAGGCAAAAAAGTTTTTTCGAAAATGGGACATTTAAGAATAACAGTCTTAACACTTTCTGTTACCCTTTTAGTATTTATTTATTTATCTTTATGAGAAAAAAATTTGGGGGTCAAAAGATTGAGGTCCTAAAATCTCTTAAGAAAAAAGAATAATCAATTTTTGGGATCTGGTTTGTCCATGATATATTTTAGTTAATAAAGGTACAGTATAATCTACTTCGTTTATTGCATTATTGTCAATGTTATTGTTGCATAAGAAAATGGATGCAAAATAATCAATGAATTGACTCCTCTAATATTGGTGTCGAGTCTCAAGCCTTGTACCATAAAATTACTCAAAATCTAGACTAAAAACCGATTCACCATTTTTTGGAATAGTGAATGATCTCAGGAATTGATTTAAAAAACGTTTAAATTACGAACTACATTAACTTTATTCTCTTGAGTGGTGAACTGGATATATATTGTGCTAATATTAATGTCCCTAGACTACAAATGTACAAAATTTGCTGTCTCTTTACGTGAAGAAGTAAATTTTGACACAATATTAACTTAGGTCTATCCGAGAAGTTAGGATAATGATTTTCTAGCAAATGTTGTTCCTCATCCTTACATGATGGCCACTTCATCAAATTCTTCATCTTGTTCAGACATTGCAACCATTGTTACTTTGTTAGGAAGATACTTATGGTTAATTAAGTACTTACTAACTTGTTTCATTCTAGAGGGTTTTTTGAGATGTTGAATTTGTATATATAAATATAGTTGCCTTGTCAAGAAGTTCCAAAATCAGGATGCATGACATAGGATTTGATTTTGATATTTTGCTTTTGAACTTTTCCATATTCGAAAAGACTTTGGCAACAATGTACTGCAGTCATAGACGTTTTCTACAGTTTAAAAAAATAAAGATATTAATTAGGAATACAATGGATGAAATCTAATACTTTGTTATATAGAGAGAGAGAGACATCACAAAAATGACACAACGGAAAATAGTCTGTTCTTTAGGAGAGCTGATAAATCTGCTACGTCACCACTCACAATTATATCATATTTATAAATAGTGCGAGGAGAAGATTGGAGCAAGACTTTTGTTTAGGAGTGCGAGTTTGTAGATCAAAAAATATAGTTTTGAGATTCAAAACATTTGGTACTATTGCTCCTTTTTGAAATAATATGCATTCTTTGTTTTCTTGGAGAAGAACTTATATCCTTCTAAAAAATTTCCGACTACATTTTGTAGATTTTGTTAAAAGTATATGATAAAACTATAAATATAATTTTACCCTTGCAGTTAATACTATTTTAAACTATAGAAGGTCCTCATTCCTGTGGCAGCAATACCAATAATATATTTTATCCCCCCAAAATCATATAACAAGCAGCTGATGTTATCTAGTACCATGAGTTTCACTCCCGGCTTCTCCTTGCGCTCTACAAAAACCGAATCCGTACTTATTGTACTATTAAATTAACACCTTTGTTATCATCAGCTGGCTGTTATATGAAACTTTTTTTTTTGGTGTGTGTGTGTGGAGGGGGGGGGGGGACAACAGTGACAAAGTGTATTATTTGTATTACTCCAACAGGAAGTAGGACCTTCTATAATTGAAAATAGCATATAGTGTTGGGAGAATATTATAATCATATATAAACTTTAATTTCATTCTACATTTTCAATCATAAATTTGTTATTATGTACTGGTAACAAAATTTACGACAAAGGTAGGTGATAATTCTATAATTTTTCTTTTCGAGAGAAATTTTTCCATCACGAATATCTAATAAAGAATTAATATAAAATAAATAAAACAAACAAAATACCAGAAGAGCAATTGCTCTCCACAAAAATCAAGCTCCAATAACCATCATCATAATTAAAATTTATGATGATAATAATTGTGACAACTCTTTATAATTATGTTTTTAAATCTTAATTAAGAAGGATTATATATACTTTAATACATGATTTATGGAGATATGTAGATCTGTCTTTATAATTTTTTTATCGGAAGGGCAAACCAATATAAGCAATTGTCAATTATCTACGTATAGCATTTACTCATTGTGGCTTGCAGGCACAGATATAGATGCCTAATTGAAAAACACAATGTCACAGGCCCGTTCCAAGACTATGGAATAAAGACTCTAACCCATGACCACGATATCACTTTTTGTAGAAATTCAAGAGTAAATTTTTTTTTTCATATTCTTGCATGGATTTCATACTTTATCCTTAACTATGAATATAATTGCACTAATGATACTAACACGGGTCAACAAATTTGAAATGTCAAAAATCCTAAGGGGTATAAGTATAATAAAAGTTATTTAGTATTGCTAAAAAAAATTTCGAGTGTCCCACGGTTTTCGAAAAATCGGACCCTACTGTTTGAGCTAATTTGGCTCATTCTTCAACTTCATCTTACAAAATTTAAAATGCACAAAATGAGAATCTGTCTAGGCTTAAATTGAAGTTGAAGTTGGAAAATGGCCAAAAGAAGTTCAAAAAGTAGGATCCGATTTCTCAAAAACCGTTCCATTCTTGAAAAAAAAATTACAGATTTGAAATCAATGTGCAAAATTAAATAACTTTTATTATACTTGTACCCCTTAGGATTTTTGGCTGTTGACCAATGATGATTATTAATTGATATTCATATAGGAATGAGACTTTTGGAGAGGAAGATGAATAGGTAGGGGCAAGGCTTATTGAATTTATACCCTCGATTACTCCATTGTGCTACATGTACTCCGTGATGAAATATTTCGAACATAAAAAATTATGTACAGATTGCCAACCACTAAAAATATCGCTGGTTAATATAAACTCTTGCGATTTTTCTACATTCGATGAATGAAAAAAAGAAAATAAATGTTTTAATAGGAATAATTTAGGTTATGTCAAAAAGTTTTGACCGTTTTTCGCTAGACATCTTTAGTGAGCTTTGTATATCTCACAATTAATACATTGCATAAAAAACAGCTTCAAGTACACTTTATACTTAAAAAATTCGATACATTCTTCAGTATCACTACGACCAAAGTGAAAAGGCGACCAAAAAAATTATAAAGCTTATGGAGCCAATACAGTATCAAATGTAATACAAAAATGGTGGTTTCAACAATTCCATTCTGGTAATATGGACATCGAAGATGAGGCATGCTCTGGTAGGTCAATCATCAAAAACGCCATCTTTAACGACGCGTCAGAAGCTCCGAGAGCTTGGGTGGAATATTCAATCCCACCCGCCGTCTAGTCCAGACCTGGCACCAACGATTATTACCTTTTCAAGCATTTGTAAAATTATCTTTATGGTACAAAATCTGTCTCAAGAGAGGCTTGTGAAAATGAGCTGGTCAAGTTTTTTATCAATAGGGACAATGACTTCTTCATTTTGAAGGGAATTAGGAAATTCCCTTCAAAATGGACAAAAGTAGTTATACGACAAAGCGCTGCATATTTGATCTAAATCGGATAATCCTAACTATGTTAATTTTGTTGTCAAAGTAAAGCGGAAAAACTCTCAGAACTTTTAACTTCACCTATTATTTATGAGTGATGGCTGATAAGTATCATATTCATGTATTCATGTATCCAGTGTAGTTTGATGTGATATATATCTATATTAGCATATTATTTATATCCTGTATAAAGATAAATGTTATACCTGCCTATTCCTATTTAAACATTTGTACATACCCCTTTTTAGTATGTCGAAAGATCTTATAAAAAATATTCATACTATGTATTACTTTCCTTTACCTATTCTACTTTACAGAAGACTCTATGGAGTTATTTGTTCTTGTCAAGTCGTCTTTAATTCTATGGTGCATATTCCATACAGCTGGTGTATACCTGTTTGTTTCTCTTCTCTTCCTGTCCTTTCATTACATCTATCCATTGATAAGATTCTGAGTAAATGTTTTTGTGAGGATTTTAGAAGCTCATGATTTTTAGTGGAATATCATCATTTTCGATGTGATCATGTCGTACCTGTCTTTTGAACAGTAATTCACCCAAATGAAAAAATAAAAAACATTCAATCATTTTAGCCAAAGGAAAAAATAATTAGATACGGATATCTAATAAAAGCTCATGCAGCTGTTTTAGTAGCTTTCATCATCAATCCCAACCAAAATCTTTTACATGTCTGTGATTTTTGCTCTGAAGAAGTACACAGTAGTCACATGTAATTATTGTGACCATCAATAACAATTAATTGGTAAAATATATTAGAACTCACTTTGAAAGTTCAATCAAAGAACCAATATTAGTATTTAGTTATAACTTTTTAACGACATAGGAGTATCATATACAATGATTCGATTTTCATCGTTCAGTTTAGAATATAACATTAAATTAAGTTCTTTTGAATTTGTTATGATTCAGTTAGTTGGGAGTTCAAATCTGCATCTGGACACTGGCGATGTAAGAGCACTGCTTTCATTTGTTGTTCATCGTATGGTTGGAGCTATTTTTCCCCCTAAAATATAGAGATGGGAAAAATGTAGAATCCTGGTAATCACGCGTGGGATGACGTCATAAAGAATATGGTTACTGTACGTTATATTTATGAGAGACAGACTCAGATAAAATGATGTAACTTAAATAAACTAAGTTCTATCAAAGCATGAACCGATACCGTACATTTTGTGCCTTAAATATTATTTAACTTATTTTCTTAATAAAAGCTTTGACTCTGAATATATAGCTCACGAGTTGAGTTTTTCTGTTTATATAGAATATAATAAGGATGATGGAAGAAGGCTACTTTAAACTATTGGGTAGACTAACATGTTACACAACAGGTTACTAATACATATTTTTCTTCTCCTCGCTATTTGTAACCATCTTGATAAATTTTCCATCTCTCACTACTCATGAGTCACAGTTATACATGGGTAAAATATTGAGTCTTCTCTGTATCGTTGAAGCAATCATTTACTACAACTTTAAGTAGTTCAATTTCTGACTATTAAGAAATCATGACAAAGAAAGTGTGCCCCTTATCCTGGATTTATAACAATTCAAATTCTCTTTAGTCCTCTCAGTTTTTATGGGTTATTGAATATTCTTAAATGTTGTCAATTAACAATTAGCTGATAAAATATAGAAGTACCAGATAGTAATTGCGGGCACGTTGACTTACCTCAAAGTAATGCTTATAGTAAGAGCAAGAGTACTAAGGGTTTTCCCGTTTCTAATCACAAAATTGGATTTTTTTGGAGCAAAAGTCGCATTCCTAGCCTATGGATAGGAATGTAAATAATATGCAAAATGCCACGTGCGAGACTTTGTGAAGTTGGCTCTTCGAACAGACCTTTTTGTTTTCCAAAGCTGTTATCATTTTCCCTTTATTACTGAGGGGAGAACATTTACCTGATAGTAAAGATCTCACATGAAGGAATACATTCATTAAGGTTAATAAAGCAAATAAAATGTAAACAAAAAGGACTCAAGTCCTCGTATAATTATTATTAGTTAAAAATAAATAATTTCCTGACATTGATTTCAGTTAATTATCTGCCTCTCATCTATGTTATTATTTATTGTTGTATATATAATGGAGAATAGCAGCTTGTAGCTCAGTACAACGTCATGACAGCTCAAGCTGCTTCCCTCTCAACATTCATCAAATTGTCAGAGTGGCCAGGTTGATTTTCTCTTTCTTTTTATTGTACACACCCCATTTGTATATTATTTACATTCCTACTTATATAGTAAGAGCAAGAGTACTAAGGGGTTTCCCTTTTCTAATCACAAAATTGGATTTTTTTGGAGCAAAAGTCTCATTCCTTGGAATACAAAAATGAATTTACAACCGTTTGGATAAAATAAAGTGCTGATTGTATATGGAACTATTGACTAAAGATTTTATATATTTTATTATGAAGTCTTCTAGAGAGGGTTGTTTGATTCGTACGGGCCTCTCAAACATCCCAAAGGAATATGTAATTCTTGAGCGAGTCAAAACTTTGGAAGAAAAAAAAACTGATATCAAAAAAGAATATTAATGTTCTATTTGACAAAAACGGAAACAGTATTGAAGACCAGGTTTTAATCGACAAAGAGATTACAGATTATTATCAAAAGTTGTTTGGATGCCAAAAATGTACAAGTTTACGAAATGTTAACAATTGTCCATGTAGTGGAGGAAAGATCAACTTTCTTTGTGGAAATGATACAAATAAAACTGTTTTTGATCACATTAAACTTATACCTACACTTAACAACCGTACGAAGGAAACTCTAGAAAAAGAGATAAGTGAAAGAGAAATCGAGGACTATATTAAACAGTATAAAAAGAAAAACAAATCTCCAGGACCGGATGGCTTTCCCATGGAGTTCTATCAAAAATATTCGGAGCTATTAGTTCCCATATTGAGGCAATTATATAGTGAAGCCAACTTGGATGGATATTTTGAGGAACACATAACATTAGGAAGTCTAACGTTAATCCCCAAAAACGGAAAAGATCCTAGACACGTCGAAAATCTTAGACCATTAACCATGCTCAACACAGTATATAAAATATATAGCGGAATTATCAGTAAAAGAATTCAAAAAGTTTTACCTCAATTAATTCACCATGCCCAAAAAGGTTTTGTGAACGGAAGACTCATAGAGGATGTATTAAGAGGGATATCAGACTCTGTTGAGATAGCAAGGGAAAAAATGCAATGTGGCTTTAATGTCAGTTGATTTTAGGAAGGCGTTTGACAATATTTCACACGAATTTATTATAGGAAGCTTAAGAAAATATGGTTTTGGCAACCGTTTTATCAGAATGGTTGCAATATGCATGTGCCATATATATACAAAATACTCGACTATTGGGAGCCTAATAGAGATAAAACGGGGATGTCGGCAAGGTGACTTTCTATCTCCTAGTCTCTTTAGTTTGGCAATTGATCAATTAATTAGAATGGTTGATTCATCGACCTTAATTAAGGGCGTCAAAGTCAGGATCTTTGAACATAAGATAGAAGCTTTTGCGGATGACCTTACCATATTATATTCAGGGGAAGAGGATGAAATCTGCTGTTCTATCAATTATACTCTAGAGGTTCTTGAATTTTTTTTAAATTGTTCGGGATTGGAAGTGAACTATGAAAAGACGAAGATCCTAAGCAACATAAAAAAGATCTCATCTGAAATAAAAATAGAATTGGTACAAGTAATAAAAATTCTTGGAATAAATATTTCCATAACAAAGAATACCATATCAGACAACTTCATAAGAATTAAGAAATAATTAGGAAAAATTGTGCTAGATACACTTATCTTATTGGCAGAAATCTACCTGTAAGAATTTATATTTGGAATTCCTTGATTCTTCCCAAAGTAATTTATATCCTGCGATTGACCCCCTACAGTGAGAAATGTGCAAATAAAATAGAAGAATTGTGTGTAACCTTCCTGAAATGGTCAGACCAAAAAACAATTACCTGGAAGAGAATAAACTGCCCAAAAGAACATGGAGGCTTGGGACTTCTTTCAATTAAGTTGTTTTGGAAATCCCTTATGTTCATGTGGTTCAGACGATTATTAGACAAATGTCCGGGTTGGTCGGAAATTTTAAGAAATAACTGTAGAACAAAAAGTGGCGCAGACTTAGAAAAATTTCTAGGTATAAGCCCTAAACCAATAGTAAAAGTTTTAAGGACCTTAAACAGTTTTTGGTTAAAAGTTTCAGAGGTAAGCGTAGATATCTGTCTAAAAATTCCCCCCTTAATGAATTGGCAAGAACCCGTTTCAGGCAATCAACGTTTTATCTTCTTAAAAGGAAAAACTATCAAGAAAAAGCTGGATTTTATTGGAGAAATTTTCAATAGTGAACAAGAATGGTCTTTTACGGAGAAACTGGAATCGAAAAGATTTTTGAGAAATGTAGTAATACGGAAGAGGCAAATCGGCCCGAGGGATACTTTTTATAATTTAATGAAATCAATCTCGAACAAATCAATTAGACTGATTCAAGCAAATGACAACATAAAAAATCAATATTTAAGACAGATAAATAGAAAAAGAGATCAATTCATAGAAAGGGCTTCGAGTGAAAAGATCTCTAAGGCCGTTGCAAGTAGTTCGTTAGACTTCTCAACATATTGGTTCAGGTACAAAGTTGTCACAGGTACTCTTACTGTTGGCAACACACACGGAAGAACATCTGAAGAGAGAAATTGTTTTTTCTGCAAAGAATTTAAGGAAACTATAGAACATTTTACAACAGATTGCCAAGTAACAAAAAGATATCGAGATATTTTAATTGAATTTGTTTATCAAAAATATGAAGTCGTTTTAAGAAGAAATCATTTTACTTTTATTTACATCGGACCCTATCAAAACGAAGTTAATTTTTTAACATCAAAAATATTTTCTATGTTATATAAATTTAAAAATACAAGAACCCCGTTACCCCAGGATTATATATTTACTGTGGAAAGAATATTATACAATTGACTTCGTGTTATTTTTATTTTATAGCTTGTAAATGTGGATGTTTATGTAAAAATTGGATTGAAACTTGAATAAACTTGTTGTACGTTGGTACAAAAAAAAATAAAAAAATTATGAAATCTTCTACCTGTCTCTATTTTGGTGTACTCTTTGTATAAAAAATAATCAAAGGACGTCAAACTACTTTTATTATATTAAATATGTATGTATACTCATGTAGACAGATTCCAAGATAAAAAAAGACCATTTCATCTTTGATTGACCATGGCAACATAGCAGAACACATTGAACAAACAGTGCAAATAAAGTATGAGCAATGATATATATATATATATATATATATATATATATATATATTAGACAGATAATTACGTGATTAAATTATGTGAATGAAGTATTTCAACATCAAAAACAGATTGTTTTAATGGTCTATTATAAAAAAATGTCAATAATCTTCATGTACTTCAGAGGATTTCATTTATTCTTATGTCATCTTCATTATGTTGACACAGTGATACACTACATAATCCATTAACAATTAAAATTAGGTAAAAAGATTCATTCAAATAAAACGCATGTCTTACAAGACAATATAAACCCTCCTTATGAATATAGTTCCATTCAAGTCTGTACTGGATTAAGCTAATTGAACTTATGTATAACATATTCTGTTGTTTCATTATTTCAAATATATTTAAATCAAAAATGATATTCCACAAAGTCTTTTTGTTGATTTTGATTCAAAAAGTATTAAATGTTTATTTCCCTATGAATGAATGCACCAAAATATTTTTTATTATGGAGTTTCTCTCGAAAACTATGAGTTATATTATTTTTCAAACCATTCATATCCATAGAAATTAATTATTTGAAAAAAGTTTTGCAGGGGTCGGGCCCAAGAGTGTCAATTCCCTACGACCCCAAATTGTTTGCCTCATTCTATAACCCAAACTTCAACTCAAGTTGTAGTTGACCTTGCTAAACTGTGTCGTAAATGCATACTTTATAAAGTCTACTGATATTAAGGTTATAGTCGCGAATTAATTTTAAAATTGACAATTTTATTTATTTATTGGGCTTTCATTAAAATTATAATCATAGGTATAGCAAGTAAAATGAATACAAATAGAAAGATTGACAAAAATTAAATATAATAAGAATAATTACAATAAAATAATCGTAAATAAGCATTTTAGTGTAAAATTAACCCTCTCAATACTTGGTCCTATCTTTTACAACATATTAATTAAAATAAATAAATAGCATATTAAAAGAACAAAAAAACAGTCAATAATAATAATAATACAAAAAAACTAAAATTGCACTACAACATATGACAATTCTATAACATTTAAAAACATCTACATATTTCATAAAATCAACATTCTTATCCACATTTTTCCATATCGACTCACCAGACATTAAAGGGCTGAGTAAAACTTGCAAGACCATTGTGGAAAAAGCTTAACAATGTTCCAATTTCTTTCCTCAGTACAGGCTGTTCTTATGGAAAAGGTGGCGTATCTTGTCGGGTAAGCAATAAAAATCTTTCTCAGCGAATCAATGTCAATGAAACTACTAGAAGTGAGCAGCTAGCAATGTACTTATGTTTTAGCACTAACTAAAGAAAAATACAGTACCTTAGTTCCTGATGATTAATTGATTTTGTTACGGGGAATTACAAAAAGAATGAATGCATATAAGTGTAAATTTAACTTCTTATGGGTTCAATGAAGTCCTTACACACGATTCACAACTTCGAACCAAAGACTATTTAAATTACAACGTAAGCAATAAAAATTGAAGCTTCAACACTTAATGGTAGATACCTTCTCGTCAAAATCCTCTATGAGCTTCTTCATTTCTAGAATGCTCCCCTCTCAAATCCTATTAGTAAAATCCCGAGATCGATTTTGAACAATAAATATTTAAAAAGTTAAGATCTTATTATTTTATATTATTTATCAATTATGAGATGAAATGATATCCATTTATTTTTATAAGCTTCTATTCTTCTCCTTGGATAGATGTGATGACGAATTAATTAATTAAATTTCTTGATTTGGATAATTACATAATTTCAATTCAATCATGACATGTTTTTCTTTTTCCTCAATACTTATTGTTTACGTTGTAATTTAAATAGTTCGAACTTGTGTGTAAGTCACCGTGATTTGAACATGAAAGCCGTTTCAATTTTTTACACCCTTTCTCGTTTTCTCTAATTTTTATATGCTTCTTTTTCTCTTAGCTTCAAGGAAGAGAAATCAAAAGCAAAATGCAAGAAATTAGCTAAAAAGAAAAAGTTTTGTCAAGAGGTCCTCGACAAATAGTAGGAGCAATTGCATTATAATAAAACAAAGGGAGATAAAGTGCTAAAGAGAATTGCGCGTAAGCATTTTTGGTAAACCACCTTAAGGTAGATAAAATTTAAAAACAAAACGAAAACTCAATGTCAAGCAGAACCCTTCAAAACAAGACTTTGTCGAAAAGGAGCTCCTAGCGATCACTGATGATTAAAGGATTTTGATTAAAACACACTCAGCGCACTTATAATCACTGATTTATAAACAAAAAAGTAATGAAGAACATTAAATCAACAGAATTTGACTGAAAATCAAGGATAAGGGACAGAGTCCTCCTTGACACACAATATACATAAAATCAAACCAAAATGAATATTAACTTTAATGAAAATGATTAAATTAGGGCCTGATCAATATGGATATTTTTAAGGACTGATGGCGATTATTTGAGGGCTAAAAAAAACGGTGTCCGATTTTTGTCAAATTAACATTTGAGATCTCAGTAAAACTTATCAAACAAATGCCTAAGTGTGTTCCGTTTGCCGATTGCAAGACATTTTACTATGAATAATGTTTACAATAAGGACGGTTTACCCTGAGTCATGTTCTCCTTAAGGAAAGTTCACTTGAACGAAAACTAACATTTGAAAAATGGTTTTTTATAATTTTTATAAATTAGTTACACATATTATTTATTTGTTAAATATAAAGAATGGATAATTAATTCTCTTGGCAGATTTGTATGGTAAAGAGTAACTTTTCTTAAAATGAATTGAACTAACTATTTTAATTAAAAATATATTTGAATTGGTAGATTAGCCTATTGACTTGATTTTTAATGTTAAATTGAATTTTCTATTTAACAATAAATAATAGTAATGATTAGAAATTTTTGAGGATAATATTTATATGTATGTATAAGGAATTATCAAAAATTTTAATAGTGTTCTCTGTATTTATGTTAATTTCAAACAATCTAATTTCTTATTAATCTTTTTATTATATTAGTTTTAAACCTACCACACACGCATTTTAGTAACTCTATGTATAATTCTCTTCATTACCCCTGTAGAGTAGATTATTTCCCAAGATTTTGAGAAGTTATTCATCTCCTACCTTCTAATCATCTTTAAAAAGTAGATTCAGTTTTATTTTATTGATGGCTGGTGTGTCCTATTAGCAGAAGTTAGTTACAATTAATTTTTTTTTTGAATAATGGAAGTTATGATTGCTAAAAGTGACATCATAATACTTAAATTACATTGATTGCCTTGGTAAAAAAGATTAGCAAAGGATGAAGGGGCTTTCAAAAACTATCGTACTGGTCTAGTTTGGGTATTCAAAGGGTCAGTAATTTAAAAAATTATCGGTAACAAAATATTGGTAATTATTGACAGTTTCCCTGATTACCAATGTACTTAAAACTAAATTAATTTATGCACTAGTTAAAATATATTTAATCTAAGCATAGTGTAGAAATCAAAAAGTTGTGGAGCATTTTTTTTTTTTTTTTTGGATTTTGAAATCCACCATTGGAATGTGTGATTAAACATTAACGAATATGTAGAAATATAATTTTAATCGATGAATTCTAAAGATATTATTTTTTAATTAGCAAACAAAAGGAATAAATAACATTCTTTAAAAAACTCTGCATCACTTAATCTGATTTTGAATGCCAATTGTTCACTCTGCCATTATAATTCATATTCATAGTATGTTTAATTTTAAAAATAAAGAAACCTCCTCGAATCACAACTTTTTCGTGCTACTTTATAAGTGAAACATTTGTAGGGCTTATAGGCAAGAAAATATGCAGTCCTATTTAATGGAACAAACCTTTCTTAAAATAACTTTTTAGTACCAAAACTTGGTTTGAAAGCAATTGAGGGACTTCGGAACCGAATGTCTTTTCATTTTCCCTGAGTCATGAATATTTATATAATGTTCGATTTTCATAAAATATGAAATTTGTTATCTGTTTTATAGGAATTGTTTGGATGCTTGGAGATTCAAAAGCGTCTTATATAAATATGATTTTTTTTTTAAAATGAACTCTCAATATTATTGTATATTTATTTGTACATGATCACATCTTATTACTAAGAGAATCAATACATTTAAAAACACTGAGTAATTTTGTAAAGAATCTGTTCTAGTATTTATTTTGTAATTTTATCATTGATTCTTTGATCTAGGTATGAATTGATACATAAATATACTTCGTTGAAAGACCCATACAAATTGTTCATTAACACATTATTTCACCTTTAATTCCACAATATCAAAATTAGCAGAGTTTCTTGCGTACTATACAAATATTATGACTTAACCTACACATTAAAACTGGCTTAAGAATTAATATTATAAAACAATGCTCGTAAATCAATAGATCTTTTTATTTATCTTGAGTCTAAACATTAGGAAACTAAAGTAAAATAATTGATGATGTGATTTCTATTGTACTCTTCAACCTTATCCACATTCTCTACCCTCAAAAGTCCCTTTTAGCTATTAATTTAGCTATAAAACAAAGAGAGAGTTCGAGTACTAAAATTTTGTTCTCAGAATAATTTATCAGTTGAGGGAATTTATCTCTAAGTTATGATGAAATATTCTTTGTAACAGGTTTAATGGTGAAAATTGGCATGTATATGTAAATATACCTATAAATAGATTAATTAATGATATTTAATGAAATCTACCCACTTGGTTATATAAAATAAAGAAATGAATTCTATGAAAAAATTTAGTAGGTAATTTTGTGAATAACAGCATGTTTGGCAAATTTTCAATTCTTTATTTAGACATAAGAGTTTCTTAATAAGAAATCTGAATCCAGCATCAATTATAATGTTTGACACAAGGTATGAATATTTTGTAATCAAGGAGTCATAAAAAATATGGCGAAATTTAATTTAATACCTAATAAGTAAAATATAAATAACAATTGTTATTGACATTGAACAATAATTTGTCCTTTCTTGGGAAATATCTTTTAATCAATACATATTTGGAAGTAATCAAAGTGAAAAAAAATGATTGATAAAATCTTAATTAAAAATAATTTAATATATATTTTAAAATTTTGTGAGGTTTTTTTGTGTTTAAAAATAGTTTTTTTAAAGTTGTTTTTCTTTGGGTCAGAAAAATAATTTATACAAAAATATTACTTAAAAATGTTTATTTAAAGTGAACATTTAATTTAATTGGGGCTCTCATCAGACCAAAATCATAAATTTATGAAAAATATGGTGGCAGTCATTAAATAATGATTTGTAGGGTTTATACTGAATTACACTAAACTTCCACAGCTTAAAATAGTATATAGTACATATATTTGCCAATTATCTTGAAGTTTGATCCTTTTATATAGGATATGTATATTATCAACATTTCTAATATACTGTGACAAGTTATATATTACAATACGGTATTCATACCATTAGATACACGTCTTCGTCATAATTTATAACACATTACAACTATAAAACTTTAATCTTTTATTACAGCTACTGAATTAGTCGTACAGTTATTAATTCTTTTGATTTTTCAAAAAACAAAAAATACAAGATTATACACAGTAGAACCTTGCTAATTTGTTCCGAAATGAGCTTCAAGAAGCTATGTAGTCGAGCTCCAAATCAAAACCAACTAGTGACATGTGACCGAGGCAGTAACTATGTTTAGTTTACAAAAGTTACGTGAGTCAGGTCAGATTCCAAAGTTTTGTCGGAGCTCATGGACAAAGTATTTACAACAATTTGCATGGAACTCCGAATATGTTAGGTACTAAGGCGGTTGAGTTCTGGATTTCAACTATATATATATATATATATATATATCACATAAGTGAATGAGAAAATATGCACTAAGTTATCATCTTTCACATACTTTTTATAATAGCTTATATGTATGTACAGAGTGACCAAAAAGCATGGAAGCGATTGATCAATCAATCGAATACTTGCAATTGTTTTGGTGGGAAAAACATAATGAATGAGAATCTATGAGATTAATAATAAAAAAAGAATTGAAAATCCGCCCAAATAAAATGATGCTAGGACAAACTTTGTTTTATTAAGTTTAATCGAGTAAACTCCTGAGATATACAAATTCCTTCTAAAAAATAAGATCTTAACTGTAAAAATCTTTTATTTGCACTGATGAAAAAAATTTCACAACTAATTTGTCAATTAATAATCAAAATGAAATAATCTTTTGTGTGGATTGTTCAAGATTGGTGTAAAAACAAAAAATGACCTCATTTCATAAACGCTGAGGTCATTTTCCTTTCCAAATATAAATTCAATAGACTTTACAACAAGGTTCACAAAACTGTGGATGCTCTATTGCCATTTTCGAGAAGAATTGAGTGAATATATTGTGGGGTTCAGTTGTGTAACTCTAAAAGTCTAAAGGTGAACATATAAAAAAACTTTTATTTAAAAAAAAAACTTTATTATTTATTCAATTATTTTTTGTTTAATTATTGAGCTAATAGCATAATAAACCAATCAAATCGTTTCCATATTTTTGGTCACCATGTACATGAATTCCATATTACAGGGATGATCAGTTAATCTTAATTAAAATAGTTACCTATATTTGACATCAAGATAATTCCATAAAAAATTAATCTTATCTTGAAAGGATAAGTCCATATTTTGTTCAAGACCTTTGATTAATAAATAATTCAACTCAAATCAATTTAAAAAAGAGAATATTTATCCTTAGTCATTGTTGATTTCTTGTATTAAGAAATTCAATTTCTAATACAAAGTTGTTGGAATAGCAACATCAAACGAATTTTGTTTTTGAATTGGTTTGTTTTGTAAATAAAATACTTCATGCACAACCATTGATTTTTACAACGACGCATTAGATTTTAACAATTTATATTAGTTTTGTTTATATCACAATTGGTTTTTGAAGATACTCTTATTTTTTCTTCTGTTTATTTTTTTGGTTCAACATCAATTAAATGATAAATCATTCAACACTTGAATGACTTTTTGCTCAAATAAAAATCAACGTAGTTTTTAGAGACTCATTTTAAGAGATTTAGACTTTTTACAGACACGCAGTGAACGACAAGGAGGTCATTGTACTCATTATTCCCACTCCC